>JAQJVK010000001.1:201970698-202577526 GCA_035578135.1 Flexamia atlantica | reverse complement strand
TTGGGATGTAAAAAGGTCTGCTTTGTTTACTTAAAACCAAATACTATATATAATCATAACTAGCAGCAGGGGTGCCCAGCCCCCCCAAGGGCAATGGCGCATGCCCCCCCAAACCAAGCCTAATGCCCCCCCTAAGCTTGACAACCACCCCCCACCCTTTAATTTCTAACATTAGTTAGTATGTCAATAATAAAAACTAAAACCTTACATCCTTCCCTATCAAAGGGTATTATTGCGTTCTATTTACCAAACTCTTAAAAACACAATTAATTACTAAGTATCAAGTAATAAAGTGATAAAGCATACAATAATAAAGCATACCAGCATTAGGTAATAAAGTGATCACTTCAATATATAAAACACATTTATTTAAAAGTAAGTCTAGTTCCAATAGCGTGAATCAAAAAGTCACTAATATGTTGCCAGTAAATGAAAATAGAATGAAGTACTTTTTACAGTACGTGATACTATAGCCAACGATACAAATAAGCAGTGTTGTAATAGTATATTTCGCAACAAGGGCCGAAAATGAGATTTTGCAGGCTCGATGTCGTGTTTCAAATTCGAGACGATGTCGAGACGGAGTCGCTATTTTTCACCACATTACACAATGAAATATGCTCTATATAACATTTGAAATCTGATTATTTATTTGAGACACTTGGAATCAAAACTCTGAGGGCACGAGCGGTGATACAACTTCTTTGTCATGGTTTAAACAAACACAGCTGAGCTATGAAAATCATATGATCACAACTATCCTGTCTTTTGGAATCTATTGAGTGCTCTATAATTATGATGTTCTCACGTTGATTCAAGTAAATATACAATCAGCTGATGAAAGTTTTTGGCCCTCTGGCGGAAAAAGCTGATTTCGGCTACCAAATAAAGTTAGTAAAACAGGTAATTACGTCGTAGTGTGGCGAAAAATCTTTTACAACCTACGAGTATTTTTAATTTTCGCAGTTTAGTGATGCATTAATTTAATATGGTTTCCATAATGATGGGGCGTTATTGTTCTTACAATAACCAGAAATTATTTTTTTTATTTATTAAATTACGAAATGAATGAACATAATATGTGGTACATACAATGAATGAATGAACATGTCTATAAATATAATAAAATATTGGGATTTTACATCATTAAACACTGAAACAGTGGTATTGAAATGGCATAATTCTCGCAGGCGATTCAAAAACATATTGGATGCTTGTTGGTTAAAAAACATCTTGGTCTTGGGAGCTGGTAGAGGTATGAGGAACGTCAACGTCAAGTGTGCTTGTTGATTGACTTGGGTCTGGAACGTACTTTTTCCATGGTCCGTTGTCGATTTTTATTTCAATCCTCAAATACTAGACTACTAGACTAGGTTGGGAGTCCTATACTCTTCATTCAACAAAACACACATAAAACCACTCCGTGGTATGCCACAGATGAAAAAAATACAGAATACAATTCAGTTTCTGTATATCTAACTAGCTAAAATTAATATCCAACCACGATATCACAACACAATGTGAACTTGTAATCACCATTCACTTCTCTGAGTAATTAATTGTACTATTCGTAAATCTGCCTCACCGCAGTCCAAGCATGCACACCAACCGTGCTTCATACGACAGGCGATTTACTGTTGCTATAGTCTTATCTCAAACGGCCAGTGTTGCATTACACAGGATTTGGCATTTTACCCGCCAACTCCATTAATAATCCTCACTTTTACCTGGTTTTTCGGCACTAATCCCTGCAAAATCGCCCCAGGTACCACAATCCGAGTAGTTAGCCGAAAAACCACGTAATGACTTTAAATTAATCAAAACCGGGTGCTTTCCTAAACTTGCTGGGTAAGGAGAGAAATTTTACATTAATAAACTGCGCACTATATATTAAAATATGCGCACTATATGTTTACTTCAAGTATTGTTCTTGATCAAGTTCTTGAAAACCATAATAAAAACCAAATTATTTTTCTCACCTTACATGGACATTGGCTATTTGCAAAGCAAACCAAAATTTAAAAATCCCTGGCTTTACCCGTTTTTTATGTATTTAGGATGCCTGGTAAATCTCCGCAGCTCAAGTCTAAAATCCCTGATCTTACACGATTTTTCTTAATCCTCTCAATTAAATCCCCAAACGGCCATTAAAATACCCGCAAACCGGGCTAATACCCGCTTTTTGGTAACACTGCAACGAAATAACCAATAATAACAACTCTACCAAATACATAATACCAAATTTCGTTTAAAAAATAAAATATCTAGAGTTCCAAAAAATCTTGTTCCTCGTCAAAAATTCCCGATTTTACCCGTTTTTTGTTGAGTAAATTTCCTCAACCCTAGACTTACATCCCCGGCTAAACCCGTTGTTTAATCACCGCCAAATCTCCGCACGGCCTCCAAAATAACCAAAACCCGCGTAAATACCAGATTTTTGGCAATATTGCTTACTGTGTCAGACCGGGGCCACAGACCCTGTCTGACACCACGTTTTTTATGGGCCGATATCAGACTGGGTTGTCAGTCGAGCCATTGCCAACCGCCCTTCCAAAATAATTTAACAATTAATTATGGATTGACATGGAGATTCCGGCGATGGTTTGCATGGCGCACTGGAATATATGACGATGGCAATCCTGATGAAATGGTTAGATAAATAAACAATACTTTTAACTGTTGCATATAGTTATGCTCATTTGTTTGTTTGCAATTTTCCCTTATTCGCTGGTTTAAAATTCCTCACAAAAAAACAAAATTCCGCCCGAAAAATCATGCCCCCCCCCAAAAATTTTGATGGCGCAATTTGCGCCATGCCCCCCCCTTCTGGGCACCCCTGACTAGCAGCCTGCGTCACTTCGTGTCTTTAAGTTTTGGTTTTATGTTGGCTATTTATGGGGTTCCATAGCGTATAAAAACCGTTCATTAAGGAAGTGTGTGGATTGTCATATTTTTTTCTAGAGAAATTCATTGCGTTTTTTTAATAAAATTACCCGTGGCTGAACTTTTTATCAAAGTAAACTTTTAAAATTAACCTAATGCTTAAGATTTGAAACTTCAATATAGATAAGAAATTCCTCACAGAATGTTCGGAGTTCATTAATTTAACCTCCTTAAAAGTGTCCATGAATATAACGTTATGCTGATCGTAATCACTGAAAAATATCCTTCGCCTTCCAAGTAAATTTACAAAATAATTGTTTTACATTTATAATGTATTTTAATTTTGATATATTTTAGATACACCTTCAACTAATATTGGCATTTTATAATTCCCAACGTTGAAATATGCACCAAGAAAGCCCCACTTCATGAGCACCTCATAAGTTCCATTTGTTCCTTTTTTTAAGTTTCCTTTAAAAAAAAATACTGGAAAATAAAATGATAACAGACTGGCCTTTGTTTCAAAAGAGTATGTACTCTTCCTCAATGAAAATAGATTATTTTCAGTTGTCTTATAAAAACTTCTATATTTTAAGAAATCAAAATCATAATGTAAATAAATATTATCTGACATTTGCTGGCCACACATTCTGTGGTATAGGGATAACTGTGTAAATATTTAAAATCTTGACCATCTGTTTTGTTATAAACAAATGTGAATTGGTAAAAGTTCACAGGTTTTACAACAAATAGTAGCACTTTCGCTGAAATTTCAAAAGCTTCCTGTTCAAAGGCCTTTTATGCAATATTTTCCAAACCAACAAAAGGCACATCTAGAGAACAATAGCTTTAATTTAATACCAAATATGTATGGACATATATATTTTTAGGGGTCGATTTGCTCTGGACAAAATCCCTGCCAGAAATTCTTTTAATATAGATTTTGTGGATCCAAAAGCCTATTTTCTAAGAAGGTATTTTGTACTATAGTAAAGAAGGATTATGCTTAGGGGCTATTGGCCCCTTCAAGCCTCTAGTTGCATATAACTTGCACTCTAATCTGTTGGTAAATAACAAAGTTATTCCCACTTTTGTGATTAATTACACCTATTACTACAGGTGAATATTGGTGAAAACGGTTTTGTTTTGTTTATTTTGAACAGTTCAATCACAAAAACCTGTCAATTGTATCAGTAATGTTTGGCTGGTTAGTTTAAAAATACGATTTTAAAATGCTTTACTTACATGCATCTCTTGACTCAATATTATCAGTTTTTTTTTATTTTTGAAGTTTGGAATGTGTTTTGTTCTGCTGACTAATAAAGAATCATCAAGTTGTCACTCAACAGATTTTGGGGACTGTGTAACTAACAGCTGATTAAATTGTTTGTCAGCTGATTTTTGTCTCTCTTTGTAAAAAACTATAAAAATTCACTAAGATCGGACCATTTTTACGGCCGCTATCATGCTATAAGACAAATATATATATATATACATATATATATTCGAACGTATATAAAAATTAGAACGAACAGTGGTTTTTGCTTCCAGGGGCCAAAAATTAAAAGTTATCATGGTCTTGGGCTTAGGTCTTACCAAGAGACCTATGGTAATAGCTTCTTTTCCCCATAAAGGAAATTCGCTAAAATTTATTAAGAACTGTAGGACCTAGACCTATTGATCTCAAAAAACTCTTGCGTATATTTAAGTTTAAAGACTAAAAAATTAATTTTAATTTCATGTTTAGGATCTCAACAAACAACCAGCATGGGCGTAATTTCAGCATTTCGATTGGGGGGGCAAGATCTTCTAGGTCATTGCCTCATCCTGATTTGATTGCATACATCATATTTGATTTGGTATTACACGGAGGCCACCCTTATACAGCGCGCTGCGGCGGTTATGTTAGGTCAGGTTATCATAAATATGTTAATAGGACTTTCCTCGTTTCGTCGCGAATCGAACGATACCAGATGAGACATACTTTTGCCCGCCAAATACTCTTGAATTAGGCCAAGGTCAGGTCGTTGATCGGAGCGCACGCATCACCTATCAAGGGATTTAGCAGGCGAAAGTATGACTCGTCTGGTATTGTTCGTTTCATAACGAAACAAGGAAAGTCCTACTAACATATTTATGATAACCTAACTTAAAATACCGCAACGGCGCACTGAATACGGGTGGCGATCGGGTGAAGTCGCTAGTGGCGGCGGCGACTCAATCAACTCAACCCTCACCAACATATCGCTGTCTTCTGGGAAGCAGAAAACAAAGACCACTAATCATAATTATGTCCAATTTGGATAGTAAGTCAATTAAAGTATGTTCTTTCCAATTACAAAGTCATTTTTGGTAACTAATAAAAAAATCTAAAAATAGTAGCCTCCGTATAATACCAAAGTATCTATGGGGTATATACACTGCCAATGCATTCTATTTTCTTTATATCTAACTAGCTAAAGTTAATATCCAACCACGATATCACAACACAATGTGAACTTGTAATCACCATTCACTTCACTTTCAGTCAGTTATTGTACTATTTGTAAAACTGCCTCACTGCAGTCAAAGCAGGCACACCGACTGGCGATTGACTGATGTTGCTATACTCTTTTTTCTAACGTCCAGTGTTGTTACACAGGATTTGGCATTTTACCCGCCAACTCCATTGATAATCCTAATTTTACCCGGTTTTTCGGCACTAATCCCTGCAAAATCCCCCCAAGTACCAAAATCCGGGTAGTTAGCCGAAAAACCACCAAATGACCTTAAAAACGCCAAATACCGGACTTTTTCTCACCTTACATGGACAATGAATATTTGCAAAGCAAATCACAATTCAAAAATCCCCGGCTTTACCCGTTTTTTATGTATTTAAGATGCCGGGTAATCCCCGCAGCTCAAGTATAAAATCCACGATTTTACTCGATTTTTCTTAATTATGTTAATTAAGTCCCCGAACGGCCAACAAAAAACCCACAAACCGGGCTATTACCCAGTTTCTGGTAACACTGCAACGAAATAACCAATACAAACAAACCAAATACATAACACCAACTTTCGTTTGAAAATAAAATATCTAGAGTTCCAAAAAATCCTTGTACCTCGATCGTCAAAAATCCCCGATTTCACCCATTTGTTAGGCTAATATCCACGTTGATGAGTAAATTTCCTCAACCCAAATCTTAAATCCCCAGTTTTACCCGGTTTTTTCTTAATCACTGCCAAAACTCCGCGCGGCCTCTAAAATACCCAACAACCGGGTAAATACCCGGTTTTGGTAACATTAATTGCTAACGGCTGTGTCAGACCGGGGCCACAGACCCTGTCTGACACTATGTCTTGTGGGCCCGATGTCAGACAGGGTTGCCAGTCCATTCGACCCATTGTCAACCGCCCTTCAAAATAACTTAACACATGGATTGACTTGGAGATTCAATGGATGGTTTACATAGCAAACTCGAATATATGACGAGTTCAGTGATGGTAATCATGATGAAATGGTTAGATTAATAAACAGTACTTTTAACTGTTGCGTATGGTATAATAATTTATTTTTTTGTAATTTCCCCTTATTCGCTGGTTCAAAATTCCTCGCAAAACCTATATCCCGCCCAAAAAATCATGCCCCCCCCAAAATTTTGATGGCGCAATTTGCGCCATGTCACCCCTTCTGGGCGCCCCTGGTGAACAGTATCCTATGACAGGCAACTTACACTGACTCTGAACTGCACGACCGAGTTTAGAGGTTGGCCATCCTGGAGCGTTAGTTCATTGGTGGACGTGTCGTTTGTCGTGGGAGTGGGTTCTCGTCGACCGGCGCGCCATAGTGAATAGCGTGTATGTCTGTATTCGTTCGCTAAATGTATCCTTGCAAATTTGCAATCGGACTTCAAACAAAACTACGCCACCAGCGTACTTTAACGGCATATCGACAAGCCTCATATTAATGAAAAATTTATGTCAATAATAATTTAATTTTACAACTTAAAAAAACATGATTCTGGTCAATTTTCGTTATTTATAAAAAAAATTTTAGTTTTCAAATTTTTGGGGGGGCAACTGCCCCCCCTTGCCCCCCCAGAATTACGCCTATGACAACCAGTCAGTTCAACATGCGTACATCTGCCATGAGTTCTTATCAACCATTGATTAAGAACTGTAGGACCTAGACCTATTGATCTCAAAAAACCCCTGTGTATATTTTAGTTTAAAGACTAAAATTAATTTTAATTTCATGTTTAGGATCTCAACAAACAACCAGTCAGTTCAACATGCGTACATCTGCCATGAGTTCTTATCAACCAAGAGCACCCATGGTTCACTCTCACTCTCCAAGTATATCATGGTAAATTTCAGTTTAAGATTGCTTGGAAAATTTATTCATGATTTGCCTCCTGGATTGATTTTTTGATTTAACATAACAAGGTTACTAACCTTCCCGTCATCAATCCTCTAAGTAATAATTAATTTTACTATTTTGAAATTTGCTACGATTTTTTAAGGTTAAAACATTGATGTCAAAACGAACTGCAGATGGGAGCCAATGACAGAGGCCTAATAATCATAATCATATGAGCCGCTAACTATATGTTGCAGGAAGTATTATGGCCAGTTTTTTTGGTGTTGCCTTGTTGGGTGTCTTTCCATCAGTAACTGAGGTTGCACCTCCATTGTTTTGCAGTGCACAATTTTATCACGGTGTTTTGGTAATAAAAACTCTAAAAATGTTCATAATGCTTATATCTTTATTCATTTCTGGAGAGGGGTGAATTTTTAAAATATATTACTGTTCTTATGAATATTTTTATTTTCAATATTTAACATTCATAACATTTATTTTCGTTGTAAATCTCCAACTGTAAAGCTTTTGAGACATATATGGGTCCATAATAGAAATACTTAATATGATTCTATTATCTAACAAATTGTAGTTATTTTCAGGAATCAATTTACTGAGTCTGAGCCACTATCACCATATTCAGAGATGCAAATCCCAATGACACCGATGTGTCCACCCCAACAGCTGAATCCAGTGAACAACACTTATTCTAAATCTCAGGAAGCATTCTTACAATACCCGTTGGGCACCTATCCTGAAATGGCAACAAGTAACTCTCAAAACACTCAGCTCACTAGACTAATGGAAACGAGGCCTCACAGAATGAGATCTCATGATATGCAAGTTCTTCCTTATCCAAGGTCTATCATTCCTCTAACTCAGCAATCACTGCTTCCCTCTCCGACTCTGCAGCACTACCCAACTCCAAGCTACAATCCTGAACAATCACTGGTTTTGCAGTCTTCAAAGTCAAGTTCTGCTGATCAGAATGTTATGAAACTTGAACGATCTGGCTTTACAGTGATGAATTATGAAAGTTTAAAAACTCCTTCGCAGACTGACAAGGTACAGTGCATAGAGAATATTTACAATTTTTATCTAGCCTGCTAAACGGTTTTTCACAAATTAAAATTTAAATAATTTTCCCAGCAAGATATGTTAGACTGCCTCGTTCATGCCAATATTTTTAAGTGTCAACCACAATTAGATTAAGTCAATTTTATGATTGCAAATATTTTTTAATCCAACTTTTTCATCACATCTTGTTCTTCAGCTCTTTCCCATAGTTACCAATTACGTCAACGGCGGGTCCAGGATTTTCATGAGGCGGGGGCGTATTGGTGACCAGGGGACTGGAATACCCTAGATGAGAAGAGGGTCAGGGGGGTACACTCCAGGGGAATTTTTCTGATCAAGCTGCAATATTTTGTTTGTAAGCCAGTTTCAGTCCAGAGCATTACAATATTATAAGTAATAACACTAAAACAAACCTTTGTACAAAAATTTATTTATTTTATCGAATAATAGCTCATATTAAAGCTGATGCATTTCTGTTTAATTTGAGACCAAAACTACCTTATATCTCCGTTAGAACGGGAGATATTACGCTTTCACTGTAACAGGGTGTCTACCAAATTTCATATATGAAATTCCCGACTTTTTCCCGACTTTTCCCGACAAATTCAAAAAATTCCCGACCATTGGAAACATGACCATTAACTCATATAACGAATATTGAGAACGATATTTGTAAAGAAATAAATTTAGACGGCTACAATGCAAGCGAAAGATCGCCAAAAGATGAGCAAGATGACTGTGATACGTCCAATATATTTGCTAGCCGTAATGCGACCGAGATTTCCGGCTGCGGAAAGAACGAGAGATTTTCCGGCCGTGGTATAAACGACCGAGATTTGACAGCCACGATGCGACAGCGAAATTTGCCGGCCACAATACGACCGAATCATGTAAAAACTATGAAAAGAGTAAGCGACACAATACGATCAAGAACCAATCAGCCACCCGACAACCGAAAAACAAGCAAAAGATTTCCGGCCGCAATAAGTCCAAAAGATTTTCCAGCCATGTTGTAAATTACAATATCTCTGGCCTCGAAAAATAGCGATTTAACGCAATAACGGCCACTAAAAGAGCAAGGAACTCGTTTGCCGCGAATCGATCGAAAAATGTTTCATTCCTAAAAGGAGTGACTTTCCGGCCGCAATATGACCGAGGTCGTCTAATGGCCGCGAAATGAGTAAGGTCATCGGCCGCGATGCGACCAATAGATTAACCTGCCGCAAAACAAGCGAAAGATTTCCGATCGCAACGAGACCAAAAATCTTGCCGGCTACGGTATAAATGTTAGATATTCCGTCCGCAAAAAGATCAAGCGATTTTCTTATCGCAATTCGACCGAGAGATGTGACGACCACGAAAAGAGCAAAACATTTGTCTACCACGAGACGACCTTAAAATGTTTTGGTCCCAAAATGAGTGAGCGATTTTCTGGCCGCAATACGACCTAGAGGTCTAACGCTCGCTAAGAGAGGGATGAAGTCATCGGCCGAAATGCGTCCAAGAGATTTGCCGGCCGCAAAAAAAGCGAAAGATTTCCGGCCCCAATAAAAGCGAAAGGTGTGATGGCCGCGAAAAGAGCGGCAGATTTGACGGCCACAAAGAGAGTGAGATATCTGACGGCCCCAATGTGACCGAGAGGTTTGCTGACCCTGAAACGACCAAGGAATTTGCCGGCCGGGTTATAGATATTCTGGCCTTCATGTGGCCAATAGATGTGATAGCCACGAAAAGAGCACACGATTTTAAGGTAGCATTACTAACGAGATACTTGTCGGCCGCGTAAAGAGCGAGAGACTTGTCGGCCGCATAAAGAGCGAGATACTTGTCGGCCGCATAAAGAGCGAGACTTGTCGGCCGCGTAAAAAGCGAGAGAGACTTGTCGGCCGCGTAAAGAGCGAGACTTGTCGGCCCCGTAAAGAGCGAGAGACTTGTCGGCCGCGTAAAGAGAGAGAGAGACTTGTCGGCCGCGTAAAAGAGCAAGACTTGTCGGCCTCGCAAAGAGCGAGAGACTTGTCGGCCGCGTAAATAGCGAGATATTTGTCGGCCGCGTAAAGCGCTAGAGACTTTTCGGCCGCGTAAAGAGCGAGATACTTGTCGGCCGCGTAAAGAGCGAGATACTTTTCAGCCGCGTAAAGAGCGAGATACTTGTTGGCCGCGTAAAGAGCGAGACTTGCCAGGCGCGTTAAGAGCGAGACTTGTCGGCTGCGTAAAGAGCGAGAGACTTGTCGGCCGCGAAACGAGCGAGCGTTTTTACACCTGTATTAGGACCGAGAAACTTGCGGCAGCGGAATAAGCGACAGCTTTTCTGGTCATGATATAGCTAAAAATTTGTCTGCCACGATTCGTTCGAGAGATTTGCTGGCCGAGACGATGACAATAACGAAGAAAACGGTCATTTCGTTTTGTTTTATAGCCAAATTCAAATTTCCCGACCAAATTTGAAATTCATTACTTTTTCCCGACTATTCCCGACCTTACAAAATCCCCGACATTTTCCCAAATTTTCCCGAATTCCCGACTGGTAGACACCCTGTGTAAGTAAAACTTTAAGAAAATTATTTTTTCATTGAATTACGCAATATAAATGAGCCAAACCAAAACCAATTTAATCGAATAATAACTCATATTAAAGCAGATACATTCCTGTTTAATTTGAGACCAAAACTAACTTTTTATCTCCTATAAAACCGGAGGTATAACTATATAAGTAAAATACCCCCGTTTCAGCGGACCTGCTTACTCAGCGAATTTCAAATGCAAAAGAACATATTTCAATCCAATAGTGAGATTTGACATGTTTTTGTAAGCTCCATAAGAATAACATGGAGAATGAGTATGCAGGTTTGCTGCAACAGGTCCGTTAAAAATGGGTGGTTTTAATACAATATTTAGTAGATCTAAACTAGAAGCCATATACCAAGTTTTACCAAGATATGTCAAAAAATAAGGAAGGTATAGCATTTATTTATTTTATTTCCCATAAGGATAACATGGGGAATAAGTATGCAGGTTTGCTGCCACAAAAATGGAAACTTCGGGGATTTTAGACTATAGTACATTAAATCTCACCTAGATGAAGCCCCAAACCAAGTTTTATTAAGATATGTTAAGAAATAACCGAGATAAAGAATTTTACTTATTTCCCATAAGGTTAACATTGGGACAACGTACTGTGTTTACTATTTTCAATATTTTGGTAACCAATGAACATAGAGCAACGATTCAAAATACTAAGTTGTTTGTTTTTCGAGCTGAATTCAATGGTGCAAGCCAAAATTTGATTATTTTTATTTTTCTATGTGAAAAACTCAAAAAACCCATTTTTGGGGGGGTTTATCCCCCTTTCTGGTGGTCCGATCGGGCTGGTTTTCGAACTCGTCCAATTGATTACCACTTTACATGTCTGTACCAAATTTCATTAAGATCGGACCACATTTACGGCCGCTATCGTGCTGACAGACACATATATATATATACAGGGTGTTTTTTTTAAAACGCAACCCATTTTTAAGATTGAATAATGCACATATGAATGTGTAATGCGTATTGTTTTATTGAGTTTTACATTTTGTACAGCCTATTATTTAAGTTTGATCACATTTAGTTTACATTATGTGCTCTAACAGTCCGCCATTGGCATTTGTACAAAATTATGCTCTCTCCAACAAATTCCCCAACACGTGTTGCAAGGTACATCTTTAAATTTCTTGCATTAAATTTGTTATGTTTGTTTTGAGGTGCTGAATATCTTGTGAATTGTTTTGTAGGATAGTTACTTCTTTACATGTCTGTGGCAAATTTCATTCAGATCGGACCATTTTACGCGAGTTATCGTGCTTAAAGACACACACATTAAAAACGCAACCCAAAACTTAATTTTATCGATGAAGGATTATCTCCCCCAAGATCCCCGGATTTGACCCCACCATATTAGGCCTATTTTATTTGGGGATACATAAAAAGTAAGGCCTACGAAAACAATCCACAGGACATTCAGTACCTCAAACAAACATAACAAATTTAATGCAAGAAATTCAAAGGGGCACCTTGCAACATGTGCTTGGGAATTTGATTGAAAGAGCATAACTTTATACAAATGCCAATGGCGGACTGTTTGAGCATATAATGTAAACTAAATGTGATCACACTTAAGTAATAGGTTGTACAAAATGTAAAGATCAATAAAACATTACTCATTTCATATTTATATGTGCATTATTCAATGTTAAAAAAGGGTTGCGTTAAAAAAAACACCCTGTATATATGTATGTATATGGTAAGATTAGTTTTCATAACAACTACTAATCAATATATATATATTAACATTGGGACAACGTACTGTGTTTACCACTTTCAATATCTCGGTAACCAATGAACATAGAGCAATGATTCAAAATACTAAATTGTTTGTTTTTTTGAGCTGAATTCAATGGTGGTAGCCAAAATTTGACCATTTTTATTTTTCTATGTGAAAAACTCAAAAAAAATTTTTGGGTAGCATGCAAACGCATGCTATATATATATATAGCATAGATATATATAGCATTCGATAGATATACATATATAGATGTATATATATATATAGATGTACAGGGTGTCCCAGTTCGTATCTGCCATACTTTACTAGGGTATTCAGCACTTCAATACGAACAAAAAAATATAGGGAACATATGCTATCTCTTACCGTATTCGGTATGTCAGCCATTTTGTGTGTTTCATTAAAGTCGTAATATCTCAAAAACGGTTATATGAAATCGTTTGAAACTTGGCAAAGGTATTAACCAAGTTAATGTACAACTAGAGTAAAAAATTCTTTTTTGTAAAAATTTCCGTTTCAAAATGGCGGCCAATAAAAATTTTCAAAGTCAAATATCTAAAAAACTAAAAGTTTTATAAAAAATTTACAAAACACAAAAAATGTTGCAAATTTTTTTACAAATACAACGGTGTGCCATTTGTTAAGATCGGTTCACAAATAACGGAGAAAATGCAGAAACACCGATTCAAGGAATGGCGCGATCAGCATTAAAGGTAAGCATACTCATAAAATTAGTATATGAAATAAGGAAGTTACTCAAACAGCTGATCAGTATCACAGCTGATTGTATAAAAACACCATTATCAACAGGAAACACATTTTACATCAATTTGTACCTCAGATTTTATTTTTGAATCAATGTTTTTATTGCTACATTTAAACATAAAAATGTAGCTTTAGAAAATGCATGGTATTTACAACAGTTGTTCAAAATGTTGGCCCTGCACTTGATTGCAAAGTCTGAATCTCTTCAAAGCATATATTCCTAAGCCCCAGACCATCATAACTTTTCTTTTTGAGGTCCCCAGATGCCAAAAACACCATTCATTCGTTTTCATAAATATACATATATATACTGGGTGAGTCAGACCACCCGTCCACCTATTGTAACGGGAGAACAGTTTAACGTAGAAATGCCAAATAAAATTATTCCCCACTAATTTGCATATGAAGAATTCATCAAAAATATTTTCATCGAGATTTATCTACAGGGTGTTCCAGAAATGAAGGTCACAAGTTCGAATCTCCAAATTTTCTGATATGAACCTATAGAAAATTTTATATAATTTTTAAAGGTCTTGTTAAAAGAAACAGTTTGGTGAAAACAGAACTAAATTATCTCAATCCGTTTCAAGATGACGGCCATGTTTTTGAAAATTTTCGATATTTACGGAAACCCCTGTATTTTTTAAACCATTAAATATTTTTCAGTTCTGATTCTAAATCCTTAATCCTTGGTAACTCAGCTTTACTACGATATGTTACATGACAATGTTTTGGTAATATCCAATTTTCGGAAAAAAATTTAATTTTTGAAAATGTTGGTAGTCCTGAAAATTGAAAAATTCAAATAGCAACCTATGCCAAAAAGCATATAATTTTAAAGGCCTTCAAAATTCCTACAACTTTTGTAATTTACACAAATATTCTATCCTTTTTAGATTTTTAGTTATGGACAACAAACTCCATTTTCCCATATAAAGTGCTAGTTATTTATGCAGGACAAAATAAACAAAAGTACCCATGTAGTCCAGGCAACGAAAGGTTATAGAGGGAATTGCATGGATCACAATTTTTGACTTTTTAACTTTGTTTGGACTAGTTAGGAGTAAAACATATCAAAAGTCCCTGCCCTTAGCCCTTGAGCCGGCTGGGCTGGAAGGGCCTAGAGGTACAAGTTTTTGGTTTATCCTAAATATCTTGAAAACCATCAACTTTTAGTATTCCCTATTAATTTTGAAAATTAAAGAAAATTAAATTTCCTATAAGAAAAATACATAATATGTCTACTTTGGTCCAACCGTTTACAAGGAAAACACTAATTTTGTTAATATTTAAAAAAATATCCCTTCCATAAGAAATACATGAAAATTTGTGGATAACATAGATTCCCAATTGGGCAACGCTTTTTTCACCTAAAGGAAAATGAACAGGATTCAGCATTCAGGAAATATTGACAAAATTTCCAGTAATTTGACACCTCAATCATAAATACCCCCGTTGCAGCAGACCTGCATACTCAGCGAATTTCAAATGCAAAACAACATATTTCAATCCAACATAGCGAGATTTGACATATTTTGGTAAGCTCCATAAGAATAACATGGGGAATGAGTATGCAGATTTGCTGCTACAGGTATATTAAAACTGGGTGGTTTCAACTCAATATTTAGTAGATCTGAACTAGAAGAAGCTATTTACCAAGTTTTATCAAGATATGTTGAAAAATAACGGAGATACAGAATTTTACTTATTTCCCATAAGGTTAACATTGGGACAACGTACTGTGTTTACCACTTTCAATATCTCGGTAACTTGGACATAGAGCAGTGATTCAATATACTAAATTGTTTGTTTTTTTGAGCTGAATTCAATGGTTCCAACAAAAATTCGTTAAATTTTATTTTTCTATGTAAAAAACTCAAAAAACCCATTTTTGGGGGCGTTTAACCCCCTTTATCCCCCCTTCCGGTGATCCGATCGGGCTGGTTCACGAACTCGTCCGAGTGAATACCACTTTACACGTCTGTACCAATTTTCATTAAGAATGGACCATTTTTACGGCCGCTATCGTGTTAACTGACACATATATATAAATTCAAACGAATGGTGTTTTTTGCTTCTGGTGGCCCCAAAACGAAAAGTTATAATGGTCTCGGGCTTAGGTCTTACCATGAGACCTACGGTAATAGCTTCTTCCCTATAGGGGAAATTCCCTAAAATTGGTCTAAAATTAAGGCGTTGGCGAGCTCACAAAAAACGTTATCTTTCAAGAAATTATTACAATTTGTTATAATTCCTATTCATTGCCTGGACTAATAGACCGTTTGCTATTGACATGCAAATAACATGCACTTTATATGGGAAAATGGATTTTTTCGTCCATAACTAAAAAACTAAAAAAGATAGAATATTTGTGTAAATTACAAAGTTGTAGGATTTTTGAAGGCCTTTAAAATGATATGCTTTAAGACATATATTGCTATTTGAATTTTTCGATTTTCAGGGCTACCAACATTTTCAAAAATTAAATTTTTTCCGAAAATTGAATATTATCAAAACATTTTAATGTGACATATCGTAGTAAAGCTGAGCTACCCAAGGATTAAGGATTTCGAATCAGAACTGAAAAATATTTAATGGTTTAAAAAATATAGGGGTTTCCGTAAATATAAAAAATTTTCACAAAAATGGCTGCCATTTTGAAACGGATTGAGATAATTTAGTTCTGTTTTCACCAAAATGTGTATTTTAACAAGACCTTTAAAATGATATAAAATTTGCTATAGGTTCATTGAGAAAATTTGGAGATCCGAACTCATGACCTTCATTTCTGGAACACCCTGTATATAAATCGCGATGAAAGTATTTTTAATGAATTCTTCATATGCAAATTAGTGGTTAATAATTTTATTTGGTATTTCTACGTTAAACCGTTCTCCCGTTACAATAGGTGGATGGGTGGTCTGACTCACCCTGTATAAAAATTCGAACGAAAGGTGTTTTTTGCTTCTGGTGGCCCCAAAACTAAAAGTTATCATGGTCTCGGGCTTAGGTCTTACCATGAGTACTACGGTAACAGCTTCTTCCCTATAGGGGAAATTTGATAATATTTCGGAGTACTAAAAACAGCATCCTGACTGGTAAAACTTGTTTGTAACCCAATTCTTCTTAAAGGCCTTATTCTTAGTTTTTCGATAGTAAAATCAATGAATACTAACTGCTTTCGTTACGTCTCAACCCCGTCTGTAGACGGCAATAATTTCTTCGAAAAAATATGTAATTGTCTAACTGCACAACGTTATAACACATTCTAATAGTCCCGATGCAACTTTGCGTGTGATCTGATTGGTATAGCAGTCATGCAAACGTGACGGTAATAGCTTCTTCCGTATAGGGGAATTTCGCTAAAACAATTTTTTCCTGGAAATTGGTTTTATGCTGTTGATAGCTAGTTAACTCGTCTCAACATCGATCGATTTAAACAATCAATTGATCAAATTAAAGCTAATGGCCTACTGAGTGATTTAAGATTAAAATAATCAGTTTATCTTATTTAGAGCCTGAGATACAAATCTAGAACTAAAAATTTAATCTAAAAAGAAATAATTATTTTTGTTGAAGCTCAAATTGAAGCGTATACTTTTTTAAAGAAGTGAAGACCATAAAGATTTATAGGTCAAATGAAAGAAAATAATTTACAGAGCAATTCAAGACCAAAACAAATGCTTATCTTTCTTTTAAGCTGAAAGATTCATTATTAACAGTTAATAACAAAAATAATTAAAAAATATTAAATATTGATGAGAGCATTTCAACTAGCCCTAAACTCAACAAAACTGAGCTGTTAATGGTTAATCTGAAAGCCAAAGATCGATCTTCCCAGTAAAATAAGTCAAATCTAAAACAGTGTCATTATTGTCATCAGAACCAAGAGAAATTGACATATCATAAATTGTTTTCCATTTAAACTAGACTAACCACGTGCAGCGCAAAGCACCTGATATTTATAGTATTATTTTTCACTATAAAGACACTGGGATAATATAACATTTAAAAAATTCTACAAATTTGATGTCTTTTGTTCTGTAATTAGAAACACAATTTTACACTTTTAATCACCACTGAACTACACCGTAAATCAGGCTATGGTTGTACATTAATTATATTATTTTTATTTGACAAATTGTTGAAATCATATCTTATTTAAATCTTTTATCTCATTTAAGTACCTATACTCATTAAAATATTATTTTTATGTTTTTCCTAAGAAATCAACTCCATCTCAATTTTATAAAGCCTCATTTTATGGGCAAACTTTTTCAGGGGTATCATGTATATTGAATACTCGATGTGCAGTCTTCAATTGAATGTAGTACACAGAAATAACATGCAGTTTAATATATCACTCAAAAAAGCGTACACGTATGACTCTTGACAGTGGATGTAAAGTGTGATTTGTCTTCAAATTCACTGGTTTTAATATTGTTGCTGGCTATCAGGAATTGCTTCTTAATTAATAAAAAAAATTGATTTTAACCAAATTTGGATAGCCCTGATGATGCCCCTTAATAAATAAGGGCGAATCAGTTGTTCACATAGATTGCTTTAGACAGAAGATGAGGGTTTTTATTAATCTCTGGTTTAAAACCTGAACAAAATTTTCCATTTCAAAGTTTGAGGGTTTTAAGTGTTGCCTTGGGAATACCAAAATTAGACAGACTGAGTTTCCTTTCATTACAAAAAAGTATTTCAACAAGAAACTGAAGTACAAATATACTAAAAAAACCCCCTATTAATTTTGTAAATCACCTGGAAATTGGTTTTATGCTGTTGATAGCTAGTTAACTCGTCTCAACATCGATCGATTTAAACAATCAATTGATCAAATTAAAGCTAATGGCCTACTGAGTGAAAAGTATTAACCCCCTTTATCCCCCCTTCCGGTGATCCGATCGGGCTGGTTCACGAACTCGTCCGAGTGAATACCACTTTACACGTCTGTACCAATTTTCATTAAGAATGGACCATTTTTACGGCCGCTATCGTGTTAACTGACACATATATATAAATTCAAACGAAACAGTTGAAAATATGAAACAGTTGACAATTTCAATATAGCGGAAAACATAATTTTTTATTATGGTTCCATGTACTTTCTGATGTTTTTGGATACTACACAGAAAAATTTGAATTGTTGAATTGGTATTGTTTTAACAAAAAACAATACTTTCTCCGAAAACCATATTTTTGGATTCGGGGAACACTAAAACAAATGTGAACAAGGAAAAACAACTGACAAGTTTCAAAAAGCATTATCTTAAAACCTAAATTGTTTCATTACATTGTGTATTAAAAAAAGTCTGCTGTTGGCTGTTTGATATTTTATCTTTAAAGTGAGTAAAACTGACTGGGGAAAATGCACTGATCGGCCCCTTGACACTAATGACCCCAAGCCCCAAGCAAAACTTACGCACAAATATACCATCTGCGGTTTTACCGTGGTACATAGATATAATCAAATCAAACAATTTAAGTTTCCATAAGTATGCGCAGTGCTTGATTTGCGGCGGAACGGCGTTCCGGGACCTCTGTCTGCCGCAAAAGTCGATCGTGTATAATCGGCCGGAGTATTTTTTGCAAAGAGACGATCGCGTGTAATCGGACGGATAATTATTTGCCGCACAAGACGATCGCGTGCAATCGGCCGGAGAATTTGCCGCAAAAGACGATCGCGTATGATCGGTCGATGAATTTGCCGCAAAAGACGATCGCGTACGATCGGCCGGAGAATTCGCTATAAGAGAGGATTATGAACCGGCCGGAGTACCGAAAATAACGATCGCTTAAAATGTAGGGAAATTACGCGCGGAATTTCGGCCTGAAATTAGCACTCTCTCTGAAATTATATGCTCTTTTTTCTTGAGCTAAGCCGAATCGAAAACGCCAATAAGACCTGACTACTTTTACAAGGCGTCATAAAAAACTATAATTTTTAGACAATTTATTTTTAGTAAAATAATGCTTTGTTAGTTTTTAATCTATCAAAAAAATTGAGTCGGATAAAATATGACTTTTTGAATCGACCTAATTAATCACATAGCCAAACAATACTTTATTAAGGGAAAAATGATAAAGGGGGGGGGCTATGTACAAATTGTCAAATTACAGTTTCGGTACCTCAATTTTTACAAATCAAGCACTGAGTATGTGTATAATGTCATAGGCCTATGTAATTAAGCAAAAAATAAATTTCATCTTAAAATATATTAATTAACAAATCCTACAAATCTCATAATACAGTAGAACGATTCGATTTATATCTTTATTCAAACTTAACAACAATATTATGCTTATACCTCCTAAAAAACTTGACAAAAAAGAGGTGAAGAATCGTAATTTATTTAAGATTCCACAAGTCTCTTATAGTTTAGTTTGTACACAAGAGTACTCATAAAAAATTAACCACACAAGGAAGTAATTAAAACTAATAAAAGCATTAAAACTTAAAAGTTTTAGTAATTGGATTTTTAATACGGTAGGCCTATATAAGTTTTTTCTCTGGTCCTGATACTAATGTACCCTTTTACTAAACTGTCAAGAATTGGGGGGGGGGGGCGGGCGTCAAGCAGTACGTTCGCCTAGGGCGCCTAAAACTCTTGAGCCGGCCCTGGTATGACATTAAACCTCTTATTGCAAAACCTATTATTTTTTGCTCCTTTTAGGTATGTATTTCAATTTTTGAAATTCCCTGTGATTATCCAATATAGCGGAAAACATAATTTTTTATTATGGTTCCATGTACTTTCTGATGTTTTTGGATTCTACACAGAAAAATTTGAATTGTTGAATTGGTATTGTTTTAACAAAAAACAATACTTTCTCCGAAAACCATATTTTTGGATTCGGGGAACACTAAAACAAATGTTTCCACTAATAACACAAATTCAAAAGTTTTTACAAAAAATACTTTCTCCATATACTATGGTACGGGGGAAAAAGTAAAAAATGACAGTAAAATTAAAAAAATTATAAAAAAATAAGGGGTTTCCTCATAAGAAGTTTACTGTCAGAAATGAAATGAAACAGTTAGCTTCGAAAACTTAAGGCTGGACTATATACAATGGTATAACATCTAGAAAGTTAAAATACCCATGTTATTTGTCATGTTCTTGAAACACAATTCTACACATTCAATCACCACCAACTTACTTAAATAAAGTAAATCACAACACAAGCAAACCATGTTATGACAGTAAAACATGTGTCTTAAAACAAAGCTTTAAAATCAGCTGATCTGTGCTGTTATACTCAGTTGATCAGTAAAAACAATACTAAAGAATAGAAAATATTTTATATATACCATTTCTAAAATACAAAATTAAGAAATATTTAACTTTTCAGGCAAATGGGCATATATAGAGTTAATTAATTTTTGCTTAACACAACCTGCATGTAAATCGGTCCGATAGAACTCCAGATCTCACTCAAAATAGGCCAAAAATTTTACCCCATGTTATTGTCTTAAGTGATTTTAATTTCCTTTTTTCAAAAATTTACTGGAGTAACAGCTGAAATTGAAAAATGGGCAAATATAGATACAATTACCTTTTAATTGGTACCAGCCATGTGTAAATCGGTCTAACAGTATGGTCAGGCACGCTATCATAAGTTTAATTCTTCCCTGTGTTAAATCTCCATAAGAAAAGTTTGTTTTCCTTTGAACTTAATGAACATAGAGTTTTCAAATGTAGCATTCATCGTAGGTATCAAAATGACATTTAATTTAATATGAGTGTGAACCATTAAAACCGACCTTTTACAATTTGCCATAAACATTTAGACCATCAACGTTATTTAAATCAGCTGTTTTACATGATTAAGTACCAGTAGTTATAATACTAAAGAATTTAGCAATCAAATCTTATTTTTTACTAACACTTATAAACTCTATAATTCAAATAATATAAAACAATTTTTTCATTCCATTTAAAGGATAATACATGATAATACATACATTTTTCTGTACTGGCAATGATAAACCAAATGCTTCTTGAGCATTTGCTCTTTTTCTGTCGTTAGACAAAATACCTCGTGTCTTCACAATCAGCTGAATGAATGACTGTAAAAATATATCATTGCAAAGGTTTGGAAATGTGGATTTTTTAAATTCAAAAAATCAAAATAACGTAAAAGTAAATAAAACCTGCAAATATAGAAAAGTTAAGCGTTTCTTTGGTACAAACTGCATGAAAATGGGTCCAGTGGAAGTCTCAGACGTACTGTCCAAAGGATTGGAAAAAGTTGATTTTTTCGCTTTTTTCCCCATGTTAAATCTCCATAAGAAAAGCTTATTTTCCATTTTTGACCTATGTAACATAAATATTTTCAAAATACAAATAAAACCTGCACATATAGGGCTGATAACCTTCGTTTTGGTACAACCCGCATGTAAATCAGTCCAGTAGTACGGCCAGGCTCGCTGTCATTAGTTTTACAAAAGTTTTTAAATATATAAGATAACATAGGAAATAAGTATGTAGGTTTGCTGACAAGGGAATGAAGGAAAATGGAATTTACGAGCCATAATCCAGTAAAACTCAACTATAGGAAGCCACATATGGAATATGGTTGATAAAAGATAAAAAATAAGCGAGATATATAGTTTTGTGAATATTTTTTAGTTAGAATTGGGCAACATACTGTGTTTACCAATTTAAATAGCTCGGTAACCAATGGTCATTGAGCAATAATTAAAAATACTAAATTATTTGATTTTTACGGCTGAATTCAAAAAAGAAAACAAAACTTTCACAATTATAATTTTTGGATATCAAAAAATTAAAAAAACCCATTTTTGAAATGTTAAATCCCCCCTTTGGACCCCTTAGGATGCCACAATCAAATTTATTTTTTATGCAGTGTTAAAATATACATTTTTACATACCCCTACCAAGTTTTATTTGGATCGGACCTTTTTCACCGGAGTTATTGTGTTTACAAAAAAATACAACCCTCCCCCCTTCCCCCTCAAAAAAGGGTCCTTCCATCCCCTGAATTTTTATGGGCTCATCGGATTCTTTAACTAGAGGATAAAGATGACCTATATACCAAGTTTCATGGTGGGGCTAATTTTTTCAGACAAAGTTAGTTTCTACTGAACTATATGGCTTAACACTTTGGGTGCGGCCCGGTCTCCGGAGACCGGTGGCTGGAAGCGCGCGCCGGCCTGGCCGGTCTCGCGAGTCTCCCCCGCACTCGGTGGAATGAATCAGCCACAGTGCTGCGACCTTGCGGAGAAGCTCGGAGTTGTTGTCGTGTGCGTTGCCATAGCAACCTGCCCTACACTCTGTGTGCGTCGCCCGCCGTTCCCACGGGCCTGATCCGGTCTCCAGAGACCTTTTATCTATTACTTACTTATTGTGTGTTTTGACTTATTACTATCGTGTTTTTGCGAGTTATATGACGTTTTATAATTTATTATTTTAGTTTTTGTGACGTTTTGATGAGGTACGAACAAACCGTGTTTTTGTTTTGGTAACTGTTTTGAACAGTTCCACGATGCCCTGTAAATGAAATAAACATTGATTGGGAGGGAGGATGGGGCTGTAAATACAGTGAATATTAGTTATTATGCCATTTAAAATCTTTTTGTGTGAAAACCGTGTGTTTGTGAGGCTAAAAGTGGGGAAATTACGTCACGGTGCCTACGGACCCCTTCCCGCGGGCCGGCCCGGTCTCCGGAGACTGACGATTTTGAACGCCATTTTTTTCGAAAAAACGCCTGGAAACGCAGTTTGCGACCATGATCCTGGCTTCTGGATACAAAAGGTAAGATATAATGCAAAAAAAAATTTCAGGCCCTGGGGATGGTTTTACTCATTTCGGTGCCGCACCCAAAGTGTTAAGCAACTAGACTTTGTATCCTGCCGATGACGTCACAACCTACACAGTTGTCGTAATAAATATTGGGTTTGGTCAATTAAAAAAAGTAAAAAATAATGGTAATATTTAGTGAATTTCCCCCATAGGGAAGAAGTTATTACCGTAGGTCTCATGGTAATACTTAAGCCCGGGACCATAATAACTTTTTATTTTAGGGCCCCCACATACCAAAAATATCAATCGTTCAAATTTCTATATATATATTACGTTATTGATTAATTCACAATTTATGGCTATTAAAAATATTTGTATTTGTAATAATAATAAACTTGAACATCCTTTTATCATTATTTTATTTGAAAATCACTAAATGTGAGGTGGAAGCGAAAAGGGACTATGTTATTCTCCATAACGACAAGAAGTCCCTTTTTAATACTGAATATTTTACTATTACCTCATTGTTAGATAACCGCCACAACAACAATAAAGTCGCACTGATAAACAACTGACAAAACAACCATAGAACCAGTACTGATAAAATATGCCTGTTGCAGCAGACCTGCATACTCAGCGAATTTTAAATCTACTATATATTTGTCAAATACTTCATCATCCCATCATCGCACAGCCCAAACTACTTGACCTAGAACCTTGAAACTTTGCACGAACTTCCTCTAAAGGTATAGGCATCTATTAAGATCGGATTTTTAAAAATTCCCTCAGGGCTAAGCCCTATGACACATCAAAGTTTCAATGTTAACATATGGGGAAGCTCATGTAGTTGTCATGGCAACCCTAACATTATATCATGAATCCAAAGAAGTTTTCTGTTTTTCTACGGGTAAAACCGTGTTGATCAGCTAGTGCTTGAATATGTCATTTACGCGTAGCCTCATCAAGTATAATCAATGGACATCTGTAAATAAATAACCGTGCAAAAATATTCTCCATAAGAATAACAGCAAAAGTGAGTATGCAGAAATTTAAAAATGAGGAATTTCAGGCTTTAATCCAGTAGATCTTAGACGAAGTCACATACCAAGTCTAACCAAGAAGTGTTGAGAAATAAGCAAACTACACAACTTTTTTTTATTTCTTATAAGGTTAATATGGGAGATGAGTCATATCACCTACCGGACACTGACAGGCTGCATCGCTATCAGTGCTGCAGCCACAAAAACAAAAATTCCCAACACTATCTTTTGTACAGTGCCCTGTTTATATTTAATTTTGCTCATCATTGAGGCATTCAAGGAGCAATAATATATAATTAATTGCTCATTTATTACAATAATAACAACTATTATTACCCTACGTATGAATAGTCTCTTGAAAAGACAAAGTTTATTAGCCAAAATATCATTTATAAAAAGGGACCTCTTGTCGTGACCGTATGAAATTGGTGAGAAATTTTGTTCTCTTTACACCAAACTTCACTGTAGTTCTCTAAAATTTCGCTAGAATTCAGGAGAGTTCATTTTTGGGACCAAAGTCGCTTAAGGATTGCATGTTGGAAATGGGACCTCTTGTGGTTTTGGCGAAATAACATTGGGCGACAAGAGGTCCCTTTTCTCAAGCCATGCAGAGGCTAACAAAATAATTTGTTTTCGATCTTTTTTAACTTTGATTCGATATTTTAACCGATACAGGCCTGTTATATGATAAATGAGGTATAACATTCGATATCGATTCAAATTTCAATACTTTTGACCATAATCGGTTATATATTGGCCGTACTGAAAATTTTTCTTCGCCAACAAGAGGTCTCTTTTCGCTTTCTACATCACAAATAATTATGTTATTTAAATTAAATTATAATATTAGTGTTGTTAACTATTAATTATAGCTGATATTAGTTTTATTAATAATAACTAAACATTAGTGATTTTTAAATAAAATAATGATAAAAGGGTGCTCAAGTTTATTATTATTACAACCACAACAACAAAATATATATATATATATATATATATATATATATATATATATGAGTCTGTTAGCACGACAACGCTCGAAAAAATGGTCCGATTATAATAAAATTTGGCATTGGCGTGTTAAGTAGTAATTATTCGGATGAGTTCGAAAACCAGCCCGATCGTAATTAGAAGGGGGTTAAGAGGGGAAACCCCTCAAAAATGGTTTTTTTAGGATTTTTTACATTGAGAAATTAAAATAATCCAATTTTGGTTTATACCGATGAATTAAATATCAACAGGGTAATTTGATTACAAAAGATAGTGTTGGGAATTTTTGTTTTTGTGGCTGCAGCACTGATAGCGATGCAGCCTGTCAGTATCCAGTAGGTGATATGACTCATCTCCCATATTAACCTTATAGGAAATAAAAAAGTTGTGTAGTTTGCTTATTTCTCAACACTTCTTGGTTAGACTTGGTATGTGACTTCGTCTAAGATCTACTGGATTAAAGCCTGAAATTCCTCATTTTTAAATTTCTGCATACTCACTTTTGCTGTTATTCTTATGGAGAATATTTTTGCGCGGTTATTTATTTACAGATGTCCATTGATTATACCTGATGAGGCTACGTGTAAATGACATATTCAAGCACTAGCTGATCAACACGGTTTTACCCGTAGAAAAACAGAAAACTTCTTTGGATTCATGATATAATGTTAGGGTTGCCATGACAACTACATGAGCTTCCCTATATGTTAACATTGAAACTTTGATGTATCATAGGGCTTAGCCCTGAGGGAATTTTCAAAAATCCGATCTTAATAGATGCCTATGCCCTTAGAGGAAGTTCATGCAAAGTTTCAAGCTTCTAGGTCAAGTAGTTTGGGCTGTGCGATGATGGGTGAGTGGTATTTGACAAATATATAGTAGATTTAAAATTCGCTGAGTATCCAGGTCTACTGCAACAGGCATATTTTATATCTTAAGTTATAACCTTTTTACTTTGAAGTTAAGTTAATAAAGTGAAAAAAACAATAAAACAACGCAAAAAACGGATTTCTGAAAAACTGCAAAGTTAAAAATATTCCTTCAGAGATCTCTCTATTGGAGGGTACAGTATCATGATTGGTGATTTTTATAGCTACGTGTGTATAATTATGCCAATTTTCTCGAGTGGCGACGGGGACATTATCATTGCGGCAAAAACCGCCCAGTGTAATTACCAGAGTTTGAGACTGAACTTAACTCTTTGATTCCGATTCTCTTTCAAAAGTAAAATAAAGGTGTCTGCCTGAAGTCAATGTTCAATTTTCACAACCAATTAATTTCTGAAATTTATTAATTTAATTTGAGAATGGAGTCTTGCAAAAAATATCATCTTCACTATCAAACTTTGAATAGAAATTATTTTTTCCCAGAAATATACCAAGACAGTTCTAGAAACTTTGCAAGGATCCATATACGGACTTATTCTTTTCTCGTGATAAGCACTGGTAAAGCAGTTGGTTGTTGTAAAGACTCACTATATGTATAATAAATCTAACTGTCACTTTCATCTACATTCATGAACTACTCTAGGAAGATAGAAAAATTAAAACTGCACCATCCCTAAGCTTGGGGACTAGTTGGAGTTAAGTTTGTAATCAAATGAATTGAAAAAACTACAAAAATGCAAAAAATTATATCAAAAAAATTAATCTTTTACTAATGAAATATTTTTCAGTTGAACTCAATGATCCCAAAGAGATTCCTGATTGGCTCTATTGATCAAATTATCCAGTGGAACATGCTTGCGAAAACATCACAACTGTACATCATATACGAAGTTACAGGTATAAACTAGTCAATGTCCAATGAATTAGGCCAATGAGTTAGTCATTAGGCCAATGAATTATTTAAAAGATTACTTTGATCATCAAATAAAGTTTTAAATAACTCAAATTTGAAAAGGTTGGTTGAATTATCTTGAGTTGGCATACAATAAGGAAAACATCTTTAATTTCTGTTCAGTTAATTCTAAAAAAAAGTTTTGTGATTAATTCTGCTATTCTCCATCCAATTACGGTCTCCAACATCATGGGAACTGGCAGGGGCGGCAAGATGGTGCACTTGCAGCCTCCTGGCCGACAGAAAAATAACAAAACAACTTGGGAAATTAAAAATTAAAAATATTTTTTACATGTTCCTAACTCAGCAGTGCGGGAATGCTATGGCGCCGTGGGTATATTGGAACAAATTAAATCTGCTGTCCATACTCGATGTTTTAATTCCGTCCTGACCAATGGCAAAGCCACTGCATGGCTTTGTACTTTGTTCTAGTGTGTCTAGACGTAGTTGTTTAAGGGACGTACAGGTAGGTAGCAGCACCATGCGCAGATAACAGACTCTAACGCTATAGTAGTGGTGTCGTAAATCAAATTTATTTTATTGGAACAGTACTAATTTAAATATGGAATGGTTCGAAGTAAGAAAAAAATTAAAAACGCATTAATAAACGAACATCAGCCGCATTGGCTTGACTGTGTTGTAGCAGCAGTTAGCTCAGTACCTGGTGCCAAGAAGAGGTGTATCCTACCAACACAAGTGCCGTGTGTGCGTGCTGACCGCGACAGATGACACAATGACACTGTCTATATAGTGTGCGACAGGGCTTAATTTGTAAAGAAAAAAGTACCGGAGCTATGGCACAACGAGTGGCCGCCAGGAGGGTATGGAAAACCCCCCAGCAGAAGGGGGGGTTCAGGGGCCCTCCCCCGGGATTTTTTTTTGAATTGCGATTAAATTTTATGCATTTTTAACGTTTATGACCACAGTTTAACAATTAGGCCGTGTTCACTTTCGCGCTAGCTAGGTTTGCCCTGCCGCGGCTAGAGTGTACTTGTGCCATAGTGGTCGTGAAGGTTGTGATCTCCAGCGCTACGTAAGTTTAGCGCCACTCACGACTCGTGGTGGGAATTTACTATTGTCGAACAAGGGCGAACCTGATTAGTCCAAACATTTGATGAACTATTTGCCGCAAGAGGCCTTATAAGATCGACGTATAGAAATGAGTACGGTAATGCCGAACGCACCCAGTACACGCTCGTATTGGTCTGGATTGGATTTGCCCTTGATTGAAGATAGTAAACTTCCACCATCACTTGCTAAAGCCTATCTCGAGTTTATCAAGTGATCAGTATCCAGAATGGAGGTTAAAACACTACCATCCATTACCTCGCGTGAAACTATGTAAAGAAAAATAGAGTTGTTAAATTGACTTAGAGGATTCCCAAATTAGAAAAAGTTGTACACTTTTATAAAATCGCTTCTTAAACAGTATTAATAAATTACGTGGCCAGAAAAAGGGTCCGGAGCCGTATCAGTGAGTTGAGAAACCGCGCTCCGGTGAGCTCCGATTTCCTAAAAAGTACCGGAGCCGTGCTCCGGCTGAAATTAACCCCTGGTGTGCGAAAGTTAATAGAATAGCATTTGCATTTGCATGCACAAATTGAGAACCTTACTTTTTGCACCCCCTGAGTTAAGTCCTACTGGCGCCCATGTCCAACTTACTAAATCTCAAATCCAGTTAGCCCCAGATATGAAAGCCGTTATCCTTTGTTTTATTTATATTCAGTAAAATATCTTACATAAAAATCCACCTATTAATCTTCATTGTATAATATCTACCAAGTTCATATGTATTACGTGGACGTGAACACGTCCATCACTCCCCACTCCGCTACCAGAGGGAACAACCACGCTGATACTAGCGTGACGTCTGGTATGTAATCGCCGAGACCAGGTATTTGGTAAGTCAGCGTGTTCCCTCCGATTGCCATTTCTAGGTCGAGCCTTGAAGCCATCTCCAAGAAGTCACCCAGGGGCGTCAGTGAAGGCCATGGCCCACTCAACAGTACGTGCGTTTAGTACGTGGCCCTAAACGCACGTAGCCACTATAATGCCCTACAAGACACCCTGAAGACTGTCTTCCTGAAGAGTGTTTCCAACCTCTCCTGATACTCTTGAGCAGAATAGTTGAAAGAGAAAGTAGACATTGTAGATGGTCATATTTACTACTGTACTGAATTCTATTCCCCCTTTTTTGACATGGACTAACCCCTTCAAACTTATTTTCCCCCCAGGTTGAAGCGGGAAAATAATAACTCTTACTCACACTAACAGTGCAAGTCCTCTTTACCACAGCATTCAAGTCTCCTCCCTCACATCTATCAGCCTTGAGTGATGTCAAGGCCCTGCACTGTGGTGGCTAATGGAAGTGGGGCCTCAACTCCCTAGGGTATGGGGGATAAATGCTGCCCCCTTTCTTTGCACGGGGGGGGGGGGGTGGGGCAAAGATACCAGAAGGTATCCAAAGTATTTTGAACTTCTAAAATAAAATACAGTAGGTATAACCTTATAAAATGCCTTCCTTATATACAGTCAACTTTTGACTAATGAAATTATTTTCAATCCCCAGAGAAAAACCTGTCCAAATCCAAATAAAATCTGTGCGTAACTTGAAATGATTTCACAGTTATATTTTACCTCTTTAAGTCCAAGTAATGCACTTATACTAACAATAAGACAAACTGGAAAAAAATATGATGCTAACTTAATGCAATGTGTAATTGTCTACAGAATTAATTTCATAATCATAAATGCCTTGAAAAAATTTGCCTTTTACCTATTGCAATATTACTGTTATAGGAATCTTGGAGAATATTACCTACAATCATGCAAAAAAGGTCTACAAGATGATTATTCGTGATGATCATAAAACCAGCTTAATTTTGCAAGCTGTGTTTTTCCCAATTGACAGAGAAGTACCTGAAGTACGAACTGGAACACTTATCACGTATGTGTGTAAATCTAAGCATTAATTTTTTCCTTATGGATGGAAATATATTGTTTTTATATTTTATGGTAGTTCTTTGTCTGCAGCTTGTTTCATACTTGGTTGTTATGATCTTTATTCCTACTATAGATGCTGATTCATATCTTGAATGCTCCCAAACTATTCTTCATTGGCTTTCCCTTAGTTTTGGGCTCAATACACCAACTTGTGACCTCTATGAGGCACTACTCAGTTAATTTATTACATCAGAGCCCCTCACATAGCCACCTCCCAAGAGTGAATTTTAAACTCCCCAAAGCTGTCAGACACAAAGTATCTCTATTTATATTGTATTACCTCTGTTTGTTGAATAGTCCAGGTAATGAATGCTCAAAAAAAAGTATAGAGGGAAATGTATGGAACACAATTTTTGACTTTGCAGCTTTGGTTGGATTAGTTAGGAGGTGAACATATCTAAAGTCTCCGGTGAACATATCAAAAGTCTCAGTCCATAGCCCTTGAGTGGGGGAGGGAGGGAGGTCTGACGGTACCACTTTTTGGTTCTTCCTAATTATTTTGAAATATCAACTTCTAGTAATCCCTATTATGTTGTAAAATTAAAGAAAATGCAATGAAAGAAAATAATAACATTCATGGAATAGTGACGAAATTCCCAGTAATTTGACTCCTCAATCATAAAAATTGGTCCAAAGTAAAGGTCATGGTGAGCTATAAAAAAATTTACTTTCCAAGGAATTATTACAAATGTGATGCGGAAAGTGAAAAAGGACCTCAAGTCGGAATTTTCCGGTTTTGAGTTATTAACATCCTGAAATTCAGCATTAAATTACGAACAATTTCACATATAATTTATAGTGCTATGATTTTTGTCTTTTGAGTTATTGGCATTCCAATTTTAACTAGTTAAAACGGGCATTTTAGGAAATTAAGGCCCGAAACTTCATAAGTTCACAGAATATTTCCTTCTAAATTGAAAATTGCAAAAATAATACCAGTCTATAGAAAAGGAGATATGCATGATCCCACTAGTTAGAGACCAATATCATTACTCCCTGTTTGCGCTGAAATTTTGGAAAAAATAGTGTATAACCAGCTTTTGTATTATCTTGAGTCAAATCAATTGCTAGATCATGAGCAACATGGTTTCTGTCCAGGTAGATCTACGATAACTGCGGGTTTAAGTTTTATCGAACCAATTATTAATTCAATCGACAGACATGAAAAGTAATTGGAATTTTCTAGACCTTTCTAAAGCTTTTGACTGTGTGCCATATAAAAAATTGCTTGATGCACTATTTGATTTGAACATAAATAATAACAATAAGGAATATAATTGGGTTATCTCTTACCTAAAAGACAGGCAACAATGTGTCTAAATTCAACATAATTTTAGCTTTCCAAACTGCAAATCCACATAAACTCAAAATTTCCATTTTGATTACATAACATTTAAATATGGTGTCCCCCAAGGGACTATTTTAGGTCCTCTGTTGTTTCTCTGTTACATGAGAGAATTCCCACGAGCTATTGATGGGGGGGTTCAGTGTGCCTCTATGCTGATGTCACAAATATTACAGTCACAGGCAATTCTAAAGAAGAAATTGAACTTAAATCTTTTTTGAATCTTTTGAGTTAATAAATTCCTAAATAACAAAAATCTTTCGGTAAATTTTCAAAAATCAATTTTTTTATAATTTTGTACAAAGCAAACAAGATCAAAATTAGAACCAAATGTTTATCTCGATGATTCAAATTTAAACCAATTGGAGCACACCAAATTCCTTGGACTATTATTGGACCACATTTAACCTGGGTTAAAGCATGTTGATCATGTGATAAGTAAAATGTCATCTGGTATATATGCTTTGCGACAAATTTCGAAGGTGTGTAGTATTGAAACTTTAAATACCCCTGTTGCAGCAGACCTGCATACTCAGCGAATTTCAAATGCAAAAGAACATAGTTCAAGCCAACATAGCGAGATTTTACATGTTTTTGTAAGCTCCATAAGAATAACATGGGGAATGAGTATGCAGGTTTGCTGCCATGAAAATGGAAAAATCGGGGATTTTAGACTATTAAAAGATCTCATCTAGATGAAGCCACAAACCAAGTTTTTTCAAGATGTATTGAGAAATAAGCCAGATATAGAATTTGACTTATTTCCCATAAGGTTAACATTGGGACACTGTACTCTGTTTACCACTTTCAATACCTTGGTAACCAATGGACATAGAGCAGTGATTCAAAATACTAACTTAAATTGTTTGTTTTTTTTTTAGCTGAATTCAATGGTGCCAACAAAAATTTGATAAATTTTATTTTTCTATGTGATAAACTCAAAAAAACCATTCCAGTGGTCCGATCGGGCTGGTTCATGAATTCATCCGAGTGATTGCCACTTTACATGACTGTACCAAATTTCATTAAGATCGGACCATATTTACGGCCACTATCGTGTTATCAGACATATATATATATATATATTTAAATAAATGACGTTTTTTGCTTCTGGGGGCCCCAAAACAAAAAGTTATCATGGTCTGGGGCTTAGGTCTTGCCATGAGAACTACGGTACCAGCTTCTTCCCTATAGGGAAAATTTCTACGGTAACGGAAAATTCGCTAAAACTATCTATTTTGCCTTAATAAATTCACTTATGTTATGGAATAGCAATTTATGACAGTACCAGTAAAAAGAATGTGTACAGGATTCTTTGCCAGCAAAGAAAAGCACTACGGATTATTTTTAATGAAAAAAATCGACACACAGTAAAGCTATACTTTTCAAAACTAGGTATTATGACCATACATAGCATATACATTTTTGAAACCATACTACAAGTAACAAAAAAATCAAACCGGTAATCCAAATCTACATAGATATAATTTAAGAAACGATCGATATGTTGAACAGCAAAAAATTGAGTTCTATAAGAAAAAACTAGTTTCATTGGCAGTAAGTTTTTATTTAGTTTACCCGAAAACTTTTTCCGGGAGAATAATTTTGATGTTTTTAGGAAACTTTTGAAAGAGTATTTGTTGACATTGTCCCTGTATTCATTTGACGATTTTTGGAACTCAAGAAGAAATCAAATGTACTAATTTATTTGACAACTTAACATGTATATAAAAGAAATTTTAAAGAAAATTAATTTAATTTAAGCTGTAAGTATCTCATTTGGAGATATTTTGTGTTATTACACTTGATTTGTTTTTCTATTACGCTACATATGACACTATTCAATGTATCTTTGTATATATTGTACATGAATAAAGATGATTTGATTTAATCACTGGGACGAGTTCCCAAATCAGTCTGATCGAACCATCGGAGGGTGAGTAAAGGGGAATAAATTCCCAAATACCCCCGTTGCAGCAGACCTGCATACTCAGCGAATTTCAAATGCAAAACAACATATTTCAATCCAACATAGCGAGATTTGACATGTTTTGGTAAGCTCCATAAGAATAACATGGGGAATGAGTATGCAGGTTTGCTGCTACAGGTACTGGGTGGTTTTAATTCAATATTTAGTAGATCTGAACTAGAAGAAGCTATTTACCAAGATTTATCAAGATATGTTGAGAAATAACCGAGATATAGAATTTTACTTATTTCCCATAAGGTTAACATTGGGACAACGTACTGTGTTTACCACTTCCAATATCTCAGTAACCAATGGACATAGAGCAGTGATTAAAAATACTAAATTGGTTGTTTTTTTGAGCTGAATTCAATGGTGCCAACAACAATTCGATAAATTTTATTTTCCTATGTAAAAAACTCAAAAAACCCATTTTTGGGGGTTTATCCCCCTTTACCCCCCCTTCCGGTCGTCCAATCGGTCTGGTTTACGAACTCGTCTGAGGGATTACCACTTTACATGTCTGTACCAAATTTCATTAAGATCAGACCATTTTTACGGCCGCTATCGTGCTCACAGACACACATATATATATATATATATATATATAAATTCGAACGAATGGTGTTTTCTGTTTCTAGGGGCCCCAAAACAAAAAGTTATCATGGTCTCGGGCTTAGGTCTTACCATGAGACCTACGGTAATAGCTTCTTCCCTTTAGGGTAAATTTGCTAAAAGTGGGTTTTTTAATCAGAAAAATAAAAATAAACAAATTTTTGTAAGCTCCATTGAATTTAGCTCGAAAAAACAAACAGTTTAATATTCACTGCTCTATGCCCACTTGTGACCGAAATATTGAAAGTGGTTTAACACAGAACACTGTTCCAATGTAAACCTTATGGGGAATTAAAAAATGTTTCTTATTCACGTATATCAATTCAATTCAAAACTTCTTTATTCCAAATAATAAATGTACATCAGTTCACATACAAGGAATAGAGTCAAAAATTACCATAATAACATTATAAATACAATATTTGTCACTTAAATGTAAATATAAATTAATTATTAAAAAAAATCCTAGTTATGGTTAAATTCTTCCAATGAATACAAAGATGATTTCATCAAAAATTCCTTTAACAATTTGAGAAATTTATTGCAATTTTTTTCTGATTTTATTTGTCTTGGTAAACAGTCAAAAAATTTGTTTCCTGCAAAAGTGGTTTTTTTATTAAAAAATTTAAGGTTGTGCTTTTCAAAAAACAGTGTGAGTAGAATTACCAATGTCTGTACCAAATTTCATCAAGATCGGTCCATATTTACGGCCGCTATCGTGCTGACAGACATATATATATAGATAGATAGATATATAAAAATTCGAAGATATATAAAAATTCGAACGTATGGTGTTTTTTTGCTTCTGGTGGCCCCAAAACGAAAAGTTATCATGGTCTCGGACTTAGGTCTTACCATGAGACCTACGGTTATAGCTTCTTCCCTATAGGGGAAATTCGCTAAAACTATTGAAAGAATTGCTTATAATCACAGGATCATCTATTAAGCTACCCTCATGAATCAGTCTCATATTCCTGTTACAATTTGACTGCTTATCAAACTCTAAATTAAGCAAATTCCAAGTACAGTAGAACCTCGATTAACCGTCACTCTTTTATCCGTCACTCTCTGTTATCCGTCACTGCCTCCGAGCTCGCAATATGTTGTAAATTGGCGTCGCGCAAAGCACGGAAGAAAGTGCAAGCGCCATTGTGATCGAACGTGACTGTCCGCGGCTAATGACCTTGAGTTTCCGCCAAAAATCACCACTCCCAAGCAAGGAGTGATATGGGGGTGAGCGAATTATTTATTACTCATTGGCATGTTGTTTTTGGTTATACGGCACACATCGTAGTTCAGCGTTACATAGTGTTTGCTGTTACACAGTGTGTAGCTAGATACGTACTGTGAATCAACTGCAGTACAGTAACTATTGATTGTTAACGACTGCTAAAAAACGAAAACGAGTCGCACTAGGGCTTGACCAAAAGATCGAAATTATTAAACGTTTAAGGAAGGGCGAAACAGCTTCATGTATCGCGCTGATGTATGGTGTTGGCGAACTCATTTAAAAGATTACGGACTATTTTTTAATTTGAGGTTATGTAATTCACTTACGAACACTGAATGGGCACAACATACAGTTTAGAAGGTCCGCCATTACCATTGTATGAATGTAATTTAAATATTAATATGTATTATCCACTTATACAGGGTATAATTTCTTCCAAAGTATTTAAAATCTACGTATTGAACAGGTTTATAGCTAAATTTCTGTTATCCGTCTATTCTCTTAACCGTCACACTCCCGGTCCCGAGAGTGACGGTTAATCGAGGTTTTACTGTAGTTGTTTTATTGTTTGAGTTCAAAAGTTTGTTCTCAAAAAACTTCTTTTTATTAGCAGTTATGTTCTGCTTCAGTTCTGTTTTCTTTGTTTTAATAATATGTTTTAAATTTACATCTTTTGATTTTCGAAATGAGATTCTAAATTAATTAAATAATTCTTTTTGGCTTTTACCTCATTACTAATCCAATGTTTTGGTTTGAAAAGTTTTTCGGTCACATATACTTTTGGAAAATTAATTTCAAAATAATACTTAAAAGTAGAGAGAAAAGACTCATATGTATCAATTATCACTAGTTGGCTGATTATAAACATCCATCCAAGACTCTACTTCTAAATTAGAACAGAATGTTGTAGTATTGTTATCACTATATTTTCTTATATGTTTTCTAATTGAACTTCTCTTTTTATCAGTTTTATTCATGATTTCTAGTATTTGACCGTCGTGATCGGAAATATGTGTTATTACACCTGTAATTTTTAAATCTTTGGGCTCCATGTTTGTGATAAAATTATCAATTGCACTTTAAAATTTTCAGCAACTTGAGTAGGGAAATTATATTAAAATTTCTGTGTTTCGGCCATACAGTAATATTTGACTTACCTCTAATGCATTAAATCCGTGGTCAGGTGTCACTTTGCCGATTACGTCATCCACATCGTCTGCTTTGTTTTCTGTTGCGTTGTCAGCTGGCTGCAACACTGCCTCCACAATATCTTGGTCGGAAAGTTCATCTGAATCATCGGCAACGACCCATTCGTCCACGTCACTTGCATTCATGTCTTCACATCCAGGAATCCTATGAACCATCTGTCAAATTTTCAAAACTTTCGACTTCTTCTTCGCCTAATCCGTCACAAATCTTCCTCCAGCACCTTTGAAGCTTTTCATCTTTAATGTTAGCCCAAGCCTCCGCACACCAGTAAATCACGTCTTTAATGTTAACTGCCTTCAGCGTGTCATTAATCAGTTTATTTTGTGTTTCGCTATCTTCTAGGATAGTTCTCAACAGTCCTCGATAGTGCCGTTTGAATGTTTCGATCACTCCTTGATCAAGAGGCTGAATAAGGCAAGTGACATTTGGGGGAAGAAACCGAACAACAATATCGCCTTTTTTTAACTCATTGGGATGCGAGGGCGCATTGTCAATCAATAAAAAAGCTTTTTGCGGCAGACCTTTTCCAGCTAAAAACTTTTTAACTTGCGGCACAAATTGTTTTAAAAACCATTCAATAATTCACAGGACATCCAGGCACTTTTTTACGCTCTATAAAACACTGGCAAGGCGTTTGGGGCCTTCAGAGCTAGAGGTTTCATTGACTTGCCGATGCACATTGTTGGCAGCCTATGAGTGCCAGAGGCATTTGAAGCTAAGAGAAGTGTTATTCGCTCCTTTTTCATTTTGTGACCGGGGCGGGGGGCAGACGTTTCAGTTGCTGAAGCTAGAGATTTGTTAGGCAACATCTTAAAATTAACGCCCGTTCCATCGGCATTGTAAATCTGGTACTTACTGTAGCCTTGAGTGTAGTCTGCAAACATTGTTTTGAAAACATCTACCGCGTCTGGATCAGCAGATAACTTTTCACCGCACAAGTTCAGTTGACGGATCCCATACCTCTTTTTAATTTTAAAGCGATCCAACCAACTTGAGCTGGCACAAAAACTTTTCCCTTCGTCACCTAACAACTCTGCTAAAATTGTAGCCTGTTCCTGTAGTAAGGGACCTGTTAGTGGCATGCCTTTTTCCCTTTGTTGCGTGAACCACGTGAATAAGGCCTCGTTAACTTTCTCAAAATCTGACGTCTTCAAAGTTTTTCTGTTACCATTTTTTACGACTTGCTCTAAAGACACGCCAACTCCGTAATTAGCCGCAACAGTCTTTAGCAAACAACCCTCTTCAACTTGTTTGATAGCAGCTAATTTATCTGCAAAAGAAATAACCAAACGCTTTTGCTTCGATGCCATCGCACACACACACTCACACCTTTACGGTACACTAATGTACAGTACATAAAAACACACTTGCTAATCACAAATGGTACACTACTGCAACAGTTAAGAGCTCTACTGTGACAGTGACTGAGGGCGCGGGGAAAGGGGAAATTGCCAGGTCGGTGACCAGGAGGGGTGAGTGAGGACGGGGTGGGGGAGGTGAATCATCTCAAGGACACGTCAAACGCCCATCGCATTGCCGCGCGCATCACTGATAAGTCACGTAGGCACTTTCTGGAGAAAGGGGGTCGGCGTAGCGCCTTGCTGTTTACATAATATTACGTACTTATAATTATTTACGGAACCGTTTTGGTTGACCCGGGTTTCGGTTAACCGGGGTTCTACTGTATTTTTAAACAAAATTTTATGTAGATTTCAAAAATGTTGTAAAAATTGCAGAAAAGCATATTAGTAGTGGTGAAATTGAGGTTAAAAGTGAAATTACATAGATAATCATAAATGATCTATAAATTCAATAACTACGTGAATTTTTGAGTGAGAATTTTGGAAAAATAATTTTCTTGTACTTCCACCAAAAAAGTTTTGTCACACTCATGACCAGCCACCCTGTATATTCAAAAGGCTTATGCGACTAAAAATTTTTGTTTAGATTTGAAAAATATTAAACGGTTTAATAGCAAACAATAACATTGGCTACTTTAACACAGACATTAGGATTAATGTAAACATTGTGATTTATTTTAACAAAGATTTTAAATCGACTGCCCAACATGCCTCGATAGTTACAGCATGTGTCCTATGAGCATTGGGCACTTCATGAAGTGTCCAGTTTCATTGGGCACATGCTGTAATTTTGATTGAAATAATCGAGTTACACTATGTGCCCAGGCGCGCTGGGCACTTCATGAAGTGCCTGGCAGGGCCGGCTCAAGAGTTTTTCGCGCCCTAGGCGAGAATATTGCCCGGCGCCACGCTCCAAATAAAAACAATATCAAACAAAAGTACTGTCATATAGCTGTTAATTTCCAGCCGTATGTTTTTACGTAATTTAATTAAGAATAATAAGTGAAGAGCGACTGCACATCGAGAATTCAAAGGACATGATACCATTTGACAAAGTAATCTCATAAAATAAGGCTCGATGTCTTTTTTTTTGGAGTCGATTTTTTTAAAGACAAAACTGGTATTTTATATACTTAGTTTAGATACTTAAAGGTACTGTTTAATAAAGTATGATTTTGAGAAAATAATGTATTAAATGTATATAATTCAACAATAAAAACACTTAGGCAAAAATCATTATGAAAAAAGTTTTAAAAAACAAAAACATGTTCCTTTGACAAGAAATGCCTTGCTAACATGGAGATTTTCCCCCATGTTCATCCGTATTCTGATGTTAATTTTGGTGTAAAAAACCGGCCCGACTCACGTATATTTGGCGTTTGGCTAAAAGTCCAAACTCAAACTAAATAAAGACGAGGGCGCCAAGAGGACGTATAATGACGGGTGCATGTTAATTATTGGTATAAGTGAAATAATTAAATTTTGATTTATCCCTCCAATAAGTAACAATTAATTACAAAAACTTAAAATTTACTAAGGAATTTACCAGTCGATTAAAGGGCAGGTTGGGGGTTTCCACCACTGGAGATAATATTGAAGTGATTTAAATAGTAACTACACGACCAAAGCATGTAGAGCTTTTCCTGAATTATCACCTTATAATTTAAACCTACAATTTAAGTCTATCATTGGCATTCATATTTTTTATTTTATTTTTGCGCCCTGCTATTTTACAAACGCGACCATCCAGCGCCCTCTTTGGCGCCCCTCAGGACCTGGCGCCCTAGGCGGTCGCCTAGTTTGCCTATATGGTAGAGCCGGCCCTGGTGCTCGGGCTGCGTTGGGCACTTCATGAAGTGCCCAATTACAGCAAGTGGCTACGACATATATATACAATTCTGAGTGAACGAGGTTTTTTATTTTTGGAAGCCCCAAAATGAAAAGTTACCTTGGTCTCGGCCTTAGATGATGAAAGTTACCATCGACCATGAGCCCTGTGGTAATAGCTTTCTTTCCTAAAGGTGAAATTCGCTAAAAAATAACGTTTTGCTTTCAGTTTTGTTGGGCGTATGGTAGGAGCCAGAAAGCTGCAAGTGTTGAATATGTGGCCTACAAACTCCAGTAGTCTTGCGGGTCTCAAGAGAATTTCTTTCCTGTGTCAACGAACTTTGCAAGAGGCCTGTTTTTCTACTCCAGAGCCTTAAAAATGCCCTTAAACTTTTAACTACAGAATACTTCTATAAGTCGAACACCAGATTATGATGAAGCAGTAATTTAGCGATTATTTTCAAAGCTTACGTAGGATATGAATTATTTTTATGTAGAAGTTTGGAAGAGTTCAATTTCTAGGGTTGTAACAACTGTTGTGATTTAAATTAGTAGATAGTTATTTATTGGTTAATGTTTAATTTTTTACAAATAGCCTGTAGTTTTTATTTTAAAAAAAGGGTATTTTAATTTTACTTTTGCTGTATTTTAATAACATGCCTTTGAAAATTCAGATATGGTAGTAGGCTTTACAAAATGCTGTGTAAACACTTAAAATTGTTGTTTACTGAACATTCATTACTGAACCGTTGTTGTTTCATTGTTCATTACTGAATGTACTTGTAAAGTAAAAATACAATTAACCTTTAATAGTTAGGAAATGCATATAAACTAACACATGTTTATGAAATAGATTAAAAAAAGTATTTATTTACAATGCTTTTCTTATTTTTAGGAAATAAAGTACAAATTTCTAAAACTTATCGTTTCTTAAAACCATATTTCTTCCGCTCGTAAAACAGGTCAGTCTTTGAGCTGCCAAGGTTGACAATTTTAGGGCAGCCATCTCTCTGCGAAAAGAAATATTTCATAAGGTTACAACATTAGTTATATGATTAAATATAAAATATTTAACTTAAATTAGAAACTATAGCTCTGGACAGCCTCACTGGCAGGTGAGTGAGTGTGCTGTTGTCGTAATTGGTGTTTAATATCTACAATGTTTTGGTAATAAATCACATGGTCATTTGTTTATATAAAGGTACTTTACACAAGAAAATATTTTGCTGCAACCGCAAGTCCAACTAATGTTAAATGCTTGCAAGCTCAACACAATACATGAAGTACGACGACAAAAGTGTGGAAACATATTCTTAAATGTAAACAAATCATTTAAGATGAAAGGGTGCCAAAACAAAAAGACCAGCTGATGCATTGCGCAAATATTTCCAGAAATTTTAATTGTGTAAGAAATCTCTCGGTGAAATATTACACGGCATTCTTTTGTAATGTAAATGAGGTGAAACGTAAAGTTTTGACAGTTCTACCAAAACATGTGTTTATTTAGCAGATATTTTGGGAGATTACAATTTTTGCCACCCGCCAGTAAGGCTGTCCAGAACTATAATTACCCAAAAGTCAATGAACATTAACTACTCATGAATATCACCACGAGTTTGAACTTGAATTTTAAATACCACCGAAAACTATTAAATCAGCTCAAAGTATGCATCTTATGTGTTTTAATGCAACAGAAACTGTTCATGAAAGTACTCTAAAGCCGAAGATACATTGTGAAGCCAAGATAGCGAGCAGTGGTTTGTAGAGACGAGGACCACGGATGTACCGGTTACATGGTGCGAGGTGACATCTGGTCTCTGGGGCATCTCATCTGCAATCACTCTCTGAACTGAAAATTAATTTGTTGGTGATGGATTGTGTTGAGAAGAAAGTTACTGCGCTGCTGCATACCTATGTTACCATGAGCAATGAGTTCATGAAAAGGAAATAGAAGAGGTGTTGGTAAATAAATATAAATCTTGGCTTTTTCTATTCCTTTCTCTTCATGCCCTTAGCCTCCGACTTCCAGTAATATGTTATTAGGTGGTCCTTCTTGTTTTTAAGCTCCTTAAGCGAAACGTCAACACTCAAAGATCCTTGAGTACGCTTCAATGTGTCATAAACAATGTTTCTATCTTTGTGATTTGCGCTTTGAGGTTTTCATGATGGATTCTTATTATGAGAAAAAATAAGGCCCATAACATATTAAAATTTTAACCATATTATGGAACAAAGAAAACACCTGCTCAAATGGCAGAAGGAGACCAAATGAGCTCAGAGGAGTATGGACGTGCCAGAATGCCCCTTTGATGTTTACCGACATGGGATAAAAGCTCGCACCAGCTCAGATGCCTCAGATAGACAGTGCACCACGGGGCTAGTTACAGTGGCGTACCCAGGGTCAGCAATGAATACACAAACGTTGAGAAGGTCAGGTCTTATGGAAAAATTCTGATAGGTTTTTTAGTTGCGCATCTGGAAACGAGACAGCGAATGCTAGCACGAAATAAAAGAGATAGACAAACATTGTTTTCATTCCGTCTCTCTCCTGAGCATTGCTCGCCAGTGTTAATTGCTGTGAGAAAGAGATGGATATAGTTGAGAGGAGAGGGGGAAAAAGCAATCACAGACACTTTCAGCGTTGTGCAAGATCACTATTGGCTGAGGCAAATTTTTGGTTTTTAGTTTTTTTTTAAGTAACAGTTTCAAGTTAGCTGTTGTTTACGTTACTGAGCTAAGATATTCCCCACACGTAAAACTTTGTAACTGGTAATAATAACAGGTCCAGTGAGACTGAGAGAGCAACAACAGATAAATGAATCGCAGCTGTTTCAGCAAAATAATGCGAGCAACGGTGTGGACCTGTCATACTAATTGTGTCTAGGTTATGTTGTAGTTATTGTAAAATGACCATTTTTATAATTGACCATAGTTTTTTCCTACGATAATTAAATTGAACCTGTCAAAAGTAAAAACTAAAAACATGGCAGTAGGCAGAGGTTCAGCCAACAGGGGGAGATTGATTATCCCTACTCCCCTGCCTCAACGTGTCTTGTTTGACACCGCTTTATTCACTTGTGAAAAGCGGTTTAGAGGACTTGCACTACTAGTGCTAGTAGTGGCTGTTTATTTCTCTTTCCCCAGGGCCGAATTTAAAATTTGGGTGCCTCTAGGCCAAATATTTTTCCCGCCTTTCGGTTTTGAGTGTGGTAGCCCGTAAATATTTCGTAAAGAATAATGTTATATGTTGCTTGTCAGAAAATCAAATTATACTTAATTTTTACAATTCTAAAAAGATCCCTGGGTGCCGCAAACGCCGACCGACAACTCATCTGGTTTGCCCTTAAGGTGAGGCTATACATCCGCGTCGCGTTACGTCACGTCACGTCATGTCTGTTAGCGAGGTGAATGAAACCTGTGTAATCAAATGGAACCGGCTATACATACACCTCACGTCACAGCACGGCCCGACTCGAATGCTCTGAAGAGCATACACGGCCAAATCGGCCGAATTGGGACGCGAGCGACGTGATGTGACGTGTAAGTCTAGCCTCCACAGACGTCCTTTCGGCCATTTGGCCCTTAGAAACTAGCAGATGCGATTTGATGCGAATATGTATAGCACCCCCTCTGGAATCGCCGAGTTGGCCATAAGTGGACGTTACATGACATGGCATGTATGTATAGCAACACCTTTACTTTGAACAATTTGAAAAGGTAGAACCAATGCTGGCAAACGCCACAAAAACACATACTTCGCCCTTTGAGCAATTAGAAAAGGCCACACTGGCGCTGGCAAACACCCGCTACCAAAACGACAATTTTACACGTTGAACCATTTCAAAAGGCTTTCCGAGCGGTGAACGCTGCCAAAATGCACGTTTACCACTTTGAATCATTTAAAATGGATAAACGAGCACCGCAAACGCCATCAAGCGTATGATTTGCGTTCGTAAATGGCTCCCCGGACACTGGCAAACTCCGTCAAAAAACACGTTTGCCATTTTGAACCATTTGAAAGGGCTCCACGAGCGCCGCTACGGACGTTACACCACGCCAGCTTTGCCTCCGCATATTTTACATAGGTTCCTCCGCATATTTTACATAGGTTTTGTGCCGGCCCTTGGTATGAGCATAAAAACTTCATGCCTCAGTATTCTTTTAAATTTAATTTGTGCTTAGAAGAGCACATTCAGGCAGCTTGCGTCCCTACTCCTAGGCCTACTGGGCTTATTGGAAAATACGACCCAGCCCTTTCCATCGTAAAGTGAAAGGAAGGATGAAGATAACATGATAAAAACTACCGACAAATATTTATAACCCACGAAATCCTGTTTAATTGGGTACAGATAATTTTACAGGTAACTGTGATAAAACTAATGAGGTTTGCAGTTTGAGGTAGGTATCCAATAGTTATGGGATGGGCCCGTGACGAACCCGGCAAGCCAAAAACAGAGAGAGAAGGGCTGATGAGAAAGATACATACAGGCTCGCCCTTCTCCGAGCCCAAAACAGCAAGCCAATACTTTTCAAAAGTGATTTATACAGCAGCGACAATCCATAAACGCTAAAAATAATTATTTTAAGGTGAACAAATTCAAACAAAATTAATCTTTTATACAGAATGTAAAAAGGCTTGAGTTGTTTGCTTTTGAGATTGTTATCAGTTGATCTAAATAACAAACCATAACAATGTTGTACAGCTGACTTATAGATAAATAATATGAAAAGAAACAGTTGCAACTGTAATCGGTAAACTAACAATTTAAGTTATAAACAAGTGTCTTAGTAGCGGTTGCATATGAAAAAGAACAGTTACCCTTTCCTGTTCCCTTACTCCAAAGTGGAAGGGGAAGGTGTGAGAGAGAGGGCTTTATATCGCCCTCTTTCTCTCCATTACACAAGTGCTGTCTTGTTTCCAGATGCGCAATTAAAAAATATATCAGAATTTTTTACATAGGAAGTGACCTTAACATTTGTGTATTCATTGGGGTCAGTGTTTGGGGAGAAGGGTCCACTGCTGAGGGTGTGGGGATTGTTGAAGAGTAAAAAGAGGGGTCCTCAGTCCTAGCCATGGGCATTATTTCTGTTGGGGGGGGGGGGGAGGTAATATTTTTTAGGCTCATATATCCTTTAACTCAACTAATTTGAACACCCATCACTTTAGAACATGTTAGAAAAGTTAGTGAAATTTGTGGTGTTAGGCAAAGTATTTGAGATTTTGCAGCCGCTAAATGACTGTGAGCCATTTCACCATGAGAAGACCGAGAAATTTTATTGCCATGTATGACCAAGAAGCAGCATCAATTTATCAAATACCACCCCATATCCGATGGCCACAAAACCACCATGGAGACTCGTCTCCTGTAATACAACTAAGGTTTGCTAAAAAAACCAAGATTTTTTTAATTACATCCCGGGTCATCCACTGGCGGATTTTGTACAGGAGAAAGCACAGATTTTGTCCGTGTGGACAATGTTTGGCCCAAGTACGCTTGTGGATGGGCTCGACAAGCTCCAACTTTGTCACTGACGTACTGAGTCCGGCGGCATGGCAGACAAAGATTGCTAGTGGATGGCCAATCCCAATTTTGTCCGTCTCGTCAAGAATTCTCCCATTAAAAACCCTTTAAATTATATTATGCAACACCATCAAGCGGGGATTTAGGGATGTTTTATTTTTTTTTGTATTGTATTGAATGTGATGCTTAGTCTTGAGTTCCAAATACTTTTTATGTATATATACAGGGTGTTTACGAAAAACTTTTACAGACTTCCGGATATGGTTACTTACATCAAAACTAAGAAAAAAGTTCCTATAAACATGGGTCCTAAAATGCTCGGTTATCCGTCGGTCTGTATGTGTTTTTAACATGATTTTGCATAACTTTGGAACCACTAGAGATATCAACTTCAAACTTGGTACGTATATGCTAACTAATAGGACCTATTTTTGTTCGGAGTATCAAGTTTCTACTTTGTACCATTTCAATATGGCAGCCATTTTTATATTTTAAACCTTAATATCTTAAAAACTGTAAATTTTACGAAAATTTTACAAGACACAAAAGAGTTGCGTAATTTTATTTACTACAAAACCATATAAAGATCATAACGATCGAACCACAAATAACAGAGTTATTGCAATTTTTCTAACAATATAATGCTAATATTTGCTATAACTGCCATAGACAGGCATGTATTCTGGTAGAAAAATTGCAATAACTCCGTTATTTGGGGTTCGATCTTTATGATCTTTATATGGTTTTGTAGTAAATAAAATTACACAACTTTTTTGTGTCTAGTAAAATTTTCGTATAATTTACGGTTTTTAAGATATTAAGATTTAAAATATAAAAATGGCTGCCATTTTGAAATGGTACAAAGTAGAAACTTGATACTCCGCACAAAAATAGGTCCTATTAGCTAGCATATACGTACCAAGTTTGAAGTTGATATCTCTAGTGGTTCCAAAGTTATGCAAAATCATGTTAAAAACACATACAGACCGATAGATGGATAACCGAGCATTTTAGGACCCATGTTTACAGGAACTTTTTTCTTAGTTTTGATGTAAGTAACCATATCCCGAAGTCTGTAAAAGTTTTTCGTAAACACCCTGTATACAGTAGAGTCCCACAAACCCGGACTAATGTGGACCGAACGGTGTCCGGATTTGTGAAATTTCCGAGTTATCGGGAAATGAGTAAAAATAAGAAAAAATAAGAATAGTTTCTGTTATTTCTATAAGAAATCATTTATTTATTGCATAGTAAAAAATACAAAAACTACATTATCATTTACAAAAAAACTTAAAGAAAACCCAAAACTGTTTTATATGTGTCACACCATGGTGTGAACCATGCTCTGGCCTTGAATCTCAGTGCACTTTATTGCTCTGGCAGGCTTTCCGAGTTATCCAGAATTCCGGGTTTGCGGGACTCTAGTATATCTAATATATATACAACCGCTGGTGTAACTCAGGTATACGAACTGTTTTCCACTTCCCGATGACCTACAGACTTGAAATTTTGCACGTACTTCCCTTTTTGCCTGAACATATGGGGAAAATTATCAGAACTCACAATTTTTAATTTGAACCCCCTCAAAAAAGTTATTAAAAAATCGCTAAAAAAGCTTTTTGAAATAAAGTTATTTGGAGCTCTAGTGGCCGAACGGATGGTCCTTTCGAAAAACAGACTGCACCATGTGCCACGGATTTTTCACGATCTACAACTTTGGTCCTATGACTTTTTGCCCTATCTCGTCTCCTTCACCCTTAGACAGCTCTAGAATTTGAAATTTTTGAAGATTTCCCTTAGTTTTTCCAGCTCCAGTTGGCTTGATATTAAATGTAGAGGCCTGAAATGTGCTACACATCATCTCTACAGCATATATATTACAAATCACCAATAAAATAACTAGTTCTTAGCTTGAAAATGCATATAAAGTTAAAAATCTTCGAAATTTTCCTATGTCTCCAATTTTGATTCTTTAAAATCTAGCCTTATAGGTTCTCGCTAATCTTCCTTACCATCATACTGTATCTTACAGTAGAATCTATAACTTCTGAATCTTCGAACTAAGTCGGTAATGCAGTATTGGCTGTTTAGCAATATAGGCATTGTTAAATTAAATACTTTATTACAGTATTATACTTTTTGAATTATCCTGCAATATTTTTATAAAATATATAACCAAAACAATCTAGAACCACAATTCTTTTCATTCTTGCCTTAAAGTGTAGTTTATTCTTATGGAGCTTACTAAAACATGTAAAATCTCGCTATGTTGGATTGAATATGTTGTTTTGCATTTGAAATTCGCCGAGTATGCAGGTCTGCTGCAACGGGGGCATTTCAAAATCAAATTGCTCAATGTCTTACTACCTGATATAAAAATGTAGACTTGTATAAACCCTGAAAAAACAGGGTAGACGTTCAGCGGTACTCGCAGCGTAATCCTGACGCCTCCCTTGAGAGGGTTAAGATTTTTCGTTTGAAAACCCGAAACTCTCTGAAGTTAAGCATTTGCCAAATTCGCTTAACAGGAAATATATAACAATAAATCATAAATAAAATATGAATGTTTTGGGTTTCTCCAAATCGGACCGAGCGATACTACCTTCGTGTCCTACTTATGTTTGTTCCTTGTGGTTATCTCGATCTTCTGTTACTTGGTGCTCCAACTGTCCGCACATTCCAGGAACTCACACGGAAACTCGGTTTGGTCTAAGACAAAGATGAGTACGACTACGCGTTGCAAGATGCTGCGCAATTCATGACAGGCCCGAGACTCCGCTCTTTCTTTGTTCTCCTTTGTAACATGGGGCCTCCTGGAGCAATCTTGTGGGACAAGTTCAGAGACCTCGTTTGCGAGGATCACATTGAAAGGAATCCCCATGATCCAAAGCTGGCCTACCATCTTGCCCTCGTCGAAATTGATTGTAGTTTACGCCGTCAGGGTTCCTGTTTATCCAATTACGATCTCCCTGATATGGAAGAAGACACTACTGAGTTGGGTAGGGAACTGCTCATCTATGGTGAAAATCAACAAAGAGCGTTGGTTGAGGAGTGGGTAGTCAAACTGTCTGATGATCAGAGGCAGGTTTTTGATTACATTCGTTCACTTCTTAATAGCCGCGGGGTTTGTAGGTCATACAAAATGATCTTTCTGGATGGGCCAGTTCCCACTGATGATGGCCTATTTTTTGACCGGTTACAAGAGCCAAGGTCAGACGATAGAATCAGTCGGTGTTGATCTACGCACGGATTGCTTCACGCATGGTCAGCTCTACGTTTTGCTGAGTAGAGTTAGGCACCGAAATTGCGCCGCAAACCAATCTGACAAGAAAGGTTCACTAATCCCTAACCGATATTGCGTCGTGAGGGTGGCAGTTACCTGTAGACTGCAACACCACGCAATGATTTAGGAATGTTACCCTCGTCCCCCCCACCTGACCAGTTGACGAACCACAAAATATTTGTACTCCGCAAATGATTTGTCAGTTTTGCATAAGACACCTAAGCGAGGTAGCTCCATTCACGAGCAAGTGATCCAATATAGCCAATTAGAATTAGGTGTTTATTGTTTGCGATCCTCATTACAAAAATTATAAATCAATGATATCAATACAGAAATAGCCCTTCAGAAAAAATTTTATGAGTTGCTATATTCCAGCACCATATAAAATAAATCGAACGATATAGTTGATAAATTAATTAGTTACCGGAAATAGAAATAAAACAGTACGGCGATTAATCAAGTGAAGTCAAGTGTTAGTACGTTGGGTTACGTAAAAACCTGGCACTTTTTGATACAGCTTATATCCACTTGGCAGGTGTAAAGAAGATATCAGTAGAAGTATTTTTGTCCGAAGAACCAATCTTGAATTCTTATATAACACCTCCATATCAGCCATTAAAGCTAACCATCTGTATGAATTTTCAAATTTAGCCTGACTCCGTTGCTCACTCGCCACTTCCCTCCAAGGGGCGATAACGAAGGGTTTTAAGGAATTCCTGTGTTCCGACTTCGAAGGCGAGGCGAGGAGTCAGTGCTTGCCCTCATGTGATTCTAGGAAGGGCTGCGGCGCAATATCGGTCTACCCCTGGGACAAGATTTAGAGTCACGGCGCAATTTCGGTGTCTACCTGGATTTTGCGGCGCAATTTCGGTGCGCCCATGTGAAGAACATAGTCTTTAACGACCTCCTTCTTTAATACTGATAAATACGTCCTCAGTAGGCTAGGGGATCTGCGAGATGATGAAAACTCCTCGTTGTAATTAGACTATTCACGCAGTACGATAGGGGGTCTGCTTAAGAAAAGTCCCCGGTGTTGTACATAGTTGTTTTAAATTATGTTAATGATTCTGTTTTAATTGTTTACGGCAGAGGCAAGGGAGAGGGCAACAATTAAGGCTTCGTCAAACACCCCATTATTTTTTTTTTCGTTGGTGTAAATAGATCTGATTTTTAACCTTTTCACAGGCAGAGGCAAGGGGGCCTGCCTTAAAACAAACTCCCCATCTATTTTATATCTATTTTGTTTTTATAGTGTTGTAAATACATGGTTTCTACATTTCCTGACCTACCCTTTTGGCGAAACTGGATACGCCTACTATAAACTATTGCTAGGTAAACTGACAAGGAAATAAAATTGCCTTAATTCTTCTTTAATACAAAAGTTATTCGTTATTGAAATCCTTTCCTAAATCATTTCATCCAAACAATATATTTCAAAAATAATTTCAAAAACCCATCTGCATTCCTCAAAATTCATCCCAATAAAAACATAATCAAAATCTTTAATCACCGACAGCACTAAGTAAAAACACATACATAGGCTCTCTTCTCACATCCAACTTAACTAATTCTCATCGATAACATTCGAACATAAATATACCTTCATACACATAATTTTCACCAACCCTTACAATATCCGTTGAAAATTCATAACTTTATAAGTTCTTCATCAGTTTTCTTTGAAGTACGTACACAAAATCTCCAGCGTAAAATTATTTCAACACTGGCAATTAACGCCGTTGAAAATTCATAGGTTCTTCATCAGTTTTCTTTGAAGTACGTACACAAAATCTCCAGCTTAAAATTATCCTAACACTGGCAATTAACGCCCTATTGGGGTCCTTCAATATTGGGTATTGTTCAACTGCAGGGAAGACAAACGGGGGTCTGGGGGCGGAGCCCCCAGCGAGCGAAGCGAGTATATATATATATATATATATATATATACAGTGTGTAAAAAAAGTCCGTCCCCCTCTCCTTAATTTTTTTGTTTGTTAAGATAAACCATTAACCTTTGGGGAATAATACTAATTCAACCCAAATTACTTTTGGACGTTACCAAAAATTTTGAGTGTCCCCCAAAAATGGGGGATTTTGGGGGCAACTCAAAATTTTCAAATGCAAACCCCTTTCGTGTGACCCCTCATTTTAAAGAGCATTCAAAATGTAGATGAATGGTGAAAATTGGACGTCTCTAACGTGTTTCTATCAAAATTGACAGCTTGTCAAAGTTTTGAACACAACTCATCCTTGAAACCTTGAGTCTAGGACATTTGGAGTTTTAATTCAGTTTTGGTGACGTAAAAATGAAACGAGCCTGGGAAAAATGTTATTAAATGAAAAAGTAGTCTCTTTTGGTGATATTTAAAATTTTGAGTGTCCCCCAAAAATGGGGGATTTTGGGGGCAACTCAAAATTTTCAATTTCAAACCCCTTTCGAATTACCCCTCATTTGAAAGAGCCTTAAAAAAATAGACGATTGGTGGAGGTTGGAGGTCGCTAACGTGTTTCTATCAAAATTGGCAGCTTGTCATAGTGTCCAGGAGTCGTATTCAAAATGTTGACAAGCTGCCAATTTTGATAAAAACATATTAGTGACCTCCAACCTCTACCAATCGCCTATTTTTTTAAAGCACTTTTAAATGAGGGGTCACTCAAAAGGGTTTTGAATTTGAAAATTTTGAGTTGCCCCCAAAATCCCCCATTTTTGGGGGACACTCAAAATTTTAAATATCACCAAAAGAGACTACTTTTTCATTAAATAACATTTTTCCCAGGCTTGTTTCATTTTTACGTCACCAAAGCTGAATTAAAACTCCAAATGTCCTAGACTTCAGGTTTCAAGGATGTGTTGTATTCAAAACTTTGACAAGCTGTCAATTTTGATAGAAACACGTTAGAGACCTCCAATTTTCACCATTCATCTACATTTTGAATGCTCTTTAAAATGAGGGGTCACACGAAAGAAGTTTGCATTTGAAAATTTTGAGTTGCCCCCAAAATCCCCCATTTTTGGGGGACACTCAAAATTTTTGGTAACGTCAAAAAATAATTTGGGTTGAATTAGTATCATTCCCCAAAGGTTAATGGTTTATCTTAACAAACAAAAAAATTAAGGAGGGAGGGACGGACTTTTTTTACACACTGTATATATACACACAATACATACATAAATATTAAGTAGCAGATAAGTACTAAGGATACGTACAAAGGATTTTATTAACACCAATGTTAATTCAAGTTAAATTACTGTCCCTTATTAAGCAATTTACAATAACTTATTCAAATTGGGAAAGGATACTTGTTTCTTGGAAGATTGAAACGTCTTGCGATATGTCGCTTCCTGACCCACGGTAAACCTGTGTGCTCTGATAAACTTTAGTATTATAAGAACTTTTAACGACACTTTAAAAAATTGTAGGTATAAAATATATATATAAAACACATAAAAGACTAGATAGTCAACTATGCAGATACAACTGACTGTTAAAAATCAATTAAGAGAAACGATTGGAACTGATTACAAAATCAAATATACACTACTGCATGGTGACTGCTAGGTCTGCAATAAAATTGTCACTAGACTGATCAACAACAACAAAAATCATCCCCTCCACAACAGCCCTGATTTTGTCTGCACTCCTGACGAACAAAGTCCGCTAGTGGATGGCGAAGCAATCATTCGTACCCATGGTCCGCCCAAACTTGCTCTAATTTTTTGTCCGCGCTGCCCGACGGACAAAATCCGCTAGAGGTTGGCTCGCTTAAGTCGACATATTACCATAAAATTTCCTGACAGCGAAAGATCAGAAAATGTAATCCTACATAATGTAATGTTCCTGTGGTTGTCTTGTGATACAACAAACGTTTTTCTAGCCGTGATAGAATTGAGATTTCTTTGTAATGACAACATATTACCATAAAATTTCCTGCCAGTGAAAGATCAGAAAATATAATTATAATGTAATGCATAAAGTAATGTGATTATATATTTTGATTTTGATTTTTGTGGTCATTTGCCATCACTGATGAGTAAAAAAAAATGTCATGACATTTCGGGATCTGGAATCTGATCCCGTTTTCAGGAGGAAAGAACCTAGAACATAACAAAATTTGTAACACACAGCCAGGATAACCTGGACAAAAAATAAATAAAACAGATAATTATAAAAGCAGTCACAAAAACAGTATGCTGCAAACAAAACAAGAACACAATATAGCACAAAAATCATAAGTACTGATCAGCCTAGAAGTCCTGAGGGATACGCATGCGTAGTAAAGATTTCACATACCGCGAGTGTCAGTACAGTCAACTTTCGAAATAACTCATCTGTCAAAACATATGATTCTTTGTTAACAACAATATTTGTTTATTCTATTTTTGCTGAATAATTTTAAAGTGTTTTTGCAAACTGTTAAAGCAAAATAATCTCGCTGTCCAATGTGAATTTTTTCATTAAAAAAATTATTAAAGTTATTAATAATTTTAATTATTTAATTATTTAATTATTATTATTACTATTTTCCAAATTAATTTCCTTCTGTAAATTTTATTAAAATAAGGTGTCAAAATTTTGTTTCTTCACGCTGGACGCGTTTCAGGCGAATGACCGCCTATCCTCAGCAACAATGAATGATCATTAAAATTACTCTATTGTTACTCCAACAGTTGTCAGGACACACGAAGAGTACATACACATAATCAACACAAAACACATACGACACGGATGAAAAACATATAATTGCGCCATTCCGATACACCGTGGATCTGCATTAGTTAGCAAATGTAGACCTACTGGGGCCCTATTTTTGAAACGGTTGAGAGTTGAGTAGTGAGTCACTCGTCAAGTCACCTAACAGCTGATGGTAGCATTGTTTAAACCACCACGTGGGATGTCAACGTTTCAAACTATACATCTGTCAAACTAGAAAGCCAAATGTAAACATTGACCAATTTAAGGAATTACCTCATTTTTTGTGGCTTTAACTAGACTATCTTCATATATTTATAGGTAAATTTAGTTGTAAGGCATTTTATAAATAGTTCAAAGGCTATCCGAACGCTTTTAAATATTTAGTATCAAAAAGTAAAACCTAATTGGAAAAGCTTTCCATGATTACTATTAATACTTCCTCCAAAAGAGAAGAATAAGAAGCTTGTTTCCTGCCAACTCACCCGTTTTTATTCAACAGCCTATTGCTTAATGAGTAAAAATGGTTGGATTGGTGAAATACTCAATGTATATTATGTCTGTATTAAAATTATGAATTTTTAAGAATAAGTGCCTATTGAAATGATATTCACAGATATTGTGGGGCTGAATTCATAAAGTTAGATAGGAATATTTTTATTTTTATCTGTGAATTAATTTTATGATTAGAAACAAATAACTTGAGGAATGAGTGACTCACTCAACCGCCAACTCACCCATTTCAAAAATAGGGCCTCTGGTGATCGATGGAAGAGGTCAAGGCTACATCACATGATCAGCTGATAATTAGTTGTTCTTATTATCCAGTTAAGTGAATAGCTAATATGTTATTTTGTCGAGAAGCTCTTCTTTAGCATAATGTTTTTACCATTGGTTATTACATTCTGATAAATAAATAGCTCCTCCCATATTAGGGATTTATTTTTATTCCTGCAGTGTTTAAAAACTTTTAAGGATCTGTCAAAATCAATTTTATGGTCTATATTTACTTTTAAATGCTGAGCAACCTTATCCGAGAGGACGGATTATTTTGACTAATGGCATTATGATCTTTAAATCTTTCCCCAAACTATGTATTGCTGAAGCCTTTATATTTTTTGCCACAGCTTTCACCGCTGTTACGATCAATTAAACAAACCCCTTTGGTGTGCTTTTATTGATGGGAGTGCTCGGCTTTCGAAAAACTATTTTGTTGACTTTGTATCCAGGATGAAAACCATTTTTCTTGAATATGTTTACAACTACCTCAGAATGCTGATTTACATAATTTAGACACCAATTTTTTCTTTGTTGTATCGTTTTTCTGATTAAATTGTCAATGAGGCTGGGGTCGTATCCATTGTTGAAGGCGATCTGTTTTATAACTCTTTTATTTCTCATACTCTTTTGTGCATAGCTAGCAAGTTAATAAGCGGAAAACCATCGAGCGGAAAGCTGATAATTTATACTGATAGGCAGGGCCGGATTTAGAACTTTTGGGCCCCTAGGCTCACTCAGTGGTGCGGGCCCCCAGGGCCAGAGTGACCAAATGTCCGTTTTTAGTAGGACATGTCCTCCTTTTTAACCAGTGTCCTCCGTTCTTCCCGACTTTGTTGGTCGCATTGCGGCCGACAAAAACAAAGCCTCACGTTCTTTTCTTGGCCGTCACATCTGGCCTTTTGTTGTGGCCAGAAAATCTGTCATTTCTACAGCAGCTGACAGGCATATTCCTCGGTAATTCGCGACCGAAAAGTCTCTCGCGCTTTTGGTTATCTACCGACCACATTGTGGCCGGGAAATCTGTTGTTTATACTGCAGCCGGCAAATCTGCCGGTCACATCGCGGCTGTCAAACCGCGGTTGTTTGTACCAAAAGCAAAACTTTCGTTCATAATACCGCGGCTGGCAAGTCTCTCGGTCATATTGCGGCCGGAAAATCGCCGAGTGTTTCTGTGGCCAGCAAATCTCTTGGTCTCATATTGCGGCCGATAAATCTGTCGGTCGTAAGTCTTTTGCGTCTCACTGTCGCATTGCAGCCGACAAAAACAAAGCCTCTCGTTATTTTCGTGGCCGTCACATCTGGCCATTTGTTGTGGCCAGAAAATCAGAGATAGTGCTTAGCAATTCAATTTAAAAGTTGCATTGTTGATTTCACTGGTCGGGATTTTTTTTAATAGTATAGAAGGAAAGGTAAGGCGAAAGTTGGAAATTTAATAGGTGAAATCTAGGGGATACCACATTTTAGGTTTACAGCGGCTGGCAAATTTCTCGGACATATTATGACAATAGCAAACAGCTCTTGGCTATAGGCTAGGCTCGTAGCCTGCGAACATCAGTTGGATCGCTGCCACGACATCGCTGCAATCTCGGACATTTTGTGGCCGTCATTTGGCAAAGCTTCTTCAACAAATCTCAGCGACTAATACATTTTCAAGGGAAAGGGGGTTGAAATTGAGATATGGAGCAGAGGTCTGAAAATCTACACCCCCCACAATCAAAATGCTGAAATTATTCCCATTACTATTATTATCCTGTTATGTTGCCTAAGTCCCGTATGGCCTGTGGTGCAGCTAAAACTTGTGACGTCAATCGTAGACCCATATCCGGTTCTGCAAACTCTATTAGCCTATCGGGTAAAAATATAGCCTAAATGAGGTGTGTCAGAAATAACCTTTTGATTGGTTAAAGTTAATTTATGTCCTAGCTGCAGGTTATATGTTTCCGGTCCCCACGACACAATTTGTTTTCATTTTCAACTGATACAACCTGAATACTATTATTATTTTCTTCTCTACTCTTTTTTTCTCTGCAGACCCCTTCCCCCCACCCCCATTTGGAGGACTTTGCAGCCGACAAAGCGTCGCTATGCGCAACTGTAGCTGGCCTGCAGTGATGTTTAATCTTTTGAGTTGTCTGCTATTTAAGTGCTGAAATAACGTTGTTTATGTTTCATGTTCAATCGGGATAACAATTGATAAATTATTTTTTATTCTTGGTCAAAGTTTATTGAGTTGTCGGTTTCCTTGGACTACGTTAATTCCTGCATTCTAAAAAAATATTTTTATATATTTTTGTGTGGTGCGGGCCCTCTTGTGGCGCGGGCCCCTAGGCGCGCGCCTATGGCGCCTATGCTTAAATCCGGCCCTGTTGACAGGGATGATTTGAGTCAATTGGAATCACAAGATCAGTCTGGGTGGGTTTTCTGTGTATACCAAATTCGAGAACCATCACATGTCCTTTTTATTTTCCAAAAAGTTTATTGAACTATTGTCTTCAATTTCTATTTTGAATTTGATTGTATTGTGAATGCTATTGAGGTAGCTGAGAAAAACGTCGGCTTGTCTTTTAGTTCCTTTAAAAATCATAAATAAGTCATCGACATATCTTTGGTAATACTGGATTTTACTGAAATGGGGATTTGTTGGATTCATAATTTTACTACTTTCGAATTGTTGCAAATATATTTCAGCTAGTAGGGCAGATAACGGTCCTCCCGTAGGCAGCCCTTTGGGGTCACAATACGTCTTGTTACCCCATTCAAAGTAGTTTTGCCTCATTATCTCCCCAACCATTAATTTGATATCTTCTATTCTGAGTTTGAGAACTTATGAGATTTATATAAACGGTCAACTAAGGCATCAATGGCCTCGTTTGGAGGTATGTTGGCATACATATTACAACATCTATTGATAACAAAATATTGTTTTTGTCAAGATTGTGGCTATGCAGAGAGACGATAAATTCCTTGAGAGTTTTGACATGTGTACTTAGATGTCATGCCTATTCGAGATTTTATTAAACTTGCTAGGTATTTATTCAGTTTGTATGCAGCAGGTGCCTGAATACAGTTGATAACAGGCCTAATTAGCATGTTGTCCTTAGGGGTTTTAACCAACGGTTTAAATTTAGGTGGGGGAGCTTTTGAATTGTACAATTGTTTTAGTTTTTGAGGTGAATGACACAATTTATAAGTAGGTTTACGTACCTCCGTCGTCAATCCTAAATAATCATAAATTGATTACTGCAGTTTCGAGACTCAAGGTCTCATTGTCAAATCTTCAAAAACGTCAAGAATCGCATTTAAAAACATATTTTTACATCACAATTCACGAGAACACGAAAAACACAAAAAATCATTTAAATAAATTAATCGCGTGGCCGGCCAAGACAGTTCCTGACACCGCACACATTGATGATTACGACCCGACTATCCGATGCCTGCTTGGTTTCGATGACCTTGGGGAGGGGGGAACAGCTGATTGTTGTGATTATTGATAATCCTTTGGTGACATAGAGCTTCCAGTCTGTCAAATAATACGTTGGAGCCAAAATTTAATTTGTCGTTTAAGACGTCACTGGGCGATGTTTTCAAGGCTTTGTATATTTCGTAATTCTCATATACGTTCATGATAGGGCCGTTTTTGCATTTATGTAAAATGCTCATATTCTCACTACAGCTCTTTACGCTATGGTTCTCATTAGCTAGATGTTCTGCGAAGCTGGAGCGTTTTAATTTATTTTTAGGCAGGTGTTCGCCAAATCTTACTCGAAAGGAACGCCCAGTTTGTCCTACATAAACTTTCGGACAGTCGCTGCAGGATAATTTGTACACGCCAGTGCAATCTAAGCTGTTGTTAGCTCTAATATGACGGACCGTGCTCAAGTTTTGTTCTATTTTATTAGAAGTTTTATTTGCCAAGACTATGTTATGTTTCTTTAGTTCATTTTTCAACGTGTAATGTAAATGGGGCCCATATTCTATTGATACAAACTTGCTATTGTTTACCGTTCTGGTTTGATTTTTATTTATCTGTTTACTAATGATGGAATCTAAGATATTACTGGGATAACCATTGTTGACTGCAATTTGTTTCAGTTAATTTATTTAAATTTAAATTATTTAAATTACTATTTAAATTAATTCACGCGATTAATTTATTTAAATGTTTTTTTGTGTTTTTTGTGTTCTCGTGAATCGTGATGTAAAAATATGTTTTTAAATGTGATTCTTGACGTTTTTGAAGATTTGACAATGAGACCTTGAGTTCGAAACTGCAGTAATCAATTTATGATTATTTAGGATTGACGACGGAGGTACGTAAACCTACTTATAAATTGTCGATTATCAATCCTGGAGGCAAAAAATGAATGAATGACACAATTGTTTAATATCCTTAATACTTTTATTATAGTCGGCTGTCTTATCGTTTATTTCAAACACACAATAACTTTTTAGTAAATTATTTACTTTATCCTCTAAAGTTGATTCAGATCTATAACTACTGTAGCATTTGATTAGTCAGCTTCCACTAATCGGGCATTAATTTCATCAAGTTTATCCTTAATGTTACTTATACACCTTTTTCGTTTTTAGATAACCGTTTTTTACGTGACCTTCTCCATAAAAAAGACTTAGTACTACGTAAATAAATTAATTTGAAAAATAGTAATCACAGGTGTCAAGGCTGGATATTAGTTAGATTGTTATTATTGTTTTATCACTTATATTAGTTTGGTTTCCTCAATATGAACAATTTGAAACAATTGAAAATGACAGTAGGAATCAAAGGAAAAATATTGAACAAGCAAACTCGAGAGGTTATTTATTGCCAACGTGTTTAGTTTTATGTAAAAGAAGATAATTCGCCAAAATTCATCATTAACCCGGAAAAGACACAAGAATGGGAGGCAAAAGCTTGTAGGAACTCAATTAAATCAGAATCCATAAACCTCGCAATTCACATGAAATGAATTATTGTATTAGGTTTGGCCTAATTTTAGCATTTTGATTTTATGCAACATTTCCAGATTTATACTCCATAGCTCAATTTAAACTCCCCCCCTTTAAATGTGTTATACACAGTATTTTGTTGAAAAAGCTTTGTCATTTGACAGCTGCAAAATGTCCGAGAGACTTACCGACAGCGACACAGCTGAGAGATTTAACGCGGTTGTGAAACCAAGCGATTTGCCGACCGTGGCATACGTCCACCATGATACAACCGATAATACTGGCCACGATACAACCGTGAAATATTATAACAGCAATAAATTTGCCGATCGCTGCAAATCCTAACATTTGTTTCCTGATAAAACCAAGATTTACGGCTGAAAATAATCGAGTATTTGTATTGAAATTCAATTCCAAATTCAAGATTTTCCAAATTCAATACAACCTGAATGTTTGACGGCCGCTCTAGATACGCCAGATTTAACGGACACCATAATATGATCAAGAGTTCAGTTTGCAGGCCATAATATAGCCATAATATGACCCAGAAATTTGCCATCCGCTGTAAATCCAAAGCAAAGTGTCTAACAGATTTCACATATGAAATTTCTGACTTTTTCCTGACTATTAAAAAACGAAATTACTAACAGTTGAAAATGGCCAAGTTTCTTCCTAAAACCAATACTTGAGCATAAACTTTATAATACAATTACTGGACGGCCACAATGCGACCAAGAGATCTCCTAGCTAAAGAAACAACGAGCTATTTCCAGCCGCAGTATAAATGACCGCGATTTGAAAGCCGCGGAGCCTCGATGCGGCCAAAAGATGTAACGGCCATGTAAAATCAAGTGATTTTCAGTCGTAATGCAACCGAGAGATTTGCCAGCTGCGTTATAAACGACATACTTTCTAGCTCCAATGTGGCCAATAGATAAGACTACCTCAAAAAGAGCGAGAGACTTATCGGCCGCGAAACAATTCTCTAATAATTTATATTGTTAATTTTCTTTTAAAATTGGTGACCAAATCATGCGATTCTTGTTTAAATGTTCTAGTTACTTTTGTTTTGATTTATTTTTAACCCTAGATCCGCCTTCCGCCGGCTATCCGGCGGTTGCATGTGGGCGCCCAGCGCCTTCCGCCAGTTATCCGGCGGTTTGGTCACTTTTAGCTTCAATTGCTTTTAACGCATTGAAAATGATCTACAAACGTAATAGTATTGATACCATTCAAAAGAAGGGATTCTAAACTTTCATTTTCATATATAAACGAACCTCGTAGCAGTAACAGATCAATATAAATGCTATTATAATTTGAACTAAATTTAGCGCGCGAAACATTTTTGACTCGCGATCGGCGAAAGCTCGTAAAACACGTGATTTTCCCAAAAATCCCGATGTCTGTATTTTTGCCCAAAAAGGAAGTGGTTGGTACCAGTGGAAAGAGGATGAGTTATTCTTTATTTCCGGAAAAAGAACTTTGTCATATGACTTCGGGAAATCTGATAATTATTTTTTGAAATCAGCTGTTTTTTCATTCGGCCATTTCGCCCAAACCGCCGTTTATAAGGCGGTTTCTAAATCCAGAATTAATACAACTCAGATGTTTTTAGCGATACATATAATATACCTATTTGAAGCCAAGAAAAAGTTCTTCCTCTACGTGGCGCTGAGGTACTGTCTGTGACGCATTCCATGCAACTGTCTGGCGTAGAAAAAGACGCATTTTCGCGGTTCAATTTTGTTGATGCCTTCTAACCTTATTGTGCAAGAATGCTAGAGCGTTGTTTTTAGGTGTTATATTTCGTATTTTATCGTTGGATATTAGTGTTTTAGTACTAAACAAGTGGATTGTCATGTAGTGTGTTTGTAAATAGTAATAGTTATTCATATTACTATGGGTAAATGTTATTATTTATGATCCAAATGTGTGTTTGGAAATGTTGAGTGTTGAATAGGCCTAAGCCTAGGAATGGAAATAGTAACACATCCATATTACTATGAGCAAATATTATTATTTATGTATCTTCTCTATACATATACATATTTTCTTGTTCATAAATGTATTTCCTACAAATACATTTATCATTTATCACATTATAGTAAAGTACAAAAATTAGGCCTAGTTTTGAATAACAAATTTTTCCTTTTTTCAAAACTAAAATTTGTTTTTTAAGTTATATAAAGTCATAAAAACAGTTGCTGTTTTGTACAATATGGCATTTTTCCAATAAATATATTGTTACCTTTAGTAATATAACAGTATTGGTACATGAATTGTGTACTTCTGATTTTATATTTATCTTTCAAATGTACAGCGCTATTTTGTCGATTTTCCCCGTTTTCCATATTTCCCCCGTAATTCGCCGAAAAAATTTTTTTAGAATAAAACTATCACATTTCTACATAGGGAAATAAATAGCCTACACTCTTTATATCTTAGAATGTCTGTAAAAAGATTAGTGTAAAAATTCTAGGACTCTACTTTTGAAATTTATGTAAAAAATTTGAATAAAATTTTGGTTTTCCACATTTTGCAAAAAATCTACCCTGCCATATTTTATTTTATTACAATTCTCTGTTCTTTTGTGAACAAAAAGAGTATGCATATGACAGGGTTATCTCTTATGGTTTAGGCAATGTGAATTGTTGAAAAAACCTTTACAAAATAGCCAAAATAGCCAGGGCGCCATCCAATTTTAACATAAATCAGAAAGGCGGATCTAGGGTTAACAGTGACTTATTCATTATTATGTTAATAGGAATAGTTTCTAATTACTAACTGTGTTTAGTATTTTTTATTATATAAACTCATTTTTAAGCACTGAACTCACCTCGTTTTTCTTCCATGTGTAACGTTTAAAGTAAAACAATACCAAACTCTACTATATGATCAAGCATGCCGTACCCCAAAAATATTAAAACGCGGTTAGGCCACAGTTAGGCTGGCTTTATGCCTAGTGCCTTCTTCATGGCAGGCACAACCGCTAAACATATATGTACGTGTTAAAACCCCAAAAAAACTTGCACAGAGTTGATACGCGATTTGCGGCATCAAATTAGCTGGCACTAGTAACCATATAAATAGGGGGCCTTGAAAATGCTTCTTGCACCAGGGCCTCGGATGGCCATTACTGATGAGCCTCCTCGGTCGAGAGCCGAGGTGCTAACTGCCGTTCGAGGCCCCTGGCGGAGTGAGGCCCAGTGCGGTGCACCGACTGCACCAGCCTATTACGGCCCTGCGTGTAGGCAATGGATTATTGGTATTCTACATTGAGAACACTTCTACTCAACATTATTTTATTGCTAGTTATATATATTTTTATTGAGGTTTTTATATGTTCTTAACTTTATTCTGCTGAATTTATCTTAAATATCACCTGTAACTGTTGGTGTTGTTGGTTGTTGGAAGAATGCTGTGAAAGGTTGTTGGAAAGAGCCAAATATGGATCAGGCTGGAACAATATAGACCAGGGTGGATCTGAGGTACAATGAGGTAATCCTGTATTGTCAGGAAAGGATTGATCAGAGCAAACTTCTATAACTGTGAAGCTGAATAGGATAATTTAACTAGGTGGAAGGTTTACCCTGAGGCCGATCGTGCCCATTGCCATATAGTCACCTAAGCCAGCTTTGATGAACAATAGTTAAGTAATTAATTCCATGTACAACTACATTAAATGCCAGAAGGGCCTACCTAGCATGTGATTGAGAATAACTGTCTGAATTTAAGCATAACTGTCTATTCGCTGATTACTATGATTCTGAATAAAGGTTTAATGAACTATTGAGCTAGTAATTAATTTTTGGCAAGATAAATATGACAAGCAATTTTCCCTGATGAATCTACATTTGTATTAAATTGAAAGTATCGCCTCTGGAGAGGCGAAAACCCACAGAAATTCACATCTTACAAAATCCCCAACCAGAATTTTTCCCCCCGGCACACCCAAACAACCTAATTTAAAACATGATAATTTAATTTAAATCAACAGGTGATACAATAAACTAATGATTTAATACTCATCGCTGGTAGCTGAATATGAAGGCTGCTGATCTCCCTGAGGATTATTAGGAAGTGGGAAGAAACCAGGCAGGGGTTCCAAATCCTAAATTTCCCTCTGTCTTTTCTAGAAAGTTCAGGTGGACTGGCCTCTGTTCAGGCATTATGGCCAGTACCTGGTTTGGCGCTATATCTATATATATAAGTGACGCGCACGGCACAACCACGCCCCCTTCGGCCAAAAAGATTGCGCTGGAACTTGGTGGGGTGGTAAGGTCATCGTTGGTTTCAGAGGGTTAGTTGGGGTTGACTCCCTAAAACAACCAAAATTTGGTCTGCAAGGTTGCAGCGCCTACCCACAATTGACACCAGAATATTTCGGATTGCGGGCTCTTGAAAAAGCGAATCGCGGCGGTGTTGAAGTTGCAAGAACCGATTGGTGTCTTTGGGGTTCCGGCTCATCTCCACTCAGAATAGGTGGAACCTGAGGGCTCCCAACGCGCTGGCACCTCCGCCTGAGACTTTTGATTCTCCTTCAGTTGAAGGTTGCGAGCTGTTTGGTCAGCGATCGGGCTCCTCCCCCCCCAGCGGAAAAATTTGATGCTTGAGGCCTCAAGGACTCTACACTTGGTTTCTTCCCTACTAAAAGAACTCAACTTGAATGAAAGGGGGATAACTGCATGCACAATTTATTATTATTTTTTTATATATTTTTTATTTCTTTTTTTCTTTTTTTTATTTATTTTTAGGCCTTATATTTTGTTTTTATCTGAGATTGGTATAAACCGAAGTCTTGTGTTGTTTTTCTCAGAATTGTTGCAATCATAAACATACTCTTGTAGGCTGTTGCAAGATGCAAGCTGGCGATGGTGATTATCGGTGAGTCTTGTTGAAACTAATTGTTACGGAAGATGGCTGTTGTTAAAGCTGGTCATTTCAGGTGGTGATTGTTGCTGAAGATCGAAGTTATTGCTGGAGATGTCTTGCTGAAGTTCGGAGTTGACTGAAGCCGTCTATCGTTGAAGGTGGTTGTAGTTGAAACTATTTCAGGATATGACTGCTGCTGAAGTTTGGAGTTGACTGAAGATGTCTATTGTTGAAGGTGGTTTTAGTTGAAGCTATTTCCAGATATGACTGCTGCTGAAGTTCGGAGTTGGCTGAAGATGTCTATTGTTGAAGGTGGTTGTAGTTGAAGCTATTTCAGGATATGACTGCTGCTGAAGTTTGGAGTTGGCTGAAGATGTCTATTGTTGAAGGTGGTTGTAGTTGAAGCTATTTCAGGATATGACTGCTGCTGAAGTTTGGAGTTGGCTGAAGATGTCTATTGTTGAAGGTGGTTGTAGTTGAAGCTATTTCAGGATATGACTGCTTGTGGCTTTTGGTTCAATGTGGTGAATTGCCCTTTTTCAAAGTGATTGCAAGCTGGCCTTTTTTTTTTGACTGTGCAGTTATTTGGTAATGACTAGTTTGTAAATAGGGACTGACTTTAAGAAAAATTGCTTGTGAAACCAAAGTGTTGGTCCTGACTATATTATGTAAGATTTACCCCAAAATTAGAGCAGGATAGACCGATCGCTGACAATATGACATTTTAGGGTGATCAGTCCGGCGAGACTGACCGATGTGGACTCGAAGATACCACACCAGGTGCCATGGAACCCAACCTATATCTGAAGTGGAGGAAACCAATTTTTGCAGCAATTCCCTAAAAAGAATGTTAGTAACTAAACAAATATAAAGGTAGTGGTGTACATGGAAACATAAAATGAAGGAAAATTTAAGGATTTGGCGCATTTGAAAAAAAAGGCCATTTAAATTTTACGCATGAGAAGCGCTTGCCCTAAATCAGAAACGCACTTGGAGATTAAATATTCAAATTATTTTCATTTGAATACCCCTTTTCAGCTTATAACTATAGTGGGACCATTCTTTCCATACTACTTAACCTTTTAGGCAAAACTAAAAGATATTGGCTTATTCTAATGATTGATACTGTCGTCTACCTAGACAGTTTTCCTGATGTGCCCTACACTAACTATACACTTATGACTAGATTTTGTGCATGGTCGACCATAAAAGAAGACTAGAAATGAGGAGAATAGGAAAGAAAATGAGAGAATTTACTAAGTGTCACTCGGTGCTCGACAAATTGTAGCTAGCAACTTGTCGTTCCAGGATACCCTGCCCTTGGGCCCTCACTGGTTGACCGTAAAAGATATAAAAAATTAAAATAAAATTAAGGTCAAACAGTAAGGTTATAATATATTGAAAAAAAATTTTGTTTTAAAGGAAAAACCCAAACGCAAACGTATCTCCCGTGCAACGAGGTGACGAAGAAGGGAGGGTTTACCTCCCTTTTTTTTTACCTCCTGGTTTTTTTTATTTAATTTCGTAAAATATATTTAGACTGTATTAATGCTCCCATGTTAATTGTTTGTAACCGACTTAGTTTCAGAAATAAAAGTATTTGATTTGATTTGATTTGATTTGACCTGAATATGAGCGGAGAGGAATAGTGTAGGTTCACCCACCCAGAGGAAGATGAAACCTTAGACTCACCTCCCCCCGCTCATACCAGGGAAGAGAAGGAGAAGAGTAGAAAAAAGCTTAACCTAATATCACTAGGTGCATATGTGCAATGGGCAACGATCTTTTTCAGGGTGTAATCTTAGGTAGTGAATGAAATTTAATTTATGTTGTTGGTTGGAAAAATCTTTTGAGCTGTGATACATGAGCCTTCCGGATGAATTTATTATTGACAGGGTCGACTAAGCGAACAGTGACTGGGGAGGTGAAGGTTTCAATTACACAAGGTTTCGACCACATAGGCAATAATTTTTGGTTTATGTGGTCGACCGCCTTACTGATGGGGTTCAATCTGAACATTACCCAGTCGCCAGGGTTGAAAGTGTTGGGTGATCGGTTTTGATTGTATTTCCTCTCTCGGCTGGCTCTGGCTTTAAGCAGGCTTTCGATTGCTCTTGACCAATCGTTTTGGGTAGAGGGAGCGGTACCTTGGGAATCGACAAGTTTGTCAAGGTTCCATTGGAGTTCCAAGGGATGGTATAGGGTTCTGCCAAGAAAAAGACGTGATGGGGAATTTTGAGTGGATTCATGCACAGCAGAGTTGAAGGCCATTTGGAACCAGTGAAGATCCTGATCCCAAAACTGTTGATACTGGGTGTGAAAGATCCTGATTGCTATTTTAATCTGTTTGTTGACCCTCTCGGCATGAGAGGGATTGGGGTAGTAAGGACTGGTAAAAATGTGCTGTATTCCAAGTCCCAAGCATAGCTCTTGGAATACTTTAGAGCGAAAATTTGAAACATTATCGGAAACTAGATACTTTGGTGGGCCAAAAATTGAAAAAACATGTTTTGTAAGAAGGGATACTGAAGTTGACGCTTGAGTGTTTTTGGCGGGTAGCATGATTACAAATTTGGAAAACGTATCTACAATGGTGAGAATGTATTTGTTGCCCTTTGTAGATCTAGGCAAAGGGCCGATATGGTCCACAAAGATCTTCTCCCAAGGTTTGCAAACTACCTCGGAAGCCAAATGGCCAACATTGGTGTTGGGGGCTTGTTTGCAACGTTGGCACTGAACACAAGATCTTACCCGATCGGTGATAATTTGCCTGAGGTCCTTTGCCCAAAATAAAGGTTCTATGCGGGCAAGAGTTTTGCGGATACCAAGATGAGCCGCACTGGGGGATTCATGATAATAGCGGAACAGCATATCAAAGAGTTTGGCAGGAACTACCACCCTTGGTTTGTTCTGATTGGGAAGACGGTGCATTAATACACCGTTAACCACAGTGTAGTTTGGTGGCCTTCGGGGATTACGGATGAGTTTGGAAAGTTCGGAATCTTCATGTTGATGTGTGGCTATGTCTTTGAAAATTTCAGGAATGCCAAAAAGTGACATTACTGGTGGAGAGGATTCCTGAGGGGCTTCAGTAGGGTCGGTGTTTTCAAAAAGGCGGGAGACAGTCAGCTACCAAATTGTCCTTCCCACGAATATGATGGATTTGGAACTTGAAAGAATTAATGAAGGATATCCATCTTGCTATTTTCCCAACCTGACGGGGGTGGTTCAAGAGCCATGTTAAAGCGGAGCAATCTGTGTGCAACTAAAACTCCCTATGCTCGAGGTACTGCTGATACCTCTGGAGAGCAAAAACAATAGCTAGACACTCGAGTTGTAAGGTGGAATAGTTCAATTCATGTTTGTTGAGTGCGCGAGAAGAATAACAAACAGGAAAGAGTTGACCATCATGCTCCTGAAAAAGGGTACTTCCAATTCCAGTTCCAGATGCGTCTGTGTGAACTATAAACTCTTTTGAGAAATCGGGCATCCGCAAGATGGGGGAAGATACAAGAGCAGCCTTGAGAGCTTCAAAGGCCTTATGTTGTTCTGGACTGAAAATGAAATCCACACCCTTGCGCTTCAGTTGATTGAGTGGTTGAGAAATGATGGCATAATCCTTTATGAATCTAGCATAGAAGGCGGTCATGCCCAGGAACCTAGAAAGCTGCTTGACATTCTTGGGAACGGGGAAATTATCTATCGGTTGAGTGCGATCAGGATGAATAGATATTGAGTGGTTTGCGAAAATATGGCCAAGGAACTGAATGAGATTGGAAGCTACTGTAATCTTTTCAGGATTGACTGTGAGACCAGCATCTCGCAGTCTCTCGATCACAGAACGAACCTTAACAAGATGATCATCAAAGGATCCGTTGCTGTATACACAAAGGTCATCAAAGAAATTGTAAACGTATTTGAATTTGATATCCCCGAAAATCTTGTCTATGAGAGAGGTCAAGACCATACTTCCTGATGCCAAGCCAAATGGAAGATAGTTGAACTCATATTGAGCCCATGGAACAACAAAAGATGTGTAAGGCTTGGACTGTTCTGAAAGAGGGATTTGGTTGTATGCAGAATTGAGATCAAGAAGTGTGAACCATCTGGCTTGACCCAGATGTTGGAAAGCTGACTCTATTGTTGGCATTGGTGTGGCGTCAAGTTCTAAGATCTGGTTCAAATTGCGATAATCCACCACCATTCGAGTTTTGCCACCTTTCTTGGGAACCAGGAAGGCAGCTGATGCAAAAGGAGAACTCGATGGTCTGATGACGCCTTTTTTCAGAAGATCATCTATGTGCTGTCTCATGAGTGCTAGTTTGGGTGGTACATACTGATAAGGCTTGTTACGGATGACTTTGGAAGAATTTACTCTGATATGATATTCAAGAATATTGGTGCGACCTAGATTTTTTGTGATGGTTTCGGGAAATTCAGCGATCAACTGGGTGACTTGATCCCTTTGTTCTGGAGTAAGATATTCTCCCATGGCTATGGGTTTGGCATCATCCTGAGAAGTCTGTGAAAGCAAGGTGAAAACCTACGGAGTGCCATATGGAAATGTTAAGGTGTGGGATGCCATGTTGATGATAGCCTTGGTCTTAGTTAAAAAGTCAGAACCCAAGATGATGGGCACAGGCAACCGCTCAGCAATTTGAAACGTAAATGTCCAAGAGAGATGACCGATCTTGAAATGAACTGGGGCCTGAAATTTGAAAGAAACCTTATCGCCAGAGGCTGAGAGCGCAGAAAAGGATGTTGACTGAGTTGCAGAAATAGCATGACTATTTCTTCTGATTTCCTGGAAGGTTGGAAAGGACATTATACAACAAGATGATCCTGTGTCTACAAGTGCTAACATGTTTAATACATTCCCAAAAGTCAAAGGGACCTTACAAAGTTCGAGCTTGGGAATGCTTGGGGCTCTCTTGGGAGTGATTGACGGAATTTTGGAATAAGCACAAATGGCGGGTTGATGGCTTGGAGGGGGGGTTCCGCCTAACACCTCCCTCCTCAGGGTTTTCCTGGTCATGGAAACCAGAATCGGGGTTGTCGACTTGTGGGAAACCTGGGGGTGGATAATGCTGCTGTCTGGTGTCAGGAAGCCCAAAATGTGCAAAAGGAAAATCAGGTACTCTAGGGTTGAAGGAAGAATTGAACCTGTTTTGGTTTTGACCAGAAAAATTTCTGAAGTTCTGCGGATTATTTGCTCTGTATTGATGATTGTTATTGTAATTGGGCCTTTGAGATGGTGACTGAAACTGATTGCTTGGGGTCTGATGATGATAGGCTGTTTCCTGGTGGAAGGTCCTAATATTGTAAGCTGAAGTGGCGTTACGCTCAAGGTCGCGCACAACCTCAATAAAAGGTCCTGAAGGGAGGTAGGAGCTGGTAAACCGGCCAAGTGGGCACGGGTTTGCCTGTTCAGACCATTCAGAGCTATATCCAGAAGCTCCCTATAGCCCAAGGTAGGTAACAGGAGAGTGGCATAGTCACGAAGCTTTTCAGCAAATTCAGGCAAGGTTTCCTGCGGACCCTGGGGGCGGTAAATGAGGTTGGAAATCATTGAATGGCGCAATTGATGGGGGGCAAAAAAATGTAGCAGCTTTGTGATCAATTCAAAGAGTGAGGTGCGATCAGTGATAGCTTGAGACCAAAAGGTCCTAAGTTGGCCGGAAGTGTGTGGGAGAACGTTGATAATAAGATTTTCAGAAGATGTGAGCTTTAATTTCTCGATTTTTTGAACCTGAACCAAAAAGGAAAGAAGTTGATCTGAGTCATCGCCGGATACTACAGGTAGAGCTTTCAATAATTCAGAAAAAACTTGTGGGGTGCTTGAAGAAGGGGCAGGGGTGACCCTGGACTGAGCCATTGCTGAGGCTACCTGTTGGCCAACCGCAATTGCTGTTGCATGTACCACGTCTTGCCAGGATGGGGAAATGCTGGTAGGCTGAGGAGGTGACACGTGACTAATGCAACTGTGGGCTGGAGTGGTTGCAGTCACAAAAGGGTTGGTCTTTACTGGAAGAGAAACAGGAGCCTGCATGGAGGGAGCTGAGGTCAGTAATGGCAGGCGGGGTGTGATCGTGGCGGAAGTTGTGGGAATGGTGGGGGCATCGGTGAAGTCAACGAGTTGAACACCCTCCGGGGAGGGGCCATCGGGTCGATTTTCAAAATCTATGTCAGGTCGGTTGTTTTCGGGGAGAGGTTTAGTGCCCCCATTTAACTCAAGCTGATTGAGAAATTCCGACAAAATTATCCGGTTGCGGGAAAGCGTTGCTTGAGGTTGTAGCCCAAAAATCTGGCATTGAGTTACTGCGTCCGGGGCATTTAATAAATAAACCCATGAAGTCCCCAAAGGCAAATCACGAGGGTGGTAAATCTTGGACGGCATTGCCAACGGTCCAAATGAAAACCCCTTACAACCCAAAAATACTGTTGAGAAAAAAAAACCCTTAAATAAATAACAATTATAAATAATTCTAAATAAATAACAATGTTAGAACTCTAACAACAACAATAGAACAACAATAATAAACAAATAACAACAAGAATTTGTTTCAAAAATTCTCAGCGCAATTTATATCAAAGTTCATGAGAGGTAAGGGCACCGAGGTTCAAAAGCCAGAGGAGGCAAGATGTGATTTGTTTAATTCTAGGGTTTGAATAAAGTAAATTGTAAAAAAAACTGTACAAAAAAATTGTAACTGGTTAGGCCTGAATGCATGTTCTCTAAGCAAAGGAACTTATTGCTTGTTTTACTAAAGGAACCAAAGCTCTATGGGCAAAATCGTTGAAATGTATGCCGTCTCGCCTACGGGAGTAGGCATAGTTCTTGTGAAAAAAATCTGGGCGGGAGAAGTCTGAAGTTAACTGAATTACTTTCAAATGTTTTCCTTGTAATGTTTGAAAAAAGGAATTCACCCTATTTAATCTATCTAAAGATGTATACCCCGCTCTAGGATAATTTGGAAGAGGTAGCAAAATTAGCCTAATGCCAGGATTCATTCGACGTAATAGACGAATCAAGGACAAAAATTCATTCTTAAATCTTGACTCCGGTGTCTGCCCAAAAAAATCATTTGTGCCTACAAACAACAAAAGAGGCTTGACATGGTTGAAAACTATGCGCTGATTCTTAATGTGGTTCTTGATTGCGCAAACCTTTGCGCCTGAAATGCCCACTCCAAAACTGCAGCGAAGACCGAAGGATTGATTTAATTGCTCAGGGCGATTTAAAAACGTCACAAATCGCTTTGCGAATGAGTCGCGTAACACCTGAATCTCTGTCACTTGTGGTGATTCCATTTGGGATTCAGTTTCAAAAAAAAAAAAAAAAAAAATACTGCAAGGGGAAAATGTTTTAAAAATATTCAAAAGCTTTAAAAAATATTCAATCACCAACCAAGGTGTGATTTGAGGTTTCCCGGGGGAAGAAAAAACAAGTTTGAGATTTGACTAAATTGTTATGACTGACAAGATTTAATTTTCAAACTGTTGGAAAAAAGGCAAACTGTTCGCAGGTGAGATTTGATTGCATTAGGCTAGTGGGCCTAGGTTCATACATCTCTTTACCATAACCCAATCCTGCCCTAAAGACTGCCTAATAAACAGCCTAATTGTTATATCGGAAACAAAAAACCAACTCCGCCAATTATAATCATAAAAATTGCCTTAAAACTAACAAATTGACTAAGTTGCTCAGTAAAAATTCAATAAAATAGGCCAAGGGTAAAAGGAAGGTTGGCACATTCCATATGCATTCAGTTTTAATAATATTACAACTAAAAGCAACTTAAGGCTACACTGTTCACTGAATAACCACAATAGCCTAACACAGAATTTGGAAAAAGCACTGTAATTTGTAATTGATTTAATGCACTGATATATAAAAATGCAAAATTGAAACTGGGTTCCAGCGAGCGCAACTTAATGCACAAACTTACCTTGCACTGGACCCAAAAATAGCAAAAATTTATTTAATAAAAAAAACATTTATTTAAAATTTCCACTTGCAAGGAATTAATAATTTAATAATTTGTGTTCACAAGAAAGCGATGATCTGGAACTAACCTGGGTGCTCTGGAACAATAAAAGCAAACAAACATAGCCTACCTGACACTTGGTGGAGCGGAGCTAAGGAAACTAACAGGACTTGTTTACTTTAATAAGTTGTTTTATAAAAGGTTAGCTTGGTGATGGGTTGCCGGGAGGGATCAAATGATCTTCTCTAACTACAATTAGGTAAAATGCCTAATCCAAGGAAATCCGGAAAAAACTTAAACCATAAAATACCAAGAAAAGTAGGCCTAATGACTTTTTGAATAGGCTAGCGGAACCAAAATAAGATTGATAATAGCTCAGTAGCCTAACCAATTTCGCAAACCCGCTAGCCTAGGCTATTGAAATCATGAAAGCAATTGCTTAATTCATTTAAACCCAGAACTGGAAAATTCAAATTTCAACAAAATTTTACCCAAGGGAAACATTTGGAACAAAATAAAGCCAACAAATTAAGATTCATAGGCTTAGGCCTATTTATCAGTGGCAGGCTGGCTTAAGCTGTACATGGCAAAGAAAACAGGAATTAACAAGGACCTTTTCAGGTTGAAAACCAATTTAGGCTGTGAAAATCTGGCTAAGTTAAATTATTCAAGGCACAATATGGCAAAGGGTTTTATATATGCTACCAATTTGTAACTGTTGGTGTAGTTGGTTGTTGGAAGAATGGTGTGAAAGGTTGTTGGAAAGAGCCAAATATGGATCAGGCTGGAACAATATAGACCAGGGTGGATCTGAGGTACAATGAGGTAATCCTGTATTGTCAGGAAAGGATTGATCAGAGCAAACTTCTATAACTGTGAAGCTGAATAGGATAATTTAACTAGGTGGAAGGTTTACCCTGAGGCCGATCGTGCCCATTGCCATATGGTCACCTAAGCCAGCTTTGATGAACAATAATTAAGTAATTAATTCCATGTACAACTACATTAAATGCCAGAAGGGCCTACCTAGCATGTGATTGAGAATAACTGTCTGAATTTAAGCATAACTGTCTATTCGCTGATTACTATGATTCTGAATAAAGGTTTAATGAACTATTGAGCTAGTAATTAATTTTTGGCAAGATAAATATGACAAGCAATTTTCCCTGATGAATCTACATTTGTATTAAATTGAAAGTATCGCCTCTGGAGAGGCGAAAACCCACAGAAATTCACATCTTACAAAATCCCCAACCATAATTTTTCCCCCCGGCACCCCCAAACAACCTAATTTAAAACATGATAATTTAATTTAAATCAACAAGTGATACAATAAACTAATGATATAATACTCATCGCTGGTAGCTGGATATGAAGGCTGCTGATCTCCCTGAGGATTATTACGAAGTGGGAAGAAGCCAGGCAGGGGTTCCAAATCCTAAATTTCCCTCTGTCTTTTCTAGAAAGTTCAGGTGGACTGGTCTCTGTTCAGGCATTATGGCCAGTACCTGGTTTGGCGCTAAATATATATATATATATATATATATATATATATATATATATATAAGTGACGCGCACGGCACACACCTCAATTGAAAGTTATTAAATTTATTTTAAATCTATATTATTTGTTTTAGAATCACTCCATTAGGAAGTCAGGGAAAACTGTTATTAATTATGTTATTTAATTACTTTTCTGTTAATTTGGTGGCACTAATATCATCTTGTATCAGTAGCTTACCACAAGCCTAACAAACGAGATTTTCTTTAGGTAGGTACCCAAAAATAAAGTCAAAAGTAGTCAATAAAACATTATTATTGGGTACAGTCTAAATAATATTAGAGAGATTATGGAATGAAATAATCACAAAACAAACTTACATCTTTTTCCTGGATGGTGCATTCTTTGCAGTAGTAAGCGTCTGAAACCCCTGGACCGCCACAAATGACGCATCGGCCCTGGTATGAGCCATAATTGCATTCATCACAAATGCGGACCAAAGTGCACGGCCGAACATAGGAGTCACAGATCACACATTTTCCATCACACTTCTCACAGAGTCGACCTATTGCTAAAAGTCATACCATTAAGTAAAACTTAAGCCAATCATTATTTCAATAACTAGTCTGAGTAGGCCTTATAGGCTATCCCCAAGGCCATACATTTTTTAAAAATAAATTTTACTAGAAAAAAAGGCATTTAAGTAGTCTGTTAGTCATCAGTCAAGCTTTAGTTTGTTTTGAATAGTGTTAATTAGAAAGTAAGTTTTGCATGTCTATCTTCCCAAATAGACTACTAACCATCTCTCGAATGGTTGATGCGTTATATCTAGCATCAATAGCAGAAAGTGTTAAATTTGTTGTAGTTGAAATAGCAGAAACCCAATTGGCTAGCGTCAGTTCTGTCAATTTTCTGGGAGTGAGACTGGACGATAGTTTGTCCTGGGAGGAGCAGATTTCCCACCTCAGAAACAAGCTCTCGGCCGGTCTTTTCGTTCTCAGAAATATAGCCAGGATGGGCAGTATTGAATTGTCTAAGTTAGTTTGTTTTAGTTTGTTTGAGTCTCATGTTAACTATTCAATAATTCTTTGGGGCAATTCATCAATTTCTAACCTTGATATCATTTTCAAGCTGCAGAAAAGGGCGGGTAGATTTATCTACGGCCTACGTGCCAGAGATCATTGTAAACCAGCTGTTCACAACCTTGGAATACTAACCGTTCCTTGCATTTTTAACTTTGAAATAGTAACTTATGCAGTAAACAACAATTGCACAAATGTTCCAGTTGAGCACACCCATTTTACTAGATATAGAAACAATAGATGAGCCATAGCTCATAATTTACGATTGTCTGAAAATAAGCCTAACTTTCTTGGACCAACATTTTTCAATAAAATTCTACAACAGATCACATCCTTTGGCAGAACGCCTGTTCAGATCTGAGCTTAAGAAGTGCCTCATTGATAAATGTTACTATAGTATCAATGAATTCTTAAATGAATAGTTTTGCCACCTTTCTTCCTGCTCTTCCTGGCTTTACATCCCAACTAACCTGACCTAACCTCACTTCATTCAATTCATTCCCTACTCGAGAAGAAACGTTTTGAGTGTGATTTAGTCGATCTGGAGTAAGCCTGGAATAATGCTTCTGAACTAGGCCTAGCAAGTTTTTGGCTGGTCTCACACCAGGGCCACCCACAGGAGGGATTGATGGCGCAAGTTGCGCCATTGACAAAAATTTTGGGGGGGAATTAAACTTTTGGGGGGGGAGTAAAAAATATTTAGGAAATAAAATAAGATAATATCTTCAAGAAAAAAACTGTAGTTTGGTACTATATATTCTCTGTAACCGTGAGTACAGAATGATAGAAAGGTAAGCGTTCACTAATTTCGGCAATAGGTAGTTTTATTTTCAATTAAGCCAGTCTGAAGTATAGGTTGTCCGTTTTGTCTTGAGCTGTAGCCTACTCTGTTGCCGGAGCTGTAAAATATTGTTCACTCTCAATTATCAGGGACAATAAACAATGCAAAAATTAATTTCAACAAACATCAACCGTGTTTCAAGAATGTTATCATGTCAGGCTCGTACAACTTCATAGATCAGCTGTGATTTTCTGTTGCCTTTAACTCCACTCCAACTGCTTCACGTGTAAACAATTCCGTAGCTCTAGATAAAACGGACAAACTGTAAACTCCTCCCCTCCCCCCGAATATATAAGAAGTATTTCATATTGAAAAAAATATATCTTGTCTTGTACATCAATTGCAGTTATCTTGAGATATGAAATTTGTTAATATAAACTAGCAGTCACTTCGTGACTTAACAACAACTTGGTAAAATAGGCTTTAGTTTCATGTTGATATGTATAGGTTTGCAGCGTGAAATACCCTTCAATGAGAAAGTGTGTGAGTTTTTGTGATTTTTAGCGAATTTCCTTAAAGGAATAATTAGCGAATTTCCTTAAAGGAATAAGCTATTACGGTAGTACTCATGGTAAGACCTAAGTCCGAGACCATGTTAACTTTTCATTTTGGGGTCCCCAGAAGCAAAAAACACCATTCGTTTGAATTTATATATATATATATATATATATATATCTATATATATGTCTGTTAACACGATAGCGGCCGTAAATATGGTCCGATCATCATGAAATTTGGTACAAACGTGTAAAGTGGTAATCACTCGGACGAGTTTGTGAAGCATCCCGATCTGACCACTGGTAAAGGGGGATAAACACCCCAAAAAATGGGTTTTTTTGAGTTTTTTACATATAAAAATAAAATTTATCAAATTTTTGATGGCACCATTGAATTCAGCTCAAAAAAAAAACAAACAATTTAGTATTTTGAATCATCGCTCTATGTCCATTGGTTACCGAGATATTGAAAGTGGTAAACACAGTACGTTGTCTCAATGTTAACCTTATGGGAAATAAGTCAAATTCTATATCTCGCTTATTTCTCAACATATCTTGATAAAACTTGGTAAATGGCTTCTTCTAGTTCAAATCTACTAAATATTGAATTAAAACCAACCAGTTTAAAAATACCTGTAGCAGCAAACCTGCATACTCATTCCCCATGTTATTCTTGTGGAGCTTACAAAAAACATGTCAAATCTCACTTTGTTGGATTAAAATATGTTGTTTTGCGTTTGAAAGTCGCTGAGTATGCAGGTCTGCTGCAACGGGGGTATTTAATTTCCTAGACTCAATCAGAAATCAATCATTTATTTGCCATTGACAATAGTAAAATTACAAAGTGTTAGCAATTGTCAAAGTCTGTAGCAGCCATATAAGGCAATTAACTGCGTTCAAGATTGAGTGTAAAATACAGGAATGACATGTCCTGGGGATCTCTATGAAACAAGCATTAAACCTAACTTAATTGAAGGTCAAAATTAGATAGTGGATAGAACAACAATCTATATAATTAATACGCCAACACGAAATTTGTCTTATGAACTCCTCCGTCATTTCTTAACCGATTTTGATCATTGACGGCTCTTTGGAATGAGCGTGTCGGGTAGATTTGCAAACTGGCCTTACATTTTTGAAAAAGTCCCTTGGGCTCTGCCCCATTGGCTTTTAAAGTTCCCATGTTATCCTTATGAAGAACATAATTGTTTACATTTTGATCAGCTGGATAATTTAATTGCTGTTATTTTTTAATTTGTGTAAACAAAACCCTCAAGACGGATCGTGTTAGCATGATTGTGTTTTAAATTTGTCGCCATTTGAATTATCGCTCTGCTAGAGTAGCGCACGATTACGTGCGCTCGGATCCACTAGTAATAACTATTTCAACATGTAATAGAATATAAAATCCAAATGGTAGCCCTTACCAGTGATCTTTAATTTAACAACAATTGTATATCGCCTATGGAATGAAAAACAATAAAATTAAAATTATAGCCTAAAATATGGATGTATAACAGAGAATAAACTATATAAGACAGATTAACAATAGATATAAAATATGAAAAAACAACAAATAAAATTACTATATCACTGTAACATAGATATAGAATATGAAAAATAACAGAAACTTAACAAAAATGTAGACTAACAATTGTTATTCAAGGTACAAAACTGACTACTTTACTGAAACAGATCAATTACTTTTTCTGAGAAAAACTCATCAACAGAATAAAAGGGATGTTGAATTAGCCATTCACAAAACTTTGAGAGAAATTCTTTTGGATTATTGGAATAAGATTGAAATTGTTTACTTAATTTGTTGAATATTCCAATGGACATTTCAGCATGGCTATTGAGTGTCTTACTTAACCTACAAAAAGTTCTATTAATATTGTTATTGCTTCTTGTATCATAGGTATGAACATTGTAACAACGGGTTGCACTGGGTAAGTTCTTAATTGAATATACTAAGAGTTCAAACAGGTATAAGTTAATTATTGTTGGAATTTTCAATTCTATAAAAAGAGGTCTGCAATGAGCATAAAATGATGAACCACTTAGGATCCGAACGATCTTTTTTTGAAGGAGGAGAATTTCTTTGATTCTACTATTGTTACCATAAAACACTGGACCATACCTAAAAACACTCTGAAAAAGTGCAAAGTAAACCATTCTTATGTAATTAGGCTCCACCAACAATTTAAGATTTCTGAACAAAAAGACAAGACGTGAGAGTCGGGTCAGTACCTGGTCAATGTGAGAATCCCATTTGAGCTGACTATCTATAACAACTCCCAGAAACTTAGCACTAGTCCCATCCTCTGGTATTTGTTTGCAGCTAAATAAAATATGTTGGGTTTTATTTTCATTCAGTTTCAAGCCGTTAGCCTCAAACCAGGTATTTGCTTCTTCCAAGGCTATATTAACTTGCTCATTCATTTGATTCAAGTTATTGTCAACTGAAAACAGGGTGGTGTCATCCGCATACAATATAGTCTGAGTAGGTCCTGAAATATTAGCGGGTAGGTCATTAATGGCAATAATGAACAAGAGCGGGCCAAGCGGGGCGGCGGGGGGGGGGGGATTCTTGCGGGACTCCGTATTTTACAATTTCTTCACTTGACCAATTACCATTTACGTACACACTTTGCCTGCGATCATTGAGGTAGGCCTTAAAGAACCCAAGTGTGGACCCCCTGATTCCATAATGCTCTAACTTTAGGAGAAGATAATCATGATTTATGCAGTCAAATGCCTTGCTCAGGTCACATAAAGTGGCCTGAGCAAAGGACTTACCCTCAAAAGCTTTGATAACCTCCTGGACCAAACTGTCAATGGCGTCACAGCTAGATTTTCCGAAGCGGAAACCAAATTGAGATGTACATAAAATATTATTTTTTTCAAGAAAATCATTTATTTGTTCACATACTAATATTTCAAACACTTTGGATATTGGTGAGACTATTGATATTGGTCGGTAACTGTCAGGAATATCTTTCGGCCCTTTCTTATATATAGGTCAAATTCTTGATATTTTTAGCTCGTCAGGGAAAAAAACATTCTGCATACAGTTGTGTATGCATATTGTAAGAGGGTATAAAATACCAGTGACAATGTTTTTCAGGAGATTATTGGAAATATTGTAAAAGTCAACAGAAGTGGAATTTTTCAATTTTTTAACAGCTCTCAGCACATCAGGCATTGTTACAGGCTTCCAATCAAATTCAACCTGAGGAGCAGTTACGTTTTTAACCAGGTCACAGGGTGTGAGAGTAGTTTGATCAATACGGTTTTTAATCTCTTGGACTGATTTAATGAAATATTCATTAAAGTCTTGAGGGGAAATATCTGGGATATTTTTATTTTTAGTGAACAAACTGTTATTCTGCTTAATTATAGTCCATGCTGTTTTACATTTATTACTACTAGATTCTATTTTCATGCTATTATAGGCTAGTTTCACAGAATTTATATTTCTTTCATACTCTTTCTTTAAATTTGTTAACTGGGTTTTTATTTCTTGCGATCCAGTGATTTTATAATCTAGGCCAAGTGCTAGCATTGACTCTTTCATTAATGCAAGGTCCCTGGTATACCAGTTTTCATTACTTTTACAATTATTCACAGTGGTTATTTTTTTCAGTACCATATGATAGTCAATAACAGGCATTACTTTATTAAAAAATACAGAGAACAAAGTTGCGTCATCATTGCAACGATACAGCACATCATCCCAGTCAACAGAGCAGAGAAAGTTATTTATTTTACTAATATTGTCCCTTGGTAAAACCATTCTTTGATTAGGTCCAGGCCCAAGTTCCTGGGAGTTTAGCTTATCTGGTTTGAAACTGTAACAAACCCCATCATGATCCGAAAACGGGAAAAATAAAACCTCACAATTTTCTTGATGAGGCGAGGCATTGATAAAAACATTATCCAAACAGCTACTATCTCTTGTTGGCAAAAAGTTCTTACAGTAAAAATTAAACTGCCTCAAGAGATTTAGAAAATCTTTCACAGAGTGCTTATTGGTTGTAACATCAAACTCCGTGTTAATATCGCCACCGATGGCGATATTCTATGACTAATTCTTTGAGTCATAGAATTGAAATAAAATTGTCAGCAATTAATTAAACTTCTCATCGGGGCAAACTTTCAAAAATAACTTATTACTTTAGACTTGAATCGTCAACATGGATACGAAATTCCTCACAGAATTTCAAATGTTCATTTATTTCATCTTCTTTAAAGGTGTCTATGTATACGTTCTGCACTTTTAAAATTTCGACAGTGTGACAACATTCATTTAGCATAAAATGGGGGTTGGTTTACATGGATCTTCATTGCTTGATGCATCTTCACGTCTCTGTTTTAGAATTTTCTTTTCAAAAGTGTTGAATTTTTATGTTAATTCTACACAACATCTACACGTCGTTTTTCTGCATTCATCTTTGTTAGGTCCTAACAACAAATGGTAAGATGGTCAAACCACTGATCTCCTGATGAACTAATCTTTAAATATCATTTATAAAATAACCATTCGCATTAAAAACAAATTATTCAACGCTCGTAACGGCCAAGAAATTCAATTTTCAAATTGCCCCTTTTTTGTTTCGCATCTTAAATACATGTTTGGCAGATTTATGCCCAAGCATATAACATAACTTTCAATGAAATGCCTTCATTAAGTAGGCATATTGTTATTGGTAAATTTCAAAATCGAGTAAAATAGGCAGACTAACCGTTAACCTTCAATATCCTTCGCATTCAAAGTACATTTACAAAAGGTTTTAAATTTACATTATATTGCATTTATAACTTGAATTTTTTAGGTTTATTAATGTTTTAAAACTCTAAACTTCGAAACATGCATCAATGTGTTGAAACATGTATCAATGTTTATTCATTGTCAATAGGTTGGGACAAAACCCATCCCCAGAGCACTCCTATTTAAGTTACTTATTTTTCTTTTTAAGTTCCCATTTTAAGAAAATAAATACAGTAAATTAAGATGATCACAGAATATTGGTCATAGTTTCAATAGGGCAAATACTCTTCCTTACTCTCTGTTGTCTTAAAAAACATAGGCCTAAATAAAATTAAATTAAAATCACAATGTGGATGAATGCTAACTTTTGCTAGCCCTGCATTCTGTGGTATATCTCTGGAACTATTTCAAATCTTAATCATCTGTTTTGATACAAATGAATATGAATAGGAAAAAGTTCACAGGTTCTACCACAGATAGTAGTACATTCGCTGGAATTTCAAAAGCCTCCTGTGTAAGTGTGAAGGCTTTTCATGGAATATTTTCCACACTCGCAAAAGGAACATCTAGAACATCTAGAAAGTAATAGCTTTAATTTGATACCAAATTTGTATAGAAAATTAATTTCTAGGGGTCGATTTGCTCTGTACAAAATCCCAGAAATTCTTTTAATAATGTAGAAGATAGATTTACTGTTCTGGTAAAAAAAGCTCCGTTAGTTGAAAGATCTAGGACAATGTTTGAAGAAGAAGTAATAGTTGACTGGTCCTATGCCTTGTGGTCAATCAGGACGACGTGGGATGTGTATGTAAGGGTGTGGGCCCATTGCGGATCAATTTAATGGCTTTCCCACTTAGAATAATTTACGAGTACAAATTGACCAAGCTGCTAAAATAATGAATTAATATTTATAAGGGTTAGCCACACCAACATCTACATCACAGCCATTTTTGACAGTTAATTATGAAACTTAATTGTCGGATTCAATTAACCAAATTCGGAAAAAGGAGCAAGCTTCAGCAGCCCACGCCAGAAGGGCGCGGACCCTTTAATACAGGAAATATTACATGATCAAAAAAATTATTTTAGTTAAACTGAAATGTCCCTAAACCCCTTACCCTCCCTTCCTACCACTACAGCATATTAATAAGAATTATTTGAAATGAAAAAATATTGGACTTATCCTCCGGCGAGAAGGCCCGATGTTCACCCTTCCGCAGTGCGGCACCGACTCCGTCGTCCACCTGACCACGCGACTCCCCGTTACCCCTCTCGCCCCTACCCCAGCAGGGGTAAGGTTCATTCGCGAGCCTTCCAGAAGATTCTATAATAATTCGGTTACACGGACAAGCGGTGACGTGCGCGTCACAACCTCCCCCGCAAAGAAAAAATTTTTGGGTAGGTGGGAATATTAGGAGGTAGGAGTCTGTTTTTATCGCCTGGGCACTCAGGTCGCAGTGGTGGTGCCGTATGGGTCTCGTGAGTTGAGGCGCTCGCGGGCGCGGCGCGGCGAGGCTCCGCGGTGCTCATAGGCTTTCGCGCGGCGGGCCGGTCCGACGGTCACCACTGCTACGCCATTGGCGTTATCATGGCTAGGTGCTTATCGGGTGTCTGTAGTGTTATAATATCTTCCACATTAATTTGTATTTCCTTATCTTGGTTGCTAGATAATGTGCGTCTGGAATGTTATCTTTGTTGGTACTAAGATTATGTTTGTTCCCTACTAATCCTCACTATTGCATTAAATAATTACTATTGCATTAAATAAAAACATATATTCTAACTAATTAAGAGATTGGTAAACTGAGTGTTCAAGTGATTGCCCTAACTTAGACTAATTAAGATTAAGCTAAGCATTTGGCGGGAGTATATCGGTAATATATATATTTTTTTATATATTTTTTGTATTTTTTTTATATTTTTTATTAATGGTACTGCATGTAACTGAAGTCTTCTTCGTAGATAATCAGAGTTTTTCTCTTCTTGCGTAGGTCCTACAGGATGCCAGATCGGTGTATGTCGATTCCCTGTTATCATCTTCTCTTAATGATTGAAGGGCAGTTTGTTGTGGATTGGTGTGGTTTTTCTTGAAGTTGAAGATATTTGTAATTTGGTGATGGAGAAACGGATCGTGCCTGTAGACTTATCTGCTGGTGCGTTGGTCAAGCTGGCTGTAGTTTGAGGAGATATACAGATGCTGCTACGATGATTGGCTGGTGAAGGTTGCTTGCCAGGCCGTATGATGAAGGTTTCATGCTACGGATTTTCTTGTGTGCAGTACATGATATTGGTTGATATATTTCGAAGTCTTCATATTTTCTTCTTGATGGGGAAGTTGACGGTAATCATCTCTTAGCATTTTGTAGGTCGTAATTCTCTTCCCTCTAGACTTCAAGTTTTTCTCTTTTTTTTGTATTTTTTTTATTATTACCGATATATGCCCTGGTTTTTCGGAAAATTGTGCCGCGACTACCCTTAACACTAACTACTATGAATTGAGGTGGGTGAAAATTGGTATTATTATGTTGACTGACTTGGTTGTAATCTTGTGTTTTATTAAGTTCGACACACATTATCAAGCTTAATCTGATTTTAAGTTACTTTATTTAAATATTGTAATATAATGGAAGATATGTGGTGTCGCGCCTAATTCAATAACGCTGTAAATGTGATCTGACCGCGCACCTGTTAGCCATAAACGACATTTTATTTTATTCTTTTATTATCGCGGTGCCCAGCTAACTAATTTACCAAAGGGTGAGGAGGTAGGAGGGTTGGTTGGTAGTTAATTTAATTGTTGGCGTTCATTTCCCGCTCTAATTGTTCTTGCTCCGGTTTTTTTTTTTACTATTCTTCCGACAATATTAAATCGATATGAACTCGGTAAATATTCCCCATAATTATTTCTTTCTTGCCTTTGAATGTTCCTTATAATAATTCTAAACATTCCTTTACTCACTCCTAAGTATATTACCTAGATATAGCTAGGCTTATGGATAGCATATAAATATAAATGAAGAATAATAAATATAGCACTGTATATATGATTATAAATATAGCAAATGAATAGCTTATGCACATATAAATATAAATAAATATGGATACATAAATATAGATAAATAAATAGATAGATGTATAGATAGATAGGATAGATAGATTCTGTCATTGTAGTCATGTATACGTTTGAGTCGAGGTTTATGTGTAGTGACAGTTTCCTTGCCCATCTTGCCTATGATTGTGGCCGCAATCCATAGGCAGATTCCGTCTACTATTCCATTGTGAGTGATATAACCAAAGGGTGTCCATATAAAAAATTGAAAGAGAAAAAAAATCTAAAAAATCCTTTGGTTATATCATTAATAAAAAAGGAAATTTATTGCAAAAAAAATCAAACTCACTCTGAAAAGGCAGACTTGGGGGGAAACGTAGTACGAGTAAGTATAGCATGTTTGACCGTGGCATCTCCCGGTTCGGTTCGCCCGCTCCCATAGGACTGCCCTCAGAAAAGACAGCCCTTAGACTTAGGCTGAGCTTACCCAACCGGGAATGTCACGGTCGAAGTAGTAGTCGCAGTCAAGGTCGAAGACATGTACAAGAGGAAAGGAAGAATGGAAATAACTAATTCTACCTAAACCTAAGGTTAATGATGTTGGCATGGCTGACCCCTTATGTATTTAATTAAACCTCACTTAATATTAGGCATAAAAAATCGTTTCAATTGAGAGACGTGAGCTGTCTGGACATATTTCCCCGTTGCGGGGTTCACTAGTCTCACAGTCACCGGTGAAGTGAAACACTCGATTACACAAGGTTTGGACCAAATCGGCATTAATTTACTATTAATATTGTCAATTGCCTTACTTTGTGGGTGAAGCTGGTACATGACCCAGTCACCTGGTTTGTAAGGGTTTGGTTTCCTATCTTTATTGTAAAGGCGTTCACGTTTCTGGCGAGCTTTACTGAGGTTATCAATAGCTTGCTGCCACTTTTCCTCAGTACTTATCTGCGGGTCCTCGGGAATTAATTCTTTTAGATTCCAAGCTAGTTCGAGAGGGTGCGTGATTTCACCTGGTAATATAGCCAGCCTTGCGTGGAAAAAACCCTGGTGCTTTGGTTATTTAATGTGCTCAAAAACTTGTTGTATTCGTTTATTAAACTTAATTTTAAAGGTGTGGACTGAGCTCTAGGGTACGCCGGAAGCTGAATTATTACTATTGAAATACCTGGGGAATTTCTCCTAACTTGCTTTAATAATGACTTGAACTGCTTGCACATACTACTAGCAGTGCTATCTTTGAAAATGTCGTTAGTACCTAGAAAAATTACTAAAGGAGTGTCAGTGTCAAATTTGAGCTTATTTTGCTTCACTAAATTTTTTATATCGTGAATTCTAGCTCCTGATATCCCTACTGATTTACTTATTACCAAAGGGCAACTTGGGGTATTCTTAGTGTAATAATTCAAACGGTTGATCATCGAATCCCCTAAGGCTTGAATTTGGAACATTCTTTTCCCTAGCTTGGGGGTCTTGGGGTTTGGGTTGAAACTGGAAAAAAAATTTTGAATTTAATGTATAGTCTACTGAAATTTATAACTTATATTTGGACAGTCGTCATTATTTTTTGCAGTTTACTTTAACCTTATTAAACCTTCCTACAAACAATTCATTTACTGAACGTTTATATAAGTGAAGGGATATAATGCGAAATTTAACAGATCTGGAATTAAATGTTGCGATAAGGGTCTATTTTCCTGTAAACTTTTTTCAAAGTGGTCTATTTTTACTTGACAGGACTTCCCGTCCTACCTGTATTCTAAGAATTCCTTTATCTATTGTGGCGCCTATCTGAAGCTACAATACTCTGGACTTCCTGCCTCGGCGGTTCAAAATATTTATCACCGACAGCAGATAAATTTTGTAAATAAACATTGCCCCATAATATTTTTACTACCTGGTTCAATAATTTAATAAACAAAATTGACTGTAAGCTAGTTAACCAATGAACACAAGTTAATTTATAAATAAGTATTAACTAAATATGGCTTTGATAACATTAAAATTATATATGATCCGACACACCCATAAAATTGTAAAATAAAATTATTCAAGTGACTTAATTCCTGTTGCTTAGCCATAATTGAAATTAGAAATAAAAGGTTTGAATCGTGAAAGTGATTTCAAATTAATATTTGAAAAAAAAATTTAATATTTTATTTTAAAATATGCCAGCTCCTGTTTCCTAGCTAAGATGTTGATTAATGTTTGCGTGAGATAAATTTATTCTTATTTAATTAGTTGGTTGGCCACGTGCTCTTGTGCATGACTCGACCGGTGATGCTGATGTAACCTGTTGAGGCGCTACCAGCGTTCCTGTCGGTACCTGATCGTCAGCACGTGGCACTAAGTTCTGAAAATGTAAATTACCCAATTAATTATTTTTGGCTGCAATATAGATGTGGCTATTGGGCTCTGCTACCAATTTGTAAGGGTGTGGGCCCATTGCGGATCAATTTAATGGCTTTCCCACTTAGAATAATTTACGAGTACAAATTGACCAAGCTGCTAAAATAATGAATTAATATTTATAAGGGTTAGCCACACCAACATCTACATCACAGCCATTTTTGACAATTAATTATGAAACTTAATTGTCGGATTCAATTAACCAAATTCGGAAAAAGGAGCAAGCTTCAGCAGCCCACGCCAGAAGGGCGCGGACCCTTTAATACAGGAAATATTACATGATCAAAAAAATTATTTTAGTTAAACTGAAATGTCCCTAAACCCCTTACCCCCCCTTCCTACCAAATAACTACAGCATATTAATAAGAATTATTTGAAATGAAAAAATATTGGACTTATCCTCCGGCGAGAAGGCCCGATGTTCACCCTTCCGCAGTGCGGCACCGACTCCGTCGTCCACCTGACCACGCGACTCCCCGTTACCCCTCTCGCCCCTACCCCAGCAGGGGTAAGGTTCATTCGCGAGCCTTCCAGAAGATTCTATAATAATTCGGTTACACGGACAAGCGGTGACGTGCGCGTCACAAACATTACATTATTGTAACACAGCAACTCATTGTAATTACTCCCTCTACAGTAAAACAGAAGTACGAGTAGATTTTAGTTTGGGGGGGGTGCTGGCTGTTTTGGGGGGGGGGGATGCGCCATATACCTTGGGGGGGATAGGCACCCCTGTCTCACCCCTTCAACTGGTTGGTCTACGGGACGACGCATCTGTATGTATGTATGTATCTTGAGCTGAGGAAACTATTTACACCTAAGGCAGTTTAGAGTGAAAGACATTAAAACACCACAGCTGATCCCTTAAGTTGTACTAGCCTGAAATAATAACTTTTTCTAACTGCTGTCTATTTATATCATTGTTGTAATTTGTATACAAACACAGTTAAAAATGTTTGTTGAAATTAATTTTAGCGAATTTCCCCCATAGGGAAGAAGCTATTACCGTAGGTCTCATGGTAAGACCTAAGCCGGAGACCATGATAACTTTTCGTTTTGGGGCCACCAGAAGCAGAAAACACCATTAGTCCGAATTTATCTATATACATATACAGGGTGTTCATTTTTTTGTGCACAACATTGGGATCTCGTAAACTATAAGAGATACAAGAAAGGTTAAATTAGCAAAGTAATGCGTAATAAAAAGACAAAGAAAATGGTGGTGAGCAATTTAAAATATTCGACCAAACTCGCCGGGCTTAATTTTTAAAGAAAAAAGAACCGGAGCTATGGCACAACGAGTAGCCACCGGGAGGGTATGGAACCCCAGCAGAAGGGGGGGTTCAGGGGCCCTCCCCCGGAATTGTTTTTGAATTGCGATTAAATTTGATGAATTTTTAACGTTTATGAATTGGAAAGAGTGGTAAACTTTTATAAAATCGCGTTTTAAACGGTATTAATAAATTACATGGCCAGAAAAAGGGTCCGAAGCCGTACCGATGAATTGAGAAACCACACTCCGGTGAGCTCCGGTTTCCTAAAAAGTACCGGTGCTGCGCTCCGGTGTGCTCCGGCTGAAATTAACCCCTGCAAACTCGTTCGCTACGCTCAAAAAACTATTTTGGCCCGAAAACTAATATTGCCCATAACTCCCTTATTTTTAAGGTACAAGACTGTAAGTGGGGTCAAATTTACACGAAATTTTACGTAGAATCTAAATATCTAGTCAAAAATGTGATACCATTTATGGTTTCTGAGAATAATGCTCAAGTTCAGAATTTTAAATGGTAACATGTAAAATTTCATTTTTCATTGGAAAGATATTTTTCTCCTGATTACAAAAATACCACACATGTGATACTTTCCTCTTCAAATGTGTTTTTAATCAAAGAAAATTTTTTTTGTAAATTAAAATGGGTTATAATGCACTGGATTTATCATAAAATGATAACTATGAAATCAGCTGAATTGTACCAAACAGCTGATTGACTCGAAACTGCTGATTGGCAGCAAAAAGCTGTTTCACGGAAGCATCTTCATTTAAAACAACTGATTTATTTGTAAACTATCCTTTTACTGTTAATCAGCTGTTTCTAGTCAACCAGGTGTTACGTATTCATCAGCTGTTCCCTTTCTCTTCTGTTATTATGAATTTAATACGTTAAAATCTATTAAATATTTTAAATTAATGGTATGTTCAAGTTAATTTTTTGTAAATTAAAATGGGTTATAATGCACTGGATTTATCATAAAAATGATTACTATGAAAACAGCTGATTTTTAGTAAACAGCTGATTGACTCGGAACAGCTGATTGGCAGCAATATGCTATTTTATGGACAAATAAACATCTTCATTTAAAACAACTGATTTATTTGTAAATTATCTTTTACCAGCTGTTTCTAGTCAATCAGCTGTTAAATATTAATCAGCTGTTCCCCTTTTCCTTATTTTTATTATGAATCCAATTCATCATAGCCCATCATCATGTACAATAATAAAGAAGGGGAACAGCTGATTAATATTTAACAGCTGATTGACTAGAAACAGCTGGTAAAAGATAATTTACAAATAAATCAGTTGTTTTAAATGAAGATGTTTATTTGTCCATAAAATAGCATATTGCTGCCAATCAGCTGTTCCGAGTCAATCAGCTGTTTACTAAAAATCAGCTGTTTTCATAGTAATCATTTTTATGATAAATCCAGTGCATTATAACCCATTTTAATTTACAAAAAAATATTTTCTCTAATTAAAAACACATTTGAAGAGGAAAATATCACATGTATGGTATTTTTGTAATCAGGAGAAAAATATCTTTCCAATGAAAAATAAAATTTTACATGTTGGCATTTAAAATTCTGGACTTGAACATTATTCCCAGAAAACCATAAATGGTATCACATTTTTGACTGGATATTTAGATTCTACGCAAAATTTTGTGTAAATTTGACCCCACTTACAGTCTTGTACCTTAAAAAATAAGGGAGTTTTGGGCAATTTTAGTTTTGGGGCCAAAATGGTTTTTTGAGCATAGCGAACGAGTTTGGTCGAATATTTTAAATTGCTTACCACCATTTTATTTGTCTTTTTATTATGCATTACTTTGCTAATTTAACCTTTCTTGTATCTCTTATAGTTTACGAGATCCCAATGATGTGCACAAAAAAATGAACATACTGTATATACAGGGTGTCCAACTTAACTGTGCCACCATTGGTATTTCAGAAACTATTGGAATTAGAGAAAACTTTAAATGGGGGACTTCACCTACTTTTTTAAGACATTTAAAATTATGAATTCCATTTCCTTCTAAATGGCCGCCATTTTCCAATATGGCAGATAACTTGGAAGATTGGATAAGTGTGTATAATCAATCTGATGCTTCGGCAGCTTTTGATGTATTCTTAAATATTTTTCAAAATTACGAGGCTCAATGCAAAACGTTAATTAATACCAGCAATAATTTAAAAAAATTAAAACCTTGGATCAATGAGGCTATTTGTATTAAAATTAAAAAAAATAAATAAAATTTTCAGTATCGTCAAAAAACATCCAAATAATGAAGATTTAAGAAATTACTATAAAACATACAGGAATAATTTGCAAAAAGATATAAAGTCCTTAAAAGATAACTATTACAAACAAAAATTCCAAAATTGTCAAGGTAATTCTAAATTAACATGGAAAATACTAAACGTAATAACAGGCCAAAACAGAGACCAAGATGGAACAATACAATTGGAAGTAAATAATGTTTTAGTTGATGATTCAGTTGTGGTGTCTGAGGAATTTAATGATTATTTTTTGAGTGTCGTAGAAAAGTTGAAATTAAGTAATACCGTGTCTCAAGATTTTTTAGCGCTAGATTATAAAAATGTATTTCTAAGTAAGAGTGAAGTAAGTTCATTTTTTCTAGATGAGGTATGGCCGGAAGAACTTTCGGCTGCAATCAATAGTTTAAAAAATAATAAAAGTCCAGGAATAGATGGTATAAGTTCTAAAGTAATAAAGGAGGTTGCAGATGCAATTTCTAGTGTGTTATTATATATAATTAATTTTAGTTTTCAAAGCGGTATTTTTCCAACAAAATTGAAAACTGCAGTTGTAATTCCTATCTACAAAAACGGTTCAAAATTTCAGTGTAGTAATTATAGACCAATATCTTTGTTACCTTGCTTTTCTAAGCTATTTGAGAAGATTATGAAACAAAAATTATTAAGATATCTCGATTCTGTTAATTTTTTTAGCAGCAACCAATTTGGATTTAGATATCATCTCAGCACTGAACATGCACTTTTAAATTTTTTACAACACGTTCATGATGGTCTTAATGAAGGGAAAATTGTTAGTGGGTTGTTCTTGGATATTAAGAAGGCTTTTGACACAGTTGATCACAATATTTTATTAAACAAATTATATCAGTGTGGGATAAGGGGTGTTGCTCAAAAATGGTTTAGTAGTTACCTAATAGAAAGAAAGCAGTGTGTAAAAATAAATTCTGTATGTAGTCAAATGGGATTGGTTAAAAGTGGTGTTCCTCAAGGCTCAGTCCTTGGAGCAATTTTATTTATAATTTATATAAATGACCTGTGTGAAGCAAAATTCTGTGGTAAATTAACATCTTTTGCAGATGATACAGCCCTCTGCTATGTAGAAAAGGATAGGGATTCAATTAATTTAGCAATGAATAATGATCTAAAAGCGCTACAGTGGTGGTTTACTGCGAACCATATGCTGCTGAGTGCTGAAAAAACCAAATATATAAATTTTAGCCTTCGAAAAAATTTTGATTTTCTACATGATATAAAATATCACAGTTCTGAATGTATTGAACAACAGCAAAATTCTTGTCCAAGCACCTGTGAAATAGTTGGACAAGCAAACAGTATCAAATATTTGGGGGTGTATTTGGACAATGAAATTAGCTGGAAAGTACATATTTCCAAATTAAAAAATCAATTAAATTCCATTTTGCGATATTTTTATTTTCTGAAAGATATGACAACTGAAAATTTCCTCCGCACATTGTACTTTTCCATTGTACAGAGTCGAATTGAGTACGGGATAATTTTTTGAGGCAATGCATATGATACTCATTTAAATTCTATCAATATTAAACAAAAACATTTTTTAAGATTAATTTCATATAAAGGCAAATTTGAGCCATCTCGCCCTCTGTTTGCTAGTAAAAAAATTTTACCACTGAAATATTTATTTGTTTTTAAGGTTTTAAAGATGTTTTATAGTAGAAGTGGTGACAGACTTCGCAATAAAAACTTATATAAAAAAAAGCTTAGGAATGCAGAAAAACTTGTTTTACCTAGACCAAATAATACTTTTTTTACGAAAACCTACAGCTTTGTTGCACCAAAATTTTACAATCTGTTACCAGATGAGATAAAAACTCTACAAACAAAACAATTTTTATAAAAAAATTGAAAAAATGGCTTTTTAGTTTAGAAGATGTAGATTTTTTGTTCTTTATTTTAAAGTGAATATATGCTAGATATTGGTAGTAATAAGGGCGTACTTTGGCGAGCCTTGCTGCTCAGGGACTAAGCATTGTATGCTATGAGCTTTGACGGCACCGCAGGGAAGGTGCCATGAGCCGCCTGGTAGCAGAGTGCGGTACGCGTTTTGAAGATTCAAAACATATATTAGATAACATAGTAATTTATTATTTGTAAATTAAATCAAGTGGCACTAATTATTATTAGGAGATCACTTTTGTTAAATTTTAAAAGGGAATTTCTTTGTCTGAACGCTGAATGTTTTTTTTATACTTGAAGTGAAGGAACCTCCAAACAGGCTAAGCCTTGGAGGCCCTATATTTTCTCTATGATAAGTGTACGACAGATTTTTCTTTTTTGTATATTCATTTTCATTGTTTATTTAATGTTTTAAGTGAATAAGTAGTTGTATTTGAGTTTCTTATTTTTCATAAGTCAGTCTGACGAGTGTGTTGTGAGGACAATGAGAGGACGATATAGAAGACTTTGTGTTCTTGTGCGATTCTTGTTTTCTTTTAAAGGAAAAGTCTGTTAATGTGTTAATTAATGTAATATAAATATGGAGAAAATAAATCATTCTTATTCTTATTCTTACTTTGATTTTTCTTATTTTACGGTGGATTTGGATTGTACGCTTAATTTTAAGAACTTTTTGTTCTTTGAAATTTTTTCCTAAACCCAATGGTTAAGGAGATATGTCGTTAAAATATTATTGTTCCCCATAAGAAATGCATTGTGTTATTATCGGTACCCGGTATATTATGGGTTAATTAAAAAATACCAGAGAAAAAAGTGCTTTAAAATGTGATTTTTAGTTTAGATCCAATCATAGAAATAGTTTTTAGTCGAGATTCGCTCATGGAAATGAACAGTTTTGAATAGTTTTGTACTGTATAAGGATTGCATGAGATGGCACAGGTAAAATGGACACAATGCATTTCAAATGGGGAAAAATCAAACTTTAACTGCTTATATCTCCTTAAACATTGGGTTTAGGAAAAAATGTCCAAGAACAAAAAGTTCTTAAAATTAAACGTAGAATCCAAATCCACCATAAAATAAAGGGTGTTCCATAAGAAAAATCAAGGTTGTCCGCCATATTGGAAAATGGCGGTCATTTACAAGGAAATGGAATTCATAACTTTAAATGTCTTTAAAAAGTAGGTGAAGTCCCCCATTTAAAGTTTTCTCTAAATCCAATAGTTTCTGAAATACCAATGGTGGCACAGTTAAGTTGGACACCCTGTATATATATGTGTGTGTGTGTGTGTCTGTAAGCATGATAGTGGCCATGAAAATGGTCCGATCTTAATGAAATTTGGTAGACATGTAAAGTGGTAATCCCTCGGACGAGTTTGTAAACCGGCCCGATTGGACCACCGGAAGGGGGTTAAAGGGGGATAAACCCCCCAAAAATGGGGTTTTTGAGTATTTTACATAGGAAAATAAAATTTATCGAATTTTTGTTGGCACCATAGAATTTAGCTCAAAAAAACTATCAATTTAGTATTTTGAATCACTGCTCTATGTCCATTGGTTACCAAGATATTGAAAGTGGTAAACACAGTACGTTGTCCCGATGTTAACCTTATGGGAAATAAGTAAAATTCTATATCTCGGTTATTTCTAAACATATCTTGATAAAACTTGGTAAATAGCCTCTTCTAGTTCAGATCTACTGAATATTGAATTAAAACCACCTAGTTTTAATATACCTGTAGCAGCAAACCTGCATACTCATTCCCCATGTTATTCTTATGGAGCTTACCTAAACATGTCCAATCTCAATATGTTGGATTGAAATATGTTGTTTTGCATTTTAAATTCGCTGAGTATACAGATCTGCTGCAACGGGAATATTTACATTATTTATTGTCCCAGATAATAGGGAATAAATAATGTTCGACAGGTCCGGCACTGGAGTAGGCCATAGCTCAAGATAAAACGCACCATGTGTAATAAAGCTGCGGCGCAATTAAATGGCAAATTTACACTTAAGGGTTTGAAAAACTAAAATTGAATCAGAAACTCAATCTTGTCTCTGGGTTCTGTTCTGAATCAGCTGCTTCTGAAGATAGGTTTTTTCTGTGTTACCATACACAAGCAAAACAATGTTGACAGTTTGAAGGTCGCTGCCTTATTACTTGAGATTGCTGTGCTGCTGCACTCCACAAGAGTGTTAAGTTTAAATGGCCTAATTTCAAATCAATATACAAGGTGTGTTTTTTAATTAAGAACCATTTTTGAATGGAGAATGGAGGAGTAGGGTTAGAGGCATTTGGGCATTGGTATGGGTAGATCAAGACTTATTAGGAGTCTGTCAGTAAGTTACGAGGTTCAGATCGATTGGGCTGTATTGAGCTCTATGATACCTCAACTAACTAATTAAAATAAAATTTAAAAGCAAACAACATCAGTTTTATCCACATTCTAAAAACTCAAGATCAAAATATAAAATTGTAAATAGTAAACAAAACAATATGACTTTGACAATGGAAATAAATCATTTAGCCCAATACTACACTTCTCCCCCTCAGACAAAGCACCGCTTCTCTTGCGTAATTGGGGTCTGCATGTTTCCTTTTTTCGATTCCACCAACCAAAGCTGAATAGGAAAGCTCGCCAGTTCTAGACTTGATTACTCCTGGAGTCCAGCCAGCGTCAAGTTCTTTCTGAACCCAGACTTCTTCCCCTTCAGAAAATTGTCTAAATTTTGATGTGCCATCATGATATTCTTTTTATTTGAAAAGTGATTCTTCTATAATATCTTTAACCGTGGGCTTCAAGTTATCCAATGGAGATCTCAGTCGCTTGCCGAGGAATAGTTCTGAAGGCGGTTTATTCGTTGACTTTTGAGGGGTGTTTCTGTAGGTGAACAATAATTTTATGATGTTTTGCGCTGAATCTTCCTTCTTTGTTCTGCTTGCCAAATACCTGGACTTAAAAGTTTTGATAAAACGTTCAACTTGGCCATTGGTTTTCAGGTGGTATGGTGTACTGCGCACATGTTTTATTCCATTATATTTACAAAACTTTTTAAATACTTCAGCAGTGAATTTTATTCCATTATTTGTTACTATCATTACTGGTTCTATCACTCTTGGAACTCCATAGCGAGAGAACCATTCTCGTAGCTTGTTCACCGTATTTGTAGCTGTGATCGATCTAACCATAGATATCTCTGGCCACTTTGAAAATGCATCGACTCTGACTAACCAATAACTACCGTCAAATGGGCCAGCATAGCCCAGGTGTAATCTTTCCCATGGTTCATCAGGGACGTTCCAAGAATATAAGGGTACTTCAGGCTCCCGTGGTCGGTTCGACTGACATCCATGACATGCTTTCACATATTTCTCCACAACATCGTCTATTTTAACCCACCATACATAGTATCGAGCTAACGCTCTCATAGCTTCGATGCCTGGGTGGCCCTGATGTAGTACACTAAGGGTTTTCTTTTGAAGGGACTTGGGAATAATTGTTCTATTTCCCCACATCAGAATGCCTCTCACAGACGACAGTTCCTCACGCCTGTTATAGAATGGAAGTAAGTATGACAAATCATCAGGTAACTTGTGTGGCCATGACGATTCCATAAACATCATAACTCGTTGGCAAACATCATCTTTCCTTGTCTCTTCTTGCAGTTGTTCAGAGGTCAATGCCTTATCATCTATCTTTTCTTGCACCAGTAGTTTTGCAGAACGCTCTTCCTGAGACGGACGATCATTTTCAAAGGGCAGTCTTGAGAGTGCGTCAGCCAGTACATTGTTTTTACCATCAATATATTGGTAAAACGCAACATGGAGGCAAATCACCATGGTGGCACAGTTAAGTTGGGCACCCTGTATATATATATATGTACACCCTGTATATATATATATGCAGGGTGTCCGGAAATTATGGTAAAATATTTTAGAATATGATAGTAGAGGTAAAAATAAGAAAAAAGTTTATATAAACATAGGTCCTAAAGTGCTTCGTTTTCCGTCTGTGTGTCTGTGATTTTTACATATTTAATTATATCTCGCGAACCTTTAAACAAATAAACTTCAAACTTGGTATATGGATAAACACTATCAAGAAATATTTTTGTGAGAAGTATCAAATTTCTACTTTGTACTATTTCAAAATGGCGACTGTTTTTTGTTTCCAGAGCTAAATATCTTAAAAACCGCAAATTTTAGAAAAATTATACAAGAGACAAAAAAGCTGCAAAATTTAATCCAATTAACGCTGATATTAAGATTATGATGATCGGACTACCAATAACAGAGAAATTTTAAATTTTACGAATAAAAACATGCAAATTTCAGACAGTATGTTCTAAATAACCAAGAGTTTATTCAGAAAAGTTAAAATTTCTCCATTATTAGCAGTCTGATCATCATAATCTTAATATCAGCGTTAATTGGAATAAATTTCGCAACTTTTTTGTCTCTAATATAATTTTTCTAAAATTTGCAGTTTTAAGATATTTAGCTTTGAAAACAAGAAACAGTCGCCATTTTGAAATGGTACAAAGTAGAAATTTGATACTTCTCACAAAAATAGTTCATAATAGTGTTTATCCATATACAAAGTTTGAAGTTTATACGTTAAAAGGTTCGCGAGATATAATTAAATATGTAACAATCACAAACAGACTCACAGAAGGAAAACAAAGCACTTTAGGACCTATGTTTATATGAACTTTTTTTCTTATTTTTACCTCTACTTTCAGATATACTACAATATTTTAGCATTATTTCCGGACACCCTGTATATACAGGGTGTTTACAAAAAATCCTTACAGACTTCGGGATATGGTTACTTACATCAAAAATAAAAAAAAAGTTCCTATAAACGTGGGTCCTAAAATGCTCGGTTATCTGTCTGTCGGTCTGTATGTGTTTTTAACATGATGTTGCATAACTTTGGAACTACTAAAGATATCAACTTTAAACTTGGTATGTATATGCTGACTATTTTGGTGCGGACCTATTTTGGTGCGGAGTATCAAGTTTCTACTTTGTACCATTTCAAAATGGCAGCCATTTTTATATTTTAAAACTTAATATCTTAAAAACCATAAATTTTACAGAAATCGTACAGGAGACAAAAAAGTTGCATAATTTAATTTCCTACAAAACCATATAAAGGTCATAAAGATCGAACCACAAATAATGGAGTTATTACAATTTTTCTAACAAAACAATGTGAATATTTGCTATAACTGTCATAAATAAGCATGTATTCTGTTAGAAAAATTGCTATAACTCCGTTATTTGTGGTTCGATCTTTATGATCTTTATAGCCTATGGTTTTGTAGTAAATAAAATTACGCAACTTTTTTGTCTCTTGTACAATTTTTGTAAAATTTACGGTTAAGATATTAAGTTTTAAAATATAAAAATGACTGCCATTTTGAAATGGTACAAAGTAGAAACTTGATACTCCGCACCAAAATAGGACCCATTAGTCAGCATATACATAACAAGTTTAAAGTTGATATCTTCAGTAGTTCCAAAGTTATGCAAAATCATGTTAAAAACACATACAGACCGACAGACGGATAACCGAGCATTTTAGGACCCATGTTTACGGAACTTTTTTCTTATTTTTGATGTAAATAACCTTATCCTGAAGTCTGTAAGGGTTTTTCGTAAACACCCTGTATATGTGTGTGTCTGTAAGAACGATAGTGGCCATGAAAATGGTCTGATCTTAATGAAATTTGGTAAAAAAAAAAGAAAGATTAGACCATGATAACCCGTACGTAGATTAGGTTTGGTGAAAGATCTAGGACAATGTTTGAAGAAGAAATAATAGTTGACTGGTCCTATGCCTAATGGTCAATCAGGACGATGTGGGATATGTATGTTCAACATTACATTATTGTAACACAGCAACTCATTGTAACCGAGAATTTCTGTATTTTGTGCCATGGATATGGCACTCTTCTGGCTTTGAGTGCAATAGGTGTAACATTATTCTTGACATTTATTCTAGCTTTGGCTCCTTCAATCTTACCCAATCCCTCAGAGAAAACACTATCAAATTCTTTCACCAAATAATAGTGTTTTATTCTTATCCATGCCAAATGAGGCTGTTTAACCGGTTCTTTGAGGAATTATGTCACTCAAACGGACATGCTAGTTTGAGTTTTTTTTATTTCTTAAAATGTTGAGTTTTCTTAAGACAACTGAAAATAAGGAAGAGTTTGCCAATATTTTCATTTCTTAAAATATTGAGTTTCATAAGCATGTGAACTCTCAAACATCAGTTTTATGTTTTAGCGAATTTCCCCTATAGGGAAGAAGCTGTTACCGTAGTACTCATGATAAGACCTAAGCCTGAGACCATGATAACTTTTCGTTTATCATGGTCGTTTATCATGGGGGCCCCCAGAAGCAAAAAAACACTATTCGTTCATTTTCATATATATATATATATATATATATATATATATATTTTCATTTCAATGAAAGTATATATATATATATTTTCATTTCAATGAAACACTGAAAATATTACAAAAAAACTCACTATATTTCGCTTTATGCGTCTTCAGGTGAAAAATTGTATAAAATAAAATAGAAATATAAATAAATTATGACATTTAACAAAAATTATAAAACTGTATAAATATAAACAAAAAACATCTGGAATAAGGTATTTTGAATTAATATAACTATCATAAGTTAAGCCCGTGAGGAAATTTTGACTTTAAAATCCTTTGATGTGCTTGCTCCATGAACCTCAATTCTTGTGTTGTAGAAGCAGCATCTAATTGCCGAACTGGTGTAAAGCTGTATAAATCTTCAAATTTTTCTTTGTGTAACTTTGTGTGTTTAACTAGTGGTTGTTCCATTTGTATGCAAATCTATGTCCTGTGACTTGTTCTTAATGAGTTGATTGTCGAGCCAATGTAATATTTTGGGCATTGTTTGCATTTAACTTGATATACGATGTTTGTTGAATCACAGGACAGATTTTTATTTTTTATGGAATAGCTTTTCTTTGTAGTGCCGCTTGTAAAAGTTGAGGTGCATGGAAGCATTTTGCAGACCATGCATCTAGGTTTGTGGCAAGCTTCAGCTTTATATTTTCTTTCTTTTGTCGCCTCTTCTTGTTTTTCAGGAAGATTCGGTTTTGATAGTAATTCTTTCAGTCTGCGAAATATGATGCGAGGGACACTTTTGAATATTTCATTTGTTGAACATGATTGCTGAAGGACATTATAAGCTATTTTTAAGATATTATTTATTTTGTATAACCCTGGGTGGTATGTGGTTATAAACTTTGGATCGTCTTTATTAAAGTTAGATTTAGTATTTTTAGTCAGGTTTCTTATATTTAGTTTTGAGTTTAAGAGTTTTCTTGGATATCCCCTCTTAGTGAAAGCTATTAATAGATGGCCTATGTAATTTCCTATATTTTTCTTTTCACTACATAAATCAATAATAGCTCTTTTAGCTAGACTTTTTGGAACAGCCTTTTTAATGTGAGGTATATATATATGTGTCTTTAAGCACGATAACTCACGTAAAAATGGTCTGATCTTAATGAAATTTGGCATGGATGTGTATAGTAGTAATTATTCGGACGAGTTCGTAAACCAGCCTGATCGGACTACCAGAAGGGGGGGTAAACCTTTTTGGGGGTTTTTTGTGTTTTTTACATAGAAAAATAAAAATAATCCAAATTTTGTTGGCACCATTGAATTCTGCTCAAAAAAACAAACAATTTAGTATTTTGAATCACTGCTCTATGTACATTAGTTACCGAGATATTGAAAATGGTAAACACAGTATGTTGTCCCAATGTTAACCTTAAATATACATATATATATATATATATGTGTGTGTGTGTGTGTGTGTGTGTGTGTGTGTGTGTGTGTGTGTGTGTGTGTGTGTGTGTGTGTGTGTGTGTGTGTGTGCCTTTAAGTACGATAACTCGCATAAAAATAGTCCAATCTAAATGAAATTTGGCATGGACGTGTAAACTAGTAATTATTTGGACGAGTTCGTAAACCAGCCTGATCGGACTACCAGAAGGGGGGGTAAACCCCCCCAAAAATGGGGTTTTTAAGTTTTTTTATATAGAAAAATAAAAATAATCAAATTTTTGTTAGCATCATTGAATTCAGCTTAAAAAAATCAAACAATTTAGTATTGTGAATCACTGCTCTATGTCTATTGGTTACCGAGATATTGAAAGTGGTAAACACAGTACGTTGCACCAATGTTAACCTTATGGGAAAATAAGTAAAATTCCATATCTCGCTTATTTCTCAACATATCTTGGTAAAACTTGGTAAATGGCTTCTTCTAGGTCAGATCTATTAAATATTGAATTAAAACCACCCATTTTTAACGGACCTGTTGCAGCAAACCTGCATACTCATTCCCCATGTTATCCTTATGGAACTTACAAAAACATGTCAAATCTCGCTATGTTGGATCGAAATATGTTGTTTGGCATTTGAAATTCACTGAGTATACAGGTCTGCTGCAACAGGGGTATTTTTTTTTACTTTTATCTCTTCAAAGTCATAACTGTTCAGGAAAATAGCCCATCTCACCAAACTGTTGTTCATCATCTTGGTCAAATCCTGGTGTGTTCCGAAAATTCTCTCTAAAGGCTTGTGATCACTAGTCAAAGTAAAATGCCTACCATACAGATATTGATGAAATTTGACAACACCAAACACTCAGGAAAGCGCTTCTCTATCAATCGACAAATATCACTTTTCTGATTCTTGTAAAGTTTGTGAAGCGAACGCTACTGGCCTTGCTATGCCATCAGAATATGTCTGAAGAAGTATTGCAGCTACACCTACCTCTGACGCATCACAGGATAATGTTATAGGCAGGTCGTCTTGGTATGGAACAACTGTAGCACCCTTCACAATTAAAGTGTGTGCTCTATCAAACTCCTCTTCTCGATTCCACACCCACGGAACTTTAGAACTAGTTAATCGGTGCAATCTTGAACACAGTCTATGAAGATGAGGGATAAACTTCTCATAATAGTTTATAGCACCCAAAAATGCTCTCAGTTCCTTCTTATTGGTAGGTGTCTTGGCCTCCTTCAACGCCTGTACCTGTATCTTCTTTCGGATGGATCCCAGTTTGATCAATCTTATGGCCCAAATAGTACACACAATTTCGACAGAATTGACACTTTTCCTTTTTCGCTTTTATGCCAGCAGCCTCCAGACGCTTTAAAACAGTCTTAACAATTTTAAGATGTTCTTCTTTCGATCTTCCGCTTATGATAATGTCATCTATATTTACACCAACGAAAGGAATGTCCTTGAGGAGTTCCTCCATGAATCTTTGAAACTTTGCAGGAGCATCTGTTAGGCCAAATGCTAAGCGTTTGTAGCGGAAATACCCCAAATGAGTAGCAATTATCAAGTAGTTTCGATCCTCCTCTGCAACTTCCATCTGCAAGTAGGCATATTTTAAATCTATCACAGTGAAAAATTTACCTCCAGCAATTTTATTTGTTATATCTGCAAAAGTCGGCAAGATTAAATTCATAAAGTACAGAGATTTTAAAAACATGAATTAGGCTGCCTTTTTATTTGATGTTCAAAACACATCATGGCATTTAATAGAAAATCTAAACTCTGTTGATGAAATGGTTCATGAACTTAACAATGTAATTTTGAGTCTTTTTGATAAACATGCCCCGGTTATTACTAAGCGTTTGACTAAAAGACAACCGGTGCCTTGGATGACTCCTGAAATACGCAGTCTGATGGCTAGGCGCGATTCTCTCTTCAGGAGAGCAAAACGTATCCAAAATCAAATGCTTATGGATGAATATCGGCATCTCCGAAATAGAGTGAAATAGATGTTGCGAAATTCCAAATTGAGATACATCCATAATCTTTTCCAAAACAGTAATCAATCATCTAGAGTCTTATGGCGCAACGTAAAAAGCCTTGGGCTTGGGAAGCAATCTGATACACAGCAAATCAGTATTCCTTTAAATGATTTGAACCAATACTTTTCTTCAAGTAATCAGAGTATAAATCAGCAAAAAGTAAATAGTTATTTAAATGAGCTAGTAGATTCACCAGTCCAAAACTTTAACTATCCTCAGTTTAATTTCAAGCCTGTCATCCAGTCTGATGTGTTAAATGCTATTCGTCGTATCCGCAGCAATGCTGTTGGGTTTGATGGAATACCTATACGCTTCATTAAAGATATTCTCTTTGCCATTCTTCCAACTATTACACATATTTTCAATACATCTTTAAGGCACTCTTCTTTCCCCTCTTCTTGGAAGTCTGCTCTTATTCGCCCTTTAAACAAGATCTCAGCTCCTGTGTCTTGCCAGGATTTCAGGCCGATTAGCATTTTGCCCGCACTATTGAAAGGCCTCGAAAGAATCGTGCACTGTCAAATGACTGACTACATCACTGAAAATAACATACTATCTGACTATCAGTCCGGTTTCCGGACGGCTCATAGTACTGAAACTGCACTTCTTCATGTGACGGAGGACATAAGACTCTCAATGGAACACCGACAGGGCACGATGATTCTAACCCTTTTTGATTTTTCTAAAGCTTTTGATTGTGTTAATCACGACCTTTTAATTGAAAAATTAAGGGCCATAGGGTTTTCACAGGATGTTCTCAAATGGCTGAGATCTTATCTGTCAGACAGGCGGCAGTGTGTGGAGGTTGATGACATCAGATCTGACTGGGAAACTGTTACTTGCGGTGTGCCCCAGGGATCTATCCTTGTGCCTCTGCTTTTCGTACTGTATGTGAATGACATTAACACAACTCTTACTCACTGTAAATACCACATGTATGCCGATGACCTTCAAATTTATGCACCTTTTTCAGTCAACAATATTAATAATTGAGTCTGGAGAATAAACGAAGACATATGGCGCATCACTTTATGGACTGAAAAACACGGACTTAGACTCAATCATGAAAAGACCAAGCCTATAATCATTTGCCATTCACGTTCAAGAAAATTAATTGACTTCAACTCTACAAATTCACTAACAGTCAATGGAAATATTCTTCCTTACTACGTCTTCTATGAAAATAAGGAAGAATTTGCCAATATTTTCATTTCTTAAAATATTTAGTTTCATAAGCATGTGAACTCTCAAACATCAGTTTTATGTTTTAGCGAATTTCCCCTATAGGGAAGAAGCTGTTACCGTAGTACTCATGATAAGACCTAAGCCTGAGACCATGATAACTTTTCGTTTATCATGGTCGTTTATCATGGGGGCCCCCAGAAGCAAAAAACACTATTCGTACATTTTCATATATATAAATATATATATTTTCATTTCGATGAAACACTGAAAATATTACAAAAAACTCACTATATTTCGCTTTATGCGTCTTCAGGTGAAAAATTGTATAAAATAAAATAGAAATATAAATAAATTATGACATTTAACAAAAATTATAAAACTGTATAAATATAAACAAACAACATCTGGAATAAGGTATTTTGAATTAATATAACTATCATAAGTTAAGCCCGTGAGGAAATTTTGACTTTAAAATCATTTGATGTGCTTGGTCCATGAACCTCAATTCTTGTGTTGTAGAAGCAGCATCTAATTGTCGAACTGGTGTAAAGCTGTATAAATCTTCAAATTTTTCTTTGTGTAACTTTGTGTGTTTAACTAGTGGTTGTTCCATTTGTATGCAAATCTATGTCCTGTGACTTGTTCTTAATGAGTTGATTGTCGAACCAATGTAATATTTTGGGCATTGTTTGCATTTAACTTGATATACGATGTTTGTTGGATCACAGGACAGATTTTTATTTTTTATGGAATAGCTTTTCTTTGTAGTGCTGCTTGTAAAAGTTGAGGTGCATGGAAGCATTTTGCAGACCATGCATCTAGGTTTGTGGCAAGCTTCAGCTTTATATTTTCTTTCTTTTGTCGCCTCTTCTTGTTTTTCAGGAAGTTTCAGTTTTGATAGTAATTCTTTCAGTCTGCGAAATATGATGCGAGGGACACTTTTGAATATTTCATTTGTTGAACATGATTGCTGAAGGACATTATAAGCTATTTTTAAGATATTATTTATTTTGTATAACCCTGGGTGGTATGTGGTTATAAACTTTGGATCGTCTTTATTAAAGTTAGATCTAGTATTTTTTGTCAGGTTTCTTATATTTAGTTTTGAGTTTAAGAGTTTTCTTGGATATCCCCTCTTAGTGAAAGCTATTAATAGATTGTCTATGTAATTTCCTATATTTTTCTTTTCACTACATAAATCAATAGCTCTTTTAGCTAGACTTTTTGGAACAGCCTTTTTAATGTGAGGTATATATATATGTGTCTTTAAGCACGATAACTCGCGTAAAAATGGTCCGATCCGGGGGAGAGCCCCCGGAAAATTTTTGAAAATTAGATCTCTCAGCTCGCGTTTTTTGGCAGTCTAAAGGTGGAACAAATACCTACAAATAGGAACCACAAAAATCCGGACCAATTGAGGCTGAATAATGGTCGGTCGGATTTAGAAAATAGTCTACTCTGATTAAAAATTACTGCTATCAGTGATGCCGCACTATTGGATTTTCAAGAAATTCGCCTCTTTCCCATAGCTTCCGCATTTGTTCCACTCACAAACTTCATGATCAATGTGCACGATTGTTTTTACGCCATCTGCCTTAATTGCAAAATATGTTGTACTCTTGTTGTTTACCACCGTGGATAATTTCATCATAACATATTTAAGTTGTTGTCAATATACGTGAGGGAGGTATGAGTCAGTCACGCTCACTATTCGCTGGCCGCCACCACCGTAGTGTACAATCAGTCGCAAATACAATCCATAAGCCCAATGCTAAAATTAACATTAACCTTGTGGACGGCGTGGGCCTTAAGATTTGGCACCAATAATACAGACAGTCAAAACAATCGTTTCTGCCTTAACTAAATACTGTACAGTATTATCAAAGTAATTTTCATGATAAAGCTGGACATTTAATTTTTAAAAACATGTAGGCCTAAATTTATTTTCAAGAAGTCGATACCAATATTTCCTCAATCTGAAAAGTTCCACTCATCCCGGGCCCCTCCAGAGCCCGGGCCCCAAGTTTCAGACTTGGCTGACATGGCCTCTCGCGGCCCTGTCTGTCCAACTCGACCCGTGTAAACCCGCCTTAAGAGTTAACCTTTTGTTTGTTGTTGTTTTGGTTTTATACTTCATCATATGACAGAAAAACAATGTATGTTTTCACCCAATTTTTTACATTGACATTTGTGTTTCTACATCTAATCTTAACTCTACGAAAAGTAGGATATGATCACGGCTACATATTATGATAACTTTGTTTACATTTGGTTATTACAGTAGAGCGCTGATTATCCGAACTAATTGGGGACAAGGGGTGTTCGGATACCTGAATATTCGGATAATTGAACATGAAAAGACAAAATTTAAAAATTATATATGTAACGTAATTCTGACTAGTAAAAAGGCTAAAAAATTATCAAACAAAAATTATTCACGTAATTTTATTATGAAATCGATCAGAATGCATGGGTATAAATTTTTAAAGAACAATTAATCATACATAGATACAGTACAATGAATACTTTTTATTTAGAGAAAAAGTCCAAAATTTGTTTATTTGCTTTAGCCTTGACACTTTTTTTGGCCTGCGAATTTGAATTGCTTGAGAATCATGTTCCAAATATGAATTGTTACGGCGTTCGGTTAACCAACGGTTCCGATGACCGACGTTCGGATAATCGGCGCTCTACTGTATATCACCAAAACAGCAACTCTTTAAGGCCAATGTGAATTTTTTTGAAATTTTAAATTCACTTTTCTACATTTCTAAAAGACTAATATAAATTTCAATGGGATTCTGCACATCTACAGGAAAATACAATTCTATCGGTGTGCTTAGATTTTCGCTACGATACACACTGGCTGAGAAAAAAGGAAGACAAAAACCTTATTGAAAAAAATGCTTGTCTAATAATATAAAGGTTTCCCATAAGGTTAACGTTGGGACAACGTAATGTGCTTATCACTTTCAATATCTCGGGAACCAATATGGACTCAAAAGAACTCAAAAAACCCATTTTTGGAGGGTTTATCCCCCTTCCGATGGCCCGACTGAGCTGGTTTACAAACTCGTCCAAGTGATTACTACTTTACACGTCAGTACCAAACTTCATTAAGATCAGACTACATTTAAGGCCGCCATCATGTTAACATACAGACATATAGGTATAGGTATATATATATATATATATATAAATGTTTAAAATTAACATAAGTGATTATAACATTAGAAATTAATTAACATAAATTATAAGTGATCTTTATTTAACAATATATATATACCGGGTGTCCCCTAATAGTCCCCCCCCCCCCAACTTTTTCCTATATTTTTTCAAATATCAATTCCACACCACCCCAAAACATTATTGGGCAGTGAAAACTTCATTTTGAGGGGGTACCCAATTTTGGCCGCCATCTTGTATCTGCCATATTGGATCCAAAATAATTTTTTCCAAATGCAAAAGTGGTGTTGTGACCCATCATTTAGAATTAAATTTTTTTACTGATTACAATCCGTTTTTTAATATCTCAATTGGTTCTCGAGATATGGGTACTTTTAATTAATTTATTTTCAACCAATTTAAACATTACAAATTGATAAAATAGGCCCATAACCATAAAATAATGCTAGATAGTTACGAATAACCACCATCAGTCATTGTTGAGCGATTTACACTTAACTTTCACCGACATCAATTTTATGGCCGCCATCTTGGATCCGCCATTTTGAAATGAGGTAATTTATTTCAAATATGAAGTTAGTATTGTGACCCATCATTTCAAACCAGTCTTTTACGCCGAATTTAATTGTACTTGTATTGTATTTGCCGGGTTTTAATTTAACCCGTTTTTAATTGTAATGTTTAGTTTTCAAGATATTGACATTTTTCTAATAAAAATCTCAGAAAATATGAATTTTTCAAAAACTAAGTTTTATAGCTAAAAACGGGTTACGGCATTGAATTCAGCATAAAAAACTAGTTTGAAATGATGGGTCACAATACCAACTTCATATTTGAAATAACTTACCTCATTTCAAAATGGCGGATCCAAGATGGCGGCCAAAAAATTTACATTGGTATAAAAGTTAAGTGTAAATCGCTCAACAATAACTGATGGTGGTTATTCGTCACTATCTAGCATTATTTTGTGGTTATGGGCCTATTTTATCAATTGTGATATTCAGGTAAATGTTCCGTACACGGTAACATCATGGATTTTGATGAAAACTGTCTTAATGTGTTCCTTTCACTAGTTTATTACAGAATCAACACAAATTTTTCCGCGGAAACACTGGGAAAAGTGGGAAAATCGGGAAAAACTGGGAAAATGGGAGATATTTTTTTCTTCAAATATTACATTGTGGGTACTCAAATTGTGCGGATTTTCGTCCTGAACACTAATATGAAGTTTGTTTTCAGATTGAACTGAATCTGAAACGAGATATCCTTAAAAAACTAAAAATAATAAACAATGAAATAACTTACTCATCAAAACTTGACTATCTAGGGGACCAGGTGGGATTCCGAGGTATTGGATGGGGAACTATTTAAAAATTTCCCTTTAAAAAAGTAAAATTTCCCATTTTGGGAAAATTCCCAAAAAATGGGAATTTTTAAAAGCGAAACAATTAACCTAAACCATCCAAATGTATTCAGGGTAAATGTTCCGTATACGGTAACCTCATGGATTTTGATGAAAACTGTCTTAATGTGTTCCTTTCACTATTTTATTACAGAATAAATGCAAAATTTTCCGTGGAAACGCCGGGAAAAGTGGGAAAATCGGGAAAAACTGGGAAAATGGGAGAAAAACTTTTTTCTTCAAATATTACGTTGTGGGTACTCAAATTGTGTGGATTTTCGTCCTGAACACGAATATGAAGTTTGTTTTGAGATTGTACACTTTTGAAACGAGATATCCTCAAAAAACGTAAAATAATAAACAAAGAAATAACTTGCACATCAAAACCTTGACTATCTAGGGGACCAGGTGGGATTCCGGGGTATTGGGTGGGGAACTATTTAAAAATTTCTCTATAAACAAGTAAAATTTCCCAAACTGGGAAATTTTCCCACTGTGGCCTCCGGCCCATGGCCTACGGCCTCCAGCCTCCGGCATGACCAATTAAGAAATTAATCTAAGTTAACCTAACTTTACTTAAACCTAACCTAACCCAACCTATCCTAACCTAACCTAACATAACCTTACCTGCCGTTCCATCGACCTCCTTCATAGCTGAATGCATTTGGATGGTTTAGGTTAGGATAAATTGCTTACTTTTGGTTAGGTTAGGCCTGGTTAGGTTAGGTTAGGTTAGTTTATTTTAGTTTATATATTCAGTCTATTTGGTTGAATCAGTGGGAGTTTTTGAGTTATCGGGTATTTAGAATCACCGCATAAATCAAATAATTTCCCCATGAGGGGCTAATTGGGGGCTTCATAAATAAATAGCCGGCTCAACACTTCATTAATAAATGGTGACTCACACACTAATTGTGTAATGTCCTCCTCCAGAAAATAAATAGATTTAATTTAATTTAAACCACAACAGGCTTTAAAAAAATCATCTAACATTTCTTCATTTGGTACAACTATGACCAAATTGTGTCATTGTATCACTGTCAATTCTAATTCAAGCCATTCAATACCTAAATTAATATTTTCGATTAGGGAAAATCGGAACAATTTAAATAAAATCAACAAAATAGAGTCTTTATATTTTCCTAGGTTGGCACACCTGTACAACCCGTTCCAAGGCCACACTGTGGCCTTGTCCGTTCCTTATTTTACAAGGGTTTGCAAGTAGTGTTCTTTTGGATTTTTTGTTTAGGGTTTATAATTGCTATCGTACTTGTGAATTTATCCTATTTATTATAATAATCATTATTTAAAACGTAGAATCTAAGTTATTGAGGAAAAATGCGAACACATAGTTTTCGAAGTAACAAACTAATCGCTCAATATACACTGAAGTCGTTTCGCCGACTTACAGACGACAGCGACAGTCGAAAGAAGTTGGTCGTTTTGGAATTTACTTTTCGACTGCACGGAACATAAGATTCAATCTGCTGTTACTCCCCTGCAATCCTTAGTCGCCGTTAGACAATGGAACCATCCAGTCGTCCGTCAGTAAGTAGTTTTCCCACCTATGAAGTGCGTTTTAAGACTTTTAATTTCTCGATTTGAGGTACTTAAAGGGTTTTCCGCGGCAAAATTCGAGTTGATTCTGTAATAAAATAGTGAAAGGAACACATTAAGACAGTTTTCATCAAAATCCATGAGGTTACCGTATACGGAACATTTACCGTATTCAGTTATGAAGGAGGTTGAATGAACGGCAGGTTAGGTTATATTAGGTTAGGTTAGGATAGGTTGGGTTAGGTTAGGTTTGTTAGGTTAGGTTAGGTTTAAGTAAAGTTAGGTATTAATTGGTCATGTCTCCGGCCTACGGCATGACCAATTAAGAATTTAATTTAAGTTAAACTAACTTTACTTAAACCTAACCTAACCTAACAAACCTAACCTAACCCAACCTATCCTAACCTAACCTAATATAACTTAGCCTGCCGTTCCTTCGACCTCCTTCATAACTGAATACATTTGGATGGTTTAGGTTAGGATAAATTGCTTACTTTTGGTTAGATTAAGTTAGGTCTGGTTAGGTTAGGTTAGGTTAGGTTAGGTTAGTTTAGTTTATTTTAGTTTAGATATTCAGTCTATTTAATAAAATCAGGGGGAGTTTTTGAGTTATCGAGTATTTAGAATCACCGCATAAATCAAATAATTTCCCCATGAGAGGCTAATTGGGGGCTTCATAAATAACCGGCTCAACACCTCATAAATAACCGGTGACTCACACAAAAATTGTGTCATGTCCTCCTCCAGAAAATAAACATACATACAGGCGCTACGTACTACATCACTGAGTCAACTGATTACTGTACAATTTGATATCTCGACATGTCCATTACATTGAACTGTCGTTAAATCAATAGTATTCGATTACCGGTACAGGCTTTCAATAGCCCGTTCCCCACCCGACAACCCCTGTTCCCACCGTATCCCCAAGACAAGAGTGGGTGTGCTCCTTCTGCAGAATTTGTACCCGCCCTATTTGGTGCTTGCAGCATTAATTAGAACGCCTAAATCTTATAGGCCTGTGGCATTTCTTCAAGTTCTAACACTTAAATTATGTAGGGCTTGACAATTTATCAGTTTTTCCTTTTAACCCAAACCAAGATAGCCTCTGATGCAATCTACAACACTGAAAAATCTTATTGATAAATGCAATAGTGATGTTATGACAATTCTTACCTACGCCAGGTTGTTTCCGACAAAATATAAGGTCAGGATGATGCTTAGCCATTTGTGTTAAGTATGTTTAAGTCCTCAGGATCAGGAATGACACCGACACCGTTATCCTTGGGATGATTGATCAGCCTGACGAATCAACAACTTCTGACAATTCTGAACTTAACTCAAAGGTTTTGGGTGAATCGAATCTTAATTATATTTTATTACAGTTGAATTTTTATTCGCAACAGCAACGGAATTACTTATTTACTAACCTCAAACCCCTCGAGAGAAGAATAATAACAGTACTCAGGCGGGCGGTTTTCTTTGTCCAAATCTAAAATGTAAACAGATCGTGACGTCTTCTATAGACCGGAAAGATCTAACCTACAGCTGGGATTGTGACGTATTTTATACACCGGAAACCTATAATCATGTGACTCCACAGGCCTTAAGGATTTTAAGCATAGATATAAAAACATGTTTTTATCTATGGTTTAAGCTTTGTTTGTAAGACTATATTTATTTATTTATTTATTCGATAGTAAATGCTATAAAACAGCCGAGGCCAATTACATTACAGCATTAAGAATAAGTTAATAGTAAAAAAATGGAATAACAAAATGTGATGCGGAAAGTGAAAAGGGACCTCAAGTCGCTGGAGTAAATTTGGGTGCATACTCTAGCGTCTATTCCTCTAAGGGCTAAGACTCGAACGCCAAAAGAACCGACTCTTTAAACAGTTCTGCTGAGAGTCGTTCTCAAACTTGTTCCCAATCGACTCACTTTTGCCATAGAGGAACTAACTTTGGTTGCAGTATCTAAATAATTATTTATTGATTTGTTATGTATTATATTGCTATAAAATGTTACGTATTCGTGAAAAGTACTTGTTTAAAGATTATTTTTCAGTTTAGTTAAATAAAAAAATTAAGCAATCATAAAGTTTTACTTACATGGAGTATATAATATTTTTCAAACGACAATATTATGATTACTCAGTTAGAATTGTAAACTCCGATGCGAACTTTTCATTTTGACGTGCGTGGACACATTTTTAACTTTAGGGTTGTTTCAAAATTTCAATATTAGTTATTTCATAGCTATAAAATTCAGAATAGTTTACTGTAGGTCAAAACGTCTAACATCCTGATTGGTCATTTAAACATCAATAAATTAAATGTATCCGTTAAAAATAAATATACGTTACAAAAGATTATGTACATTAAAGGAACTTCTAGCTTATGAATTATTATATAATGGAAAATAGGGAGTTAAAACTTCAACATTTATTAATGACGTACAGGTCAGAACGTTAAATATTAGGGTAGCGTATACTAGATATATTTTGAACAAGCTATCTTAGGAGGACATTGGAGTCGGCTGCTGCTATATTGGATTTATAATTTATAAGAATTAGTTTTATTAGTATTTTATTACAAATATCTCACTAATTTTTATTCGAAAATTGTGTAGGTCAAATTAAAGCTCTTTTCAAACAAATAAGTACTTTTTTACGTTCGTTTTTTGCGTACGACAAAGTACATTCAAATAAGTTTGTATTCAGCCGTGTTTTAACACTTGCTTCCTATTATCTTGTGTACAAAAGGTACCTTATTCAGGTACCTTTACCTTGTTACCATACTGATTACAATCAGGCTAAAAGCCGACAAAAGTATATGTTTTCGTCAAAATTATCTAATATGAGTTATTATAGTCAAAATCAAAAGTTTTTCAAGCCGTGACTTGAGATTGATTTAATTTTTCACACTCCTCAAGGTTGCCATGACAACCTATAAGCATCCCTATAGTTTAACATTAAAACTTTGATGTACCGTAGAGAATAACCATAAAGGAATTTTGTAAAATCGTTTCTTAGTACGCATCTATGGCCCAAGAGGAGTATAAATAGCCTACAAAATTTCAGCTCTGTAGGTCTTAGGTCTAGTTTTGCAGATTTGCTGTCCGTTAGAAAACCCCTTCTCCTCTATATAGAAAGAAGATTAGGTTCAGCCGTTTCAAAACGTCTTGGCTAAAATTATAAATATATTTATCATCCTATGATTTAGGGAGATTAGGCCTATGTACATTTTTACGACCATAATTAGACTTTCCAACCCTTTAATGAAAGAAATAATAAAACTGAAACCAAGTACTAAATTTATTTTTCTACCTTTTGCAATGTTTTAGGGGCGACATTCCGCCCCTGCATTTCATAGTATTCCCCGACAGTGGTAAGACTGATAATGAAATGCAGTGATGCAGCGGCAGAAAAAACACCAAATTTCCCTTTCGTCGTAATAATCGTGATGTGGAACTTCTTAAGTTCACTTGCTGAGTCTGAACTATAATTATGGGTATCTGGAATCGAGCGCAAAAAATGTAAAATATACTGTTTAAGATTTCATTCGTGTTGGTAATAAGGCTTAATTACAATATATTTTGTTTTGACAAATGATAACGATAAGCCAACATTGAGATTAAGATTGACATAATTTTCATGCACATCACCCTTTTTTGCCAGCTTTTCCGGTTTGCTGATTTTTCTGTACTTAAAGTTCTAAGAAATTTGCAAACTTGACAGTCAAACTATTCAAGAAGAACGTTTGATCTTTGACAATGAGAAGTCACAAAATAATTTTTAAACATAAAGAACATTTCGCTAGGAATGTTCCAGTTCGATGAAAACACCGTTATATATAAATAATGGTTGGAGAAAAGATATTTTTACGGATTTTAAAAGGACCTCCATTTGATAAGGGTTTAAGTGAAAGAGTCAATAATTAACAACATGGGTCTTGAGGTCTGAAGAATTGCTATTAACAATTTTACCTGATATTCAGGAAAAATAATGTCATAATGTATGTTAATAATGTGATACACGCGCGTGGCACAAAGGCATATTTAGTTCTAAGGACATCGCTTCAAGAATAATAATCTAGACGTAGAAAATGTAAACTTTAACAAGTTTAAACATGGAAAATTGCAAAAATTTGCCCAAGTTTGCTGCTGCTGTTGTATTTTTATAATAACATTTAAGTTTTGAAATGTCCCTGCAATATAACTATACATTAAAAAAAAGTATATTAAATTTTATCTTTTGAGTTTGTTTAGAATGTTTGTTAGTTCGAGTTTTTGAGATATTCAGCTTAGAAAAATAAAAATGGCTGCCATTTTTTAATGGAATGCAGTGTGAAATTGATACTCCGCACAGAACAGGTCATGGTACATCACTGAAAGAAGTTGGTGGCTGATCTAGACAAAAATTGTGTAAATCTAGCAAAACTGAACCCCTATATTTGTGACAGCAATACAATTCGCTTGTACCCAAAAGCTTTTGGCTGAGTTTATTTAGGCATTTCAGCCAAAGAAGTTTGAAAAGACCAGCCATACTAATTCTGGAAAAATACCAGATCTTATTAATAGAACTAGGCAAATAAAGTATGTGCTTTACTAGCAGTGTCCTACGTTGTTATACAATACGTTTGGCAGTTTTAGCCAAACAGTTCATAAATTTTATCACACGTCTTAGGGAGGCGTCCAGCTCAATCCCCCAGCTCGTTTGGTAGAGCTAAACAGTTTCTCTACTTCATCACGCGTCCTTGGAAAGTGTTCTGCTCAATCATCCAGCACGTTTGGCAGTTTAGACGAACAGTTTTTCTACTTCATCAAGCGACCTTACAAAGCGGTCGAACAGATAAAATTTTGTTCAGTACTTTCATATGAACCTTTTAATGATCTAGCTAAATGATCTCCCATAACATTGACCAACAATTCATTGTTTTAGCCAAACATTTGGGTAATGTTGTGAATCTTTAAAAGTACTTTTCCAGAGTATATTGCTATTTAAGATAAACAATTTCACTAGCCTTGAGATTCTTTATTAGCCCCTAAAAACATATCTATTTTATCAGAATAATTTCTCATTCATTTATTATTTTTGACGAATATTGAGGCTGTTGCAGGTAAAACCGAGCAATTTCAAACAAACTGTTGGTACACTTTAACACTTCCATAAATGTAGACTACACTACTTTGTTTGTATTTTTACCATTATTGTCTGATTTAGATTTCCAGTTTACAAAATAATACTTTTCATCACTCTGTACACGAAAATTGCCCGTTACCGTACAGCTGAGATCTACAAAAACTCTCAATTTCCTTACATCAAAACAAATAATGATCAGCTGCTTTTTCGGTACCCAAACATTTCATTTCCGTACCCAAACAAACCATTTCCGTACCAAAACAAAATTTTGCCGTACCCAAACAAATGGGTTTTCCTATGCTGACAGTCCAACCAGCTGACTCTAAACTAAAATAGACAGTTCAGCCGTATTGTGTTTGATTATAGAAAAATGACTGAATTACGAAATGTTGGATGATTTTTTTATTAGCATCGTGATGAAAAGTATTGTTCACAACTCGTCACTTAAGTCCCATTTCGGGGCTTGATAGTGTTTTACATGCTCAGCTTACGCCTTGCAAGTAAAACACTATCTTGCCCCGAAATAGGCTACTTTCGTGATTAGTAGTTAAATATACTATTGTTACTGTTTGTTCTAGTATTTTACCATGCAATACACATAAAGATTCATGATTTTGCAAAACAATAAGAGTTCAAAATTAACTATACATAAAAGTTGCTAAATTGAATTATTAATCAAGTAAAAATTATGATTCTTTATGTTTATTGCATGGTTAAGTTCAAGAATAAACAGGGACAAATAATTATTTTACTAACTGTAAAGATAAATTAAATCAAGCAATAGTGTTAAATAAAAACCAAGTAGTGAGTTTTACATGTACAGACGTTTTAAAGAGAACCAACAGTTTTGTTGACATAGTTAGCTTCAATAATTGACAAAAGTAATAAATTACAGAAAAATCATTCTGATAAAACAGAGAAATAAGTTTGGGGGCTAGTAAAGAATTTCAAGAGCTAATGAAATGCATGATCTTACATAGCAATATACTCTGGAAAAGTACATTTAATCATGAAAGCTATTTAAAATTACTTACAAAATTAACACCAATGCCGATTTTTCATAGGCAGTAATGAATATGTTCAGACACCATAATTATCAAATGTTCACCTGCTTAGATTAGAGAATACTCAGAAATCGCATACTCAAAGTTGATTTGTAAACGCAATACTTTTTGTTTAATGACAGTACAATTACCTAATCAAAATTCTTTCTCAAATAAAAATATTTTACTTTTTTTTTACATAGTTGTTTGAATAACAGTCTGTCTCAGTTTAGGACAATGAATCAATTAGATTAACCAACAAAATATAAAAGATAAATATTATAAATATTTCAAGATTACCATTTTATTATTTTTACATCAAAGCCTAATACAGTGTCAGTTGATGTTCTCGAGTGCAAACATTTGCTTCACTAGGTCAAGTAATTAATAGAAGGTAAAATGAATTCAAAAACAGGTAATGAGCAACAAACTTTTTATTGTTTTAAAAAATTTACAATTACTGATCATTTAAACATTTTTACTATACTAGATTATTTTACAATCCACCTCGAGCTGTAACATATTTTTTACAGCCATAAATAGAATATTTTCTGTTTTAAAAAGAAGAGCCTTTCCTTCACTACTGGATGACAGAATTTCCATAACCTCTGGATTCTGAAAGTAAATCATATATGGATTATTACTTTAATACATTTAAATATCTTCTTGAATATTAAAACATAAATTTCTTGTTGTTTATATATTGAACATATATACACATAATAAATTACATTGTATATTACAGTTTTATAACTTGAAAATGTGATCATCGTAAAATTTTAAGGCAGAAATAAAATAAATGAAGAATTATCCATGATTGCGTAAATGTAGTTAACGTTCATTACATACGAATTCACTATGCAGCTCGAGTTACTAATACAGCTAGTACATATATTGAGGCTGGTGGTCATTGTGATAATTTTTATAATTGATAGGAAATGTACTTTTATAACGTATAAAAGTTTGTGATAAAAACTAGGCATTTTTATTTATAAAAAGGTTTACGGTTATCAAAGATTATTATTGTACAGTAGTGTGTGAGGCTGGTTGTACCTATACCTGCAATTTCGGGCTTGTAGTATTTTGCCTACTGCTATCTAAATCTTCAGAGTTTGTAACCGGAATCTCTGTGAGAACTTCTTCATTGCAGCCAGTAGTAGGGACTCTGAGTTAAATGAGACGTCAGTCTGCAACTATATAAGACTGCATTATAATCTAAAAGGAATCAGCAGAAGAAGTTATTAAGATAACTGACATGGTCAGACTTCAGCCTAAGAACCATTCTCCAAAACATCGTGTATCGTGTGCAGCAGCATTACTCATAACCCGACAGGTTATGACCAGGGCCCATCAATCCGGATACCAGTGAGCTTAAACATATATATTATTATAGGGTGTTTTGAATTATTTTGTGAACGGCGGCCTTTTATTCTATATCTATGAAAATAACAAACTTAATCACACCACAATATATCTGGACAAACTGTAAAAGAGCAAATGAAATATGTCTAATTATACCGTCTAATACTATAATGTGTCTAAAAAATCCTGAAACGGTTTAATAACTTCTAAACTTAAAAATTTAGGTTAAAGATGCTTTGCACAAGTTTTGACCAAAAACGAAATGGGTCTCTCGATGGGTTTGACATTTAAAATTCGAAGCTATTACCGCAAAAGCATATTTTGGGGCAAGTGGCATAAATTACATTAGATACACATGAGATATATTAGCTGAAATGGCGACCTACACAGGTAGGTATTTGAGGCCAAGTATGAATGACAGATGAGTGAAGGATGATTGTGGCGCGATCTTGTAGTCTTGTTACTGACTAAGGCCGACATATTCCTTGGACAGGACTGTTAATTAATAGCCCAACAGCCAATGGCAACTAAGGGACCTACATTTTAACGTGGGATCCGAACCACGATTTCGCCTCAGTTGCATATTCGCTTACATTGCACAGCAAACAGTAGTGGTTTTTTAAGTGGTGGACAAAGTTACTTGAAACTATAGTGGAAGGGGTCCGATTCTAAGCCGGCTACAGCAAAAGGCCCGCTGGCTTACAATTTCCGACATTTTGAGAACCCACATACCGTAATTATTCTGGACGAAGAATTTCTTAGGCTTTTTCGACGCTTTTCCGGGCGTAGCTTTGTTCATACTCATTGAATCTTGAAAATAACTGCATATTCTTGTTCAGTTTGCTCTCCCGGTTAATGTGAGTACCCACATGACCCATTCACCAAAAAAAGGTTTTTTCTCGTATTTCGGCTTTTTGGGGGGGGTCTTAGCGAATTTCCCCTATAGGGAAGAAGCTGTTACCGTAGTACTCATGGTAAGACCTAAGCCCGAGACCATGATAACTTTTCGTTTTGGGGCCCCCAGAAGCAAAAAACACTATTCGTTCATTTTCATACATATATATATAAATCTATATATATATCTATATATATATCTATATATATATCTATATATATATATATATCTATGTGTCTTTAAGCACAATAGCGGCCGTAAAAATGGCCCAATCTGAATGAAATTTGGTACAGCCATGTAAAGTAGTAATTATTCGGACGAGTTCGGAAACCAGCCCGATCGGACTACCGGAAGGGGGGGTAAAGGGGGTTAAACCCCCCAAAAAATGGGTTTTTTGAGTTTTTTACATAGAAAAATAATACCCCCGTTGCAGCATACCTGCATACTCAGCGAATTTCAAGTGCAAAACAACATATTTCGATCCAACATAGCGAGATTTGACATGTTTTTGTAAGCTCCATAAGAATAACATGGGGAATGAGTATGCAGGTTTGCTGCTACAGGTATATTAAAACTGGGTGGTTTTAATTCAATATTTAGTAGATCTGAACTAGAAGAAGCCATTTACCAAGTTTTATCAAGATATGTTTAGAAATAAGCGAGATATAGAATTTTACTTATTTCCCATAAGGTTAACATTGGGACAATGTACTGCGTTTACCACTTTCAATATCTCGGCAACCAATGGACATAGAGCCATGATTCAAAATACTAAATTGTTTGTTTTTTTGGGCTGAATTCAATGGTGCCAATAAAAATTTGAAAAATTTTATTTTTCTATGTAAAAAACTCAAAAAACCCATTTTTGGGGGGGTTTACCCCCCTTTACCCCCCCTTCCGGTGGTCCGATCGGGCTGGTTTACGAACTCGTCCGAATAATTACTACTTTACACGTCTATGCCAAATTTCATTCCGATTGGACCATTTTTGCGCAAGTTATCGTGCTTAAAGACACATATATATATATATATGTAGATATATATATAGATATATATATATATATATTTATGAAAGTGAACGAATGGTGTTTTTGGCATCTGAGGACTTCAAAAAGAAAAGTTATGATGGTTTTAGGCTTAGGTCTTACCATGAGACCTACGGTAACAGCTTCTTCCCTATAGGGGAAATTCGCTAAAAATAACCCAATTTTTGTTAGCACCACTGAATTCAGCTCAAAAAAACAAACAATTTGGTATTTTGAATCACTGCTCTATGTCCATTGGTTACCGAGATATTGAAAGTGGTAAACACAGTACGTTGTCACAATGTTAACCTTATGGGGAATAAGTAAAATTCTATGTCTCGCTTATTTCTCAACATATCTCAATAAAACTTGGTAAATGGCCTCTTCTAGTTCAGATCTACTAAATATTGAATTAAATCCACCCAGTTTTGATATACCCGTAGCAGCAAACCTGCATACTCATTCCCCATGTTATTCTTATTATAAAGCTTTCAAAAACATGTAAAATCTCGCTATGATGGATTAAAAAATGTTGTTTTTGCATTTGAAATTCGCTGAGTATGCAGGTCTGCTGCAACGGGGGGTATTAATCATTTTGTGTGAAAAAAAACAATCATTTTCAGTATTAGAGTATTAAATCCTAAATTTTTGAAAAAAAAGAATTTCCATTTTTTGAGAGATGGAAAAATATTAATTATCGCAAATCGATCTATTGGTATCTCTGCGACCTTCGTTTTTATCGAAGAACTGAGAAATGTGTTATTTGAACTTATCACAATTAATTTTAGAGATTAAAGTAAACGTGAGGCTAAAACAATAAATAAATGTGTTATTTGTTTATTTCAATCACAAACTATTGTTTATTTCTGGTAATTTGATACTAAACACAATAGGGCCTACTGTTTATTTTATCACACAAGATCAAGCTTAGCCAAATACCTTTCAAATAGGCTAAGGTCAGGTCGTTGACTGGAGCGCACGCATCACCTGTCAACGGGATTTGGCAGGCAAAATTATGAATCAAAGAAATGTTGTAAATTTTCTTGATAAGTTTGATGTCTGTTTTGGTTCAGTTAGGTTAGGTTGATTTAGTTTAATTTGGTCTTGGGAATAAGAGTAGGGTAGTTAGCTGGTCTTCACAGAAATGTTTAATCAATTGTTTAATTTTGATATTTTAAATGAATTATTTTCATTTGATTGTTTCACCGGGCGTTTGTGTAAGTGCAACCATTTTAAAAAGCCCAAAACCTTATCGGTACTTTGGTATTATACGGAGGCTACCCTCATACAGCGCGCTGCAGTGGTTATGTTAGGTTATCATTTCGTTACGAATCGAACGATACCAAATGAGTCATACTTTCGTCCGCCAATACCCGGTGACAGGTGATGTGCGCGCTACGGTCAACAACCAGACCTGGGCCTACTTGGATGGCATTTGGCGGGCAAAAATATGACTCATCTAGTACCGTTTGATTCGTAACATAACAAGGAAAGTCCTACTAACATATTTATGATAACCTAACCTAACATAACCGCCGCAGCGCGCTGTATAAGGGTGGCGATCGGGTGTGGACGATAGTGGCGGTGACGATGTGAACACTCAATCCTCGCTGACATCGCTGCCTTCTGGGAGGCAGAACACAAATACCGTTCATCATAAATAAGTCAAATTTGGAAAGTAACTCAATTAAAGTACGTTCTTCCCAATGATGTAGTTATTTTTGGTGTCCAGCAAAACAATCTCTAAAAAACAGTGGCCTCCATATAATACCGAAGTACCAACTTATCATATCCTCATTTGAGATCTAAAGTTTTACAGCATTACTATCTTATCTTTTTCCATGTAAACTTATGTCAATAAGGTTAAAGATTTGAGAACTTAGAATACTAACTTTAACATTCTATTATTTTAAATACACAGAAAAAGACAAGGAAGAAGAGTCCCTTAAATGAAATTCCTGTCTTTTTCTTGTTTTGCTACATTTTCAAAAGTATTTTATAACCTCTTCATAGGCGACTGTTATACTATCTCTTTACAGTAGGCCTACAATGTTTTGGTGAAAATAATACAGCCTACTGGCCTACAGCATTACCATCTGTTTTAATGTCTTTACAGTGCAATGTTTTGGTGAGAACACTAACTTATAGTGATGGGAACTAACTTATCCGATAGAAACAAACGATTTATCTGGTTGTTGCGCGCCAAACGATTTATCCGATGGTTACTTTAATTTTCATCCGGATGAACTATCCAATCATTTGCAAGCGAATCATCTGAATGGCATTATTATCCATCTATCTAAAAACCATCTGTCTATGTTTTTATTCAATTGTAAAACAATTCGTTCCATATTTTCATTCATTTGAAAACTACGAGTCAGTTATTCAATTACTGAAACTGTTTTTTAATGAACGGTAAAAAGATCCGAGTATTTGCGCCAAGGATAAAAACATCCTATGTTTCCACCAATAGGTTAATCTTTTAGTTTATTTAATTACCTCATCCTAAATACAAAATGTTTTAAGGTAGGCCTATAAAAAAATATTTATTCATCCATTTGCGGGTGAATCATCTGCTCAGCGGCTCGACAGTATCAATTTTTATCCGAATAGAAGCGCTACAAAACCAATGAAAACTATTCATCTGAATCAGGCTCGCGATCAGATGGTTTTTTCATCCATCCACTTTTTGGATAGTTCCTCCCATCTCCGCACACAGCGCGGACCATTCCGCTCCCCCCCAACTACACAAGAAAAACATCGGATGAATCATCCATCTGAAAACTATCGGATGAAAGAAAAACCATCGGATGAGCAATCAGATGGTTGAAATCAGTCGTTTGTCCCATCACTACTAACTTACAAGCCAACAGTTTCACCACCTAATTAGTGATGGAAACCTTGATTAATTTTGTCAAACAACTACTCGGTACGAGTTTCAAATCTGATCTTCCAGGTTATGTTTACCGTTGGTTATTTAACTGTAATCCTTAGGTTTGATAATTTCTCAATATGATTTAACATGAGAGAAGATCACTATCGTTTTCGCGTAAATGTACCCTATTTATGATTCGGTAATTCGATATCAACTATCAAACTACCGGTAGGCCTCTCGTGTTTAACTTAATCGATGTATTGTTCCGACAACCGTCAGTAATGAAGAAACATCGATAACAACCAATAACCGAAACCAATATTAAATTATTCGATTCTGTCACGAACTCCGAAACATACCTAACCAAAATTTAATAAAAATGTATAAAACTATATTAACCATAATACCTAAAGCTAGCCAATAACTAAACGAAAACGATACCAACATCAACTAACCAAACAACTAGGCTACCTTATTTCTCATCATCTGCCACCTTATTCGAATATATACTAAATGGTACTATCGATAACTATACTTTCAAAGGGTAACAAAACAATCTATAAAAAACACAATGGAATCGGACGTCAAGTTCTGCCCAACAAACTTTATATTGAAGTTTGACCATCGGTAGATCGTTCGATACTATTTTCTTAGAAATCAGTTGTTGAATCGTCTGCTATAGGAACGTTAGAAGATCAGATATGAAACTCGTACCCAACAACTCTGTAGCCTAGTCGGTCACACTAGTCAACCAATCTACTATAACAGTCGTTCAAACTCATTGAAAGAGCAAACCCCAGCAAAAAACGCCTGATCCAATCAGAATTATAGACTAGGTAATCAAATGGATGGCAAACTAGTTGTCATACCAAACTATACCAAATAATGGAATCATGTTGATATAGCTATTAAATAATAGCTTATTAAGTGCCTGTACATTTTCATTGAAATAGGCTACTTAGATCCCTCAGGACTATCTCAGTTAAGGTTTTGAAATGTTCCAATTAAGATCATAGGCCTAGTAGAGGTTATGATTACTGTCTATTAAATTGCTCAAACTTTTACTAAAATTGTTAACATGACGATTAATAGCTGAAAACTAACTTACTTTACATAAAAGCTAAACTTAATCGGGTGTGTTTTAGAAAGGTTAGATTTATATTGATCAATGCTTAACCTATTTCTAGGGCTTGCTAAATATGATATCTAACTCTGGAAGTCTTATCTTCGTAGACTTTACTCACCGACCTTAAATCGAGCATCAAACTTATGTTCAATAAATAAAGTGTAAAAGCGTCGGTGAATAAATAATTCTGTTAAAAAGCGTAAATCTAGAGGCACGGTCGTGTCTCGTCGCCAAGTCCTCCAGCAGACGACGAATGAACGACGTGAGTGACTATATTAACAGCGCAGATTAGGAGCCGATTTTTCACTTTTCAAAAAAGAAAATTAGAGCCTTGATTTAATATAACTTCGCTTCAACATAATAAACTGGCCAAAAAAACTTCAAAAAAACACGACAGTTTGTTTTAAATACTTATATTAAGTTAATAATAAACGTTAAAAGTCACCAAAAAGTTACCGGTTTTGCACTTTTGAACGAATCCTCCACCTCGATTTGTTCAGAAAGCCTAGCGACTTTATTTCTCATCAGAATTGAATGAAACTTCACACTCACTCCTATTTTTTCTCGTAGTAGTGCCTTTTGATAGCCTGAACAAAGTTTGAAAGCACTAGCTAGCACAAGGTAGTAACTTTTTAAATTTTCATTTCAAATCATCGTTGACATTTCAAATGTAAACAAGCTTAGTCCACGAAGAAACTATTTTTTTTTCTATTTTTGACTGAGCAGGCTAGGGTTTAAGAACCATGCAGCCTCGAAGTGCACTCATCTGGTTGCTTCCACTGTGTTATCTGAAAATGTTAACTTGGGTTAGTTGCATTATTTTGTTTGTATCAACTCTTTTTCAGTTAATATGTTAGTTAAACTGAAAAAGAGTTGATACAAACAAAATAATGCAACTATTTCGTCAGTAAAACTTTGATCAGCTGGTAAGTTTTAAGCGTATTGGAGAGGACGGTAGGACAGGAGATACGCTTGATTTGTTTAATTTATTATTTCTTTATAATATTGTGATAGGTTTATTTTTTAAACTATATTATTTCAGGGTTCTGTACCAATGAAACCTATTTATATAGGTTTACAAATATCTATATAAATTATAATGAATGTGTGTCTTATATAGTCTATTTCCGTTTTACCCAACCTAAACTCATGTTCAAGATTCGAATCGTTTTAAATTTATGTTCAAAGAATGGTATTTCATTACTAAATTACTAAAGTCTGCCAAAATGAAATGGCCGGTTTTCATCAACCAAGTCATCGTCACAATACCTCCAGTAAATATCTAATCTCCTTGTTTGAACAGAAGCAATATCAGCTGTTTGCGGAAAATTTGTCAGGTAAAAAAGTACAGATTCATACATTAACTATAATTAATGACCCCTATCACGTATAAATACGAAGTTTGGTTGCAGACGCAAGTAGGCCTAATCTTAAAAAGGTAAAAAACGGCAATTCAACTCTTAAACATTTTATATTTAAAGATGAGTTTATTCACAAACTGGAAAAAGTCAAAGATTATAGTCATAGCGCCGAATGTTTGATAAGGTCTATCATTAAAAAAATCCTAATTCAAGAATTATCCAAAGTTTGAGGGTTCACGATTTTGTCACAAAGTATGTCCACTGGTGGTAGAGCGAGGAACATCGATCCCCAGCACCCAGGGTTAAATCTCGCCAATAAATAATAGCAATTTGTTTTGTGATAATACCGCAACCTTTCGGGTGCATGCATATTAAGCTGAATATCTGCAATGCATGTCCATTGTAACTACTAATCCTGGTCCTAAGAATACCCAAACTGCCAAGGGTTAAGTACCGTTTGCATCTAGAGTTTCATTGAATATTGTACTTATAGGTTAAACACATAACCAGCTGTTTCAAGTTAATTAATTTCAATTCCATTGGCTGTATACTACAGCGCCTTATCAAGGCCACACTAGTGCGGCCTTGTTTATATCCTATGCGATCCAGGATCTGGTAAATAATAATTTTTTTTTTAAATTCTGATAATGTATCGTACTATGCAAATGCAAAAATACAGTGTATTTTAAACTGCCAACTTATCACAACCTCCATAACAAACTATGCCATTGATTCCCCAATGATTAAATTAGCCATATCCCACCAAAAAACGACCAAATTTTAAGTCCAATAAATATCAGAAATCAGTTCGGACCTCCTTTTAACGCAATCGAACAACAAGATTGTGCTGAATTTTTTATTCAACTAATGAACATTGTATCAACCCCTTGAATTTCATTTCAAATATATGCTAAAAATTACGACAACATGTTCAAACTGCAACCACAATGTGGATGTAAATGCGAGTAACTTTATTTTTCCAATTTCAATTCCTCACAACACTAAAAAAGCAAATTTGAAGAATTATTCAACCGTCAGTGTGAAAAATGGCAACCAATTGTGGACTCAAAGTGTACCTATTGTACTACTTACAACTACTTACAAAATACCCACGTCGCAGCAAACCTGCATACTCAGCGAATTTCCAATTACAAAATATCCAGTAATTAATCCATTAGGCTATTAAAAAAGAAAAATAACAAGTGATATATTTATATATTAAAATTATAGCTATTATAGCTTGTTTTACAAACCCTTTGTAAAAAAATATTGGTAAATGACTTAGTGACAAAACACAAAAATTTCATATAATTAATTAGGCAAGAATGTTTATTTTTTAAATTATATATATTAACATAACATTGTTTAAAAACCAAAATTCTAATCAATAAATTGATAAACTGAGAAATTACTCAAAGCGATTCCTTGAAAACCTCAGTAGACAGTAAATGGGAAATTGACTAAGCCAACATTCTGCTGCCCTATTACTATAAAAACAGGGGAAAAATGAGAACCCGGAGACCTATGGACTTAGAGGAATGATTTAAAATACCAAATTGTTTGTTTTTCGAGCAAAATCCAATGGTGCAAACAATAATTGGATAAATATAAGTTTTTAATTTGAAAACCTCAAAAAACCCATTTTTGGGGGGTAAAATCGAGCCTTTACCCCACTTAGGATATGTCGATCTGGCTGGTTTACGAACTCGTCCAAGAGAATCTAGTTTTACATGTCTGTACCAAATTTTGTTGCGATCGGAGGATATTTACGAGAGTTATCGTGCTTACAGACACTCAAAACATGAAAATTCTATTTCCCATATAAACCCATGTTAAATTTTGAAACAAATCGTGATTTTTAATGGAAAAATGCGTTTTAACAATAAACTCACTTCATATCCAGAAAGTACATATTAAAAGCTGACAAATAATATAAATATTAATATGATTGCTGAGGTTACCCTGAACGGATATTTTTTTGTCCATTCTGTTCTGTTAAAACGACGGTAATAGCTTATTTCTAAGGAAATTCGCTAAAACAATAATTTCGAGCAAAAGTAACTATTTGATTTTTCAATTACAACTTCGGAATTCATTCAACATGAAAATTACAAATCTTCTCATACCAGGGCTTAAAATACAGAAATCAAAATAATTGGAAACACATTCAAAGTGAAGCATGCTATATTAAATTTAGGAGAAACTACAAAATATTTCACTAGTGGCTTGAAGGGACTAAACGCCCCTAATAAGAAGACATTCAAACGATCCTCAGTTAATATATAGTACCTGGTGGACCGAGCCTTGCTCGGTGTTATTTCATATTTACCGGTTCATCCAGTTACTATAAAATATTTCGATGTCATAAAACTGATAAATATAAACCTTTTTTATTGCTCCATGGACTCTTCATCCCATTTGCTGTATTTTCCCTTGATGGCTGTAGATACCAAACAGCTGTTATGATTACTTCATTTGTTTACACTTGTTTATTTTCGTTGCTATCACGGCAACCTATAAGGCCAATGTTAAAATTTTACAACTTTAAAATTCGATTTATTGCGTTATTAGATTTTCTCTGGCCAAGTAATCTGCATAAAAGACGTTTTTGAGTCGGATTACAGACTTTGAAGGAAATTATCGGAGCCGTTTTTGAGATAATTGTGCAAGCAAGCAAACAAGCATACAAGCACAATAACATTACTCATATAAGAGTATAGGATAGGATACGCCTAGGACGAAATACCCTCATAGCAAACTGGCTTTTAAATCTACTATTTGTTAGATATAGCTCATGGTTTTCAATCAAATTTCAGCATCACATGTTTTATGTAAACAAAGCTGTCGTTTTTACATCCCAGTGCAGATATTTTACGTTATTTCTTGTTTTCTGGAAAATTTCAAGCAATTTCAGTATCTTTCCCGCCATCACGGGAGAGGTACCTTTAATTTGAGCCCACTCCCATCTTTCTATGACTTGCCAAATCTTTCTAAATCTTTCTTTGTACCTAAATATCAAGAAGTGACTATATGGCGCAAAGAATGTTTACGTAATATTATTTTTAAAAGACCGCCTAAAACATCTGTGAGAACGATGGCTATGCTAGAATACATCGGTTATTGCATTCACACTATATACTGTCTATATTAAATATTTATTTATTTTATTTATATAAAGATTTACTTTAAATGTTATATTTTACTACATTTATCTATTAAAAAAACAGTGATATCATACCCAAAAACACAAAGTGTTGAAGGGTCGCCAAGCCCTAAAAATATGTGATATCAAAGTGCATACCAAGTCAATTTAATTTCCTGTAGTCCAACAATGTTCATTAGAATACATAATTAAATTTGTTTGAATGCTATTGTTCTGAATACTGATTATAATTCTTCTACATGTACTTGGCCAGCAGCTTAACAGACGCTAAATTAGTTATACGTTTGTATTTTCCAAAGTGACCTACATAGAAGACTTTTAACATAAATATATAAATTCATAAGCTGCTGGCCAAGTACATGTAGAAGAATTATAATCAGTATTCAGAACAATAGCATTCAAACAAATTTAGCTATGTATTCTAATGAACATTGTTGGACTACAGGAAATTAAATTGACTTGGTATGCACTTTGATATCACATATTTTTAGGGCTTGGCGACCCTTCAACACTTTGTGTTTTTGGGTGTGATAAATATATCGGGTCAAAAGTAAACAATGAATCAATAACTAAATCAAATAAGAACCAAGAACGACAACTAAACGAATCTTTCAAACTCAAAGATCTACACAAACCGTTCAGTCTTTGACGATTTTGACTTTTAGACCCTAGAGGATTAGACGCTAGAGCAGAGGAACCCACGGTAAATTTTACAGTACGGGCATTTTAGTCGAACCGGGTTAAAAAATTCGATTTTTAGGTTTCGATTGGATATGATTCCTTAATCTTTCCAGTACATATTCATTCGGTTATTTTAGCGATAAGAACCCGAAAAATATTAAAAATAATCGATTTATAGCAGTCTATGTCGTGCATACGAAAAGGGACCTCAAGTCGCTTAAATGGGAAATAACATGGCGGGCGACTTCAGGTCCCATTTCCCGAATGTGCAAGCCCGCTCTTTCAGAGTCGTCAGGGGCATTACAAAACTAGTCTCTCCTGACATCTATCGGCGGATAAGTGAACTAATTCAAGTTTTTCGTTGTAAAAGGATATTGTCTAAGTCCGAAAATCACTGTCTTGACAGTGTATTTCTCTTTTATTCCTCGGTATTCTGCCTTCCGACTTGAGGTCCCTTTTCTAACTTCTCACTTTTTTGTTTTTAAACAATTAAATTGTAAGTGTATCACGTCTCTTTTTGTTTAAAGATCTAGTTTTCTGCTTTATTTTGATACCTAATTCATTTCTTAAAATACTGATAATAAATATTCTGGGAACGTTTGAAGTTTCGGGCGTTGATTTCCTAAAATACTCGTTTTGACTACTCAAAATTAAAATGCCTATAACTGAAAGACAAAAAAATCATAGCACTGTAAATTTGTCAAATTGATGTTAATAACTCAAAACCGGAAAATTCCGACTTGAGGTCCCTTTTCACTTTCCGCCTCATAAATTTCATCAAGATCGGGTATTTTTTTACCAGAGTTATCGTGCCCACCATGCACACACAAACACACACACACACACACACAAAAACACACACACACCTATTTATATAATGTATAAATAAATATATATATATATATATATATATATATATATATATATATGAAAATGAATGAACGGTGTTTTTGGGCTCTAGGGAACTCAAAACGAAGAAATAACATGGTCCCGGGCTTAAGTCTCACCATGCCGCCTACGGTATTAGCTGCTTCCCTATAGGGGAAATTCGCTGTAACATCCTAAGGGTAAAAACATGTTAGGGTGTTTTGTCTATGGTTGCAGAAATCATAGATAAATACATGTTTATCTATGTTATATGTTTATGTTTACAAGTTTACATGTTTATACATGTTTATTAAAGCAGAAATGTTTTACTCGTTTTTGTGTTTCACGTGCAATGTTTCGCCGTTTCGCGAAACCAAGTTGCACTAATGTCATGCGAGCTATGAAAAGGCCGTATGCCATTAGTGCAACCAGGTGCAACTTCGTTTCGCGAAACATTCACGAAACCATGTTAAAGACGGTGACACACTATCACACATTTCCCCGAACAAGACATCACACCACACATCAGACAGGACAAAAGGGATGATGTGTGATGGTGTGTCAAGGGTCCGTGCATCACACAAGACATCACACCACACATCGTCGCGAGCGCTCTGGAGGCGGGTTTTTGGCGAAAGATCAAAGAAATGTCTGGTACGGTGTCTTGTATGATGTGTGATAGTGTGTCAGGGTCTACTCTGCCCCGAACGTCTTTCCGTGCGCCGCCGCGTTACCGCGCTCGGAGGAATGTGTGATCCGATGTCTTGTTCGGGGGGGAGCGAAAAATTTATTTCCCTGCGCGGTCTGATGTGTGGTGTGATGTCTTGTTCGGGCAAATTTGTGATAGTGTGTCACCGCCTTAAGTATATCTATATAAAAAATGTCGCGAAATGTTTCGGCAAGTAAGGCGAAATTTTAGCCCCATTAAAATACATTGTTTCACACGAAATGTTTCAGACATTTTGTGTTTCGTGTGAAATGTTTCGTGGAACAAGTAGCAATAGTGGCATACGCCCTAAAGTTCCCGCCACATTCCATCCATGGTTCCAGCGTTCCAACATTTCCAAAATGTCAAGTTCAGGGAATTCAGCAAGTAGTTCCAGTCTGAGTCAAGTTTTGAGTTTTCGATTTGATGTGAATGATGTGAGTCGATGTGAGGTTGGTCGGGTTAGTCGTTGGTTAAGTTTGAATAACTTTAAAAACTAACTAGTCATAATTAAAATATTGTATTAAGTCTTCAAAAATGGGGGATGCAGAACCTATGGATTATGTTGAAACACCGGACACCGACAAATTAACAAAGCCAGGAACATCTAAAGTAAATGAGAAGTCAGACAAATGTAATAATCTGCCTTGGTGAGAATCTTATTGTTATCTTGTAGCTTTGTATTTTTAATTTGAATAATCACAGATAATTATGTTGTAGGTAAATCTGGAATATCCGGTACCCCCTCAGACATTGAATTTTTTTCAAAATGTAGGAAATAACGCCCTGATTCTGAAAATGATATTTTGGTAAATGTTTACTTTCCAGTACTCCTCCCGAAATTGAAAATTTCTTTCAAATTGTAAAAAATTTTGTGCTGATTCCGAAAATGATAGTCGTTTTCCGCGGAAAACGTCGGAAAATGCCGGAAAATCGGAAAAACTTGTTTTCATGGAAATACATCATATTGGTACTCAAATTAACTGGGAGGGTGAGCTGAACAAGAATATGCAAGAATTTTCAAGATCCGACAGATATTAACGGAGATACGGCCGGAAAAGCGTCGGAAAAGCCGAAGAAAAACTTCGCCAAAAATATGTCATGTGGGTACTCAAATTAACGGAAATTGAGAGCTGAACAATAATTAGAGAGAATTTTCATGATCCAACATACAATAACAAGAAAAAATCAAATAAATTGATAAATTATTTTTATAAGGTTGTTCTAGGTTATATAAACATTCATTTTGTTGGAAGATTAAGTATTGTTATGTTAGTTTGGATTGGATGAGGTCAGGTTTAGTTAGGTAAGGTTAGGTTAGGTTACATTATGTTAGGTTCTAGGTTACATTGAGTCAGTTACATTAGGATTCATTTAAAATTCTTTAGTAAAGTAAATATAAGGTTGGGAAAATGAAAACATTACATTAAATATAACTCTAACAATAACAAATACAAACGTTGCCATTAAAACGTATATTATTTAAACCTAACCTCTCCTAAGCTATCCTAACCTAACCAAACCAAACCTAACCTAACCTAACCAATCCTAACCTTACCCTTACTTATCTAAACTAACTTAATATATCACAACCTAAGTTTAGCTACCACAAATTAAGCAAAATCATAAAACATTAACCAAAAATAACTTATTTTGTCCAAATCTACCGCTTTTCCGACACTTTTTTGCTTTATTCCTTTAATATACATCGGATCTTAAAAATTCCTGCATATTCTTATGCAGCTTGTTTTCCCAGTCAATTTGAGTACCCACATGACCCATTTCCGAGGTGGAATTTTTTTTCCGGTTTTTCCGATTTTCCGGCATTTTCCAACATTTTCCACGGAAAAAAATTATCATTTTCAGAATCAAGGCGTTATTTCCTACATTTTGGAAAAAAAAAATTTTCAATTTCGGGAGGAGTGCTGGAAAGTAAACATTTACCGATATTTTTTCCGCGCAAAACGTCGGAAAACCCCGAAAAGCGGAAAAACGGAAAAATGCTTTTTCCGCCGAAATCGGTCATGTGGGTACACAAATTAACCGGGAGAGCGAGCTGAACAAGAATATGCAAGAATTTTCAAGATCCGATGGATATTAACGGAGATACGGCCTGAAAAGCGTCGGAAAACAGAGGAATATTTTTTCTGCTGAAATCGGTCATGTGGGTAAAATGCAAGAATATGCAAGAATTTTCAAGAGCAGATGGATATTAACGGAGATTCATCCGGAAAAGCGTCTGAAACGCTAGTTAGGTTGGGTTAGGTTAGGTTAGGTTAGGTAGGTTAGGTTTGGTAGGTTAGGTTAGGATTGTTTAGGTTTAATTAAGTTAACACTACATGGGTATTGTTAAGTAACCAAACCCAACCTAACTAGCGTTTCAGACGCTTTTCCGGATGTATCTCCGTTAATATCCATCTGATCTTGAAATATCTTGCATATTCTTGTTAAGCTCGCTCCCCCGGTTAATTTGAGTACCCACGTGACCGATTTCGGCAGAAAAAATATTTCTCTGTTTTCTGACGCTTTTCCAGCCGTATCTCCGTTAATATCCATCGGATCTTGAAGATTCTTGCACATTCTTGTTCAGCTCGCTTTCCCGGTTAATTTGAGTACCCACGACCGATTTCGTCAGAAAAAGTATTTTTCCGTTTTTCCGCTTTTCTGGGGTTTTCCGACGTTTTGAAAAAAAAAAAAGTTTTGGAAAAAATATCATTTTCAGAATCAGGGCTTTATTTGCTACATTTTGAAAAAAAATTTCAATTTCTGAGGGGTACCGGATATTCCAGAATTACCAATAGCCTATGACAACACAGGGGAAGATCAGTTTCGTTTTCGAAACTCTGTTCAGGTTTCAGCGAAGCGATGTACTCTATCAACCTATCGTACGGCCTATTTAATTCAACCGATGCACTGTTTCAACAATTGTCAGTAGGCCTAATGAACATCGATAACAAACAATAGGCCTAATGTCCAAAACCATTGTCAGTTATATTATTCAATTCTCTCTCAAACATTAAAATATACCATATGTAAAAATATAATAAAACTAAAATGAAATTAAAAATGATAAAGCTGGCCAAAAACTAAATTTAAACGTTACTATTAGGCTAGGGTCAGTCAATATCAAATCATCCAGACCATGTAACCCACCATCTCAGAATTTGATGAAACTTGGTGATTTTGATCTTTTTATATGCCTATGGAATAGGCCTACCAAATTTTAGCTTCTTATATCAAATGATTTTTGTTACAGAAATTTGAAAATTGTAATAATCTGATGTTTCTGTTGTTCCCGAGCTCAAAGATAAACTTGCATAACTTAAGGAAACAAATTGTATCTTTGCCATTTTTAATCCAATTATTATGAAAATTTGCAGTAATATTAAGTAAAGTGTTCTTAATCCAGGAAAAAATAAATCATAAATAAATACCTTTTTATATTTAGGACATTGAAAAAACAAACTTTTTTAATTTTGTTGATATTTTTAGTCAGATGACAATGTTTTACAAAAAAATTAATATCTCCTAAAGGCACAATGATTTTCAAGTAAACTTTTTTTATATTTATCACAGTACCTAGAATCTTTACACGGTAGGTATCTTGCGCAGGTGAGAGTAAGAAAAAGATGTGACGTCATGGTAGTCTAACACTTGAAAGAAGATTCAACAAGTTCACATGCAAATCTCGTGAAACTACGCCAAATCTCGTGAGATTTTTCATTACTTGAATGAAACATAGCCTTCATTTGTTGACAAATAAATATTTAACCTTGAAATAAAAAGTGAGTTAGAAGCTCAAGAAACATGTTATAATAATAAATCAGCTGTCTGTGGTTTGTGCTAATTTGGCTTGCAGTGAGACTTGCTGGTGCGTCGACTTGCGCAATAATAAGTGTAAAAGTAGTCCCGTCGCTGGTGCGCACCATCGACCAGCAGAACGGTTGCTGATTGGCTGGTCTACTGCGCATATTGTTTATGATACTTACCGTATAGATGTTCAAGTTATTGTGATATTTATCAACATTAAATTTCCTAACAGATGCAGCAACAAAACACATGGCTTTTTGCATGTTTTTCATATAAACAAATCTTTAAAAAAAAGCTATATTAGGATTTGTTTAAAATTCTATTGTAAAGTAAAGATAAGGTTGGGAAAGTGAAAACATGACAAAAAACACATCACTCTAACAATACCAAATACAAACTCTTTATTTAAAACATAACTTATGTAAGTCTAACCTATCCTAAGCTATCCTATCCTAACGGGTCATTCCGCGTCAAGTCAACCAGGTCATGACACCCACCTCTTCAGATTTTGATGAAACTTGACACAACTGTTCCATTTGCTAACCTAAAAACAAATCCCAATTTTTTTGCTCTAGCCTATGTCTTATAGGTTTTTTATTAATAATTTTTTAGTTTTTATAATTTAACATTATTTTCAGCCTCGGAAATCACACCTTAATCTGTACTTTATGTCTTTAAAAATCATTTTCTATCAAACTATTTAAGATATCCCCGTGAAATTTTGCAGACAGTTCAAGTGTTACATCTAGAAAATGGAAAAAATGTCTTTGTTAACTTATCTCATTTCCCAAAAAATAAAAAAAAATCAAACCAAAATTTTTTGGAAGTTTAAAAACCAAGGTCGACTTTTACTAAAATTGCAATATCTAAAATCTCAGACCTGGTAGAACGTTCATCTTTTTTTAAATGTTCCTAGATAAATGGACAATCAAAATAACACTTAAGATGGTTGGCTTTTTGACTCTTTTATAGTTTATAGTACAGCATTATTACCGAGTCATGAATACAACCCGTATCTAAATAAAATTCAATTTCAAAAAATGTAGTTTGGAAGTAAATTGGAATTAAATCTCTCCCAAAGTAAAAATATACTTTATATGTAAAATAAGTATATTAAAGTAAGTTACTCAAGTATTTTTGCTATTTGGTAACGATTCCAAACAAAAAATATTTAAATCTAAAAATGTTAACCTTATATTTTACTTACTGACATAAGTGTTCTTATTTAGCCTAAACTACACAATTGAACTGTTTGTCTTTTTCAAAACTATTAATGTTTAAAATAATTTTTCCACTTCCTCCAGCAAACTTCTGTTTTTCTGACACACTCTTTTTTAAAATAATACATTCTTCCGGTGCCACTTGCCTGTGGTGCGTCAACTACACTAATGATATGTTCTAAAGGCACTATACATAGGTCCTCTCTTTGGGGCCAATAAAAGCTGGGAACTGGACCTGGAGGGTGAAGGAAAAGAATCTCAGCATCCTCTTCTTCATTAAAGACTGTTTTTACAAGCCCAAAATACCATTTACCATCATAATTTGCAGCCACATATTTATTGGAAGATGGTTGAACAGAGACCCACCCAGTAGTAGTTTGGAAAGAAAATATTAGAGCTGGATTAGCACTATCAGTAGTCCTTCTAATTTCAATTTCATTTGCATTGAGGGGCTTGAAATTATGAAAACTTCGAGTGCCTGGAATAGTCCTGGTGGTTGAAAAACGTGCTGCTAATTCGAATCTGAAAGCTTCAGCATTTACTTTGTCAATGAAGTGAAAATTAATTTTTTCAATGTTTGCTTTGCAGAAGTCATAAACTGCATTTGCTGACTGGATTTGATTTTCATGTGATAACTGAAGGCTAGCCTTTCTTACAATTCTCTTGACTGTTCCTCCTAAACCATCACATATAGATTTCCCGTGACTTGTAGCAAAAAATGAATGCTCGGCTTTCATTTTAAAGTCCTGATAATGTTCCGTTAGGTTTTTAAAACTATTTCTATTTTTATACTGACCGGCACAGCCATCTGTAAAATAATGCACTTTGATTACTTCTGGGTGATTTTCTTTTAGCCATCTTGTAATTTCCCTCTGAATATAGTTTACAAAACTCGTGTCGTGTTCAAGATCATCACTGATGAAACAATGGTTGGAAATCAAAACTTTTGATCCTTTTTTGAGATAAACACCCACTGGATGGATTGTACAACCACCTCTGTTCCAATGATAACTTTGAATTTAATTTTGAATAGTATAAGAATAATTTTCACTAAAATCCATTACTACAATTGCTGTGTTCAGTGGCGGATCCTCTTTCAATTTCTTAAAAGTAGTCGATTGTGATTTTGTAATAAAAGAATGTGGTATTAATTTTTCTAGTGATTTAGCAAGTAAAGAAATGTAGTCTTCTACGCTGATTGATTGTTTTACCATCTCTGCTCTGTCGGTATTTACCCACTGGCTTATTATGATTTCTTCTTCCAAGTCATAATCTTCACTTAACTTTTCAGTCAAATGCTCAATCAGTGCATCGTTTGGTGGGCAATTGTCACAATGGCGCAGCATACAGTCAACATTTTCTGTATTGCACACAAGCATTTTTATTAAATCTTTGTAGCTCTCATCAATTTTTACAGAATCTATCAACAGCTTCACATTCTGGTGTATGCTGCATACACACACACAGCGTGGGTACCTGCAGACCCAGCAAGGACACACCACTTCGGCCTTAAATTACAAAATTTAGAAAATCCTACTTTTTCATCAGGATATTCCCATTTGAAAGAGGAATACAACTCCCTCAAATTACTAAGAATAAGTCTCTTCTGCATGTAAACATTTTTTTTAATGCTTACTTTATCCTTTGCACCAGGTAGAACTCTGGAATTTTCATCATTTTGGTAAAAGTCTATTACAAGTTTAATTGTATTTTCAGAAATTGTTTTACCTTTTTAGGATCAGGAATAGCTAAGATGCCTTTTTCTCGTTTTAGTTTTCTAGCTTGTCGCACCATGTACTCGCTCACATTAAATTCGTGTGCAACTTTTTTTTTGCTCCAAGACTCTGGGGCCAAAGTCAGTATTTGCACTTTTTGTGACCTCCCAACAGATGAAACTTTTTCTTTTAAAAGAGCTATCATCTTATCAAAATCCTCTGCTTTTTTATCAATGTCTTTATCTTCTCTCTCATCTTCAGAAATTTCTGTGTCATAATCTAGCGCTCTTGAAATTTTTTTCTTCACCTCTTTTGTCACATTTTCAACTTTTCATTTATAATATGACCCCTTACTATGTGATGACAAAGTATGAAGCTTAATTGGAGTTAGACCTAAATCATCTAATGCTGCATTAGTTTGTGACAGGGATACATTTCTAGATTCTAATGAATCTAATTCAGTCATAAGTTCGTCATCAGATTCATTTTCAGTGATTTTGATTTTTGCTTCACATACGTTACGACATGTCGGACATAACTTTTGTCCCGGTTTAATGAGGATATTTTTTGCAAATAATTGTTTTGAGAAACTTAAAGTTACACTTCTTAATGATTTTTTTATTGGCCTTTTGTGTCTTTTAAATGGATCCATGCAGACTGTTTGATGTTTTTCAAAGACATTAAGAAAGAAGTAGCTGTGATGAGAACAGACATTTTGAAATTCGCTCAAATTAATTCCAGATCTAAGATGAATTAGGTCTCTTTCTTCCTCACTTAATTCTGATACACAGAGCATTTTGAAGTTGTGTAAGTGGTCTGAAAACAGTCTAATCTTTTGAACTGCCCAACACTACATGCTTGAATATTTGCCATGCTGTTTTGTACTCTTCACATTTTAGCAAAAAAAATCCTTTTATATAATATAAGATAGAAGCGCTTACTTTTAAATTCCAAACTAATTGTTCACTATTTTTTATGATTAATTAAATAAAATATTTTTTAATCTTGACACTCAATTCCAAAGTATACACTGTTCTTTTAATCCACTACCTATTTTCACTTAATTTTAGAGGTTTTAGTCCGAGTGCGGAGTAATAAACTGGTATTAACGAAAATTCTAACACTCTCACTTATTAATGTTTAAGCTAAAAAGTAGCTGTATTCACTGATAGCCAGCTTGAGACTAAAGCAGTTGGTGTAGTGTTCAACAACTGTTGATATAGATGGATGTCACAAAATGAAAGAAGTCTTTTGAGACAGGATTGATGTGAGTCAAGCAGACAAAGTATAAACATTTATACCCACTCACTGTCATAATCAATAATGTAGATAAACATGTGTTCTGACTCAAACTCCATCAATCATTTATCCAAGAACTTAATGAATAATAAATAAATAAACTGTTTCAAAGCTCATTTTGGTATGATATAAACTCTCTATAAGCGCGATAGTAAATTATGTACAATTTGTCTTTTAAAGAAACTTTTTAAATATTTTTAAATTTATAATAATAGTATATTCTTACTATACTTGAATCTCTTAATGCTAATTCCAAATATAAGGGAAAAGTGAAAATTAAGCACTCTTAATTTTCCTTAAAACAAAATGTTTTAAACATATATCTTTTCCAAAACGGCCTGTATTTATGACTCAGGGATAATGTTGTACCATGATTGAACAAGAAAAAAGCCAACCTTCTTATATGTTATTTTGATAGCCCATCTATCTAGGAACATTAAAAAAAAAGATGAACGTTCTACTAGGTCTGAGATTTTAGATACTGCAATTTTAGTAAAAGCCGACCTCTTTTTTTAAACTTCCGAAAATTTTTGATTTAATTTTTTATTATTTTTGGCAGGTGAGATAGGCTAACAAAGACATTTTTTCCATTTTCTAGATGTAACACTTGAACTCTCTGCAAAATTTCATGGAGATATCTCCAATAGTTTGAAAGAAAAATAATTTTAAAGATGTAGAGCACATATTACGGGGTGATTCCCAAGGCTGAAAATCGCATTAAATTAAGAAAACTAAAAATTTTTAACAAAAAAACTATTAGAGATAGAGCAAAAAAATTTGGAATTTGTTCTCAGGTTAGCAAATGGAACAATCGTGCCAAGTTTCATCAAAATCTGAAGAGGTGGGTGTCAAAATGATTTTTTACTGGATGATTTGAGGCGGAATGACCCTTACCTAACTTAACCAAACCTAACCTAACCAATCTTAACCTAAGCTAACCCTTACTTATCTAAAACAACTTAATATAGCACAACCTAAGCTTAGCTACCACAAATTGAGCAAAATCATAACTAATCAACAAAAAATGACTCATTTTGTGCAAATCTAAAGCTTTTCCAACACTTTTCTTGCTGTAATTCCTTTAATATGCATCAGATTCTTGCATACTCTTGTTCAGCTCGTTCTCCCGGTTAATTTGAGTACCCACATGACCCATTTCTGGGGTGAAAACTTTTTCCGGTTTTTCCGGCATTTTCCGACGTTTTCCGCGGAAAAAACGTGGAGTTAGGGAGAAATCCCTCCCGAACCAAAACTGGCAAAGACTAAGGTAACTTTTATATTAGGCGATCGGTCACGGTGACAGGTCTGCGTCCTGATCGATACAAAATATGAATAATACTTAAAATGCGGCGATTGTGCGTGTTCACATATGGTGACCCGGTGACAGTGACTTGGCAAAAACAACAGGGATCGGCAATGTGATGCCGCGGCCCTATTGTAAAAAAGGCTTTATGGTTGGGTGGGGGGGGCGCACCAGTTTAATATGCCCACATAGCGCCAAGAGGGTTAAAAACGGGCCTGCTGTAAGAAAAAAAAAACCGTTTGATATAAGAAGCTAAAATTTGGTATTCTTCCATAGGCATGTGTAAAGAAAAGATCAAAATCATCAAGTTTCAAGAAATTCTGAGATGGTAGGTTTCAAATTCTTTTTTTTCTGGATGATTGACTTGGAATGACCCTACAACTATAGATTGATTCCCGGTGCTAGGCTGCGTGTAAGGAGGGAAGTGTGTGAGAGAGATGGAGAATCCCCCACCACTTTTCCCCAACATCGGTTGCATTACAGTCAACTCAAATATAATCAGCTGACCATAAGTTGTTAACATTTTTTTACTTCTTTCACAAATTTGGTTTGAAACAAAACCACATGGTTTCTTGGGTTTTTTGATATTTTTATCACTCCGTTTCTCATTATTTTAGATCAGTACGTTAGTGACAAGATATTTAACATAATAATAATTTACTTATAAAATGAATTGATTAACTCTTTCAGTTTTCTCACGTAAAACTTGTATAAATGTTTGAAGGAAATTTGTAAGTGGACAGTTTAGTTTAGAACTGCAACCATGTCAGAAAACACAAACATTTCTCTTACAAGCATCAATGATAGTGGTAAGATTGTGATAACTGCAAATTTTATCAAGCAATGTGTGGTTAGTATGTGCAAAATTCACAGAACATCTACACAAGGGTTAATAAGTCGTCGCTTTAACGCCAGTTTCTTAGCGGATTTTGCCTTCTAGCAAGAAGAGAAGGCAGATGAAATGCTTATGGACTCAAATATTAACTGAATTTGGCTTCTTATTAAACATTGCAAATAGATTAAAAGTGAGCCTAAAGTGATCACTGAAGACAACATTAATTAAAGAGAAAAAGCCGGGTCTTCGCAAAAACAAACAAAATGTGTGAACCAAAAACTTGTTATTGTTTAATAATGTGAATAAATATTCAATAAAATGTATTTGTAGCCTAAAGGCCTAATAATGAATTGGTACGGTAGGCCTACTTTAATTTAGGAAATTAAATTAAATTTAAAAAAAACTTTTACGGAAATGAGCTCACTAGTGTCAGAATGAGAATTGCAGGCGCTAGGCCGTCCCTCACGAAAAGAAAGTGACAATACAAGTCCGCTACCAAAATTTTTATCGGAAACTGCCACCCTATCAACTTTTCCCTGCCTTTTGAAAATAATGACTGTTATTAAACACCTTATAAGACAGTCTCTATTTTAATAAGTTAAGATTCACTGTTTAAATTAACTTAATTATAGATTCCTTGTGGTCATGAGATAAAGGGTGGATGTTTTTAGAAATGCATCATAAATAAATGAGGCTGTACTGCGAGTTGCATCGCCCTTAGTCCCACACTCATGAGCTCCCTACAGTAGCAACAGTTATCGTAAAACTCTTCATTTTTAAACTGGTCATTTGCAAGTAACATAAATGAATTGCTATAGTTTTTAGGCAAGTGTAAATAATATCCTGAATATGATTGTAAGCATTCTCTCTGCTTCTGTCACAATAATCAGAAAAAAACTAGCCTCATCCTTTAGTTTTTTTAGTGAGCGAGGCAGGCGATCCCAGCGACGCGATGATCGCTCCAGCCACGCGACCAAATACAAACATGTATTTTCCAAACTGTTTCGAATCGCGTCGCTCGCATCGTTTGAATCGTATCGCTTCAGACATCCACATAGGACTAATACAAACCCATTTGATTGTGTTTTTGGCCGCTCAAATCGCTTCGTTCCTGTCGCCTATTATGCTGCCCGTCGGTCGCTGCTGTTGGAACGTTTTGCCCTTGTTGATCGCAAGTCGCACGACACAAATAATAACGTTGATAATGACGTCGCACTACACAATTATTACAAAATCAGATCATATTTGAATACTTCCTCCTTAGAGTAAAGAACAGAACATTTATTCTGTTTACAATGTCTATACTTCATATTTTTGTTGATGTCTTCCAATTAATTACCTTTTCTTTGCACTTGAACAAGATATGTATCACTTTGGGCGATAGCTTTTTCTTCGTTTAGTTTTAAACGAAATATGCTAGAATAAAAAACATAAATAGGCTAATATTGGAAATAGAGTAATCAAATTTATAAAGGAATTAAAGCATTACGACGAAAAGTATTAATTATGTTATTGGAAACATTTCGTAGAAAAATCTCGTTGCTATATTAAATACATATCAACAAAATAATAACATAACCTAACTAGGCACAATAATAAAAGCATAATGTTTTGCAAGATCATATTTTGACAGATTGACAGTTTTAAGCTGACTGTATATTAGGCCACAATAACTTGAACATAGGTACTGTATATTAGGCTCCCTGGTGGGGGAAAGTCATCACTGCGCATTCGCAAACGAGGCGCCCAGCACCGTGAATTAATCTGTAACTAACTAAACAACTGACTTTATTTCTCATCATCCACCATCGTGTAACTAAAATACTGTCGATAAATATATTTTCATAGAGTAACAAAACAGTTAATTGATAGATATAAAAAGGCTACAATGGAATCGGATGTCAAGTTCTATCCAACAAACAATACATTGAACTTCGACTATCGGTAGCCTAGATCGTTCGATATTGTCTCTTTAGAAATCAGATGTTGAATTGTCTGCTACTGGATTGAACGGTAGAAGATCAGATATGAAACTCGTACCTTCTTAGCACTAGTATAGGCTAATCTTACAGGCTCAGTTATTACTTTGCCTCTTGATAACAGGAAATAGTGCTCACACAACTAACATTACGTCCACCTCCTACTATCACTGAAATGACATTGTGCAAAATTATATTTTAATGCTATTTTTATGAATTCTTCAGACATGGAATAGCAGCTGAAAAAGGGCTTAAACTTTAGAATCCGTCTCCACCGTTAAAATCCAAGTTAAAAATCGGGTTAATATGCTTTTTTCAGTACTGGTCCCGAAAACAAAAATTTTTTTTTCAAATATATACGAAATTTTACCCTGATTTCGGAAATGATAGTTTTTCCGGCGGTCACGGCCAAAAAACCCTAGAAAATCGGAAACACAGAAAAATATGTTTTTCAAAATTGGTCATGTGGGTACTCAAATTAATCGGGAGAGCGAGTGGAACAAGAATTTGCAAGAATTTTTAAGATCCAATGGATATGGAGTTATGGCCGGAAAAGCGTTGGAAAACTGTCGGAAAAGTAAAAAAAAAACGTTGTCCAAAATATATTTTGTGGGTACTCTAATTGAGTGAAATTGCAATCTGAATAAGAATAAGTAGGGATTTTTGGGATCATATTCTTACTGTGTAACGGAGATAAAGCAAAAGAAATCTGACAATTATAAAACTTTTTGACTTATGGTTTGACTAGTTTTGGTTATATTTTTATAGATTTCATTGAAATAGGTTGGATCAAGAATGTTTATGATAGTTTAGGTTGATTAAGGTCAGGTTTAGTTAGGTTAGGTTATGGTATGTTACGTTAGATTATGTTAGGATTAGTTTATAGCCATTGATTTAGCTAAGGATAAAGTTCATGGGATTGTAACATGACTATCAGAACACAACCAAACATTACCAAACTAATATCAAACCTGAATTACTATAGTTAACCAAAAATAACTTAACCAAACATAACCTAACCTTACCAAACATCACCTTACCTAACCTATCAAAACTTTTCCTTTCCCACCACTTATCAACCCAATATGTTCTAACTGTGCATAAACTATATCATCCTTACCTTAACTCCAAAATCTGACCAAAATACCAAACCTAACTCTAAATAAATAGACCATTAGGCCTATAGACAATTTTCCTAGATTTCTGGCGTTTTTCTGGTCATAACTCCGTTAATATACATCAGATTCTTGCATATTCTTACAATTGACTACAATTTTTTGGGGTTTTCCCGATTTTCCAGGGTTTTCCGGCCATGACCGCTGGAAAAAACTATCATTTCCGGAATCAGCATCAAATTTCCTACATTTTGAAAAAAAGTTTCGTTTTTGTGACCAGTTGGCTACTGGAAAATGCATATTTATCAAAAATTGATATTTTTCGATTTGATATAAATATTAGATTAAACATATGAGTAATTGAATATTATTAGATTTAAACGTATAAGTAATTGAAATTGATTATAATGTGAAACTTATTTGAAATAACCAATTTAGGTAACTGTTTTAACAGTTTATTAAAATGTCGGTTTCAGTCAGTTCTTTCACTACCCCATTACAAACTGACTTAACCTAGAATCAGGCAGTCAGTCATGGATTGCAAAATTTGCTTTGTTAGCTAATTCAGTTTCATATGGTATTACGATGATTCTAAGAACGAAGCGTGATAGAAGTGATGGATATATTTGGCAAAGCAACCAACTTGGATGTAGGTAAATGGTTTGAATATTCCAATATGTCGTTGAGTGATTTTGAATAACTTATATGTGGAGCCGTACGTTCATTCAGTTGCAGGTAAATCACGAACCTAGCATTTCATCAGCAACTTGTGTTATCTGGTTCAGCAATTATTTCCATTTTTTTCTATGATATATTAGATGGAAGGACATGTTTGACTCGTATACCTAAGCACTTTTATGCGTCGGTAGTACTGAAGTGTCGTTCAATGTGTAGTATTTTCTCAATGTTGAGAAGGTGCAGCTAAAGTTTATGTACCTACTTAAACAGTAATTGTAACCATGATTTTATGATCTTTAGGTCTAATATTTTATTTTGATTAAACCTATTAGAATTATTATTTGATTAGACCCAAAATACCAAACCTAACTCTAAATAGACCATTATAGATAATTTTCCTTGATTTCCGGTGCTTTTCCGGTCATAACTCCGTTAATGTACATCAGATCTGGCATTTCTGCAATATCATGCAGATAAACATATGTGCAGTGGTGTAGTGGGGCCGGAGCGGTCCGGAGCGGCGCTCTGCCACGGCTTTTAGAGCCGGAGCGGCGCTCCGCCGCGGCTTCGCCGGCGCAGCCTGAAAACGAGGATTGAAAATCGTCATCGTGTGTACTTGGTTCTTTTCTTTATGGTATAATTTCCTCATATCATCGTGAATTAAATCATTGTCGCGTCGCGGTAACGAACTTGTCCTTGCGACGCGGTAAACACGAACTCTTCGTTGCATCGCGGCAGTGCCGGATTTACCACAAGGCCTGGGCCTAGGGCCACCCCGGGCGAAAATAAGCCATCGAGAGTTAATAAGAAGGGATATTTTGGGATTGAAAACGTAATTTCTCGACTACAAAAACAGGTCACCACTTTTTGCAAGGCCGAAGGGGCCTCAGCGGGCCGCATACAGATCGAGGCCTTGGGCCCGCCGACCATAAATCCGGCACTGCATCGCGGTAAGGGCTGGTTTGCCTAGGCATTGTCAAACGTCAAATGCCAAATGCTTTGCATCGGATTCGTAGCATGTTGTCCGTGCCCGTGACGCTTGCCTCCCGTTGTCCACTTTGGACACTGGAACCGATTCTGTTGAAGTTATTGCGTTACGGTCCGGCGTAATTTGTTTGACGCTGTTTAGGAAAACTCTCCTTTCTTAAACGAACTCAACGTCACTCCACGGTATTTTAACTCGTAATTGCACAGACGGTTAATGTAAAGACTCGCCACATCACTGTAAACCAATCGACATGGAGTTTCGCACAGTTTCGGTTATCTATCGTCTTCGCGTTGCAGTAAATGTCTTGTTGTCCATCACACGACGCCGACGCGAATCGGACAAACTAACTAATCTCGCCATCGTCGAACACCGGATCGTTGTCGTGTCCGCGTTGTGTGTAGTCTAATCTTACAGTTTTACATTTTATTTGTAAAAACTGATTCTTTATTAGAGTATCGGCAATTTAGAGATCTGAGATTCGATTCGGCTTTGACCCATTCGCCCAAAAAAATTGTGTATACAAACAATTCTAGAATTAAAGTGCCTTTCACAAACACCGCTGTGATCATAGTTTATACGTAGTGGCTACGCGTCCGTCAACCGTACGGCAATTAGATGTCCGTCAAGTGCATCACGTGACGAATGACGTCCTATGTACCTGGCCGTTGACGGACGGCGAGAGCGAGTTGGCTACGCATCCGTCAACCGTACGGCAGTTAGACGTCCGTCGAGTGCTTCACATAACGAATGACGTCACATGTACTCGGCCGTTGACGGATGGCGAGAGCGCGTAGGGTAAAAATTATGACAACTTATTATGATATATTAATTAATTATGATACCTACATAATTATAATTAATTAAGACATTTTACAAAAGGTAAGACTTAGTATATTTTACAAGAGGTAAGCCAATCACTAATCACTTCAGTTGTACAATCGCAAATCCGGCTAATTGTGTTACATGTATTTTCTGGCATAATGAAAAAACTTATATTTGAATACTCTGTACAATATTAGTTTATGCAAATACTTAAAGTCTATAAAAAGTGCCCAAAGGTTTCAAAAATGCAAGTTATTTATCGATATCTTTTAATATAATCAAGTTATTACCTATGAATTTTGATTTGTAATAAGCCAGTTTTGCAAGAGTTTTACACCAATTAGCTAGTTTTGAAAATGCTCTGCATCTATTGAAGCTAGTTTTGGCACAGTAAGAGCAGTAACTCGCCACTTTTTGAATTGAAAATAAATTTATACAAAAGGAAATTCACAACAAAGACCGATTTTCACAGTACAATTTAACACAAACCATGATAAAATTATTTAATATATATCTGCAGCTAAGCTCAATTTCAATGGTATTTTTTATCCAATAAAGTTAAATTCCTGTTAAGACCCATTTAAGCTAGCTCAGTAATAATGTGGGGTAACTGGAAAGTAATGTACTTATACTTTTCAAACCCTAGGGGTCGGTTTCAAAAATAAAAATAATAATAATGTAATGGTTAAATAGTGAATTAAGAGTATTAAAGTAACACCATATTGTATTCCCACTGTAACTATCAAAATACAATGTCTTCCTGATACAACTTGTAATTGTTATTATTATACTCTAAACCTAATTGTAAAAACCAACTTGCTCAGTTCTTGCGCGCACACAGTTATTATTGATATTTTTATGTACTTGTATTGACGAGACTTATTCGGAGTCTGTCATCAACGGCCAACAATTTGAATGGACGTAAACGCGACGATCGTCAATGCAAAAGGGTACAGGCTAGTTGGACAACATTACAACTGGACGTGCACGGTAGCGGCGTCCGTCAACGAAAGGGGACGTACACACTACCGGCGTCCGTCAACCTCGCGAACAAACATGGCGTCCGTGACGTCATTCGTTAAATGACGTAGTTGACGGACACCGTATTGGCGTACGGTTGACGGACGTGTAGCCACTGATGGACTACCCCCCCCCCGGCTCCCAATTACCGCTAATTTTAGCACTACACCACTGCATGTGTGTTTTAAATTATCGTTTCGATATTAATATTGAAATGTTGTTTTGGTTAACACAATTGTGATTGTAAGTATCGAAAAATACCAATTTTTAACATAGATTTTAACGGTGGAGACGGATTCTAAGTTTAACCGAAAAAGGCATGGGAATAGTCATTGCCAACTGTAAAAACTAAGTAAACCTTTCTTAAGGCAATATAATTTTTATTTTCACAAAACATTGGTGTTTGATATTATTTTATGATTTGGATGGATATATCCGTCTCTATCCTAGAAACGAACTAGGACGTATAAATCCGTCTTCAGCCCAGAACAGAATTGAGTATGACAGATCTATCCACCCATAGCTCAGGAAGGGTTAAACATTGATACACAACTTGTTGTTGTAAATGTCAATAACATATGGTATTTGTTACATTAGCTTGAATTGATCTTTAATCTGTTTCAAGGATAGAAAAATACCGTCCGATTACGTTTGATGACATTGTAGGCAATGAGGAAACTGTTGATCGCTTGGCCAGCATCTCAAGGAGTGGAAACATGCCTCACATAATAATTTCTGTAAGTTGAATGTTTTACGTTTCGAGCTGTAATTTAATTATTTTAACATGACCTGTTTAGTAGGCATATAATATTTAGGCCTAGTTAGTCCTATACTTGAATTAATACAGCTATAAAGCACGAGAGGGACGGAGTCTTATACTTATCATTCGCCAGGGACAGGCGTCTGCCCTTGAAGGCAGACGCAAACACATAAAAAGTTCCAAAATATCTGAGAATTCCAAAGTGTAAGTGTTACTACCTAGTGGACAATCAATAAACTTTTAGGACAAGCTATAAACAACAACAAACCAAATGATTCATCCTATGGGAAATGACGTTGTGACAAAAAGACCAAAATGCTCCAGCCAATGATATATTTAGCGGGATCTTGCGAATAATACTCGTTGGTTCTTTGAGGGAAATATGTACTATTGTAAGTTAACAGCTTCTTCCCTATAGGGGAAATTCGTTAAAATTACCAAATTTGGCAGAGAGCATGACTGTAGGGAAGAAGCTGTTACCGCAGGTCTCATGGTGAGACCTAAGTCGGAGACCATCACAACTTTTCATTTTGAGGTTACCAGATGCCAAAAACACCATTTGTTCATTTTCACATATTTATTTATTTATTTATTTATTTACAATCATCACATTACATCAATTTGTTTGACAGGTGATTTGTCCAGTGTCTAATTCTATTATGCACAAATATATACATAGTAGACATAAAGATAATAAAAAAAATGCTATTTAGGAATCTTCTAGGCATTTATGCAATGAATAATATGCCTTCTCCAGTAAAAAAGCCTTTAAAGTTTCTTTAAATTTAGAAAAGGAGTCAATATTCTTTATTGAAGGTGGTAACTTGTTGAATACTTTTGGACCCATGTACTGAGGAGATAGATGAAAAATTTTAAGTCTGTGTTGAACCGGTTTTATAGTATTTCTGAATCTGGTGTTGTGAGAGTGGCAGTGTTGACTCTCCATGAATGTGCCAAAACCGCTTTTAACCATTAGCGCCAATTTGTATATATAAGAGCTATATAAAGTTAAAATTTTGTACCGGATGAAAAAATCTTTACAATGAGTGATTTGTTGAACTTTAGCTATAATTCTAACGGCTCTTTTTTGGAGGATAAAAATTTTTTGTGCATGGCTAGATGAGCCCCATACAATTAGCCCATAGTTCATGAGAGATGAAAAATAAGCATGGTATACTGCTATTTGAGTTTCCAAATTTGTGGTGTCCCGAATTACACGAAGAACAAAAGTTGCTGAACTGAGTCTTTTTGAGAGGTTTTCAATGTGCGTTTGCCAATTTAGTTGATAATCAATTTCAATTCCCAGATAATTAATTGACTTTTGAGAATGAATTTCAGTTGAGTTTGAATTTAAGGTAATTTCGCTGCTAAGATTTGATGCTGAGAAATGAATGAGTTGTGTCTTTGACACATTCAAGGAGAGGCCATTTACCGTAAACCAGTCCCCGAGGAGTGTAAATTCATCAGTAATTATGGCTTCCATGAGATCTTTTTTGCCTTTACAGATTACTGCAGTATCATCCGCGTACTGAAAAGTGATACTATTAGTAGCTTTACAAAGATCATTGACATAAATTATGAATAAACAAGGACCAAGAATGGAGCCTTGAGGAACCCCATAAGAATTAACATTCCAATCTGATTTAAAATTTGTTTGAGATTTCTGTATGATAATTCTTTGTTTTCGATTTTTTAGATAGGACCTGAACCATTTTTATTCATTACTTTTAATTCCATGAATACTTAATTTTTCTAAAAGTATTTCATGATCAACACAGTCAAAAGCCTTAGACAGATCACAGAGCACACCAACCGTATGCTGTGATCCGTCCAAGGCCTCCGTTATGCAGTTAATCATTTCTGTAATTGATTTTTCGGTGCTGAGTTTTGGGCGGAAACCAAATTGTGATGAGTTTATTAAATTATTATTTTCTAAATACTCTGTCAGTTGCATTTTTACGATTTTTTCAAAAATTTTAGAGAAACACGGCAAAAGAGCAATTGGGCGATAATCTGATGGATTATTTACATCTCCCTTTTTAAAAAGAGGTTTAATATCTGCTAGCTTAAGCTTCTCAGGGAAAGCTCCCTCCTCAAGGGACTGGTTAACTATTTTGCATAGTGGTACTTCAATAAATTTAAAAACTCTTTTTATGACGAAGAGAGGGATTTCATCCCAACCTGAAGATTTAGTATTGTTGAGAGAACTGAGAACTTTTCTTAACTCGTTCACAGAGATTCTCCTAAATTTAAACTGTTGTGTAGGGTTTTGTGTTTGGATATTATTTAGGTTTTGATTAAGGAACTGAATGGCTTTAAATTTATCTGTCAACTGATTTACATGCTGGGAGATATTACTAAAAAAATGATTAAATTTGTTTGCAACTGAGACTGCTCTACTATGTTTATCAGTTTCATTGCTAAATTGGATTTCCACAGGAGTATCAGAATTCTGTTTTTTAGACCTATTTCTTGTTTTACTACCGTCCAAGATGCTTTACATTTATTGTTAGACTGTTTAATAAAGTCATCATTAGCTTTGCGTTTTGCTAATGCAACTACTTTTTTAAAAAATTTTTTGTAATTATTGTAATAAAATAAAAAATGTGGGGAACTATTCCATTTTGATTCTTGGTGTAGGTTTTTTTTCTTTTCAGCTGATATTTTAATTCCTTGAGTGACCCAATTTTTTTTGTTTTGTTTATTCTTAATACCCGCTTTAGCTGTTTTGGGAAAGGCCTCATTAAATAGATTTAAAAAAGTCAAGAGAAAGTTGTTGTAATTTGAGTCAGTATTTGATGTTTCATAAAAGTTCCACTCAGTATTTTTTACAGCTGTCTCAAAAGTTTGGAAATTTCTCTCTGTAAATTTGCGAGTAAGTATCTTATTTTTGTGACTGATTATTGGAGAAGGCATTCCTAATTTCTCAAAAGACAAAAGCAAGAGTTTGTGGTCAGATGCACCAATATCTACTACTACTCTACTTGTATTTTTTGCTCTTGAATTAGAAAAAATATTATCAATGCAAGTGCTTGAAATTTTGGTTACCCTTGTAGGGTCCATAACATTTATATATATCTATATATCTATCTACGTGACTTAAGCATGATAACTCGTGTAAAAATTGTCCAATCTGAATGAAATTTGGCATAGACGTGTACAGTAGTAATTATTCGGACGAGTTTGAAAACCAGTCCGATGGGGGAGGGTAAGGGAGGATATAAACCCCTACAAAAATGGGTTTTTGGGATTTTTTGTATATAAAGAAGAAAATTATCAAACTTAGCTTCAGACCATTGAATTCAGCTTGAAAAAACAAATGATTTATATTTTGAATTGATCTATGTCCACTGGTTACCAAGATAATGCTTATTGCATAATGATAATGGTAATTACAGCACATTCATTGTCCCATTTACCTTATGGGAAATAAATAAAACTAGGGGGCCCATGCACAAATTGTGTATTTTAATATTATTTCTTTTTGGGAGAAACTCACCTACAGTTAAAACAAATTGTATGGCTTTAAACTCACCTTTATTAATCAAATTAACCTTTTTAATTGAAATTTAAGGGTCTCACCGAAATGAGCAAAGGCCTAACTGAACAAATCACACTCACAATTAATTTATTAATGTATTAATTATTACATTAATCTCACACTCACATTATTCTTCACCAAAGCACTATGCATTTGAATTTTGTGCTCTTCTCGTACAACAGTAGGATAACGTTGTGGCCTGGGCGAACCAGTAGGACGAACCATGTGGCCTGGACAATGGCGAACTCTGTCGCCGCACCCTTCAATCACCGACCATGCCCAACGTTCCTTGCTTGTCGCTCATGTCTGTAACTGAAACAGAAGTGTTGGCTGCAATTAAAGATCTCAAACCCAAACGATGGTGTGGTCCTGACAACACACCTCCATATATTTTCAAAGCTGTGCTGAGTCATTCGTTCGTCCTTTGTCATTCATATTCAATCTCTTGTTGCAACAAGACTATTTTCCCTCTGCTTGGGGGTGTGGTAAATTAGAACCTATCAAAAAAAGGGGGACCGAGCAAATGTTTGAAATTTCAGGCCCGTGACAATATTATCTGCTCCTGCTAAAATTTTTGAGTCGATCATCTATAAGCCTTTATTTAGGCATGTCAGTTCTCTCATTAGTCCTCATCAACATGGTTTCTTTACCAACAGATCTATCAACTCCAACTTACTGAATTTTTCTGAATATTGCATTCCAATCTTGGACTATGGTGGTCAAGTTGATGTTATATATACTGATTTCGAGAAGGCTTTTGATAAAGTTAACCATCATGCCTCTTTACTTTGAAAATTAAATTATTTTGGTCTGTCTAGCCCACTCATAAAATTATTCTGTTCTTATTTGCGCGACCGAAAACAATAAGTGTTTTTCGAGGGGTTTTCATCAAGTGACTTTAACGCTGAATCAGGTGTCCCACAGGGGTTAAATCTTGGACCTTTATTGTTCCTATTGTTCATTGATGACATAAAATCATTTGTTTTGAATAGTAAATTTCTTTTATATGCCGATGACTTGAAGTTGTTTAGGGCTGTAGGTAGTCTGTCTGTCAATCTTTACAGGATGACATTGACCATGTGGATTAGAGACATTCTCAAATTTCATATAGATAAATGTGCTGTTATACCATATACAAAGAAGTCCGATGAAAATATTCTTCGCTTTAATTATAAATTAGGTGTTACTTCCCTCAACAGAAAGTTATCTCTACGTGATCTGGGCATTGCCTTCGATTCAAAATGTAATTTTAACGGACATACCTATAGACAATAGACAATAGACAATAGACAAGTTTATTCTTCATTAAGTAATTTACACAAATTACAATAGAAATCGTCAAAGTAAAAACATTGTGCCCATTTATTACATAGGCTACATCATCCTAGGTAACTTATGTGTGAACAATTTTGAAATCCAAACTATCATTTAAAAATTTTACATTTAAAAATTCTCTTAGGTTATAGAAAGGATTCTTTTGACACCAGTCAAGTAAAACATGAGTAAGACTCTTGGCAGGTAAGTTACTGACATTCCTAGGAAGCATGTTAAACAATTTTATACCCAGAGTAGTATGATAGTTTTGAGTTCTGGCCAGCCTAACTCTATTTATTTCTAAATTGCTGCCATGTCTTGTTGTATAAGTGTGGATATTTTCTCTCTTAACATGATTTTAAGCATTCTTCTTTACTAACATAATCACTTCAAATATATATATAAATTCACAACAGTTAAAAAACGTGTCTTAATAAACAAGGGCTTACAGTGTTCAAATTGCTTTGCTCCACACACAATTCTTACAGCCTTTTTCTGGACCTGCAGGACATTTTCAACACCTGTTCCATTACCCCATATAACAATCCCATATCTTATAATACTTTCAAAAAAAGCAAAATAGGCTAATCTTAGATAGTTATCAGTTACATGTTTTCTTAAATTACTCAAAAGATAAAGAACTCTTGATAATCTAGTACAAATGGCATCAATTTGTTGATTCCAAGAAAGCCTATTGTCAATACATAATCCTAAGAGTTTTACACAATGATTTTCATTTGAAAAATTAATTTGATTAGAAACAATTAAACTATCAGTTTTTTCTCTGTTCAACATCAAACCATTTGTGGTGAACCACTCAGTAGCTTCATTTAAAGTGAATTGCTTCAAGTGCAGTAACTGGACTAGGTCACTATGATGACTAAACAAAGTTGTATCGTCGGCATATATTGTTACATTACATGATACATTACATGGCAAGTCATTCATTAAAATCAAGAATAGGATCGGACCCATTACAGAACCTTGGGGTACCCCAAATCGTACCCCCATTGCTTGAGAGCACAGTCCATTTACATCTACAATCTGCAATCGGTCTTCAAGGTAAGACACAAACATCTTTAACTCAGGTCCACAAAAACCTTAATAAGCCAGCTTATCTAATAAAATATTGTGTTGGACGCAATCAAAGGCTTTGCTCAAATCACAAAGTGTGATTTGAGCAAAGCACCTATCCTCTAAAGCAGACAAAACCTCATTTACAAGAGAATCCACAGCTAAAGTTGTTGAAAGGCCCTTCCTATAGGCAAACTGACAACTACTAAACAAATTAAAATGTTCAAAATAGGCACATACCTGATTCTTAAGTATCTTTTCAAAAATCTTGGCCATAGTTGGAATACAAGAAATAGGACGGTAACTACAAGGTGAATTTATGTCGCCCTTTTTATAGATGGGCACAACTCTCGATAATTTCATAAAAGATGGAAATACCCCCTCCTCAAGACACCGATTAACACAATGAGTGAACGGACTTAAAATTACATGAGATACAGACTTAATAAGATTACTTGTGACACCATATATATCTCTGGTATCAGAATTCTTTAACGACATAATGACCTTGATCACATCATTTTCACTAACACACATAAATCTGAAATTAAAATCAGGCTTTGGGCTGTTTTCCATTAAATCACGTGCACCACTTTGACTTGAAACAACTTTATTACTTATATCTTCCACCACTGTAGAAAAATAAGCACAGAACTCCTCAGGCAGGATGGCTCCCATAGTCTTTTATGATGAACGCCCCGATGCCGAGTTGATCAAGGACCACGCCGCCTTGCAGCTGTTGGTTGATGTCTCAATGATCTCCTCATTTCTCTTCTTTTTGGCTTCACGTATTGCTGTCCGATACCTTCGTCTCAGCGCCTTCAGAGATGCCTGATGACCAGAATCATTCGTTGCTCTGACAAGGTCATGATACACAGTTATCATTTTCTTTAACTCACCCAATTCTGGTGTGTACCAACCTGTTACTTTATTTATTTTCTTCTTATAACGATTTATTTTCTTCTTTTCCAGAGGAAAACTTGCATTAAATGATGTAAAAAATAAGTTCCAGAACACACCAAAACTTTCTTCCGCAGAAATATCAGTCGAGTAAACACAATCCCAATTATGATAGCTAAGATTGTCTATGAAATTTTCAATTTTCACAGGTGTGAATTTTCTTACCCACTGATCAGGCTCAGCACAATTTGATTCATCCAAACAAATATTAACTCTAAGAGTTAAGGCATCATGATCACTCAGCATAGGCTTGACAACATTAACACAATAATCAGATGATAGCACATTCGTCAAAACATTGTCCAAACATGCCTTGCCCCTGGTAGGCTTAGTATTAGCATAAAAAATATTAAATTGTCTTAATACATTCAAAAAGTTAGAAACACTAGGTTTTTGGGTCGTTACATCGAAATCTGCATTAAAGTCCCCGCAGATTATTAATCTATGGTTGTTACCTGTACTCACCAAAAACAATAACATTTCCTCCAGTAACTGTAAAAATTTGTCCACTTTACCAGTAGGGGATCTGTAGAGTGACACCACAAAAACATTAAGATTAGTCAATTCAATAGCCGTGGCTTCAAAGTCTAATTCTTTACAAAATTTGTTTAAGTCCACCTGTTTAGTAACTCTAGATTCCATCTGTAGGAGAGTATACAAAATTCTTGGTTTTATTAGACGATCAGGCAAAGCCGTAGCCAGGAAATTTTTTCGGGGGGGGTTTGGACAGGACCGGCGGCTGAATTTCCGGCTCGGCAAAAGTGGTGACTTTTTTTTACTCTTGTGTGTGCTTTTCCCCGCCTTTATATTCATTTTGGACCCTTTTCAACTCTTTCCGGGCCCTCTACGTTTGCTCGGGGGGTTTTCACCCCCATTTTCTACGTTTTCAATGCTATTCCTACTATTTCGGGGGGGGGGGGTTCTGACCCCCTAACCCCCCCCCATTGGCTACAGCCTTGCGATCAGGGAATTTTTTAAGTAATGTCAATGCAATTAAGCTTCATTATTCTTCTTTGGTACGATCACGGCTTGAGTTTGTTTCGGTGATATGGTATCCTCATCACACATATCAAATTTAAAATGTTGAAAGTAGATTTCTGAGATATTTATACTCCAAAGCATTTGGTCATTATACTGACGTTGTACATTACTCGGAGTTGCTTCAAATCTTCAAAATAAATTCATTAGATAAAAGACGAAGAGTAGCTTCCCTATCTTATTTTCACAGGCTGGCATCTGGTTCGCTGTACGACATGTCGCTCTTATCTTATCTCAATTTCACGGTTCGTCGCCACAATTCCCGGTCCCGCTTGCTGTTCACCCCCTGGTTTTCTCGCACTAACATTTTATGTTTATTTTGCCAATGCGCCTCTCAATACAATGATAAAATTGTCTAATGAAATTTCATCAAACGCAGATGTAGATATTTTTAGTGCATCCATAATTTCTTTCCGTTCATCCGTCCAGTAGCAACAAATTCAATTAATATCCAGTAATTAATTAGCTCATGTTATAATTCCAGTGTTACGCTAAACTATCATTGTTAAAACAATTTTTTGTATAGTCTATGTTGAATTATTTAAGTATTTATAGTATTGGCAGTAGTGTAGTGGGGCCGGAGCGGTTGGGAGCGGCGCTCCGCCATGGCTTTTGGAGCTGGAGGGGCGCTCCGCCGTGGCTTCGTCAGGCGCAGCCTGAAAACGAGGATTGAAAAGTGTCATTGTATGAACTTGTTTTTTTTTCTCTACGGTATAATTTTGTCACATCATTGTAAATTGAATTGTTCTCGCGTCGCGGTAAACACAAACTCTTCGTTGCATCGCGCCCATCGCGGTAAAGGCCGGTTTGCCTTGACAGCATCAAATGTCAAATGCTTTGCATCGAATTCATAGCACGTTGTCCGTACCAGTGACGTTTGTATTTCATTGTCTACTTTGAACACTCGAAACTGGTTTTGTTGAGGCTATTGCGCTACGGTTAGGCGTAATTCGTGTGACGCCGTTAAGGAAAACTCTCCTTGTCTTAAACGAACTCAACGTCGCTTCGCGGTATTCTAACTCGTAATTGCGCGCATGGTTAACATAAAGACTCGCCACATCACGGTAAACACATCGACATGGAGTTTCGGTTGACTATTGTCTTCGCGTTGCGGTAGGACGTCTTGTCATCCGTCACACGACGCCCGACGAAGCAACACGGGCAAACTAATCTCGCCATTGTTAGGTTGAAGAATACCGAAATGCTGTCGCGCCGGCGCCGTGTGTAGTCTAATCTTGCAGTTTTACATTAGGTTTTTGAAAACTGATTCTTTATCAGAGTTTCAGTGATTTCGAGACCTGAGATTCGGGTTTGACCCTTTCCCCCCAATAAATTTTGTATACAAACAATTCTATAATTAAAGTGCCCTTCACAAACACCACTGCATTAAAACGACCCCCCCCCCCCCCCAGGCTCCCGGTTACTGTTCCAGCACGGCTAATAATTAATTAATTGGGCTTGGCCTGTTGTAAAACATTTTCAAATAAATAAATAATGGAAGTTTTTCTAGGCAACCCATGTGCAAATTGCGCATTTTACTATTTTTTCTGATTTTCAATTAGTGTTTGTCCCTCAGCAGTTCTCAGTCCTCGCCGTAGGTTATGCATATTTTACCTTATATCGTCGACTCGTTTTTCTGTTTCAGGGTTCAATTTACAATATATTTATAATCTGTCGATCGTGGATCTTTACCATAAAGAATGATTCACCCGCCTCAATTCGGCTACAATTACCAATAAAAGTAGCCCAAATAAATTTTCATAAGCTGTAACGGATTATGTTAACGGTTGCAGACAATCTAGTAACAAGGCTGCAAGATCGCGCCACTATCATCACGATCATCACACTCATTCTTCACTCATAGTCAGGGTAATGTCCTCCATGAGGTACCTGTCTTATTAATAATGACTAATGATTAATGATTTTTGTTTACATTTTTCCCCCCGTTGGAAAGGAGGTTAAAATAGCTCTTACCCACACATGAAATGCAGGCCCTCTACGCCGCTTGCTCCAATGAGCACAGCGACGAGCAGGGGTCTTCAGCGTCTTTGTGACATCGACAGCATCTTCAATTTGGGGTCACTCTAGACACCCGTCTCGTCTTCTGGCACAGTATGTACAGACGGCGCCGTAGCTTAGTTGGTAGCGTTCTGAGTTCTCACTCAGCCGGCCTGGGTTCAACTCCCGGCCGCGGCTCTAAGCAATTTTCATACGGTAAGCGCTGTGACATGAGATACCTTTGTCAAGAAGATCTCAAGGTTCGTCAAGAACCTTGATGATTTGACGGAGAGTGAAGGCCTGATAACCCTTCTTAGGTAAGGGCGGAGGGTGCACAATAAGCTAATTCTGCTGCGTTGCAACACCATGGTCAAGGCCCTCTTTTTTTTGAAAAAAAAAACAGTATGGACAGAACGAAATCAGCTACAGCTTTCCAGCTGTCATCGCCCTGCAGCATCTTCCCCCAATGTTGTCCGGGGTCAGATGGCCGCCGACCAAATCGGCGAGGGCAGTATGTTCATCAAAACAACAGCACACGAAGAAAGTGTGGTGCACGTCGTCTCCATCGTGTCCGCAGTACCTGCACACGGGCGAATTGACCTTGCCCGTTCGGTGGAGGTACAGGCGAAAGTAACCATTTTTTTGTGCTGCTGATAACGCACCCGAACAAACAGTAACTGATACTGATACCCGTCCCCGCACTTATACTGACCACACATTGTTGACTGGACACATTTCACAAGTAGACTGGAGCCCCGTTCTCAGTGCTCATGATGTAAATTTGTGTACCTACTGCTTTTTTTGTCAAAAAGTAAAAGATTGCATTGCTGCTTCTCAAACACAGAGAGATAAATTGAGCAAGAAAGTAAAGAACCAACCCTTTAAACGACTCCTCCTGAATAGATACACAGTTTTACGAGATAACATTTAACAAAAGTATTAAATCTGCTAAAAAAGAGTATTACAGAGGTAAAATTAATGAATCAAACCGTGATCCGAACTTTTTTGGGAAATAGTGAATGAAATATCTGGTATGCACAGTTCAGAAGATGCATTTGATTTTGAGAAATTTTGCCCGGGCTCATCTTTTAATACTGATCTGCAAGCTCAAATCTCAAATGATTTTAATAATTTCTTTACACAAGTGGGTTATAATTTAGCCAGTTCGATAAACTCACGAGGGGCTCCAGTTATTAACAACACTGTCTACTCACTTGCTACTGACTTTTCATTCCAGTGTGTTATGGAAATTGACATTGTACGCTAGATTGGGGGTCTGCGAGGCGGGTCGGCACCTGTTCATGACGGTATCTTGGCTTCAGTTCTGAAAACTAATGTCCACTTTGTTTCCACCCCTCTGGCTCATATAGTAAACTTAAGTCTGTCTAAAGGCATATTTCCTGATTACTTGAAATTGGCCAACATTGTAGCCTACCTCTTTTTAAATGAAATTGTTGCATAGACATGAATAATTTCCATCCTATATCTTTGTTAAGTGTTGTTGCAAAGATCAACGACACTTAACAAAGAAGAAGGAGGTTGTCTTTGACAATCCTCTCTTTGACGAAGAGAGGATTGTCAAAGATCAACTTGTTTTTTACCTCCAACGTTTCCAAGTCATTTGTAAATCTCAGTATGGGTTCAGAAATGACAAAAATATCTCAGATGCTCTGTTTTGATGTAATTAGTCATATGAATGAATGATGCAGTTTCAAGTAGCAAAACACAATTCTTATGTTCTTAGATTTTAAAAAAAGCATTTGATTCATTAGACTGAAACATGTTGTTACGGAAACTAGAATTAATCGCGATGCGCGGCAATGCTCTTTTGTGGTTCCGCAGTTACTTAGCTGACAGATCTCAAGCTGTATCGATCGGTGAGTGATGTTATGTCAGTGGAATACGGTGTGGTTCAATGTTCGACTCTTGATCCTATCTGATTTTTTATTTATATAAATAACGTTTCAAAACTTCAAACTTACAGTAAACTTTTGTTATTTGCGGACGATACGCTCATTTTTGTCAGTGGAAATACCTGGGCTGAGGTAAAAAACAGAGCGGAGGACGATCTTATGCTGCTTAAAAAATGGTTTGACAAAAATATTCTATTCTTAAATACATCAAAGAGCCATCTTCTTTACGCAAACAAAACAATTTTTATTTTAACAATTTAGTTATTCATGTTTGTGGCGACTTTTCAAATAACTTTTGTTCATGCGATAAAGATCAAAATTATAACCTCTTATAAATATTTAGGAATTATTCTAGATTCTAATTTGAAATGGTTTGATCATATTGGATTTTTAAAGTCAAGATTGCGCAAATATATAATATATGCCTTTAAACAACTTAGGGAGATTATAGATGAAAGAGAAATCAAAACTGTTTATTTTGCTTACGTACAGTCTTTACTTTCATTTGGCATTATCACGTTTGGCGGTTCATATAAAACGGTTCTTCAACCACTTTTTGTTTCACAAAAATTAATTCTTAAAGTTGCATTTAAAAAATTCAAAAGATATCCTATGCACAAAAAACCGGCATTTTAATAGTACATCAACTTGTCATTAAATTTTTTTTAGTCCATATCTTTAAAACTTCTGAGTTAATATTTGATAGAATAACGCATTCTCACAACACCCGTTTTGCCACCAATGTAGGTATTGTACTTCATCAATCGCTGAAAACTTTTTCTCTAAAAAATTCCTTTCATATTTCAAACATTATTTATCGTAACATGTATCAGAAATACAAAAACGTGCACTTTTTTAATATAACTTCCCTTTCCACTTTAAAAAAGCGTGTAGTGGAGTGGCTTTTGTCTTTGAACTTGGAGGAAACTGAGGCCATTATCGTGCTGGGCCCGGCCTGACCATTGATCTCTGCCTGACACTCAGACATCCCACTCCCCCCTCCCCCACAATCACGCCGCCACTGTCTTGTCTTGATTCCGAGCTCTCATTCGCAATTTCAAATTCTTTTATTTTCCAACAAATTTTACGTATATTTTTCCAGTGCACCTCACAATTTTATTTCTTTAGCATTATTAAGATTCCTCTTGATAAAATTTTTAAATTTTATTATATCTCTGATTGGCAACTCATTCAACGCACAGGCTAACAGCCCATGTAGACTTTTTCCTTTTTATAAAGCAGTAAAACATAAATCGAATTAATGTATTTTTATTCTTTATGGTAAAACTAATGTTTTATAGTATAATTTAATAAATAAAAAAAAAGATTGCACTTTGTTGCACATTGAATAACATAATATGTTATGTTATTTGTATTTTATGTGCAATGAGATGTGTATGTTTTTTTTGGAAATAAAGTTATTTTTCATTCATTCACCTGTCAGGAACTGGGTGAGGTATAAATCTACCTCATCGTGGTTGCGGCAAACCCACGGCTCCAGGTTCCTGATGAGGTGCTATAAATCCACCTTCCAGTTGTGTCTTCACCTCATCAACGCTGCCAGGCGGCCATTGTTTGGCCACGGGCCAGCTCAGCAGTCTCTTCACTGGATCGTGCACACACCCAGATGGCCGCCTTTTCTTGTGCAAGCAGGTCGATGGGGATGACTCCCGTGATGAACAGCACCACCGCCTATAAGACTGTGCAATGCGATGACGCGACCCTGATCGCGGCGTATCTCTGCACCCCCAGCATATGAGCCTGGTATTTCTTCACTTTCGTCATATCTGCCCAGATCTCTGCTCCCTAGAGCATGATAGCCTGTGCCATCGACAGCAGCCGCCTCCGTTTCACCTGACTTGGGCCTCCGATGTTGGCCATCAGCCTTCCGAGGCAGGATGTCACTACGGCTGCCTTGTCGCACACACTCCTGATGTGGTCCAAGTAGGTGAGGTTGTTGTCCAGCATCACTCCCAGGTACCTAGCTGTCCTCTGCGTCTCTATCACTTCAGTACTCACACATATCGGGATGATTGTTGGTATCCGCCTCCTCATCAGCATTACCATCTCTGTTTTTGGAGGGAGCCAGCCAGAGGCCGTGATCTCACATTCAGCCTTCCACCAGGCGCATGAGGCATGACCTGATTCAGTTTCATTTGGGCCAACTTCACTTCTCGTTCGGTGATGACAGCCACCATGTTGCCGTCATATCACACGAGGAACGGTCCATACAGCAACTCCGTACAGAGCAAACTGTCATACTAGACATTCCACAGATCCGGTCCCAGCACAGACTCTTGGGCTGCCCCAGAGGTGACGGTTTTGGTAACGAAACCTCGGCCCGTATCACTTAGCAGCGGCTGGTCACATAGGTAGTCTCTCACCATGGCGAGGAGGTACCCAGGTAACCTGAATGTTCTTTCCAGTGCGATCAGAATGTCGCACCACGGTGCAGAGTTGAATCCTTTTTTCACATCAAGCGTGACCAGCAGCACGATCGGATGAGCCGCGTGGCACGCCTGATCTGCTCGTGTCCCTGAATCGACATTCTCTGAGATGGCACTGAGTGTCGAGTGGCCCTCTCTGAACCTATGTTGACGGGTCGAGAGGTCCCCTGCCGCTCGCACAGCCTCTCTGATTCTCGGTTTCAACAGCCTCTCCATTAATTTTCCCACCAGTGGGCCCTGTTTTTTGCTCAGAAGAACGAGCTTAGCCTGTTTCCAGTAGGATGTGAACACCCCTGTTTCCTTTAAGCAGACATTGTTCAGAAGGAGCTGAGAACGGCATTCACAACCAGTTTCAGCACCTCTGACGGAAAGTTGTCCGGGCCTGGGGCCCTCTTGTTCTTCATGGATTTTTGTTTACAATGTGACTGTTGTTGTTGTTTTTTTTGTTGAGGCTACCTTTTACCAAAACATAGACTCCTATTGACATCCCAAACTCTGACTCCCCAGGCCAAATGGGATCCTGTTATATCCCAGTTTACTCAATCGCTGTCAGACCTGCTACAGATAAAGGTCTATACTGATAGGCAAGCTAATGCAATTTTTTGTGTCGCTTTGTCTTGTGGGGTCAAGTTTGCTGCCCAAATTTATTTGTAAACTTAAATCAATTTCAAAAATTTTTCTCAGTCCCTGGCATCAAGACCATCAATTTTACCCACCATCCTATGACTTTCCAAACACCTACAATTTTGGCCTCTAAATTTCTCTTGCGTAATAATATAAAGTAATAATATTTATGTATATAGATGTAAAGGTTTCAAGATAGTTATAGACAAATAATGTAATCTTAGATTTCATAACACCCCCATTAACATTTAACCCACGTCTAATTTTTTGCAGGGACCCCCAGGTGTTGGCAAGACCACAACTATCCTCTGCTTGGCTCGAGCACTACTTGGACCAGCAATGAAAGAGGCAGTTCTTGAACTGAATGCTTCCAATGACCGTGGTATTGACACTGTACGCAACAAGATAAAGATGTTTGCTCAGCAAAAAGTTACTCTTCCTCCAGGCCGCCATAAGATTGTTGTGTTAGATGAGGCTGACAGGTTTGTGGAAATTTACAACTCAATACTCTTGTCATGTATTTAGTTAGTTCATCGAAAAACAATTTTTAATGTATGGCTGTTTCAGTATCAGTACTATGTGTTTTTGATTGTTAGTTTGACTAGCCATAGGGTGAATGAAATATGTTGTGCTGGGGGGCAACCTATTTATAACCTATTTATGTATATAACAGGTTATACCATAGGCCCATAACATGTTAGCACTACAAACTTTTGAGTTGACATGGTTGTTGTGATGTGTTCTACATAAATTGACAACAATAAAAACCTCCTTAAACAATCATTGCTGACAGTTAATCAAAGATTTTTCAAACATCATAATAACTAATCAATTCAAGCAGGGCCGTCCGAAGGGGGGGGCAACCGGGGCAAGCTGCCCCGGGCGCCGCGGCTGAGGGGGCGCCGCCGCTGGCGCCGTGCCGCGCTGCCGCGGCATTTTTTTGAGATCTTGTAGGTTTGCATGAATTGTGAAGGCATGGCGTTAATAAATAGGAATACAAATCTGAGAAATTAAGCTGTAGCTAACAATGATTTATAATACTCTAGTAGGTATCATTAGGCCGATTAGGCTAATGTAAAAAAGTAAAATAGTATGAAGTATGAAATAATAATGGCCGTCGATGGTTGGGACCTGGGACCCAAGAGTGAGTCACAGCACAGCTGACAGCTCCAACGTAAACAAACTCATTACAAAGCACGCTTGTATTTTCTTCTCGTTGATAGGATCGCAGCTTGTATCGGTAATCGCATATCCAAAATAATCGTACCCTTAGTGCCAGTGATTGTGGTTACAGTGACAGTTACGATACTTAATGCCGGTGATGTAGTTAGAGTGAGAGTGAGAGTGAGGCGTTCATGTGACAGTTGTGTGTAATTCTGACGAAAATTAATTTTCCCATATTGTAAGTTTTTACCGTTTGATATATGTAAATATAAAACTGCAATACAGATAACAGTGTTGTAAGCATATCTGTGCGTGATATTAAATACCTTCATTGTAGGCCTGGCCTCAGGTCTGAGCTACAGTCACTGCCTAGTTTTTAGTACCGTACACCTATGTAAATGATAATGGTTAATGCTTGATATTAAACTGTTTTACTCGTGCACCCTGTGTTTTTGTAATACGTTTGAGTAACTTATCATCAGCCAAATAATAATTATTAACAGTCTAACAGTATAGTCCGTGCCAGATTTAAAAAGAGAGTGTCCGACCGGTCCAGGTAGGCCCGGACAGCCCTAATCCCCTGTTGTCACAATACCTATTATTGTGAGGCCGGCCGGCGAGTTAATTCTTGAGTTATTCCTGGTATAAGGAATTTCGAAGCGGCCCGCAGTCAATGACTCTGGCGTGGGGGCTGCCCACCCCTGTCGCCGGTCGGCCTCACAACAATAGGTGTTGTGACAACAGTGGATTAGGGCTGTCCGGGCCTACCTAGACCGGTCAGACACTCTATTTTTAAATATGGCACGAAGTATATAATTCAATAATATAATTAGGCTATAACAATTACTGTACCTAAATCATACAGCATAAATGTATCAAATATATATTGTTTAGATAGGCCTACCTAAAATAGCAAAATTCTTGTAATAGCCTAAGATTAATAAAAAAAGGTATAACGTTTTAGGCCAGTAAAAATATGATCCGAGTCTGGAAAAAAATCTTGGACAGCTGGAAATCGTTTTAATTTGACCGTTTTATATCCAAGTAAACGAATTTGAAGTTTGTCCCATTGTTCCTAGTGTGTTTTCGACCTGGGATCACAAAAATATGAGCGTTTAGGGCCAATTTGTATTCTTTCGCAAATAAAAAAACCCGATTCTACAAAGTGTTTTAGCAAATTTCTCTTTTTTTGGGGGAGGGGGTTATGGTACAAATTTTGCCATCAAAGTTCTCTTTGAAGGGGGGCAGGAAATTTTGAGGTTGAATGAACATTTGAATTATAACGGAGGAGTAGTCATTTGTTTACTAATTTTCAAAATGTAAAATAAAAGGAATCGGATTAAGAAACAACACTTTAGAGTCAAAAACTTTGCATATAAGTAGAACAATAGATGGCTTTCATCTTTCTATCGTACGCAGTGGGCAGTGACTGTTTGTTTGGCGACATTGGGTTAAGATAACGAGCCTCGCAGGTGGAGCTATGATAAGAGACGTTCGGCGAATGCGTTGACTCGTTGACTCCCACTCCTATAATCTGATGTAATGATGTAATCAGTTGTTGCTCGACTTTCGATCTTTTATCCAGTCGAGTTTTTTTAGTAGCAAAGATAACAGTATTCCCACTTCTGCATTACCATAATGTCAAAAATAAAAATAATTATTCAAATACAATTTAATTTTGTGATGTTTCCAACTTAGAGATGTTCTTGGGCTGGCCCATTTACTTTCCTTGGATCTAAATTTTTTCAAATAAATTATTTTATTTAAACTTAATGGTTATAAACAAAAATAAAATTCATAATTCACATAACTGCGTAAAGTTTTCATCTCGAGTAGGCCTACTCAAGTAATTTTTGGCACTCTGAAAAAGGCGTTACAAACTGTAATCTGTAGTTGTAGTGAACTTATTGATAAATTTAAAAAAACCTACGATATGGGAAATGTATGTTTTCAGAAATTAAAGTACAGTACTACGATGTACATTTTAACATTATTGTATTGAAGATGTCAAAAAAACTGTCAGGGGCTCAGAGGAGAAAATTAGCCAAAGACTCTGAAGCAGCCCGTGAAGCTGTATTAAGTAAAGTGCCAAAGCTAACGAATTTTTTCCTTTCTTCATGTTCTTCACAAACTTCCGAATCAAAATTTGGTTGTGATGAAAACTCCTCCAAAACATCTAGTGAGACTTCCTCTCAGACTGGATCTAACCAAGAAGAAGATCATGCGAATAATCCTCTGTTGTGCACTTCAACTCCCTCAGCTAGCTCTGCCATCTGTTCATCATATTTATCCTTAAACATTTCTAACCGAAAATATCAGGATCAGGAAGTATCAAATAAAGAGACTGAAAGTGAGCTAAGCCCTATAATTGATGAAACAGCTGATAGTGTTATAACAGATGGTTCACACAAAAGTGACACTAGTCGACTGTTATTATTATCTAATGACCCATCCACTTGGCCAGAACGGCTAACAGTAAGAGAGAGAGACTGCATCATCAAAATGGATCAAATTCCTTTCCTAAAGAATGATAAAGAATATCCTAAAACCGAAAAACGCCATTTCTCAAATGAATTTCAATACAGGGTGGCAGAAAATGGCGAAAAAGTGAAGAGGAGATGGCTTGTATACTCTCCAGTAACTGATTCAGCTTATTGTCTCCCTTGTCGTCTATTTGACCCAGCTTCAAAATCGTATTTTGGGAAAAAAGAAGGTTTCAACAACTGGAAAAAGTTCACAGAGCGAGCCTCCATGCATGAGACATCTCCTTCTCATTTCAGTTGTTCTGAAAAATGGATCGAGGCAACAATCAGGATAAAAAATGAACAAGCTATCGATCAAGATCTTATCCAACAAATAAACAATGAAGCTGAAAGGTGGAGAAACATTCTTAAGAGAATAGTATCAGTGATTATGTATTTGGCGGAACATAATATTGCGTTCCGAGGAAGTTCATCAAAGCTGTATACAAAAAATAATGGGAATTTCCTTGGTCTTATCCAATTACTGGGTGAATTTGATCCAATAATGATGGAACACTTACGGCGAATCGAAGATGGAGAAAGACGTTCACAAATGCTAAGTGTCAACATTCAAAACGAGGTCATAAACCTTTTAGCTTCGCATGTAAAAGAAGCTATTGTGAACAAGGTAAAGACTGCTAAATATTTTTCAGTCATTATGGATTGCACTCCAGACCTTAGTCACAAAGACCAAACTTCTCTAACAATCCGTTATGTGCATGAAGAAGATGAAGAAAATGGAGAAGTCATCGTCCAAGAAAGCTTTATTGGGTATGCGGTGTCTGAAGAGTCGACTGGTGAAGCTCTTTCTAACCTTCTAAATGAAGAAATAAATTCTTGTGGACTAGACCTAAACAACTGCAGAGGTCAAGGCTACGACAACGGGTCTGCGATGGCTGCAGTTCGAAAAGGAGTCCAAGCTCGAATTTTAGCAGAATACCCACTAGCCACATTCACACCCTGCGGTTGCCACAGCTTGAACCTGGTTATATCAGATGGAGCTAAATCATCAGTTAAGTCTGTATTGCTGTTTGGAATCATCCAAAGAATCTATAGTATTTTTTCTGCATCAACCAAGCGATGGTGTATCGTTAGTGACCACGTTAAAACACTAACCCTGAAGCAAGTCTGTGAAACTAGGTGGGAAGCTAGGATAAATTCCATATCAGCTATTCGATACCAATACAATGACGTGATTGAAGCTCTGGAGCAGCTTAGTGAACAATCTGATGATCCATCAATTTCATCAGAGGCAAAGTCACTGCAGTTGCAAATGGAAGATTTCTCATTTTTAGTAAGCCTAATAGTCTGGCATGACCTTCTATTTGAAATAAACTTAGTGAGCAAAATGGTTCAGGGGAAGTCGTCAGACATTTCTTTGGCTTCTGACCAGCTGAAAAGTTGTATTAAGTTTGTCGATACCTTTCGAGAAAAAGGATTAAATGACTCAATTTCTAAAGCAAAGGAAAAAGCTGAGGAAGTTGGTATCGAACCGCTGTTTAAGGAGAAGCGTCAGAGAAAGAAGAAAAGACTATTTATTTATGAAAAAGAAGACGACCACAACCCTAGCCCAGAAGAATCTTACAAAAATGATGTTTTCTTGCCTCTGATAGACACGGTCAAATCATCTTTAAGAGACAGAATGGACAAGTTTTCTAAATACGAGTCTATATGGGGATTCCTATTTGACCTGAAAAACCTCCCCCAAAAGACAAACTTAAAGAGGACTGTAAAATATTGCAAGAACACCTGACTGTAAACAATATTTCAGACATAAATGGGGAAGAACTATTCAATGAACTTTCACACGTCAGTCTAATAACCACAGTTCATGACAAATATTGTGAGCAGAAGTCAGCCTTCAAGTCACTTTCGCCATTACAAACACTTAATATAATTAAAAAAACAGACAGAAAAGACCTTTTTACCAATCTGTGGATCGCACTCCGCATATTGTTGACTATTCCAGTGACAGTGGCCAGCTGTGAGCGTAGTTTCAGTAAGTTAAAGTTAATTAAGACCTACCTACGTACATCCATGACCCAAGAGAGATTGTCGTCGCTCGCGATTCTTTCAATTGAAAATGAGGAGGCAAAAAAACTCAACTTTGACGAGATTATTAAGAAATTTGCAGCCGCAAAATCAAGAAAAATTCCACTATAATGGAAGGTAAGATTCGTTCACAGGAACCTTTTCATTGTTTTTACATAGGTAACGGACTCTCAAAGTCTGTTTGATAACGTTAATTTTTGTACACCCTGTGTTAGGGGTGGGCGAGTAGTGGACTTTGAAGTCGAGTCGAGTCGAGTCGAGTATTAAGCCAAATACTCGAGTATCGAGTTGAGTCGAGTCGAGTAGTTGTGAAAAGTAATGAAATCTTCATTTTTTTAAAGTATTTATGTCTTTGAATTACAGTTAATTAAAATCTTTCTTCAATTTTACTTATAAATTTGGTCTAATTTATTTAAGCTTATGTTTTTATATTTTTCTTGGAAGAATAAAACTCTGATATTCTAATACCCTACATTGCATAAACCCTACTTTTAAATGAATAATTTGACTATGCTAAATCGCTCAAAATAACAAATCACTTAATGTAACAAGATCATAAAATAAATTTATGAAGAATATGCAAAGTTGTAAAATTTAAGGAGTAATAAGATTTAATTATTAGCATATTATCTTAACAATCAAAAACAGTTTTATATTTTGCCTAAAAATAATTGTTGGCCCTCATTAAAACCTCAGGCAAGAAATTGTGCAAGAAAGAAATAAAAACATCAGGGAGGAGAGCTATGCCTATGCTCAGTTATTTGTTCACTTCTCTAAACCCAACCCCACCCCCTTGCCTGACTGCTGATCTATTGTTTTTTAACATCCAATCACTTGAGCATGAGTGTCATAGCTGCAACCAGATAAGAATAAGATATCCCCCCAATACAAAAATTACAAAACCTTAACTAATTGTTTTATGAAGTCCATTTTACCAATTAAGTCCACAGTTTTCTTTTCATTTTTACAAATCAAATGAGACAGAAATGAAGGCTGTGTATCAGGTCAGAGCTAAATATAGCTGTAAGTTTTCAATTTCCGAATTCTGAGAGGTCATGTTCAATCTCTCAGAATCTGGTATTTCCAGATAACTGTCAAAATCCATTCTCCTATGAGGTAATGAAATGTTGTCGAGGTTATTGTTATGAAAAACTCGTGGACGGCTGCGAAAAATGATAGAGCATATCTGTCGGTCGCGGATAAACGGCATATGTAGTTTTTCAAAACTCGCGATCGCCGAAAATCGGCAAATGTAGCATTGCTAAAGTCGCGGACGGCCGCGAAATACGAGCGCGCGTATTTGCCGATCGCCGAAAATCGGCAAATTTAGCGTTCCTAAAGTCGCGGTCGGCCGCGAAATACGACCACGCGTATTTGCCGATCGCCGAAAATCGGCAAATGTAGCGTTGCTATAGTCGCGGTCTGCCGCGAAATAAGAGCGCGCGTATTGCTGATCGCCGAAAATCGGCAAATGTAGCCGTGAAAAGTCGCGGTCAGCCGCGAAAAACGATCGCGTGTATTTGCCGATCGTAAATAGACGAAATACAACTTTGCGAAACTAGCGATCGTCCGTAAAAAACAGTCGCGTGTATTTGCCGGCCATAAATGAACAGAAAATACTGCTTATTGTGAAACTAGCGAGCGGCCGCGATGAACAATCTGCTGATTGCGGTTAAACGGCACAAGTAGCTTTGCGTAACTCGCAATCTGTTGTAAAATTTGATCGCACAAACGTAAATCGCACGTAAACTTGGCCGCCGCGTAAACGGCGGAGGTAACTACTACTCGACTCGATTGAGTCGAGTAGTTGGTACTACTCGACTCGATTTCGAGTAGTAGCAACTACTCGAGTAATTACTCGACTGTCGAGTACTCGCCCACCCCTACCCTGTGTAGACTAATAATATAGGCCCAAGAATACCTATTTGTAATTAATTGATTTTTTAAATACTTTGTGATCCGTTTCATGTTCTTAATTTTGTTCAGTCCTGGAATTACCCTTTAATATATATAATGATATACTTAAAAGTATGCTGTGTAAGTATTGGTGGCAGCGCAAAAAGTTGACACATGCGACTGATCCTGGGGGGGGGGGGGGGCGCCGTGACCACGTTTGCCCCGGGCGCCGCCAACCCTAGGGACGGCCCTGATTCAAGTTACTAATCAATCCCGAGTAATTGAGGTAATGCTACTGTGCTCAACCCGGGTATTTTTTTGCCATTTTGCATGCTTATTTAAAAAAATTTTAACATATTGAAAAACTTAGTTAACATACATAAATATACTTTTTTGTGGTCAGAATAATCTACAGAGTATTAAAATTACAAAAAAAATGTAAAAACTATACCATCACTTATCGCCAAATCTGGTCTCGAGGTTATGTAAACTCATCCACTTTTGGGCGAGGCACTAAATGTCCGCAGTGTTGGGGAAGCTACTTTTAAAATTTAGCTAGCTACAGCTACCAGCTACAGGTTGAAAAAAGTAGCTTTGCTACAGCTACAGGTTTTAAAAAGTAGCTAGCTACAGCTACAAAAATCCTGCTACAGCTACAGCTACTTTTTTAGCTACTTTCATGAAATAATTCCCACTTTCCCTGTCTTTCGCAGTAATCGCAGTGGTGTATTGACTGAACTGAACACCCATCTGGCTTTCAGACGTATTACGCCAAGTCTAGTTCAAGTAAATAAATAAATAAAAATAACTAACTTACAAGTTTTTGAAAGTATTTTTCATTGTAGCCTGATTAAAATATATTATCTATTTTTTTAAAGAAATGATAGGCATCTAAGTAATAAACACTAACATTAATTATGAGTTACATCATATTTGTATGTTAACATTTAAAATTACATGTTAAGATAATTCTGTTAAGATAATATCTGTTAGATATTTAAACAAAATGTATAGCTAGAATAATATTAGAAGGTCTATTTTAGAACACGTCCGTGTACCGAGACCCTTAGGCTAAATCCTTTTTCACACTTTAATATATAGGCTAGACCTATTTGAGGCTAAACATGGCTTAAGACCTAGGCCTACAGTTCGCGCATTATATCTCCGGTCTCCGGCTGTGGCAAAGTCAGCTGGTTGCATGGCGCGGGGGGAGAGCGGGTACTTTTCTTAAAGCATTGTGTCAAACGCTGTGTTTACCAAATTCATATGTTTTAAATATCATATGATACGGTTATTAGCGTAGTAGCAATAGCCGGAAATTATTTGCGAACTGCACTAGGCCCTACTTTCGTTATTTAAAAACCTTCCTATAGTGTTATAAGTAGGTTTGAATCATAATTGTTTATTATTGAATGTTCATTAAACGAGGAAACAAACTCTGTTGCTACATGCTCTTATTTACGAATAATGCTCGGATTGCGACTGCGTCGTCGTTTGTTTTTTTCAGACGACGCCGCATCACTGGTTTTGGCCGCATTGATGGTTAGCGTTGTTTTGATTATTTCGATCTATCGCGTTGTAAGTTCACTATCGTCGAACAAAGGCGGGGTGAATCCAGCGAATCCAGGCCAATGCGAAATTGTACTGATGCGTTCGCATGACTTGTTTTTGTTCTATGTCGATATCACAATGCCTCATGTTGTAAATAGTTGGCCGAACGTTTAGGCTAGTCAGTTTCGTCCTTGGACAACGATAGTGAACTTCCACAATCAAATATTGGTCTTTGGTCAAAGGCAATTGATTACAGGAGCTACAAAATCATTTACATCACCAACCATTACAAAATAAAGAACGTCACGATTTACTCAGGATCTTCGTATGGTTTGAAATGTTAAAATACCGGTTCGTGAAAAATATAAATGTTTGTATTGCGAAAGTAGCGGAAGAGTAGCGTTAAATTCCACTACTCGCTACTCTATATAGTAGCTCGCTACAGCTACAAGCTACGCATTTTAAAAAGTAGCGGCGCTACGGCTTTCGCTACTAATAAAGTAGCTTGCTACTGTAGCGCCGCTACTTTTAGCGCGCTACTCCCCAACACTGAATGTCCGTCACCACACTGAATACTAATTATCTTCATCGTAATCGTCGTTATAATTAACCACAGATATATCACTTAACCTATCATTGTATAAATATTCATTAATTTCTAAGAGAACGCGACATTCCGGCACGGTTATCCATTGTTTACAGGCAAACTACGCCATTGCAACACGCACATAGCATAAACAAAACATCATCTGTTTTCTAAACACCGTTGCAGTGATGCTCGGAAATCTAGAGCAAAACAAAATATACCACGAGAATCGGCGTTTCTTCCCGATTAGAATCATACCAGACAAGACATATTCTTCTTCTTCCAGCTGTTATAGTTAGCGCGGCAAATTCAAACTGCACACGGCCGCACATATGCGCCCGTGGGCTACCGCGCGGACGCGAATATGCGCCCGTGGAATTCAAGAGGTTAAAGTTTTGTATTTGTTCATAAGATTTAACATGGAATATAAATTTCAATGAAGCAGCTGAATAGAGTAAACAAAGTTTTTCAGCAAACCCATGTGTTATTATTGGAATTGAAACCATTGAATATATGCAGAAGCAGACTTTAAGCATTGGTTTATGAGTTGATAGATTTAGTGAGGGAAAATAAGGGGGGATTTATCAAAAGGGGTTTTCATCAAAGTCAAAATAAATGGATTTTTACCAAGAGATGTTTTGTTTCCACATCATTGTAAAGTAGATTAGTATAGAATTACTATACAGGCCTTGACATTCAATTCCATTGAAAAGAATATACTTAAAGAAGTTTGAAAACATGGGGAAATCATTGATTTTCCTCACATATTTCTAAAGACACTCAATAGTAATCATTCTTCTGGGAGACTAGTAAGTTCAAAAATTTGCAAAAAATACATTTTACTCAAAGTTGCAATGTTTCTTCTATAAATGTAAAGCAAAATTAATAATATTTTGTGTGGAGGCATATTTTAAGTCTTGGATTAATTTAACAACATTTTTAATGTCAGAAAAAGGCACAAACACAAATCATAATGATTTGTCTCACAGACTGAGACTACTATTGAAAAAACAGCATGAATACCAGTCGTAATCATTCGTCTCCCTGAATACGACGCAAATTAAAAAATCCCTAACCTAAAAACTGCTTACCTTCACGCACTGAAAACTGCCGCAGGATTGTCAAGGGAACCAAAAGAGACAACTTGAGGGAAGGATGGCATTCTGACTAATCTACAACCACCTGTTTAGCTGATTTCGGCTATGTTGCGTTATTGAGTATTCAGTAGACATTTTTAGTACAACAAACTTTATTATAGATTACAAAAAATTATTTAAAAGAGAGAGATTTGGGATCTTCCTGTTCTTCTAGGCTTCATCTAACTTGCCACTTCAATAATCCATTGTTGGACACATGCAAAATTTGAATTTAACGACAACAAAAGAGAACAAAATTAATGCCATCTGTTTTTGGTAGACAAACAAAAAAATGCTATATAAAATTAACATACCCCCGCCCGTGAACCACACTGGGGTTCACTGAAAAAATGAGAAACATAAACTAAAATCTGATGGGAGTTATGACGATATTTGGGATTAATCTTCTGTTGGGAAGGGTGACACCTTGGTGACAGCCCGAGTGAGAGATCCTTTGTTGGTGCGAAGGTGTACAACTCGTACAAGTCCGTCAGGTCCAGGGGATGTAGCTGTGACACGACCTATCCTCCAGCTGAGGGGTGGAGAATTCTCTTCGTGGATTAAGACAAGGTCGCCTTCTTTGATGTTTGCTTCAGGGGATTTCCACTTTCCTCGTTGCTGTAGAGAATGGATAGTCTTGTTTCCACCGCTTCCAAAAATGCTGAGACATAGCTTGAACGAGCTGCCATCTTGAGAGTCGATTGGTGGGTACTCCTTCCCATGTTGGCTCTGGAAGAGCGAGAAGAGGGCTTCCGACAAGAAAATGTCCAGGTGAGAGGTAGTCGACCTCCGAAGGGTCAGAGGACAGCGCTGTAATAGGCCTAGAATTGAGGATCGCTTCTATCTTCGTAGACAAGGTAAGAAACTCTTCAAAGTTAAGAAGTTGATTCCCAACAACCCGGCGGAAGTGATGTTTTATGCTCCGCACCATTCTCTCCCATAAACCTCCCTGGTGAGGTGCTGAGGGGGGTATAAAGTTAAACTTGATCTGGTCTTTTCATTACAAAACTTATTAATGGCTCGTTTAGTATCATTCTGTCTTAAGAATGACTGAATTCGTTGTAGTTCTGATGCAGCCCCAACGTAATTAGTCCCACAATCTGAAAAAATATTAGAGCATAGGCCTCTACGTGAAACAAAACGGGACAACGCCGCAATAAAGGCTTCAGTAGACAAACTACTAACAACCTCCAGATGAACAGCTTTAACAGCCAGACAAATGAAAACACAAATATACATCTTCACAGGACTTGTTCTTCGTAAGTTATTGGGTTTTACCATAAATGGTCCCAAAAAATCAGTTCCACAATTGTGAAAAACCTTAGAGGGAGTGACTCTAACTGCAGGTAGATCACCCATCTTCTGAGAGGCTAATTTAGGTTGACATCGAAAGCAGCGAATACATTTAAACAATCTTTTTTTGATTGCACTTCGAGCGGAGAGAATCCAAAACTTTTGAGAAATAATTCCTTGGAGATAGTGTGGTCCTGCATGTAAGTGTTAAACATGATAATAATCAATGATCAAATTTGTTATATGGTGCGACTTAGGCAAGATAATTGGGTGTTTTGCAGCGTAAGACGCTTGAGAGTGCCTAATGCGTCCTCCCACACGAATCAATCCACTCTCGTCTAAGAAGGGAGAGAGTGACGCCAATTGTGGAGAACAAGATTTGCCCTTTTTCAATCGAGAAATATTTTCGGAAAAGACTGTTTGTTGAATCAATTTACAAATAGTTACTGTTGCTTTATCAAGCTCTTCAACTTTTAAAAATCCTGATTCTTTCGTTTGATTTGATAGGTTGTATCTGAATCGTAAAATGTAGGCGATGACTCGCTGGAGGGTTGACCATGAGGAAAACTTTACAAGAAAATCAGGTTCTTGGGTGGTTACCATTATTGGTAGTGGTTCGGCTTTGAGTTCCGGTAATTGCTCCTTTTCGAGCCCTCTCGCTTTATCCCTATAAAGCGAGGAATAGGCCATGACTCCTGCTCCAAAGATAACCAATCGGGACCGTTCCACCATAAACGGTTGTCTTTCATTGATGAGAAAAGAGTTCCTCTACTGGCAATGTCGGCAGGATTACAGTGTGTTGAGATATGTTTCCAAATATGAGGAGGAGTGAGATCTTGAATTTCTGTGACTCGATTTGCGACAAACCTTTAGGCGAAAGGGTACAGTTTTTATCCATGAAAGAACTACAGATGAGTCACACCAAGCATGTACTTCATTCACTAGGTAATTTTGCGAAAGTATGGACTTGGAATAGTTCAAGAGTTTAGACAAAAGGTGGGCTCCGCAGAGCTAAAGTCTGGGAATAGATATTTTCTTAAGAGGAGCGACTTGCCCTTTAGCAATTAGGAGATGTATGTTTATCTCTCCAGAAGAGCTTACACAGCGCAAATAGACACAGGCTCCATAACCTGTTTCTGATCCATCACAAAATCCGTGAAAACTTATATGAACAGCATCAGCTAAGGAAACGTACCGAGGTAAGCTAAGTTCACTTAAGAGAGGGAGTTGTTGTAAGAACTTTGACCATTTTTCATTGAGATCTGGGGGTATAGGGGTATCCCATGACAAACCAAGAACCCACAAAACTTGGATCAATGCTTTCACCCAAAGGGTGACAGGAGTTAACCATCCATTTGGGTCAAAGATTTTGCTTATGGTTCCGAGAATACCTTGTTTGGTGGGTGGAGTGTCTGGTATGTTTAGTTGGTAAGAGAAGCTGTCTGAGGTTGGGGACCATTTTATGCCTAAAACTTTGAAATAAGGTTGATCAGAGGAGTTAAAGTACATGGGTGTCTCTTTATAAGAATCTGGCAAAGTTTCCATGAGTTGAGAGCTGTTACTAGTCCATTTCCTAAGATCGAAACATCCTTTGGAAAGGAGTTTTTCCACCTCATCTTTCAATAGCAGCGCTTGATCTGTGTTATTGGCACCTAAGATTAAATCGTCTACATACACTTGTTTCTTTAGAGCTTCAGCTGCTAGTGGAAAGTTTGTGCCTTCATCATTGATGAGTTGGTGTAAAGTTCTTATGGCTAAATATGGAGAGCAGTTGAAACCAAATACAACCGTAGTTAATCGATAGACTGAGAGAGGCACATCTTTCTTTTCCCTCCAGAACAACAGTTGATAGTTCCTATCATCTGGATGGATCATGATTTGACGAAACATTTGTTTTATATCGCATGAGAAAACAATCGGTGAAAACCTAAATTTCATCAGAACATCATTCAGATCATTATGTAGTTTAGGCCCTGTATAGAGAATGTCATTAAGACAGACACCTGAGGAGCTACGAGCACTGGCATCGTAAACAACTCGAAGTTTTGTTGATGAGGATTCTGCTTTGACTACTGCATGGTGAGGCAAATAAAATTGTTTATGATCATTTTTAGGAGGAGGGTCAACTGGTTCCATGTGTCCAGATAACAATATGTCATGTATGACTTTACTGTACTCAGCTTTTATTTCAGGCTGACTTTCTAATTTCCGTTCAAGCGATAAAAATCTATTGCGAGCACAAGTTGATGAGTCACCAAGAGGTGGGTGATTATCTTTAATAGGAAGCCTAACAACATATCGACCTTCAGAAGTTCTAGAGACACTGCTTAAAAAATGATTCTCACAAATTTCTTGTTCAGATGTTACATGAATTTTGTGTGGGGGTTCCTCTAGGGTCCAAAATTTCTGTAGAGAATTATGCAGGTCAATATCCTGTGTGCTCAGAAGAGAAACATTGCCATTGTCATGAGAGGCTGTTTTATTGGAATTAACAGCAGAAAGGGTTGGGGCAGAGCCTATGATAAGATATCCAAATACAGAATTCATAGCAGCAGGAAGGTTCTTGTTGAGGAAAATGCGTTTTCCAGTAACTACTTTGGTGAACAGATCAGCACCGATAAGCATATCTATCTTACTGGGAATATGAAATGTTGGGTCAGCAAGGACAACATGTTTGAAGTAATCTTTAACATTTACAGGGACTGCAGTGTGGGGTAAGTTCGATGTGATTCGATCCAATATTACAACTGGATGTTTAGTCGCAATAACGTCTCCACTAAGTGATGAGATGTCAACATTCGACAGTCCTTTAGATCTTACTTCTACTGAGGATAGGCCATCTAGCTTGGAGTTACAAAGAAAGTTTCGTTTTACCTTAAGTAGACTAGCAACATTTTCGGTTATGCAACTTACCATAGATGCAGAGTCCATAACAGCTCGGGCTACTACTGTGATACCGTTATCAGATTTCAAGTGCACTAAAGCAGTAGCTAACAATATAGTGGTGCTGGAGTTTGAGGAAACAGCTACAGAGGGAGGCTCAGAGTGATCAGAAACTGACAATGAAGCTTTGTTCATTTCGTTGTGGTTTGGAGAATTACTTGTGGACTTAAGGTCAGACCTATCATTACTAGGCCTACTAGTTCGATGTAAGAGAGAGTGATGTTTTAGCTTGCAGTCAAAACATGTTTTATTTGACTTACAATCCTTAACAGAGTGAGATGTTCCTAAGCAGTTCAAACAAAGATGGTTTTTCTTCACAAAATTGTACCTTTCTTGAACAGACAAATCTTTAAATTCTGAACAGCGATAAATGTTGTGATCCATTTTACTACAAAATACGCATGTGGCTTTCACATCACGAGAAGCGAGCAGGCTGGTGCGGTTTAGGCTTAATGGGGGCTTATGTAGGCCTATCTGAGTGGGGTGAGGGCTAGGCCTCTTACTATGTTGAGGGTAACCTACATTGCTTGGGGTGGTTTTATGAGAGTTAGAGAAGTTAGCGGCTTCGAGGCAGGAGCATTCATTTTCTAAGAATGTCATTATTTCTTCTACAGTGGGTAAGTTTTGAGAGTTTATGCGAGAGCTTTCAAATTTTCTGCGAATATCTGCATGTAGCTTTCTTAATAACATGGCTGAGAGTAAGATATTTTCTTTAGCTATTTCATGATTTAATGCAATAAGGGCTTGAGCATTTTCATTATACAAAGATATGAATGAGCGAATGTTCTTGAGAGAGATGTCGGTTAGGTTAGGTAAGTCTATTATGTTGTTGAGATGTAGGCTAATAATTTTCCTACTGTTTTGATAACGTTTCTGGAGAAGATCCCATGCTACATCATAATTTTCAGCGGTGATAGGCAGGTTTTTTACTAGATTAAAACGTTCTGCCTGAAGGGTAGAAAGCAGATATTGAAATCGCTCGACTTTGGAAATGTTTTCATTTTCGTGAACCGATACTTGGAATAGGCTGACATAGGACAACCATTGTTCTGGTGAACCATTCAATGTTTTGAGAGATAGAGGAGGGAGCTTTAGTGAGTGGCTATCTGTGTTAGAAGAAGAGGTGCGAGGTGCTAGGCCTATGTGATAGGCTACTCGTTTGTGGGCGGTCAGTAGATTGGGTGCTATCTGTGTTCAAGTCAGTGTTTGGGACAGGCCTAGGATTAGGTGATTTTGGGTCTTGAGACAAACCTAAGTGTTTCTTAACAAGGGTTTGGATCCCTACATACAGGTCAGAGATAGAATCTTGCAATTGAGAGAGAGTATCTTCATCATAATCATCAGGTAGATCCTCACTACTAAATAATTTTTCGAGAGAAGTTTCAAATTCTAGGTACTTTTTGTGGGTTTCAGTGTTAAGCAATTCTAACTTATTAATCTGTTCTGGGGACGAGTTACTACCTTCAGATACTGTATCTAAGGCCTCAATGTTGGTTTTAATCTTAGATAGACGATTTGAGATGGTACTAAACTGTCTTGAAATAGTAACAAATTTCATTCTGTACGGTATAATTGTTGAAGGACTTGGTTATAAAACGAAAAGGCTAAGTTATAATACCCTACTTTGGGAAAGTGATTCAAATTGGAGAAGGTGTAAGACAAAATAAACAGTATTTATTACTTACGATTATATTTTAAGTTGCAAATCTTTAATTTGTTTGAGCTAGTAAAGTTTTGAGGTTAGGCCTACTTTACTTTGTTTATGTGAGTTTGCAATACGAAATTGACTTAACAGATGGCATTGTTACAATAGCGCTTAGTGGTGGATTTGAGAACTACAAAGTATTTTGTTTTCATTTAAAATAACAAATTCACAAATTAATAAAGTCTGAGTAAAATTGAAGTACATAAATGTTTATTCGATATTCAAAAGTTCTTGTCTTGTGACTTCTTGTTTTGAATGATGATGTTAAGAATGGATACTGTTTTACCTCTGAGTGCATAGACTGTAAAATCCAAAAGAGCTTTCATTCAATCATCTGGCGCAGGGGGAACATATTGAGTATTCAGTAGACATTTTTAGTACAACAAACTTTATTACAGATTACAAAAAAATATTTAAAAGAGAGAGATTTGGGATCTTCCTGTTCTTCTAGGCTTCATCTAACTTGCCACTTCAATAATCCATTGTTGGACACATGCAAAATTTGAATTTAACAACAACAAAAGAGAACAAAATCAATGCCATCTGTTTTTGGTCGACAAACAAAAAAAAATACTATATAAAATTAACTCAACATGCATCGTCTGTCAGACTAATGATTAGGATTCTAGGGTTAATGTGTATACTAAACAATCCTACTCAGTTTTTTATTTACTGTGATACTGAGGGTGTTTTGACAAACAATTTATCATCAGCATTAAATTATTCTAATCATCATTATTTTTAATCTTCGATTGATTGTACCCAAACACAAGTCACTTCTGTTCACAGTATGACAGACGGAGCACAACAAGCCTTGCGCCGAACAATGGAGATCTACAGCCATACAACAAGGTTCGCCCTAGCGTGTAACAACAGTGAAAAAATCATTGAGCCTATCCAGGTGTGCAAATAGATTTTACAGCTTGTCTCACCACACTCTGAGAATATTTTTACATATTGTTTTTGTCCTTTGGTCACACATTTCCAGTGGAATAAAACAAGCTTGTTTATTTTTTTATATTTGGGAATGAGAACATAATTTTATGAATAGTTTCTTATGAATTGTTTAATACGTATTGTATATGTAAAAATGAAGATATTCGTCAAATTTGGTTGTATTAATTGGATAGAATGTTTGTTTCTCAAACCGTAGGGTCTTAATAGGGGTTCTCTTTAGAAATACTTCTCTCAAAAAATATTTTTAGAACTTTATTAATATACAAATTTCTATTCGGTAATATTTTTAGTTGGGACAACAGTGGCCAGCAATGTTTCAATCTAGATTTTTTTAGTATTCTAATTATACTTTTTTGAAGTGTAATTAGTGGTCTTAAGGTTGATATATACGTCCCTCCCCAACATTTACAAGATTTACAAGATAAATACTAATTCTATTAATATCTTTAAAAATATTCCTTCCATAAGAAATACATTTTAATTTGAGTGCTAAATAAAGGCCAGATGGGATTGGGGACCGTCCATAAATTACATCATCACTTTTTTGACCATTTTTGAGCCCCTCCCTACAATCATCTTACCGTCATAATCCACCTGACCACCCCCCCACCATTGAAAAATGACGTCATAGGGTACAAATACCTAAAATAATGCCAGTCTTTTGGATAGCTCTATTAAAGGGTTCTTCTGGGTTGAAACCATCAAATAAGGTTTTAAACTCTTTCGTCTAATTTGATATTAATCAGCTATTCAAACCACAACTTATTTAACTTTGTAGTACTGTATTTACTGAAGAGATTGATACTGACTTTGCCTGGAAATCTAAAAACATATCATGAAAATCTGCATTTATTGTAGTTTTGATCTGAAGGTAATATGATCATTTTAACGGATATTGTGAAAACCGATCACATAGTTTCTAAGCTGTTTAATTTAATGACATAGAAAGTTTTTCAATTTTCCTATCTAAGTTTTAAAACAAAATATGAAAAAATTATGCCATCCCAGCGTCTACCCCTGTCCCCATTTTCAAATTTTGTAATTTATGGACGGCTCCATACACCTTTTTACCTAAAGGAAAATAAACAACGTTCATGAAATCATGACAAAATTTCCAGTTATTTTGACACCTCAATCATAAAAATTGGGCCAAAATAAACCCTTTGGTGAGCTCATAAAAAAAATTATTTCTCAAGAAATTATTACAAATATGTGTTTACCACAACTTTTTTAAGAGCTTACCAAGACCGTTACTTTGGACAAATATTTATGATTGAGGTGTCAAATTACTGAAATTTTTTTTTCAAGATTTCATGAATATTGGTTTTTTCCTTTTGGTGAAAAGGCGTTGCCTTATATGGACCAATTTGGCATTAATTTTTGTATAAATGAATGCCTACAGGGCACCAACAAAAACATAATATGGACTTTTCTTACTGGGAATTTAAGTTTCTTTAATTTTACAATTTAATAGAGTATTAAAAGTTTATCGTTTTCAAGATATTCAGAAAAAAACCTAAAAATAGTAGAGTAAGCGTCACCTAGGTTTGCCAAAGCATGTACTAATCATCTCATCAAAAATTTGTCTCCAAGTCATATTGAAAACATTGTTGGTTACTTTTGATGTTTATTTACATTTTCTTTGAACTGTCAAATGGCCACTTTGCGTTTGTTTACAATATTGTTTTGTCGTCATTCGTGGTAATCATTTAGGATATAGATGTTAAAATTATCGCCTATTTTTAGAGTGTTGTATTTTCACTCCACCTAAAAAGTTTTAATTTGATTCCATTACTTCATTTAAGTATATTTTAGTTTGTTTTTTAGCAGATTGATTATTTTTTCCTGGGCTAATTTTGATGTTTGATGTTAAATTTTGAAGTTTTGAACGCAATATGAAACAGTCTTTCTTGGCAGATGCTGACTTGCAGCAAGTAGTAATGACTATTCGTAAACTCGCCTCTTTTTCTTTATTCTTTAATAAGAAAATCTCAGACTATTAATCATGCCGTATCCATGACATATCCTCTACGTGTTAGTACATACTGAATTTTAAAACGCCTATCAGTAATATTTTAAGTTGCGCAAGAGAACTTCTAGCTGCAATATTGCATCAGAACTTTTCCTTTAATGCAAGTGCTATACTAAAACAGATTTTCGTTGACAAAGTTTTCAGCACAGCTGGATTTTATGCTCAAGTTCGTAAGAAGACAATAGTTTGTTTACTTTTGTTTTGGCCAACTTAGGTGACTCCTAGTCTACCTTCTTAAGACCTCCCTCCTTCCCCCACTCAATGGCTACGAGTGGGGACTGTTGATATGTTCACCTCAACAGAATTTAGGCCTGGTTTGCACGACGACCAGACAGTGGGATAGTAGAAAAAAATTCTATTGATCTCTTTTGTTTAAAGGTTTTACTGTCCACTGTACTGGTCGTGCAAACCAGGCCTCAAGTTCAAACAAAGGATAAGACCATGGACAAAGTTACATGGTCAAAAATTGTGTTCCAAAATTTTCCTCTATACTTTTTGTTGCCTGGACTAGTATGGGTAAAAATGATTGTCCTCATTTTATAATTTTTATAAATAGTAAAAAATGCAAATTTCGGGTAGGCCCTACCGGTATTAATTATAAACATATGTTATTTATTTCAGTATCTACTGATAAACTTATAAATAAAATAGCCAAGGATTATCCTAGAATGTTACTCACAAATAGTTATGAGATTATTAGTAGTTCGTTCTACTTTTGTTTCTTGTTTTATATTATATATAAAAATACCTAATCTTAGGTATGGTATTTCAAAATAATTTCAACGAAAAATGGTGAATTAATGGTAATGGTTGTAGGGTAATAAATGGTATTTTATACTTTATACTTTTCTTGAAATGACGATTCCAGAACTTAATACCATGATGGTAATAACAGTTCAAGGAGTAAAAATTAGTCAATCTTATATGTTTTATTAAATAATAACTAAAACAAGAATGAGAATGATTTATTTTTCTCCATTGATAAGTACACTATAACATTGCACACTTTGTAAGTTAACAACAAAACCAGTCTTTACAAAAGTGAATATTCACTGATTGTCCATCAGACTGGTTCTCTGAAAAAAAAAACAACACAAAATCACAGTTTTGGTAAAAAATTTAGGGTCTCCAAGGCCAAGCCTGTTTGGAGAATCCTTTATTAATACCAGGGTATTAATAGATTCTGGTTGTTTACCCTGAGTTTTAAATACCCGGTTTACGTCATTAGTAACATCTAAATTCTATTTTTTTGATTTGAGAGCCCCTTATGAACAAAATGATCTCTGCTGGAGTAAAATATCCTTACTCGTTTCCCAAAAAAAATATAATCAGGCATTTTCAGGTTTTTTTCTTTGAATATTAAAATCAATTGCTCTTTAAAAAAAAAACTCACTTCAAATTACAGCTTATGCCCCTTATGCTTATGTATCCTATACGTATTAGTAGTAGGTATGAATAAGAATGATTTGTTCATTATTAATGGTAATGGGTCAGGGTTTCCCTGGTTTTTATGTCGTGAGAATACTTAGTTTCGTTCATCCCTCAATTTTCAATGACCCCTTTGTAACAAATTGCTTCTTATTATAATCAGCATCAATAGAAAAGTCACGTCAAGATCATAAGACTTCTTCAAATCTTGATCTAAGCTCACTGTTTCTATTGATGCTGATTATGATAATAAATTATACCTAGTGTGTTTTGAAATGTATTAAGATGTAATTTGAAGTGAGTTTTTGTAAAAGAGAAATCCATTTTAAAACACATAGAAAAAAACCCTCAAAATGCCTGACTACATTTTTGTTGGGATACGAGGAAGGATATTTTACTCCAGCAGAAGTAATTTGTCCAAACTTTGATAAAATAATACATTATAATCATAGTTGTTGTTATAATTTTGAGAGGAGATTAATCAAATTGCATTTATGATTTCTTAACATTTCAAAATTTTCAATAGGTCTGTTAAGTATTTGCAAGAAGTCTTGTAGTGTAGATCACCAACTATCCAACAAGTTATATCAATCACTATATGTGTTTAGTCACGGTGCTGCATTCTTCGCTACAACAAACTGAGTGATGCTCAACTGCTAATGAAAATAAATGAGATCTGTGAAAAAGAGCAGGTAAATATCCTTTTAATATTATTGAGTTGTATATTTTTGGAACCATTTTTACCTTAGATCCTTTGGCACTGTCTACCTTTTACATTAGCCCTGAATAGTTAAATTCACATTTTGAAAAGTTTGCTTCAAAACCATTAGACCAGCCCAATTCAACTTGTAAGGTGGATTTTCTCATTAAGCGGTTTGAACACCTCATACCTTCATGTGCTTGAGGGTAGTGCAGCTGCTGAAGCAGACAATTTAACTGCCTGACTCAGCATTTATGTTATGTATTCAGTAGACTGCTAATAATTATCTGATCTTAATAATTTAGTGAAACTACCTTGGATCGTTCAAATTTTGTTAAAAAATTGCACATGAACTTATCTTGCTGTCCCTCTTCTTATTTTTTGTTGATGTTAAAGTATTACTCATTTCCTTACTGAAGTTTAAAATTTAGGATTTTTAAGTAAGTGGACATCTTAAGTAAGTCATTTTAAGTAAGTCTGACAAAAGTTTAAACAGATTTAGGTCTAAATCAGGTGTTATTTGCATGCAAATTTTAATCAGAATAAAAAGCCACTAAAATTCCTCTTTTTGTTTAATTTTACTAAGTTCTTCAATTTGTTTAGTTTCAGATCAGAATTTGTAGAGTAATTGTAATTTATGTTTAGGGTGTTTTTTTTAACACAACTCAAAACTTTATTTTATCAGTGAAGGATTATTCCCCCCCCAATATCCCAGGATTTGTCCCCTCTTATAATTTTCTTTGGGGATACATAAAAAGTAAGGCCTATGAAAACAATTCACAGGATATTCAGCACCTCAAAGCAAACATAACAAATTTAATGCAAAAAATTCAAGGACGTACCTTGCAACACACGTTCAGGAATTTGATGGAGAGAGCACAACTTTGTACAAATGCCAATGGCGGATTGTTTGAACACTTGGTATAAACTTAATGTAATCAAACTTAAATAATAGGTTGTGTAAAATGTAAAGATTAACAAAACAATACTCATTTCATATTTATATGTGCATTATTCCATTTTAAAAATGGGTTGCATATATAAAAAAAACACCCTGTTCTACTTGTTTGAAATGGCAACCTACCCAGGTAGGTATTTTAAGCCAGGTATGAATGAGAGATGTGCATAGGATACAGTACTTATGGCGCGATCTCGTAGTCTTTTTACTGACTAAGGCCGACAGATTCCTTAAACAGGACAGTTAATTAATACCCCAACAGCCAATGGCAACTAAGGGACCTACATTTTAATGTGGCATCTCAACCACAATGTCACCAATTAATTATGAGCTGGTCTAATTATGATGATGGTATTATGGATGAACATAGTATGCACTAGTGCGGACGTTAATCCAAACCAGGGAATCCACAAGCCATAGCTTATAACTATCCACAATTTTGTGACTTCCAAGTAGCTGGATTACAGGACACACCACAGTCTACATAATTCCACCTCCATTTAGTCCATCTGGAAAATAAATATCCCTCATGTTTTCACAGATTCCTCATACGAAAGATGGGTTGGAAGCCATCATATTCACTGCTCAAGGTGACATGAGACAAGCATTGAACAACTTGCAGTCTACTTACAATGGTAATGTTAATTGATTTACCCTATGAGTAAGGTTTACTTGCTTGTTTGTATGTTTGCACAATTATCTCAAAAACGGCTGAAAGAATTTCATTCAAAGTCTGGAAATGACTAATTTGTGGTTAAAAAACAAATTCTAAGTTGGTTATACTGTCAAGAAAAAACCTAATTACGTAAAAAAGTGAATTTAAATGTTGTAGTTACGGGTAAAGTGATGGAGGAATCTTCTTTTGGCATAGATTTTCATCTCTCTCAAGATTTTAATTTTTTCAAGTGACTGACTTTGTTGCAAGGAATAATCGTGAGATTATTTACATGTGAAATATTTAAAAGGATTTTTTTCTCAGTTTAATTTTTTTCCCAGAGGCCTATTCTGGAAATAGTTTTCCTGCCAGACAGTCAGATTCGGCTTTGAACGGATGGAAGATAAAAAAGCAACAAAAAGTGGTCACTCGTGCATCTGTATTATTTTGCTGATTGATTTATTGTAACGCCGAACAATTATGACTCTAAACAGTGGTGTATTGGCAAATTTTCCAGTGTGAGAGCGCGTAATACATTTGTCAATTTTCCAGGATTTTCCCTGAACAAGGCACAGGGTAAAATAACACTCTAACTATGTTTATCTACGACCATTGCAATAAGCACCAATTATGGTATTACAATAAACATTATAATGATATACATTAAAACACCAAAAACCAAGCAGTACTCTAATGACGACTTTAGAGTACTGGAGTCACTTTAGAGTTCTGGTTCTAGACCAATGAGAGCTCGGCATTTGACGGAAGTAGTGTCATAATAACAATTACGCAATTCGCACATCAGCTGATTGTTGCATTACGATTCATGTTTGAGTTTACTTATCCCATCAGCTGATTGTTCCACAACGATTCATGGTTTAGTCTGCTTATTTGCCTAACCTCAAATTTTAGTTGACCTATTCCATCATTATTAAAAGTGTAATAGTTCACAAACATTTACATTTAAATTTCATAAATGAACACCCATATAAATAAACAAACACACAGCTTAATAATTATTTGTATATAATATGTCAACCTAGTATATCACTCAGTTAATATAAATTATTTGATAATGTTATTTTCCTAAAATCATTCATTAATTTATTACCATCTACCATAAAAATTTTAGATAAGTTAAGTTAGATCAGCTGTATTCATAATTTAATATAATGTATATTTATGGGTCAGGGAACGCTATCTCAAATTATCTATTTTATATAGCATGTTTTTCAAAATTTGATCTCTAATAATTCAGTGAAGTGTTTACCAAAGACCAAGTTAGTGAACCATGTGTTACATTGTTAAAGTGAAAAGTGGAACCATTGTAAAGGACTCCAGCTTCTATTCCAGAGAGAGATGGCCAAGTGTTAACTTCATTGTACCTGGACCTCGTTCCAATTTTAAATTTCATCCCCCTTAATTAGTAGATTTTTTTTTGTTAGCCAGCGGTAAACCTGATCTTAGTTGATTCCCCTTTAAGTGGCCAAATTTATCTATCTGAAGAAAAGATCAGGGTGAAGAGATAAACTCTTGGTAAGACCCATCCAAAATTTACTTCACCAACCATTGTTGAAGAGGAACAGACTTTCAAACAAAGACTTGATTTAATTAAATATAAAAAGAGATCAGAATTGGCAATTTATATTATTATCAAAATTATTTATTCTATTTAAAAGTATTTATGATTGTGATATTCAAACAAATTAATTTTTCAATGTCATGCCCGCACGATTCCCAGAACCCTATGTGAAGAGATCATGTTTCTCAAGAACTGAGCTAATGCCCTTAAATTGTACCATATTAATCCAATTAGCATAAGTAATTTTATCTAACCCCATCCACTGTAATAATCCTTGTACGTCCCCCTAGAGTTCAATTTTGATATTCATATTTATTGTTATTGTTGAATAAATAATAGTTTTGTAACAGATTACCATTCTTTTATTTCAAATTTAAATATTAAATAGGCTAGTATCACACTAATTATAATGACGCCATCTTGAACAATAATAATTAATTAGAATTAAGAAGAAAATATAAGAGTCACCTACCTGTACTTATAATTAAAGATATTTATTTATTTATTTATATTTACAAACCAAAAAGGCTGAGTTGTAATTGGCGCCGCAACGTAAGGGCATTGACAATGAAAAGTTAATGATCGCAGACATTATTTGAGATAGCAAGAAGATAATTTTGTAGGAGATAGCCTAGATTAAGACTCATCTCACCTCATTTAGATATAAGTATAATATCCAATTTATTGTATAATAATCCTAATTGCGTGCTTACTACCTCAATATGGGCGACGAACATAAATACCATTTAAGATCAACCGACAAACCTAAAGTTTCAACGACGCAGTCCGAGCAGACAAGTTTTGTTTTATTCGGCAATAACACGGAACCAATAAATGTACACCGCGAATCGGACAGTGACCCGTCAGTGAACAAAGAAAACATTGTTTCGGTAGGCGACTCAAATAATTCCGACAACGCGAGTGATTCTAATAATGAGACAACAATTTCGGCCGTGAGTGAAATGTCAGAACGTTCCGCCATTTTGTCCCAGCCGGCGTCTCCCACTTCAACACCAACGCCAACTTCAATCAGTGCTACCACTACTTCCGCGGCGATTTCCCCCGCTACATCGTCATTGAGCGAAATATACCGAACGGAACAACCAATCAGAACGCTAGTTTCTTTGACGAGCGACACAAGTACCGTCCCTCCTGTGCTGATTCCAGACCATACTCGTACTGAATCAGCTGTCGACAGTGTCGACCCACTCGTACAAATAGCAGCGGCGATCAATGCACTTAGAACCGACATGAATGAAATTAAATCGAGCAATGCTGCGATTAAAACTGACATGAATGCGCTTAAAACCGAGTTAAGAAATGAAATTAAAGCCGATATGAACGCAATCAAATCTGATATTAAAATACAACATGCAAACTTAAGATCTGAATTTCAAAATCACTCTGCCCGGGTCGAAAATCAAATTCAGCAAATTCACAATGAACAGTCAAATCTTAAAACTGACATAAATCAACTTAAAATTCTTCAGGAAAATTTGGCTAAGGAAGTCGATCAAATTGATACTAAATTAGAACAAGGGGAATACAAAATCAGAGAAAATTTAATACAAGACCTCATTCAACATAAACAGGAGGTTAGTCAAATCATCGTATCAGAAAATTGTAAAACCCAATTAAAAATCACTGAACAAATTAAACAGATTCAATTAGAGACACACAGGGAGGTAGAAAACATTTGTAAGGAAAATTATACACAAATCAAAGAACAAGTAACAGCTGAAATCAACCAAGTCAAATTAGAACTGAACCCAAACATTAAATCCAATGAATACCAAATTGCGAAATTGGCTGAGTCCGTGGAGGCGTGTCATAAGAAAATATTAGAAATACCTACTACACCCAACATTCAAACAACACAAGCGCCCGTCCCTATTAATATTGTGTGTAACGGCAGATCGACATTAACACCGGAAATGACCCACCCAAAATTTAATGGAAAGACACATAATTCCCAGGAATTTCTAAACAAACTTAAGAAATATTATGAGAAAAACCTACAGTTAAATCCAGAAAATAATAGTGCGGAAAGCCTAGTTGATCTCATTGAAATGTGCCTAGAAGGACATGCCTCAAAGTGGTTCAATTTAATCAAAACTGATATTCACACATGGGATGATTTTCAACATATGTTTGAATCGAAATATTGGAACCGAGATATCCAAAGAGGCGTCAAACAACGGATCGAAAATGAACGATATCGGCCAAATGGTTATCTGAACCGATCAGAGTATTTTATAGAGCGGGTGTTGACCCTTAAATCGCTAAACCCTCCCCTGGACGAAAAAGAAATCCTCGATTGCCTATCAAACCACTTTGGAGACATAATCCAAGATGCCTATAGAGTTCAAAATATTCAGACGGTCTGCGATTTTGAAGCTCTACTCCAGAGAGAAGATCTGCGAGAACAAGCAAGGTCACCTAACCATCAAAGGAACGAAAACCATAAACATAAAAAGGAAAATACACCTGAGGAAAATCATGTAAATAGAAACCACCACCAACACGGTAGAAAAGGTCATAACCAACACTACAATGAAAGAAACACGGACAATCGAGCGTACACACCTAAGTACCACCCGTACAATCGGAGACATGAGAATCACCTCCACCACGATAATCGGTACCAAAGAGACGACCGACGCCATCGATTTGGAAACGATTACCGTGACCTAAGACAGTTTCCCAATCTACCATCAAACCAACCGCCGTCTGAAGAGAGAAGACCACTGCCTAGATACCACCCGACACAAGAACAAAACCAGGTGTGCGCTGCCATTATTGAGGAGAACGCAAACCTAGTGCCAGAGGAAAATAATCAGGATTTAAACTGAGAGGCACTGATGATGGTGGTGACCTCATTCTCCATGTAAATAGCTCAAATCAGAAGAACACATCTTCAGTGCAAAATAAGAAAGAAGTCGGACATAAGAGGTCAATTGAAATTGTAAATAATGTAAATAACATGCATAATGAATCAGATACCAATAGTTTAACTTTGAGCAATATTTATTGTGATCGGGAGTTTTTATTTGAAGAAGAAACAGAACAAAATACTCATACGACTATATCGCAAAAATGCCCCGAAATAAGAATAAAGATCAAAAGCAAAGAAGTTACAGCTCTCATTGATACAGGTTCTAACATTACATGTCTAGCAGAAGATTGGTACATATCAAATCGGAGTGAATTAGGAAAAATAGAAGAATTACCAGTAAATAATATGCACATTAGAACAGCAACCAATGAAAAATCCCGGAAAATTTCAAAAATCGTAATGATTCCTATTACCATTGGTCAACAAACTATATTAACACAAATGCTCGTAGTACCAAAACTAATACAATCAGTAATTATCGGGATAGATACACTTAGTGCCTGGAAGATGAAGATAAATTTTGAAAAGGGTGAAATGCATATGAATATTAATGATACAGATTTAGTAATTCAATTCAATAACACAAATCGAGCTGGAATTTTATGCCATATAATCACTAATGATAAAAATGTGGATAATTTAGAAGATTACTGCTGCAATGAAGATCCATACGAAGAGTGTTATTATATTGAAGAAACAAACCCCAGAACATCATGTGAATTATCCCCTGAAATAATTACAGAATCCCTCAAAAATAATTTAAATCTAAATAGTATTCAAAAACAACAATTAACTGATTTGTTATTGGACTTTCAAGATGTATTCTCCGACCAACCTGGGTTATGTAACAAATACCAGCATGTATTAAGAGTCGAAAATCCTCAAAATTTTAAATGTCATACTTACCCAGTACCATTAGCACACCAAGACGCAGTCATGCGAGAAATAAGGGAAATGGAACGCCTAGGGATCATAGAGCGAAGCAACAGCACTTTTATAAACCCAATTATCCCGGTCGTCAAGAAAACTGGTGAAATAAGACTTTGTTTGGATGCTAGAAAAGCGAACGAAATTATTATTCCAGATTACGAATGTAATAGAAGTGTCAATGAATTATTAGCAAAATGTCAAGGTGCAAAATTTATCAGTAGTATCGATCTAACTTCATCATATTGGCAAGTTCCACTATCTGAAGAATCGAGAAAATACACAGCATTCCAGTTCCGAGGAAAGACCTACCACTACAAAGTTACACCATTTGGAATCAACACATCTCAGGCAGCATTAGTAAGGGCATTGGACAAAGTTTTCGATGAGGAAGTAGAAAAATTCACCTTAATTTATGTAGACGACATTTGTATAGTTTCACCCGACTTCCAAACACACTTAAAACATTTGAGGTATATTTTCAATAAATTAGCTGAAGCAAATATGACGATAAAGTTTTTAAAATCAAAATTTTGTCAAAGTTCAGTTCCGTTCTTGGGGTACACATTAACAGAAACCGGTTTGGAAATGGACCAGGAGCGGGTCAAACCAATCCTCGATTTCCCCACACCTAAAAATAGGACACAGTTAAAATCATTTTTGGGATGCATTAACTATTATAATAAATTTATTGACAAGTATTCAGAAACAATCCAACCCTTACTACGCCTCACCTCAAAGAAACAAAAATTTATCTGGACCGAAGAAGATGATAAAACTTTTCAAAGAGTTAAGAACCTATTTCTAAAAATGAATGTTCTTCACCATCCAGACAATACGAAGCCCTTCTACCTACAAACGGATGCATCAGATTTTTCGATAGGCGGACATTTATTTCAATACCGAGATAATGGAGACAAAGCAGCAATTATGTTTTTATCACGGACACTGCAGCCAGCAGAGCAAAGATATACGACCACTGAAAAAGAATTACTCGCCATCATCTATTGTTTACAGAAAACACGGTATATAATATTGGGCTCAAAATTAAACATCATAACTGACCATCATGCATTAACATTTCTAAAAACCTGTAAACTCTTGAATAATAGATTAACAAGGTGGGCATTGGCGATTCAAGAGTACAATTTCACGATCCATCACTGTAAAGGAGCCGATAATTCGACAGCCGACGCCCTGAGCAGAATAAGCTACCCAGTTGAAGAGAACCAGGAAACATCTCAGAGAGAATTAATTATCAATTATATTAGAAGAATTCCAGACCCTAGACTACAAGAAGATCTCCGAAACATTGGGAAATTACAGTCACAAGATCCCCGCCTTCAAGAGATTCGTCAAATATTATTAATACCCCAAGATACACCTGAACACACAAAAATCAAACAATCATATAAATTACACCAGGAAATACTATACCAAAAACACCTTAATAAATGGCTCATAGTAGTACCAGAAACCATCATAAATCGCCTTATTTGGGAGTGTCATTGCTACTACCTCCATTGCGGGTCTAAGAAATGTTTTGATTTACTCAGAGAATGTTTCATTTTCAAGAACATGAATCGAAGAATCCGGCAATACCTGGCATCCTGTGACTCGTGCCAACGGTGCAAAAATGATACTCATCCACCAAGAGGTTTCGCTCAAGGTATCAGTTGTAATCAGAAGAACGAACAGTTAGCTATCGACATTATAGGTCCTTTGCCGCCTGGCCGAGGAAATGTGAAATTCATGTTAATTGTCCTGGACATTTTCACTAAATTTATCAAATTATACCCAATGCAGCGTGCCACCACACAAACCATACTAAATAAATTGTTTAACCAACACTTTATAGAACATGGAATACCCCAGAGGATCCAAAGTGATAACGGTACGCAATTTAAGAGCCACAAATGGATAAGAAAGTTAGAAGAAAACAATATTATTCCAATATTTAACCCTGTGTACCATCCCCAATTTAATATGGCCGAAAGACCTATTAAAGAAGTGAAGCGCTGCTTAAGAACATACTGCTCAAGACAACACAGAAAATGGGCTCAGTGTATAACAGAAATTAATGAATACTTGAACGAAATTCCTCACGAAACTACAGGATTCAGTCCGAATGAACTACAGTTAGGAAGAAAAGATTTCAGGTTCTGGGAACGATATGTGGAAAACCCATTTTCAGAAGATGTCCCACTAGAACAGAAGATATTCCTCGCCTCCCAACGGATCCGAGAAAAGAAGGGAACACGAGCAAGAAGAGCTAACCGCGGTGTATTACCAACATTATTCAATTTAAACGATTTGGTATTGGTCAAAAATCATCAACTATCAAATGCAGCATTTGGAGAAACAGCCAAACTATTCGCCATATACGAAGGACCGTACCGCATCTCAAGTATCCTGGGACATTCGACTTATTTTGTACAAAAGTTAAATGAAGAACAAGAGTTTGGACCCTACCATGTAACTGCTCTTAGAAAATATATAACGCCAAACCGAGATCAACAATAAATACAGTGTAAATAGTGTTATTAACAGTTATATAAACATTTGGACAATACACGGACAACTAATTAAAAGTTGTAGATTAATTTGTTTATTTATGGATTGAGGGGATAAAAGACTCCAGTAAATATAAACAATAGTGTAATAAATGTTGAACAGTGAAACAAAATTTGAAATAAGTGAAGTGCGCGTGGACAGTATTAGGACCTGAAGTTATGATTGTAAATATTAGGTCATATAATCCATTTAGTTTTAAGAAATCATCATTTTAAATTATAAATAAATATTTTATCATTTAGTATAGTTTTGTAAATATTTGTTCCTATTATTATCGAGTTTTCATTAATTTCAATTCTTTAAATTAATTCAACTCTGAGGGGATATTGTAATAGTTCACAAACATTTACATTTAAATTTCATAAATGAACACCCATATAAATAAACAAACACACAGCTTAATAATTATTTGTATATAATATGTCAACCTAGTATATCACTCAGTTAATATAAATTATTTGATAATGTTATTTTCCTAAAATCATTCATTAATTTATTACCATCTACCATAAAAATTTTAGATAAGTTAAGTTAGATCAGCTGTATTCATAATTTAATATAATGTATATTTATGGGTCAGGGAACGCTATCTCAAATTATCTATTTTATATAGCATGTTTTTCAAAATTTGATCTCTAATAATTCAGTGAAGTGTTTACCAAAGACCAAGTTAGTGAACCATGTGTTACATTGTTAAAGTGAAAAGTGGAACCATTGTAAAGGACTCCAGCTTCTATTCCAGAGAGAGATGGCCAAGTGTTAACTTCATTGTACCTGGACCTCGTTCCAATTTTAAATTTCATCCCCCTTAATTAGTAGATTTTTTTTTGTTAGCCAGCGGTAAACCTGATCTTAGTTGATTCCCCTTTAAGTGGCCAAATTTATCTATCTGAAGAAAAGATCAGGGTGAAGAGATAAACTCTTGGTAAGACCCATCCAAAATTTACTTCACCAACCATTGTTGAAGAGGAACAGACTTTCAAACAAAGACTTGATTTAATTAAATATAAAAAGAGATCAGAATTGGCAATTTATATTATTATCAAAATTATTTATTCTATTTAAAAGTATTTATGATTGTGATATTCAAACAAATTAATTTTTCAATGTCATGCCCGCACGATTCCCAGAACCCTATGTGAAGAGATCATGTTTCTCAAGAACTGAGCTAATGCCCTTAAATTGTACCATATTAATCCAATTAGCATAAGTAATTTTATCTAACCCCATCCACTGTAATAATCCTTGTACGTCCCCCTAGAGTTCAATTTTGATATTCATATTTATTGTTATTGTTGAATAAATAATAGTTTTGTAACAGATTACCATTCTTTTATTTCAAATTTAAATATTAAATAGGCTAGTATCACACTAATTATAATGACGCCATCTTGAACAATAATAATTAATTAGAATTAAGAAGAAAATATAAGAGTCACCTACCTGTACTTATAATTAAAGATATTTATTTATTTATTTATATTTACAAACCAAAAAGGCTGAGTTGTAAAAGTCATGAGTTTTGTTTACCTTCGGGGGAAATTTTGTCTTATATTGTTGATCGTAGATAAAATAGTGTATGCAACGATTGTATTATGCCTTTAAGCCACTCGTGAGATGTGGCTTAAAGACATTCATTATACAATCGTTGCATAAACTACTATTATTGATATTCTTAAATAACTAAGTATTATACTTATGTGTCTTTTTTCATCTTATTTCTTAGTTTGATACTCAGTCACTTTCGGTCTTGGTGCCATGTGCAACCATCGATGTAAATAAATACAACTGGATAGCTCGCTCCCCGTAAGGCTCGTGACGTGATTTCCGAGCCAACACAGCTGTGCGTTGGGGTTGCAGCCGGGCCGAATTGAAGGGGCGTTGGGGGAAATGCGCGAAACAGTATTGTTAACCGTATTGAAACCGCATGGATTTGGGAGCAGTTTTACGGGTAAAGATTGCTTTAATAGATGTATTGTTACAACTATTAAGTAATTACAATTAATATTTATCTAAGATGCGTTCCCCCATCGCCCCTGCAAAATCTCAAACGCAACCACTGCTGGTGGCTCGTGACGCGGGGCCTGAGTTACCAATCCAGTGTACTTATTTACATCGATGTGTGCAACTAGTGACGTCTAAGGCGTCTTTGATGCCGACTAGGTTCATAATTACAACTCTCTTAATATACTCGGTCATGTGTTTACACAGAATAAGAATATTTATTGGTTGAATTAGGGATGGACGGGATTGGATTTTTAGTTCGGGATGGGACGGGACGGGATTTTTTCTTTCCTCCAAATTCGGGACGGGACGGGATTTTTTTCTTCCCTCCAAATTCGGGACGGGACGGGACGGTATTTTTGTCTTCCCTAAAGCTTCGGGAAATGCTCGTTCACGAATTTATTTTACTTTATTATAATAGTAGCATTAGGTCAAAAACAATGTTTGTACCATACCAACTCAAAAAATAAATTTAAGTGAAAAAATACTAACTTATAAGCAATTGAAAAAATAGCAAACATTAGGAACATATTTAAAAAAATTAGTAACTCAATGAAATTTTTAATTACTAACTTATAGAAAAATGGTAAATAAATTTATTATTTAGTTATTATTATTTTTTATTGAATTTGAATTTTTATTCTTTCTAATTTGAATGCATTAAAAACAGAATTCATGTATACTCATGTATACCGGTACTTTTCATGTATACTCTATACTATTATGAATTAAGAGATTTTGAATTGAATTGAATAATTGAATTATTAGAAATTTCTTTTAAAGTTTCAAAGTCTTTACTTTTGTCAGCTGCCAACATTTTTTTGATTTATTTATGAAAAATAATCATACTTTCGGTTGGGATTCGAAGACATCTTAATTAGTTTAGAAAGTTAGTTGAATCAATGGGCAAAACCGCAATTTGTAGCTGACCAATGTGGCCGACAATATGAACAATCATCACTGTCACGCCTTATAGCAAGTTATTTCTGTCGATTAACCATTATCAGTGAATACCTAAGATTGCTTTTCACACCCAATTGCAAGTTAGTAATCCTAAATTTGCTGTTTATCAGCGATCGGTAAATACGCGCAATCGGTTTTCATGGCCGATCTCGAGTTCTGTAAAGCAACATCAGCCAATAATCCGTGATCGGCAAATATGCGCGATCGTTTTTCATGGCGACTACGGGTTTCGTGAAGCAACATCGGTCGTTAATCCTTGATCAAAAAATACGCGGCCGTTAGCGAATTCCACAAATCTATTTTTTCCGTTCATCCACGACTGGCAAATACACGCGATGGTTTTTGCGGCCGATCAAGAGATTTGCCAAGCCGCATTTGCCGTTTATTTACGATCGGCAAATACGCACGGTAATTTTTAACGGACGATCGCGATATTCGCAAAGCTGAATTTGCCGTTTATTCGCGATTGGAAAATATGCGAGATTGTTTTCCGCAGCCGATCGCAAGTTTTGCGAAGCTACACCCGCTGTTTAGTTGCAATCGCTAAAACGATCCCGTCCCAAAAATTTCCCGAAGTAAATAAAAATCCCGCCCGAAAATCGGGAATTTCATTTTCCCGAACATTTCCCGAAATTTCGGGACCCGACCTTCCCTAGGTTGAATACAAAATACAATTGACTTTCTATACAACAAAAAAGGGCAACAATGGGTTTGACAATATGGAGCTGTTCGGAAGTAAATACAATCATTCTTCTTCCACTGCTTAAGGAAACTAACAATTAGCCTATTTGATACTCTATTAATTAGTAAAATATCCTTTTAATTTCAAGATATTATGACTTACTAGTTGTTTCCCGTCGATACTCGATGGACACGGGTCATTTTTGCACGTTATTAGAACTCTATTGGAATCATCCCAAACTTGATACTTACTTGATACTTGATGAATTAAGAGATCGCAACATCGCTCCTGCGACGTGGTCGTCAAATGGAAAAACATTAGGCCTCATTGAACATATCTTCAACATTGTAGTAGGCTGCTTCACACAGATATTCTTTTAACATACTTTTAAATTTCTTGAAGTTAGGCTCTTGAATAATATTAGTAGGCAGCCTATTGAAGATTTTAACACTACTATAAAAAGGGCTCTTGCTGGCCAAAGTAGAATTAATTTGAGGAACATGAACATGGTTGGCTCTTCTTGTATTGTATTGATGGACCAGATTATTAGTGACAAATATTTCCGGATTTCTTTTCACCAGTATAGCTGATTCCAAGATAAAAAGTGACGGCAAAGTCAGGATTCCCAATTCCCTAAATAGGGGCTTGCAGTGGGCAAGACGTTGAGTGCCACACATTCTCCTAACGACACGTTTTTGGAGGAGAAAAATCCTTTTAGCCATTGTACTACCTCCCCAGAATACTATTCCATAAGATATTATACTATGAAAACAACCATAATAGACTTTCGTTAAAATGTCGGTCTGAACCAATTTTTGGAGCCTAGTAATTAGATAAATGACAGATGTTAGTCTTGGAGCTAAGGCATTGATATGTTCATCCCACTTTAGATTATCAGTAATATGGAGACCAAGGTACTTTACTTTATCACAGGGAGTGAGGGAGACCCCATCCAAAGTCAGTTGGGGAGCTGGTTCAGGTTTCTTCCTGTTATAAAATTCCAAGAGTTTAGTTTTGCCAGAGTTTAAAATTAAGTAATTCTCATTACACCAGGTAACCATTTCATTTAGACCAGATTGGGTGTTTTCAAAAAGAACATCACGATCATGACTGCAAATTAAGTGACAAACATCGTCGGCAAATAGCCATACATTTCCAGATGTTATGGAATTCGGCAAATCGTTGACATAGAGCAAGTACAGTAAGGGCCCAAGGTTAGATCCTTGCGGGACCCCCACATTTAGGGCAGGAGGTGGAGCCGACCTAAATGTACGGAAGGTATTGTCGTTTCCCAGATACTTGAGTGAAACAACGAAATGGCGGTCTCTTAGGTAAGAAAAAATCCAAGATAAAGGTCTTCCGGCTATTCCCAGGGAGAGAAGTTTACGCAGTAAAACACTGTGGTTTAGAAGGTCAAACGCCTTAGTCATGTCGTAGAAAAGACATAAAAGGTTCTCCGAAAGATCCAGTTGGTCGTAGACACACTTCAGTAGTGCAAAGACAGCATCACACGTGGACATATGTTTGCGGAACCCAAATTGATTCTCAGTCAGAATATTGTTCAATTCAATAAATCTAAGAAAACGCTTCAAAAAAATCATTTCAAATACTTTCCCTATACAGGGCTGCACAGATATTGGACGATAATTACTAACAACTAGGGGGTCAGCCTTCTTAAATACTGGTACCACTTTAGAGGTTTTTAATTTACTAGGGAAGCAACCAGTTTCAAAGGATTTATTTATCAAATTAGCAAGCGCCTCAATAATGTTTTCATTACATAACTTGAGAAGACTACACGGTATCTCATCAATACCTGAACTCCTCTTAGCGCCCAGTGAAACAACCAGCTCCCTGACCTCAGCCGCAGAAGTAGGCTCAAGTACAAACAGACCATCAACCAGGTCAACCGGAAGTTCTGGAGCACTGTTATCATTAGCCAGTCTAGAAATTTCTTCAAAAAAGAACTCACTAAAATGATCAACAATAGTTTGAGGGTTGCTCACAACAGTATTATCAATTTTCAAACTTAAGTTGTTATGATTATCATATTTTTCATCGCTTAGAGTGCGGACCACAGCCCACGATTCCTTACTGGCATTTTTTGAGTTCAGAATTTTATTTCCAAAATATAAACGTTTATTCTCAGTGACAAGAGAGGTATGTAGCCGTTTGGCCCTTCTGTAGGCTACCCTGTCATCGTCAGAACAGCGTGGGGACCTGGTGTTCCAATACAGTTGCAGCAGAGCTTCATGCGAGTGGGCAATATCATCATTAATCCATGAAGAACTAGGCTCAATTCTAATCTTAAAAGTCATAGTAGGGAAACTTACATTAAACATATAAACAAATAATTCATAAAAATTATCAAAATTGTAATCAAGATCAAATTCCTGTAAATTATCCCTACGGGTCCATACTTCATTCCTAACCAGTATTTGAAACATCTCCAGAGTAGTAGCATTAAATTTCCTCCTATGGACCTTCCGGTCATTAATTTTCTCATTAACATCACATAATAGGTATACAGACAAATAGTGGTGATCAGATACATATGTCAAATCTGCTCGAGGTGCATGGAATACATTTGCCACACATTTGTCAACAATAAAATAATCAAGTTGGGTTGCAGAATCACCACAGATTCTAGTAGGCCCCATAAATATTACACTAAGATTATAACTATCAATCAAGTCATTCAGCAGTTGTCTCTTCCAGGAGCTTTCAAGGTAGTCAACATTTAAATCAGCACAAATACAGAAGGGAGTGTCAAACTTACTCCTCAAAACAGACAATAACAAATCAAATCGATCAATGAAATCTAAATAACCATCTACAGCTTCCTCAGGAGGTCTATATACTAAAATGATAATAAGCTGCAACTGTTTATGCTTCATTAGGCCCAAGCAAAACTCGAAATTTCCTTCACAACATATATTGACATAATCACATAAATTCAAGGGCTTGAGTGATAGCCCAGAGTCATTATTTAAGAGTATTGCAACCCCGCCTCCAGTGCGGCTTTGTCTGTTAAAATAAGAAATTACTTTATAACCAGGAACTTTAAATGAATTAAGCTTATGAGTATTAAGCCAAGTTTCAGCAACACAGATTATATCACTCTTATCTTTATGCAAAATAACTTCCAAATCTTCAATCTTGTTAAAAATAGATCTGATATTAATAAAATCAAGCTTAAACCTACTATCACAGGTAATATCCTTAGTCATCCGAGAACTAGTTGAGTTGGGGCCTATTCTCCGTTTTTTGGAATACTACTCAAAGGGTTTAGGCTGTCACTGCCTTTATTGCCAAAGCTGGTCCTAGGCCAATGCCTTCGATTTTTGGGCATCGAGTATTTAGTGATGAGAATTCCCTCAGGCCAGAGATTGCTATCCAACAGTTTTTCAGCAAAATCAAAAGGTACACCTACCTTAAAAGATGTGTACTCCCCCTGGTTCTTACTGGGAATCTGCTCACAACGAACTTGATTTCTATCAATCTGGTCCAAGCTGATTATGTAATCGACTAGATATTCCGCCTTCACACTGGGGCCAAACCTACTTAAAAATAACCAAGCTTTTCTCTCAGCCACGACAAGTGGTCCATCAACCTTTCCTTTACCTATAATAGCTTTGTTACGAAACCCGTTATGCCCACTATGCTGTCTAGTTCGTTCGACACTCTTTCTGTTCTTATTATATTGAAAACGCCCTATACTCTCATTTCCAGTTTGCTTCTTAAATGTGCGCGAATAGGAATGCAAGCTTACTCCCGACAAAACACTATTTTCCGGAGGCAATTGGTGCTTCTTTTTGTAAGTCACTTCCTTCCATTCATTAGAATTATTAATACACGGGAAATCAGATTGATCGAAAATATTTCCCCCAGACTTTCCACTACTATTCAACACAGGACTCGGAATACATTCGACATTTTCGATCATGACACAGCCACTCTTGCTTTTGTTCAAAGCTGATGTAGTACCACTGCTGCCAACATTCATATCCGTACCATTGCAATTCTGAGATTCTCTAACCAATACGTCACTACGATCATCAGTTAGTGTCAAACTTGAAATATTCTTGTTACTTTCACTAACGATGTCAGAATATCTTACTTCCGGTCGGGTCACATTTTCTTTTAACCTAAAAATATCATCAGAAATGGCTGTTAATTTATTATTGATATTAATATTGTCATTTAATACACTTTCAACCAGTTTCAACAGCTTCCCAACAGATTGAAAAATATTACAATAGTCATCCGTGCTGACAACGACCTCCTTAAGTGAGGCTAACCTCTTGCTACAAGGATCACATATCCACTTGATTTTACTTTCTAACTCAACGATCACTTGAAAATTATTACTACTTAATCCCGCACAATCGAAATGAAACTCTTGATCACACAATCCACCACACTGAACGCCTGGATAACTTTTGTTAATAGTTTTATTGCAGCCACTACATGGACGACGAACTGTCCTGGTCGACATCTTGACCGGAAGGGTGACAATAAAATGTCCATAATATCGTTCCCAAAGTTCCAATATGTAGCACACAACTATACTTTTATAATTTTATGCTGGTCTTGATTTTCACACATGAACACTGAAACACATGAAACTGCACGGAACAAGCAATTTCCATTGCCTACAATGAGCTCAATCTTTTATATCTATTATAACCATTTATATTTTTATTAAATATCTTTGGATGGTTCGCTGTGTAAAGTTCCAATGTGTAAGTTTAAATAACAAACCGAATTACCAACAGCAAGAAAAAAATCACAGAAAATACTATGATTTTATTTTGAGCTTCTGTCAAAGTAGTAGGCTATACCTTAAGGTGACCATTCACGTTCGTGCTTTGCACACCGTGCAATTCTTCAACATTGGTCTTATGATTAAAAGCACGCCGTGCCGATACGTGTGTGGGCTTTTTTACTCATAAGACAATGTTGTACAATTGCATGACGTGCAATGCACGGCGTGCAAAGCACGTACGTGAATGGTCATCTTTAACAACAATGCTGCGTCTTTCCTATACATACATAGATGCTCTTTAGGAATGCACAGGATAAACATAAGGCTTAAACCTTAGGTCTAAACTTAGAGCCTGTTTACTTAGTCCTAGTCCTTAGTAGCCTAATTAAAGCGTTCTATTAGGCTCAAAAACATCAGAAATAAGTAGGCCTAAAACTATAAATTTGTATTGGATTAAATGGTTTACAAAATGTTCAAGAAATAAGTCTTTTGGGAATTTTCAAAGGCCTATAGACATTGTAATTCCTATAAAACTTAGTTGACCTAAAATAAATATCAGTATTACTAAAAAGCAGACCTTAGTGACGCAATTTGTAACGACGTATCATAAAGTATAGCAGCGTCATGTGGATTTGAAGCTGGCTCGCCGAGTTGGCAGACCGACGCGATGCTGTTGTAACCAAAGTGGCTTGACATCGTGGCGTGAAAGTAAGCACAATGAATTAATATCGGAACACCTGACTACTTGCTGGTGAATAAATATATTTGTTACGATAATTTCCTTAACACGCACAGGATTTGGAGCACACGTTGAATTAAAACCAGTGCAGTATTACTGAAAAAAGTATAATCGGGGTTAATATCAGTTTTTTTAAGGTAAACTGCAACCATATTGTATAATTGTCTTGGTTTAAATTTAGTCAGATCCTCTGCAAAGTTTTACATTACTTATACTTTCTTATTATGCTAAAAATTGTATTTACTGTGAAGTAAACAATTTAAACTAATCCGCCTTTACAATTTATTTGCCATTGTAGTAATTACTTGGACGGACCAATAATGGTTACAATCAGCTGTTTCACTTAATTAAGTAACTTTATTTAACAACTTATTTAACAATAAACAATATTTAACAATAAAAACTTGTTTTTATAATTCACTAACTATAAAATTGTTTGGTTAAGATAATATAAAACTGTATTAGTTTTCCTGTCAATTTAAAGAACAATATGTAATATTGTACACGTTTTTGGGTACTGGCCATAATAAACCAAATGCTTCTTGAGCGATTGCTCTTCTTCTGTTGTTAGACAGAATAGTTTGTGCCGTTCAAATCAGCTGATTGAAGAAATGTTAATTAAAATTATTGCAAGGGTTTGGAAATTTCTATTTTTTCAATTTAATAAAGCAAGATAATGTAAAAGTAAATAAAACCTGCAAATATAGATAAGTTGTGCTTTTATTCGGTACAAACTGCATGTAAATCGGTCCAATGGAAGTCTCAGACGAACTGTCTGAAGAATTGAAAAAGTTGACTTTCTTCCCCATGTTAAATCTCCATAAGAAAAGTTTATTTTTCATTTTTGACCCATTTAACGTAATTTTTTTTCAAAATACGAATAAAACCTGCTACAGGGTGTCTACCAGTCGGGAATTCGGGAAAATTCGGGAAAATGTCGGGGATTTTGTAAGGTCGGGAATAGTCGGGAAAAAGTAATGAATTTCAACTTTTGGTCGGGAAATTTGAATTTGGCTATAAAACAAAACGAAATGGCCGTTTTCTTCGTTATTGTCATCGTCTCGGCCGGCAAATCTCTTGAACGAATCGTGGCAGACAAATTTTTAGCTATATCATGACCAGAAAAGCTGTCGCTTATTCCGCTGCCGCAAGTTTCTCGGTCCTAATACAGATGTAAAAACGCTCGCTCGTTTCGCGGCCGACAAGTCTCGCTCTTCACGCAGCCGACAAGTCTCGCTCTTAACGCGCCCGGCAAGTCTCTCGCTCTTTACGCGGCCAACAAGTATCTCGCTCTTTACGCGGCCGACAAGTATCTCGCTCTTTACGCGGCCGACAAGTATCTCGCTCTTTACGCGGCCGACAAGTATATCGCTCTTTACGCGGCCGACAAGTCTCTCGCTCTTTACGCGGCCGACAAGTCTCGCTCTTTACACGGCCGACAAGTATCTCGCTCTTTACGCGGCCGACAAGTCTCTCGCGCTTTATGCGGCCGACAAATATCTCGCTATTTACGCGGCCGACAAGTCTCTCGCTCTTTGCGAGGCCGACAAGTCTTGCTCTTTTACGCGGCCGACAAGTCTCTCCTCTTTACGCGGCCGACAAGTCTCTCGCTCTTTACGGGGCCGACGTCTCGCTCTTTACGCGGCCAACAAGTCTCTCTCGCTTTTTACGCGGCCGACAAGTCTCTCGCTCTTTACGCGGCCGACAAGTATCTCATTAGTTATGCTACCTTAAAATCGTGTGCTCTTTTCGTGGCTATCTTTATCTATTGGCCACATGAAGGCCAGAATATCTATAACCCGGCCGGCAAATTCCTTGGTCGTTTCAGGGTCAGCAAACCTCTCGGTCACATTGGGGCCGTCAGATATCTCACTCTCTTTGTGGCCGTCAAATCTGCCGCTCTTTTCGCGGCCATCACATCTTTCGCTTTTATTGCGGCCGGAAATCTTTCGCTTGTTTTGCGGCAGGTTAATCTATTGGTTGCATCGCGGCCGATGACCTTACTCATTTCGCGGCCATTAGACAACCTCGGTCATATTGCGGCCGGAAAGTCACTCCTTTTAGGAATGAAACATTTTTCGATCGATTCGCGGCAAACGAGTTCCTTGCTCTTTTAGTGGCCGTTATTGCGTTAAATCGCTATTTTTCGAGGCCAGAGATATTGTAATTTACAACATGGCTGGAAAATCTTTTGGACTTATTGCGGCCGGAAATTTTTTGCTTGTTTTTCGGTTGTCGGGTGGCTGATTGGTTCTTGATCGTATTGTGTCGCTTACTCTTTTCATAGCTGTTACATGATTCAGTCGTATTGCGGCCGGCAAATTTCGCTGTCGCATCGTGGCTGTCAAATCTCGGTCGTTTATACCACGGCCGGAAAATCTCTTGGTCACAACGCGGCCGGAAAATCGCTCGTTCTTTCCGCAGCCGGAAATCTCGGTCGCATTACGGCTAGCAAATATTTTGGACTTATCACAGTCATCTTGCTCATCTTTTGGCGATCTTTCGCTTGCATTGTAGCCGTCTAAATGTATTTCTTTACAAATATCGTTCTCAATATTTGTTATATGAGTTAATGGTCATGTTTCCAATGGTCGGGAATTTTTTTAATTTGTCGGGAAAAGTTGGGAAAAAGTCGGGAATTCCATATATGAAATTTGGTAGACACCCTGTGCTAATATAGGGCCGAAAACCTTTGTTTTGGTACAACCCGCATATAAATCGGCCCAGTAGAAGTCTCAGATGAACTGTCCCAAGGTTTTTTCCTTACGGCTTTAAATATATATATATAAATAACTCTTTCTCTCAGCGAGTGGAACTCGTGCCGGAGTAATCTTAGCTCTTGATTCAGCCTAATAATGATTTACCAATTTTTATGATTTTGGATTTTAACAATGCCAATTGTCTCAAATTAAAAGATAGTCTAATAAAAGTTTTACTAAGTTTTGATATACTGTTTTACTGTTAGATGGATATAAAACTTGGTGTGTGGCTTCATCTAGATGAGGTCTAATGTTCAATATCTAAAATCCCCGATATTTCCATTTTTGTGGCAGCAAACCTGCATACTCATTTACCATGTTATTCTTATGGAGCTTACAAAAACATGTCAAATCTTGCTATGTTGGCTTGAACTATGTTCTTTTGCATTTGAAATTCGCCGAGAATGCAGGTCTGTTGCAACGGGAGTATTTTGTTCAAATAATATTATCTTTAACTGTAGTAAACCGAAATAAATTGTCATGGAACTGAGTTAAGTAAAATTGTACCGTTGATTCAAAATATAATTCAAAAGATTAAGCATTAAGTTTTATAATCAAATAACCACAAGGTAGGTAGATCACAGTAATCACAATTGTTTTAAATAGCACGTACAGAATTGTAATTTTTAGGAATGGGGAAGTATTTGACTTCATAGTTATCACTCGACTTTTTAGACTTTTTAAAAATACTCGAACACAAGTTGAACAGTTAAACAATTTTGTAAAACAAATTGAGTAGTTAGGAAACATTTACATGTAGGCCAAATTTTATCAGTAAGATCATAATTAATTGTGTTCTATTTTTGACATGAAATACGCGACAAACAACAGGAAGAGCTATGCAATATCCCTTAACAATATCCCGTAAACTGATAAGGGAAAGGACGTAGAAAAGGTTCAAGATATTAACCAAGATAAGATAATATATTAATCGAGATATTAAGATATTAAGTTCCCTTGAAATTCGAAACATGGAATCATGGTGTATATCTTGAATGGAATGTCACACCGCTTTCGTTTGTGTATAATTTGATTTGTAAAAATAAAGATGAAAAATATGGCACGTCATTTGTTTTCATAAGATAATTAGTTTTTTGCATTTTTGTAATAGCTACCTACTCTTCCTCATATTTGATCACGGATGGTGAAAATGCCAAGCAATAGAACTGTGGTGTGGCAGGGTATTGGGGAGGAGTTTTAGTCCAAACAATATCCCCTTCCTTTCCCCAACTGGGCTTTTGTCCACTGTCTAGTTTTTATTTCTAACTTCAACATTTTAAGTTTAATTAATTAACCATTAATTTTAGGAGGAAAATAAAACTATTGTGGATGATGAAACCATAATAGTTCAGTATTGTAAATTTATATCATTCTTTTTGACAATGAAACTGACTGAAGATTTGGTCACAAATTTTGTGGCCTACTAAAGTATGTACAACTTATTATAACTTTATTACTAAATCTATCGTTGGGATGAAACTCAACGTTTTTGCAGTAATTTTAGGATATATTTTATTAGTGATGGACGGGATTGAATTTTCAGTTTGGGACAGGGCAAGATGGGATTTTTTCTTCCCTCTTGTTTTTGGGATGGGACGGGACGGGATTTTTGACTTCCCTTAAGCTTCATGAAATGCACGTTCACAAATTGATTTTATTTTATTATGATAATAGCGACAGGTTAAAAACAGTGTCAAATATAACTGTTTGTTGTTCGTACTAAGTACCTTATGTGTCCAAATTTCAAGAGTTAAATTTAAGTGAAAAAAACAGTAACTTATAAACAATGGACAAAAAAGCAAACATTACAAAAACACATTCCAAAATAAAAATAAACTAGTAACTGAATAAAATTGCTAATTATAAGTCAAATATTAATTTACACAGAAATGGCAAGTAAAGTAAGCCATTGTTTATTTGTTTGTAAGCTATTGTTTGTTTGTTATTATTTTTTATTTAATTTGAATTTCTATTCTTTCTAATTTTAATGGATTGAAAAACAGTTAACAAGCTCTAAAGTTTATATATAAGAAATAACATATGCAAGCGAAAAGTAAACTATTAGAGTGGTTATTGCATTTTGACAATTTTTTGCCATGCATAATCAGTAAACATTTTAATATATAATTTTACATTAAAAACACCAATATTTTAAATAATTTTTATTTCGTGAGGCCTTTCGCTAGCTATGCTGGCATCATCTATGCTGGCGAAAGGCCTCACGAAATAAAAATTATTTAAAATATTGGTGTTTTAAATGTAAAATTATATATTATGTATCCAATATTACCAGTTCATCAAGAAGAGTAAACATGTTATTGTGATTTTATAAACTTTATGCTTTGAATTCATTCTTTTATTTAAAAGAAAATTACTCATATTTTTTCCAGCACATTAAATTCCGACAAAAAATATTACTAATATTATAAAATGTGAAAGTATGGATGTTTGTGTGAATATCTATCTTTCAACCACGGGCAAAATGCTGAACCAACTGAGCTGAAATTTTGCAGGAATAGAGCCACTATATCAGAAAAGGGCAACGGCCTATTCACTTCCTTAAAATCCCCTCGGCTACGCTCCTTGAACGTCCTTAGCTTCAATGTTTCGATTTTATAAGGATGTAAACATTCAAATACTCAATTGTAAACAGCTGTGAATACTGAAATTTGAAATTTCAAAGAGCAGAAGTAAGATCAGCTGTAATTTTTATCGCGAGCGAAACCATGGGCAACTGCTAGTAAATAATAAATTTACTATCAAAATTATAACCGTAAATCGTAAATATTAGTTTTTGTAAGCTTAACATTATAAATTTAAGCTGAATATAAGAATACAACTGAATGTTTGGAAATCACTCCGACTCCCAAACTTAATGTTTCTTAAGTTCTTTGAAATTTCATTTAAAAGTCATAGGTTCTTTACTTTTGTCAACTGTAAACATGTGTTAACTTATTTATGAAAAATAATCATATATTCAGCTGAGATTCAATGACATCTTAATTAGTTTAGAAATGGAAGCAATGGGCAAATATAAAATACCCCTGTTGCAGAAGACCTGCATACTCAGCGAATTTCAAATACAAAACAACATATTTAAATCCAACATAGCGAGATTTTTCATGTTTTTGTAAGCTCCATAAGAATAACATGGGGAATGAGTATGCAGGTTTGCTGCTACGGGTGTATTAAAACTGGGTGGTTTTAATTCAATATTTAGTAGATCTGACCTAGAAGAAGCCATTTACCAAGTTTTAACAAGATATGTTGAGAAATAAGTGAGATACAGAATTTTACTTATTTCCCATAGGGTTAACATTGGGACAACGTACTGTGTTTACCACTTGCAATATCTCGATAACCAATGGACATAGAGCAGTGATTCAAAATACGAAATTGTTTGCTTTTTTGAGCTGAATTCAATGGTGCTAGTAAAAATTGGATTATTTTTAATTTTATATGTAAAAAACTCAAAAAACCCATTTTTGGGGGGTTTACCCCCCTTTATCCCCCCTTCTGGTAGGCCGATCGGGCTGGTTTACGAACTATACCGAATAATTACTACTTTACATGTCCATGCCAAATTTCATTGAGATTGGACCATTTTTACACGATTTATCTTGCTTAAAGACATATATAGATAAATATAATTTATGAAAATGAACGAATGGTGTTTTTGGCATCTGGGGACCTCAAAAAGAAAAGTTATGATGGTCTCGGGCTTAAGTCTTACCATGAGACCTACGGTAACAGCTTCTTCTCTATAGGGGAAATTCGCTAACAAGCATTAAAAACTGGCTGATTGAAAATCTATATATTTATTATAAGCCATTAATTAATTGAACCTGTTCATTTAGGTTTCGGCCATGTCAACAGTGAGAATGTATTTAAAGTTTGTGATGAGCCACATCCGCTGCTCGTCAAAGACATGCTCATGCACTGCGTGTCTGGCGACATATCCAAGGCCTACAAGGTGAGTTGTGTGTCTGGCGACACATCCAAGGCCTACAAGGTGAGTTGTGTCTGACGACACATCCAAGACCTACAAGGTGAGTTGTGTGTCTGGCGACACCATCCAAGGCCTACAAGGTGAGTTGTGTCTGACGACACATCCAAGGCCTACAAGGTGAGTTGTGTGTCTGGCGACACCATCCAAGGCCTACTAAGTGAGTTGTGTGTCTGGCGACGTATCCAAGGCCTACAAGGTGAGTTGTGTGTCTGGCGACGTATCCAAGGCCTACAAGATGAGTTGTGTGTCTGGCGACACATCCAAGGCCTACAAGTTGAGTTGTGTGTCTGGCGACACATCCAAGGCCCACAAGGTGAGTTGTGTGTCTGGCGACACATCCAAGGCCTACAAGGTGAGTTGTGTGTCTGGCGACACATCCAAGGCCTGCAAGGTGAGTTGTGTGTCTGGCGACACATCCAAGGCCTACAAGTTGAGTTGTGTGTCTGGCGACACATCCAAGGCCTACAAGGTGAGTTGTGTGTCTGGCGACGTATCCAAGGCCTAAAAGGTGAGTTGTGTGTCTGGCGACACATCCAAGGCCTACGAGGTGAGTTGTGTGTCTGGCGACACATCCAAGGCCTACAAGGTGAGTTGTGTGTCTAGCGACACATCCAAGGCCTACAAGGTGAATTGTGTGTCTGGCGACATATCCAAGGCCTACAAGGTGAGTTGTGTGTCTGGCGATACATCCAAGGCCTACAAGGTGAGTTGGTTTGAATGTTTCATGAATTGACTTTCCATCAAATTCGCAGAAATACTTTAAATTAATTGTATGTTCAAGTCGAGGAAATACTAGTGTTATGAACATTACCTGATTATGTTTAGTGTATTATTTGCAGTAAACCTTCAAAATATTCTCTGGATTTTGCTCAGAATCGTACTAGAAATTGCCAGGGTTAAAGCTGTCATGTTCCTACTGTATTATTGAGCTAATTAATACTAAATATCAAGCAAAATATTGGGATAAGAAAAGGAATTGAACAAACAACGGCTAGCTAGCAAATGCTTGGTGAATTTCTATTAGGTTAGCAAAAAAAATACCCCCGTTGCAGCAGACCTGCATACTCAGCGAATTTCAAATGCAAAACAACATATTTCAATCCAACATAGCGAGATTTGACATGTTTTTGAAAGCTCCATAAGAATAACATGGGAAATGAGTATGCAGGTTTGCTGCTACGGGTATATTAAAACTAGGTGGTTTTAATTCAATATTTAGTAGATCTGAACTAGAAGAAGCCATTTACCAAGTTTCATCAAGATACGTTGAGAAATAAGCGAGATATAGAATTTTACTTATTCTCCATAAGGTTAACATTGGGACAACGTACTGTGTTTACCACTTTCAATATCTCGGTAACCAATGGACATAGAGCAGTGATTCAAAATACTAAATTGTTTGTTTTTTTGAGCAGAATTCAATGGTGGTAACAAAAATTGGATTATTTTTATTTTTCTATACAAAAACTCAAAAAACCCATTTTTGGGGGAGTTTACCCCCCTTTACTCCCCCTTCCGGTAGTCCGATCGAGCTGGTTTTCGAACTCGTCCGTATAATTACTACTTTACATGGCTGTGCCAAATTTCATTCAGATTGGACCATTTACGGCCCCTATCGTGCTTAAAGACACACACATATCTATATAAATAAAATTCGAGTTTTGTCTGTACATTGCTTAGAATTATGAAATTTTCGGTTATTTTTACGTTTTGAAGGTCAGAGAATCTGAATCAAGCCTTTTCTCAATTTATGTCACGATGTGTGTTGGTAACGCTCAACATCACACTTTAGACCGCTTTTCACGCAAAAACTAGAGTACTGTTATGGCTGAAACTTTTTTCCTGTGTAGTATGCACATATGAGAAGGCTTTAGACGACTTAAAACTAGCGTACGTCTTTTTTAAATTAAATAGCAAGCTTCTAAAAACCGAGTTTTATTTGATTTCAACCAAGTTTCCCCATAATAATTAAAAGGGATGATGTTTTGTTTACATTTTCAGAGTTCCAAGCAGATGGTAGTTACCTTCACTGATGGATTCGTCGTTACAGATGTTTAATGATTTCATTCAGTTTTATGTTTTGGTTTATAATATTTATTTTTTTATGTACTATATAAAAGTAGCATTTAATCCATCGTTAGTTTTCGTACATAATCCATTTGCTCATGGAATCTACTCATCAAGTATAAAATGTTTGATATTTTTAGGCAATTTATTAAATCACAAGTACTTTTGAAATCAAACTGCAAAATCCTAAAACACGATTTTATTTTATCTCGACCAAGTTTAAGTTGTGGCAGAATACAAAATAATTGATGAACTGTTACATCTGTTTATATCTAAACAGATGTAAAAAGCAAAAAAAGTAGTATGTCAAATCAGCTGTCAGGAATAGAACATAAAATAAATCACTGACTAGAGATAATTTAAAGACCTTTCTTCCCTGTAACAGCTGTTATTGAAAGAGCTAATTTAAACCATTTATTTTATGTACATCATTAGAAAAAGACTTTGCTTTTGTCTTTTAGCGAATTTCATTGACGGAATTAACGAATTTCCTTAAAGGAATAAACTATTACCATAGGTCTCATGGCAAGACCTAAGCCCGAGGCCATGATAACTTTTCACTTTGGGGCTCCCAGAAGCAAAAAACACCATTTGAACGATATTTAAAGCGGAAAACACAGCACATTTTCCCTGTTTTATCCTCATGGAAAATAAGAAAAATTCTATATCTCGGTTACTACTCAACACACCTTAATAAAACTTGGTATATGTGGCTTTTATGGTTCAGATTCACATGATATTGTTTTAAAACCACAAAATGTATGTATGTCTGTTGCAGCAGACCTGCATACTCATTCCCTATGTTATTCTTATGGAAGAAATAAAATAAGGTCATGCATAGTCTGGAGGTCTGCTGCAACGGGGGTATTTTTTCGTTCAAGATAGACCCTAAAAACCTTAGAACTTTTTTTGACATTAAATCAAGGGAAAATTCTACGTTTTACGTACATATACTTTCATGAAACAGAAAACTGTATACTTGGTCTGCTGCGACGGGGGTATTTATATCCTGCCTAAGTGCCACTCAATACCATACATGCGAGCATATCTGACGATATTGGGCGTAAGCTTTCCTAGGGCAGTGACACACTTGAGGGCTTTGTCGGCGGGGCGCTGAATCTGCCCGCATGTATAGTACAGGGAGGCCAAATAGAAATACCTTCTGCGGGGGGTAGTAATAGAATAACTCCAGTCGCAGCAGACGTGCGGTCTTTGCAGATTCCTGAAAACATCTTTCTGATTAATGAAAGTTTACCTTCTTTACATTTGTCCAATACCACTGACCTATCACTGCACAGCCCAAACCACTTGTCTTACAACCTTGGACCTTTGCATGGACGTTCTTTATGGCGTAAGCATCCGCTAAGAACGTTTTCTTTTTAATTCAAACTTTTAAGGGGTCTTGGCGAGGTCGAAGTTTATAAGTTCTCCTTAGTAAATGGAATGGATGATCTTTTGTTTAGTTTTCAATGTTCATTCAACAAGCAGATGGTTCAAGCTTCACATACAGATACAGCTGATTTACAATTTTGTTACTTTCATAATGGTTTTATGGTTGTTTTGTTAATTGATTATTTTGATTATATGTACTATATAAAAGTTAGATTTAGTTTAGTTAGTTAACTTAAAGTTATCATTCGTTTTTGTACCTTATTTGTGTAATCATAAACTCAGTATGTGGCCCTATATTCATTTAGTCAGCAGGGAGTTACAATTTTCATCGTGAGCAAAGCCACGGGCAACTGCTAGTATATATATATATATATATATAGATATATATATATATGTATGAAAATGAACGAATAGTGTTTTTTGCTTCTGGGGGCCCCAAAACGAAAAGTTATCATGGTCTCGGGCTTAGGTCTTACCATGAGTACTACGGTAACAGCTTCTTCCCTATTGGGGAAATTCGCTAAAATGCTACCAAATAAACTCATAAACAACAAAAATTGCAATTTTTTATGCTATTGATTTTTTGGATAAAAATAAGCAAGATATTTAACGTTTCATTTTTCATGAAATGAATGTATTGAGAGCTTACCAGTTTGGGACTGAAGGTAGTGTGACCCTCAGAGCAGCCTCCCCCTCTCATTCATTTATGATGCATTTCCAAAAACATCCACCCTAATTCTCTTGGCCATAAGGAATTTATAACACAATTAATTTAAGCTTCTTAACAAGATTTAAAATCATTAACACTATTTAACAAGCTACATAGATCCGCATCTTGTTAAAGTTTTGACTGTCATCAGGTGCTTAGTAATAGTTGGCATTTTCAAGTGGGCTCGAAGTTTCCATGAAACTTAGGGTGGCTGGCATGTCCGCTTTCAGTGGGAAGCGGGCTGGCATCTAAAATTCTCAGTCCTACAGACACTCGTAAGCTTACTACAATAGTATAAGAGCAATCTCCAAAGTTTTATCGGATATGTTGTAATTTATTGTCAAGTATTTTTTTTTCTCTTTGACAGATTATTGCTCACTTGTGGAAGTTGGGTTATGCACCAGAAGATGTCATCACAAATATATTCAAAGTCAGCAAAGGACTGGACATTGCAGAACCCATTAAACTCGAGTTTGTCCAGGTATAGTGCCCCATGAATTTCCCAATCAATGACAGAGAATATAAGGGAAAAAGCAAATTGTAAATTGAAAATTACAGTAAAAACCGGCTAATCTGGAGTGTAGTGGTCTAGGAATTACAACACCCGGCATCAGATTAAGTGTCCTTTTCAAAATATTTTTATACTAGTGGCTTAAAGGGGAAAAACCCCTTAAAAATCAAATATAATAGAATGATGAATGTTAAACACAAAACATTGGAAATGCGATAATATATTACGCTGGACATTTTCTTCCCTGTCATAATTCTGTAACAGCTTGATTTATTTTAATGCTTGAGATGACAGTTCAAAAGTATTTTGACTTACATTTGCTACTATGTCTCAGAGTTTTAAGAAAGGGTATTATTGAAGTACAATAGAGGGATGAATCTTTGGAAGAGTGCTATCAGAACCAGAATTTTATTTCCAATAAGCAAGTATAAATTACATGCACTAGGAAAAAGTCTATGTACATAAATCAAGCATTTTTAGCAAGCAACAATACAAACCATAAAATAGTGTTTTTCCAGGCTGAAACAAGCCATGCAAAGAAAGCAAACCAAAAACAGCACTCAGGTCACACGCTTTCAAAAAATATACTTACAGCACTCTTTGGAATTTCAAAGAACTCATGGACGGAATATCCGTCAACATTGCCACAAACTCAACTTCTTTTCTTTACAATTAAGTGACATATGTTATGAACATTGTTTTTTAATGTTCTAAAAGTTAACTACAGATTTCAGCACTTGTTATTTATATCTATATCCCCCACAAAGTTGGAAATAAGATTCATGGGTTATATAACATTTAACCGAAGAATGTAAACAACTTGTCATGAAGAGACCAAAGAGTGTAGTGCGCCTGTAGCCTTCAGCTGGCTTAAAAATATATTTTGGTCATTCATAGAGTGCTTATTACAGAAATCTCCTTGAGGCTACATTTTACCAAGTAAGTTAATAGTAGGGGTGTGCGAATAGTGATTTTTGAACTCGAGCCGAGCCGAGCTGAGCTTTTTCAAAATTTTTCGAGCTCGAGCTTTTTCGAGCCAAGCTTTTTAACAATCACCAAATTATTAAATGGAATTATGAAGCTTGACTTTAATATTAAAAGGAACAACAAACTAATGTTTGCATGCATACCTTAAGTGAACACCAGCTCAAAACTAGAAAGCTTATCTCCAAAACAAGATATTGATCTAATAAGTTTATCAGTATTTTGTATTATGTTACATAAAATTATTGAAACTGGTTCAAAAAATAATTTATGAAGAAAAATACCAATTTAAAATCTACATTTATTATTTGACTCCCCAATCGCACAATGCTTTATTTTAAAATAAATAGTTAAAATTACATAATTAGACTAGTTACAAATAGGTACTACAACATTAATTTCAAGAGTTGAAAGGAGTAGATGGAAAGGTTTTCAAATGGTTATATCTAGTAAAAAATAACATATTTACACTTAGTCAAACACAAGATTGATTTTTTTTATGTTCACAAAGTAAAGATTATTAGAAATTAAATAGCAGTCCCAATTGTGACATAATGTCCATGGCTAAACTTATTATTTCAGAATATGAAATAATATTTAATAACAAAAATAATTTATTGTAATCCTAAAATTAGTTGCATTTTTAAACTTTTGTGAAGAAAATAATGTACAGTTTAACAAAATTAGGAAGAAGAAAGATAATAAATAAGGACGGAATAGAGAGAAAGAAAGAAACAGCTACCTCTCTCACTCTCCTTATCAGTGGCCAGTGAGTGGGGGGGGGGGTGGAGGTTGTTTACTTCAACCAAGCCCGTGTCCCGTTTTTTGCCATTGTCTGGCTCTGTGCGAGCGTGCGTGAGTTAATTAGGAGATAAGGAATCCTTACTACAAAATGCAAAAATACAAACAACTTGTCATACAACTATAAATGACGGTTCATATTTTTGTCTTATTTTTGACCAAAATGAAACTTGTACGATATACCGTATAAAACTTGTACGAGATAAGCCTTGATAAAACAATAGACTTAAATGCTGTATTTCGCGTTCTCCAAGGTCAACTAAATATAGCTCCGATTTCCGTCTAAATGGAGGTAATATTTCTTTTTGTCAACGTCCTTTCCTTATCACAAGGGAATATTTTTGTTTGTTTTCGTGGAAGGGAAACGCTTTTCCGGTTTAACGTGTCCAAAAATAGATCGCAATAATTATCTTTCCGGTAAGAACTCACTTATCAAAACTCGGCTCGAGTGTCGAGCTTTTTCAAAAAATGTCGAGCCGAGCCGAATACTGAAAAGCTCGACCGGTCGAATACTCGCACACCCCTAGTTAATAGGTTAGGATAAAACCAGGGAAGGGACTCCTGTTGATGTTCCAAACTCTGGCTCCACAGGCCAAATGGGATTCTGTTATATACATATTACTCAAAAGCCGGCAGTCCTGTTACAGATATTGGTCTAAACAGATCTGCAAGCTTAGACTTTTTTGTGCTAATTTTTTCTTGTGGCATCAAGTTTGTTGACCTGTTTTGCTGCCCAAATTCTCTGGATAAAAATAATTATCTGCCATATCTGTTCTTTGAGACCCAAATATTTGATATTGAGGACATTTTCTTTGATATCAGTAAAATATGGGTGTCAAAACAGTTCAACAAACTTAATGCCGCCTGAAAAAATACATTGGGTTGTCAGTCGATAGTAGGAAGATAATTCTTTATTAATTGTGCAGCCTACTCTGTTATTGACTCGATGAAACGCAGATAAAACTGGCAGAACTGAGCTTTTAAAGTGAGAAGTCTTATCTGTACCTGTACCTATAATTTGTCTTATAGATTATCTTAATATTACCTATCATTTGACATTAAATCAGCAGTAACAAGCCTCAATGTAATATAGTAATTGGTGAATCAAGTTTTAAATATTATTCTTTATTCTAATCACTTAAGCCTAGTCACTGATCAAATAATTTATTGGTTCATGAAAAGGTAAAAAACCAAAGAGATACAGAGCCCTAAAAGTGAGCAAATTTAGGTTGCAGTGAAAAAGGAATTTTTAAGTAACGTAATCCTGAGATTGCTATAGGCCTAATAAGCTTATTCAATTAAATATGACCAATGATTAAGGGGAATCAATAACATTCTAAATTCTTAACAATTAATTAGTTGTACCTTTGCACACTTAAATAATTGACATAGAAACATTATAACAACAAAACACTCATGCCTATCAAGGCTAACCTTACCATACACATTGGGATTAATATTTTAGTTCCTTGCAATTACCTTAGGCTTATCAGAAAACTTAAAGCTTCTAATTACGCCACAAACATCCAATATTATCCGACCCGAAACCGAACCAAACATAAGCTATCCGATCTGATTCAAAAATTTAATATCCGCATACCTCTAATTATCAGTGATCCGGCAATTTGGGTAATCCGGTACTTTTAAAGTCCCAGCAAATGTGCCAGAATAGAGGGTGCCTTCTTTATCTTGAGATACATTTATTACGTCATTTGAACTTTACTTATTTCCATTGTTAAAATATATTTGTATCAAACAAATATATTAGAAAAACTAAACATATTCTTTTATGTATTAGTATTACATAACTCTTTGTTTTTGTAAAAATTGATCATATAGGTTTTTACATTTTATTTTCTGTATTGTTTTTAGGAGATCGGGTTAGTACACATGCGCATTGTGGAGGGTTGTAACTCTCTGCTGCAGTTGGCAGGCCTGCTGGGGAAACTTTGTCAGAAAGCCTCTGCCCTCACAGCCCAACAGTAGTGAAAGTTGTACTATTGTTATTATATTAAAATAAAAGTTTCTTAGGAGCAACTTGGCTGTTGCTACCTTTATAAACATTATGAGACTTCCTCAATATTTGTGTAGTGCATGATGTAAAACGTGTAAATATGTCCTTTGAATGTTGCCAGTTGATTTTGCATTTCAGCAGAATCTCACAAACTCGACTCCAGGTAACACGACACTCTGGATAGTCAAACTTCTTTATTCAAAATAGTACAAATGTTGTACATGAATGGCGTCAATTTTTTAATACTAAATGCCAATAAAATAAGAAAAAAGTCTGCTTACATACATGAAATAAAAAAAACTGTTTATTGTGGAATCCTAAATGAATTATTTAAAAATAATTATTTACAGAAAAATTCATTTAAAGAATAAAGTGGTTTGAGCAGCAAGTGTTTTTTCAATTCCCTCTTATACTCTGTGCCCTCCCAGAATGCGGGTCGAGCTCAGGTAGTTTCACTCACACAGACACAGGGGATTAGAGCCGGTCAAGTCCGACCCTATTTTCCGCTTCATTAATCACCTAGTGGAAGTTCTCAGTCACGCTAAACCTTTTTTTATTTAACATTTTATGTAAAAACTTGTAGCATATATACATTCTACGTATTATTACAAGAAAAATGATATAAAATAATATACTGTTTACCAGTGCTGGACTGGCTGCTCTGTGGGCCCTCGGCAAAAATTTGTCGTGCCCCCCCCCCCCCCCCCACTTGCGAATGTTTTAAACCCAATGTAATATAAAAAACTTTTTTGAAACTCATTATTCTCTACACATTTAGCATACATTTATTAATATTAACATAAGGCCAACGAAATATAGAAAATAAGTACCCGTTGACACTACAAAATTAGGTTATAAATATGGTAATGCGTGTATAATTTCATAGAAATAGATTTATTAAAGGCTATTTAAAAACAATAAGTCTACGTTAATATATTAATAGACAAAATGTTAATGTGTGTCAATTTCTTAGAAACACATACAAGATTATATCTTAAAGACCATAATTATGATGTACATTGTACCGTACAAGTTTCTTCAAAAACATGAATATTTTCAAAAAACCTGTATACGATTATTTTAAAGTGCATAACATAACAATATGATTACGTTATCAATATGTTGATTGTTGAATGTAGGCTATCTCACGGTCTAACGGCAACATCTCAAACCATGGTCATAACTAAATCACACTATTAAGACGGTGACACACTATCACACATTTCCCCGAACAAGACATCACAACACACATCGCACAGGACAAAAGGAAGGATGAGTGATGGGGTGTCAGGGGTCCGCGCATCACACAAGACATCACACCACACATCGTCGCGAGCGCTCTGGAGGCGGTTTTTTGGCGAAAGATCAAAGAAATGTCTGGTACGGTGTCTTGTATGATATGTGATAGTGTGTCAGGGTCTACTCTGCCCCGAACGTCTTTCCGTACGCCGTCGCGTTACCGCGCTCGGAGGAATGTGTGATCCGATGTCTTGTTCGGGGGAATGTGTGGAGCGAAAAATTTATCTCCCTGCGCGGTTTGATGTGTGGTGTGATATCTTGTTCGGGCAAATGTGTGATAGTGTGTAGCAAACACCCCTTTAACATACCTGTGCCTTTAACATTTTCTTAAGCTCTTCACTTGAGCAAGCTATTTCGTTGATTATAGCCTATCTAATTACGTTCTTAAACAAGTCACTCTCGCAGTTCATCTGAATTAAATTACTTAGAAGTTCTTGGTCCAAAGAATTTCTTAACTTATTTTTTTACAATTTTAAGTTTTGAAAAAACTCTTTCGCATGAAACTTGAGTGCATGCATGGTATTGTAAGCAGGTATTTGTAAACAGAGTACAAATTGTTAAACAGGCCTGATTGAGATGACTGATTGTACAATATAGCAAAGACACATGATAAACATTGAGCACACCGTAACTTCTCTTCGGTCTTACATAGAGTTTTCTCGTCATCATTAGTAAGCAATTGATCATCAAAATTACTGGTACTTTGGCCTAGACTCTAGACTGTTTATTCATTGTAATCAATCACACACAGCACACTATTTCACTACTGTATTGTCACTATTTCACTAAGCACTAGGCAATATTAACCTATAAACTCTTGATCGTGAAATAAAGAGAGCATCGGCAATAGTAAACCTCTAATAAACACCATGCAGACAACAACCACATGCCCACTTTTCGCGATCGCGACGACAACGCCTCACAGCTGATCCTGGTGGCAGGGGTGGCAGTGGCGTCTAAATGGCAGTGGTGTGGTGATAACGAATAAACAAAGACAAAATGTGTTGCCTGTGCTAAACATAGACAAATGTGTGCTGTACACTAATCTTATAATGTTCCTTAATGAAATTTATCAGCTATCTTATTGATAAATAATACCCCCGTTGCAGCAGACCTGCATACTCAGCGAATTTCAAATGCAAAACAACATATTTCAATCCAACTTAGCGAGATTTGACGTGTTTTGTAACCTCCATAAGAATAACATGGGGAATGAGTATGCAGGTTTGCTGCAACAGGTATGTTAAAACTGGTTAGTTTTGATTAATTAATTAGTAGATCTTAAGTTGAAGCCATATACCAAGTTTTGTCAAGAAATGTAAAAAAATAAGTAAGATATAGAATTTTTTTATTTCCCATAAGGATAACATGGGGAATGATTATGCAGGTTTGCTGCCACAAAAATTGAAATTTCGGGGATTTTAGACTAAAATACATTAGATCTCATCTAGATGAAGCCACAAACCAAGTTTTATCCAGATACGTTGAGAAATAAGCGAGATATAGAATTTTACTTATTCCCCATAAGGTTAACATTGGGACAACGTACTGTGTTTACCACTTTCAATATCTTGGTAACCAATGGACATAGAGCAATGATTCAAAACACTGAATTGTTTGTTTTTTTAAGCTGAATTCAAGGTGCCAACAAAGATTCGATAAATTTTATTTTTCTATGTGAAAAACTCAAAAAACCCTTTTTGGGGGGGGGGGGTTTATCCCCCTTTACCCCCCCTTCCGGTGGTCCGATTGGGCTGGTTCACGAACTCGTCCAATCGATTACCACTTTACATGTCTGTTCCAAATTTCATTAAGATCGGACTATATTTACGGCCGCTATCGTGCTGACAGACACATATATATATATATATATATAGATAGATAGATATATAAAAATTTGAACGAATGGTGTTTTTTGCTTCTGGTGGCCCTAAAATGAAAAGTTATCATGGTCTCGGGCTTAGGTCTTACCATGAGACCTACGGTAATAGCTTCTTCCCTATAGGGGAAATTCGCTAAAATCAAAAATCTTATTTTCAAATAAAAATATTGTGGATTTAATTTTTAAGATTGAAAAACGGTATTTAAATAATTTTGTATTTTTGAGGCCCATGGGCCCCTTAATGCCGTGGGCCCTCGGCATTTGCCGACCTGCCAACCTGGCCAGTCCGGCACTTTGCTGAAACTACTAAAAACATGAGTCATGGAATAATGAAATATACCCAAGGTAAAGTCTAACAAACACAATACATTACTATTCTATAGACTGATATGAGCAGGTTTTTGTATATATATTTGTATGTTTTCGACCTTGTATCTTTATAAGACCCAGATTACTTTAACCTTTTACTTTAAATTTAATAACTAATTTGTATAAAAATTGTTGTTCGGAATATACGGTATTCTGCACGAACAAAATTGGTAAAGATTTAATATTGACAAAAATATACAAATGGTAATAAATGAAACAACAATATGTTCTGAGAGGATTTATTGAACAACATCATTGAAAACTGAACATTGCAAAGTGATAGATTAAAAAAACTAAAGACCCGGATTACAAATAATTTTAAAGTTATACTTAATAGACAAAACAACCAAATTCAATACAATATGCTAAAATGCAACACCCTAATGATAAACAATGTGTTTATTTTTATGTTGATTTGTTTTTATGTTTATTTTTATATTTTTTATGCAAACAATGCAATCATATCAACATTTCTGAACAAAATTAATTTTTTGATTAATAAAACAAAAACGTAACTATCTGAATATTTTATTCAAGCGATTGCACTCGTTTGAGCTCTTCACGTACAACATGTGTGTTATATAACTTGAGTTTGTTATAAATAAATAACTACTAAATTTATAAAATGATTTTCAGTTGTTTAATTAAAGTAAATCGCATATTATTTTATATCATTTTTTTGTAATATTGCGTAGAATGTATATCCGTTAAAAGTTTTTAAATAAAATGACAAATAAAAAAAGTTCAAACTGACTGGGAACGCCCACTATCTGACTAATGGAGCGGAAGTTAGGGAGGTCCTAATCACCAGCTCTCAGGCTTGTGAGTGCGCGTGCGTTCGAGGGGACTCTACCTGAGCTCGACCCGCATTCTGGGAGGGCACAGAGTATAAACCTATCTACGTTTTCAATTTTTGAAATACTTTCTGGCAAGAAATTGTAATATTTAATTCTGGCATACAAGGGCTTCTTTTCAAGGAACTTAAGATTATGTTGCATAAATTCAATTTTATTTTTGTTCCTGGTATCCTGGTGTCATAATTATGATATGAGCCCAATGACTTAAGCGCCGGTAGTTGCTTTGTGATGCGTAAAATTAATTCAAAAATGTACTGATAGAATACTGTAAAAATTCCCAGCCTAAAAAAATTACCTTTAACTGAATCCATCCAGTTTAACCCTAACACTATACGCAATTCTTTTTTTGCAAAACTAAAATTCTATACAAATTTTCATGAGATGTAGCTCCGTACAGAACGATTCCAATAAAAGCGAAATATATAGTTCTCAAAGTTTCTTTGGGACATAATTTTGACATTTTTCTCAATGCGTACAATCCGTATGAAATTTTATTACAAATTTGATCAACATGAAGGCTCCAGTTTAAATTTTTATCTATTACAACAGGATGTCTACTTATATTGGAATTAATTACTGGAAATACTGGAATTATACTGGAATTTCAAATTTGGTAATGGAATTTTGTTGAAATACAAGTGATAAAATTCGTCAAAAATAGTTTTGTTCAATACATTTAGATATAAAAAGTTCGACAACTCTTTTCTAGCTATGTTTGTTTGCAAACCCAAATTAAGGCCCCTTTAGACTAGGTCACAGTTGCCCGCAACTGTGCCCAGACACTGTTCCCGGCAACTGTGTCTGCTCGGGCAACCGCAGCGGGCAACTGCAACGGACACTGTTTCCAGCCAACTCTTCCCGCCCCAGTTGAGAAAGATGTTGTCAACAGAGGAGGAGTGCCTTCTTCTCGCTCTCCTAATTAGGAAAAGAAGGCGAAGAAGGAGGAGGAATGTTCCATGTTCATTTAATGTCAACCTCGAGAGCGGAAAAAGGGCTATATTATACCCTATTTTTTATGAGTTGTGTGCTGTTAGAAGTAAGTTTTTCAATTACTTCAGAATGTGTAAGGCCTCGTTCGATGATTTATTGGACTTAATCAGTGATGACATCAGGAAAGCTGATACAAAGTTGCGGAGAAGTATACCACCTAAAGAGAGATTGGCTGCCGCTTTGAGGTAAATTGGTTACAAACGAAAATACAACCGAAGGCTTCGTTTCCTCAAATAAAGTGAAAAACATCCTCGTTCTAGCGACGAAATGCAATGCGCACGCATTCGGTGGACGGGACACAGTGTCCTAGTCTAAACGGCCCCATTTGATTCAATGCCCCGCTTTGAGTCTCGGCAACCGTCAGTTGCTCTCGGTTGCTTGCCAGTGGCCGACATCGGTTGCGCGATTAAACACCGTTCAGACACTGTGTCCCTGCGGGCAACTGTGTCCGCCTAGTCTAAAAGGCTCCATAAGCGGCAATGCCTCGTGAGTTACCGAGAAACAGTTGCCGGACACGGTTACTGGACACAGTGTCCTAGTGTAAAAAGGGCCTAAACCACTTGTAATTCAGTTCAATTACTAACCATCCTTAATCAGACTTAAAATTTTATATATTAGGCCTATAACTTTTTTAAGATGGAAGATTTTTTTCAACATTTCTTACATTCATATATATTCACATCTATTTATCTATCTATCTATATTATTGATATGCTACATGGAAACTTTGTTCACGATAAGGCTTTTTTATTTTAAGACTTACCCCCACAGATTATACATCAAAACACACGTCTCTGTGCAGATTTGTCAAGCGTCTTTAGATTTTTAATTTAGGCAATATAACTCGAAAAAAGTGTGAACAACTTTTTTTTATAACAGATTTGTTCTGACAGAAGCGAAAATGTAAACAAATAAATATCTGATCAGCTGTGTGGAATGTAAGCAAAGGTAATAGAATAGCTATCTCCATATGGTCTGTACTGAAAGGTGAATGTGGAATTGAGTATAGATATCAAATTAGTTTAAAACTCAGCCCAGCTGTTTTTTTTTTATTTGAAAAGGAACAAGACGACGAAAATTTGTTGTGATCGGACACTTTATATTCTTTCAAACATGCTAAGAATGAGACGACAAAGAAGTGTTTATAACAGTCGGACACGGCTAGGCAATGTACGGCAAGATATCTGCACACGGCGGGACAACATACGGCAAGGTGTGCGTGAGCAAACAGAGGCTTCGTACGTGGAGCTGGAATAACAATTAGTGGAAAATTACACTGACAAAAATATCACTGACAAATCCAAGGATTCAGCAGCATTCACTTGGCGGGATGGCATTACCATGTCAGAAATGTGGGGCGCTACATTTTCAGTGAGAAAAAAGAGGAAGAGGCTATGGATTTTAATACTGCTGCCATAAGGGAAAGTGAATCTACTTACATATCGACAAAGCAATTATATTCAAAGCCTTATTACTGGTACCGATAGACTGAGCAGAAACTACAAAGAAAACATTAGTTCCTACAACTCTGTGCTCGCAATGGCAAGCAAAAGAGCTATTAAATGAAAGAAAACAATGGCAGAGGGTTTTTCATGTATAAAGTGTATGCAAAAATTTATCACTCAATTAGCTCCTTACAACCGTGAGGAAAGCATTCGTTATACGCTCAAATTTTGTATATGGCGGACGTCGAAACTGGTGATCAAGAAAGAATGCTAAACAAAGCCAATGAACTCATGAACAGCTTGACTGGACACTTGGTTAAAGTTAATCCCTAAGCGCAAGTTTTCAACGTGATGAGTTGCGTTCTGAAAAATTCTCCAGATGAGCAGCATACACCACTCGGATTGCAGATTGTCTGAGATCGAAAAACATATTAGCGCCGATACATCGACATAACCTCTAATGATGTTGCTATTATTTTTAGAGCAAACGATAGCGAACCACCAAGTGCGGGCGTGACTTGATGATTTACCCAAAAGATTGTATTTTCCCATTACAATACATAGTAAAATATATTGCTAATTTTGCCTCGACCCAATGGCTGACCCGTTGCTTTTTCCATAAGGAGATGAAGGTTGACATACAGAACTAAAACTGTAATGAATACGCAAGTGCACAACAAATATCGCTTACAATGCTGCAATACGCATCCTATCGAGTGGCTATCAGAGACACTTTCAGCATGCTACATCGTTCCAAAAACCTATTTTACAATAGATTGTCGACATATTATGTGCTCATAGAAGGCAGACAATCTATACCTATAAAAGGCAAAACCCTCACTCTCTCACTCACTCACTCATCACTAATTCTCCAACTCCCAATAACCCAGAAAGCTGAAATTTGATACACTGTTTCTTTAGGCATTAAATAGGAAAACTAAGTAGTTTTCATCCTGATCTGACCCTCGGACTCCGCCACAGACCCTCTCAAAGATCCCATATTATCCTTATGGCAGAATATAAATTGATTAAATGTTTATATTTAAACAGATGTGAAAAAGCAAGAAATTTAGTAGAATGTCAAACCGGCTGTCAGGAACAAAACATAAAATAAATCACTGATTAGAGATACTTATTATAAGACCTTTCTTCCCTGTAACAGCTGTTACTGAAAGAGCTAATTTAAACCATTTATTTTATCTACATCATTAGAAAAATACTTTGCGTTTGTCTTTTAGCAAATTTCATTGATGTAATTATTACCATAGGTCTCACGGCAAGACCTAAGCCCGAGACCGTGATAACTTTTCATTTTTGAGCTCCCAGAAGCAAAAAACACTATTCAAACTATATTTAAAGCTGAAAACACAGTACATTGTCCCTAAAGAAAAATTCTTTAGGGACAATGTACTGTGTCCCTAAAGATAAAATTATTTTGAACAATAGTAATATTATTGAAGATCCGGGAGAAATAGCCAATGAGTTTAACACACATTTTTTAAACTTATCAATAGCTTACAATAACTACAGTAATGGCAATATTAATTTAAATCTCACTTATTTTTCTCCATCAAACTTTTTTCCTTAGTCCTGTACTAGAGGTGGAAATTGTTAATATAGTAAAATCTATGCAGAATAAAAAATCCTCTGGTTTTGATGGCTTCAACAGTTTCGCTTTAAAGGAAATTATACATGTTATAGCACAACCTTTAGCCAGCTTAATTAATTTAAGTTTTGAATCTGGTACTTTTCCTAGTTTGTTAAAAAAATCTGTCGTTGTGCCAATTCATAAGAAAGGTAGCAGGGATTCCATCGATAACTACAGACCAGTCACTCTCCTGTCTGTCTTTTCAAAATTATTTGAGAAAGTAATGAGAGTAAGGTTGTTGAACTACCTGGAAAGACATAAAATAATGTCAAAAAAACAGTTTGGCTTTAAAAAAGGTTCTAGTACAGAAGATGCGGTTGGTAAGGTAATGCAAATCATCTACGTAAGTTTAAATTCAAATAAGAAAGTATCAGGTCTATTTATAGATTTCAAGAAGGCGTTTGACCTAGTTCGACATGACATTCTGATTGAAAAGCTGAAATTTGCTGGTATCCGTGGGGTCGCACTGAGCTGGTTCCAATCTTTTTTAGCCAACAGATCACAACAAGTTAAAGTTAAAAATGTCTTAAGTGATGTAAAAACTATCAATCTCGGAGTCCCTCAGGGATCGGTACTTTCTGCCGATCTTTTTTCAATTTTTATTAACGATCTTCTTCTGCAACCATTTTACGGCGAAATCATTGCCTTTGCAGACGACGTAGTTTTAATATATTCTTCCAATAGTTGGTTTGAAATTGAAAATTACATCTTGCAAGATTTAATCTTGCTTAATCAATGGTGTCGCAAAAATTCAATGATCATTAACGCTTCCAAAACAAAGATAGTAAATTTTGACCTTGTTGGCTTTTCTTTCAACCGACAATTTAAATATCATGATAACTGCAACAACTTTCTAAATTGTGGCTGCCAAGTAATAGAACAAGTAAATGAAATTAAGTATTTGGGCATCTATCTCGATAGTAAAATTACTTGGAAGACTCATATAAACAACCTTCATGCCAAAGTGAGAAAATCTGTAAGAACCTTTTACTTTTTTCGAAATATTTGTGATGAACAGTTTTTGCGATCGTTGTATTTTGCTCTGATTGATTCTCGTCTTCAGTATGGAATCCAGTTCTGGGGCGGCTCTTACGAATATCTACTTAATAAACTTTATATCACCCAAAAATACTTTGTCAGAATTATTCTTTTCAAGAATCACAGGGAAACCTCAGGTCCTCTTTTCAAACATTTGAATATCTTGCCAATAAAAAATTTATTCATTTTTAAAGTTTTAAAGATGTTTTACCAAATGAGCGGAAATTTAGCGGTAGGTGGAAATTTAAAATACACAACAAGAAGTACAACCCGGCAGCATTTTATTAGACCAAAAGTCAATAAATTTTTTTTCTCCAAATCTTTTGTCTACCTTGGGCCAAAGTGTTTTAACTTACTACCTGAAAACATTAAAACAGAAAATAATATAAAAACATTTTCCAAGAAACATGAGAATTGGCTCATGACAATTGAAGATATTAGCTTTTTTACCACTATTACCGCTTAAAATTGTAACACAATATCTTTCAGTATTTATATATTTAAAATCATTAGTAAAAGCCTTAGGTAGTAATTATACAGTTAACCTTTGTTAGCGATTAAAATTTTATTATTGTACTATAATTTAGCATACGCTCAAGTAGACCGCAAATATTATTAAGTTATGTTATCAAGGGAAGACTGAATGGACTGATAACAAATTGCAATTTGTGTGAATCCAAATAACCACCAAAAACTGGTTGTAGGTGGTTATTTCATTTCCAAATAATTTAAATGCTATTGTAAGAATGTTAAATGTGGAAAAATAAATATTCTTATTCTATATCTCGGATATTACTCAACATATCTTGATAAAACTTGGTATGTGGCTTTTATGGTTCAGATTCACCTGATATTGTTTTAAAACTACCAAACTTTTGCTTGACTGTTGCAGTAGACCTGCATACTCATTCCCCATGTTATTATTATGAAAGAAATAAAATAAGGTCATGCACATAGTCTGGAGGTCTGCTGCGACGGGGTATTTTTATGTTCAAGAAAGACCCTAAAAACCTTAGAACTTTTTTGACATTAAATCAAGGCAATTTCTACGTTTCAAGTACATATACTTTCATGAAACAGAAAACTGCTTTAGGATTCTCTAAGTACGCAAGGTCTAAGTGCGACGGAGATATTTATATTCCTGCTTAAGGGCCACTATATACCATGCATGCGAGCAAATTCAACGATATTGGGCATAAGCCTTCCCAGGGCAGTGGCACCCTTGAGGCCTTTATCGGCAAGGCGCTGAATCTGCTTACATGTATAGTACAGGGAGGCCAAATAGAAATACCTCCTGCCGGGGGTAGCAATAGAATAACTCCAGTCGCAGCAGACCTGCGGACTTTGAGGATTCCTGAAAACATCTTTCTGGTTAGTGAAAGTCCATCTTCTTTATATTTTTTGTTCAATACCACTGACCTATCACTGCACAGCCCAAACTACTTGACTTAGAACCTTGGACCTTTACATGGACGATCTTAAGGGTGTAAGCATCCGCTAAGAACGGTTTTTTTTAAATTCGAAGTGTTAACGGGTTTTGGCGGGGTCGAAGTTTATAAATTTTCCTACGCAAGTGGAATGGATGATCGTTTGTTTAATTTTCAATGTTCATTCAACAAGCAGATGGTTCAGCTTCACATATAGATACGATTTTACAGCTTATTTATTATTTGGTTACTTTCATAATGGTTTTATGGTTGTTTTGTTGATTTTTTAGGTAATATGTACTGTATAAAAGTTAAATTTAGTTTAGTTAGTTAAATTAAAGTCATCATTCTTTTTTTACCTTATCTGTTTAATCATAAACTCAAAATGTGGCCCTCCGGAGTTAGAGTTTTTATCGTGAGCAAAGCCACGAGCAAGCAACTGCTAGTCATTTATAATTTAATAATCGTGTGAATTTGCAGGGGTTCACCTAGTTAATCTATACCTATAAAAGGCAAAGCCCTCACTCACTCACTCATCACTAATACTCCAAATTCCCAATAACCCAGAAGGCTGAAATTTGGTTCACTGTTTCTTTAGGCATTAAATAGGAAAACTAAATGTTTTCATCCTGATCTGACCCTCGGACTCCGCCACGGACCCTCTCAAAGATCCCATATTATCCTAATGGCAGAATACAAATTGGTGAAATGTTTATATTTAAACAGATGTAAAATGCAAGAAATTTAGTGGAATGTCAAACCAGCTGCCAAGAATAGAACATAAAATAAATCACTGACTAGAGATCCTTATAAGACCTTTCTTCCCCGTAACAGCTGTTAATGAAAGAGCTAATTTAAACCATTTATTTTATCTACATCATTAGAAAAAATTACTTTGCGTTTGTCTTTTAGAAAATTTCATTGATGTAATTATTACCATAGGTCTCACGGCAAGACCTAAGCTCGAGACCATGATAACTTTTCATTTTGGAGCTCCCAGAAGCAAAAAACACTATTCAAACTATATTTAAAGCTGAAAACACAGTACATTGTCCCTATGGAAAAATTCTATATCTCGGTTATTACTCAACATATCTTGATAAAACTTGGTATGTGGTTTTTCTGGTTCAGATTCACCTGATATTGTTTTAAAACCACCAAATTTTTGAATGACTGTTGCAACAGATCTGCATACTCATTCCCCATTTTATTCTTATGGAAGAAATGAAATAAGGTCATGCACGTAGTCTGGAGGTCTGCTGCAACGGGGGTATTTTTATGTTCAAGATAGACCCTAAAAACCTTAGAATTTTTTTGACATTAAATCAAGGCAATTTCTACGTTTTACGTACATAAACTTTCATGAAACAGAAAACTGCTTTAGGATTCTCTAAGTACGCAAGGTCTGCTGCGACGGAGATTTTATATTCCTGCTTAAGGGCCACTATACAGTATACCATGCATGCGAGCAGATTCAACGATATTGGGCATAAGCCTTCCCAGGGCAGTTGCACCCTTGAGGCCTGTATCGGTGGGGCGCTGAATCTGCTCATATGTATAGTACAGGAAGGCTAAATAGAAATACCTCCTGCGGGGGGCAGCAATAGAATAACTCCAGTCGCAGCAGACCTGCGGACTTTGAGGATTCCTGAAAACATCTTTCTGGTTAATGAAAGTTCATCTTCTTTATATTTGTCCAATACCACTTACCTATCATTGCTCAGCCCAAACTACAAGACAGAACCTTGGACCTTTGCATGGACGATCTTAAGGGCGTAAGCATCCCCTAAGAACGGGGTTTTTAATTCAAAGTTTTAAGGTTTTGGCGGGGTTGAAGTTTATAAATTTTCCTACGCAAGTGGAATGGATGATCGTTTGTTTAATTTTCAATGTTCATTTAACAAGCAGGTGGTTTAGCTTCACATATGGATACGATTTTACAGCTGATTTATAATTTGGTTACTTTCATAATGGTTTTATAGTTGTTTTGTTGGTTTTTTAGGTGATATGTACTAAATATATAAAAGTTAAATTTAGTTTAGTTAGTTAACTTAAAGTCGTCATTCGTTTTTGTACCTCATCTGTTTAATCATAAACTCAGTATGTGGCCCTATCTTCATTTAGGCAGCGGGAGTTACAGTTTTTATCGTAAGAAAAGCCACGGGTAACTGCTAGTATGTTATAATCATAAAACAAGTGACGTGATAAAACAGTGAGAGACTGTGTCAGAAGATACTCATAATAAATTAGAACTTTAGTTTCCTTAATTTAGAATACTTTATTTCAGTAATGAATCATGTATTGTGGTAAACTCTCCTTCCTTGTAATATGAAAGTCAGGAGAAGAAATGCAAAGCGTGTTTTATTAGTTTAGTATTTCATTGTATTATTGTTTATTACTTTTTTCTGCAAACTGTTACTGATTATTAATTTATGCTTGTAATTTTATAATAACTATTTGGATAATAAAGTGGGAGGAACGTAAAGCTATAAGGGGAATTGGGAGGCCCTCATAAAAAATCAAACAAATATGTTAATCTTTGACAATTTTTTGTTATACTATTTATCTTATTTGTCGGTGCAGTAAATCAGCTATTTAATTTTAACAATATTGTTATTCATATGAATACAAATTTTAGTAATGGTACTCTTTAGTTAGCGAGTGACACTGGAATAAAAAAAATGTACCGGAAATACTGGAAATATACTGGAATTTTAAAATCAGATCTCAGTAGACACCCTGTACTAGTCCCAAGAATTTTTAATTTTGAACTTCTATACAATTTTCATCTCAAACAATATTTGATTGAACACTTGCCAAATTTTGAACAGTTGAAAAAGAAATGAATTTGGTTTTATTAGAATTTACTAACAGGTTCGAATTACATAAATATTGACTAATGGATGATAATTGAACAAAGGCAGATTCTTCTATTTTTTGGAGAGATTTACTGGAAATTTTTAAATTATTATCATTGGCATAAAGGGAAACTTTGGCATCATACATTTAATACATTTGGTAGACCTTTTAGATAGCATATAAACAACCAAGGCCCCAGAATAAAACCCTGTGACACTCCGTAATTTATGTTTTCTAACAAAGAGGGGACACTTATTTTATGGTTATTATTTATAAGAGTTAGCACAACAAATTGTTTCCTGTTTTTTAAATATGAATCAAACCAAGAAAAAGTCCTGCCTTGAATTTCCAATGATTTTAGAACTTCTAATAGCTTTGAATGTGAAACACTATCAAAAGCTTTACTGAGATCCATAAAGATCCCATAACAACTTCTCCCCTTTCGCCTGATTCTATTACAGATTCAATAAAATTTAAACTGGCACCAATGAATGACTTTCCTGAACGAAAACCAATTTGCTCTTTATCTATAAAGTAATTTGTTTCTAAGAATTCTGTAAATTTTATGCTCATTGCTCTTTCAAAAATTTTAGAAAAGGAAGGTAGAGATATAGGTCTGTAATTTTAAGGTTCTTTTGAATCCCCCTTTTTTAATAATGTTTTAAATTTTGGGATTTTTAGTTTTTCAGGGAAAATTCCAGTGATAAAAGAACAATTTATCACGAGGGTCGTCCAGAAAGTAAAGCACGTTTTGTCCCTACATCTAATCCATTGGTCCTATCTCCGTGACTGATAGTGTGGCCTAAACCTCCACTCCTGGTCTCAATCTGAGCCAAGTCTCGTTGCCGACCGACCACGGATTTCATTCTCACAGCGTTTCAAAATGGCGGCGTCTTTTGAATATCCCGCCAAATGTATTTGACCTAATAATGTTGCTTAAGTTCCTTACCACTTTCAAACGCTTTACAGCCTAAAAATTCCCTTAACCTTGAAAAAATTATTCATGTAAGACCAGGTAAGGGTTCCACCAGGGATTGTCCGAAAATGTCTTACTTGAGACAGCAAAGTTCTGTGAAGTTACTGCCGCTGCGTGGGGCGGGCGCCGCAGCGCCGTGTCGGCATGGATTAGCAACACCCTACCCTGCGATTGGATTTATCAAAATCGCAAGTTTTTAATGACTTGTGAAGTTATCGTATAGGGCCTCATAATGGACTCAGGATCACTTTTTTCTACACTACGAATAAATTCAACAGTGAATAAACGTTTTAGGCCGCAAAAAACTATTGAAATCACCTCATTCGCATTTGGCGGGATATTCAAAAGACGCCGCCATTTGGAAACGCTGTGAGAATGAAATCCGTGGTCGGTCGGTAACGAGGCTTGGCTCAGATTGAGACCAGGAGTGGAGATTTAGGCCACACTATCAGTTCCGGAGATAGGACCAATGGATTAGATGTAGGGACAAAACGTGCTTTACTTTCTGGACGACCCTCGTATATGGCTCAAAGGCAATTTCAAATAGTCGTCTGCAATTTTAATAATGGGCATGGGTAGGCCTATATCATGGGGATAACTTTGCACCTTCAATGTTTCTATAACAGGTTGACTACCAGTGGGGAATTCAAGAAAATTCGGGAAACGTCGTAGATTTTTATGTTCGGGAATAGTGGCAAAAAATAATGAATTTCAACCTTTAGTCAGGAAATTCTAATTTGGCTGTAATACGATGCAAAATAGCTATTTTTGTTGTTTTTATCGTCTTATCGGCCAGCAGATCCCTTGATCGACTCGTGGCAGAATAATTTTTCAGTCATCGCGACTGGAAAATCTGTCGTTCATACCGCTGCCGGCAAATCTCTTATTGGCCATGAATCGCTTTCTCGTTTCATGGCTGAACTGTCTCTCGCTCTTAACGTGGCCGTCCATTTTCTGGTCGTATTGTTTTTGGAAGCCGTGCACTTTCTTCATGGCTATCACATCTATTGGCCACATGAAGGTCAAAACTTCTATTTTTTATGCTGCGGCAGGCAAATCCCTCGGTTGTAAATCGAGGCCGTAAAATCCCTCACTTTCTTCGTGGCCGTCATTTAGCTCTTTTCGCGAAGAACACTAAAAAACATTTCTAGAAAGTCTAGTGCATCATATCTTTCGGTCTTATTATGGACGGAAATCTTTCTCTTGTTTTGCGGCCAGCAAATCTCTTAGAGACTCATCACAGCTGATGAAATTCTCGCTTTTTGCGGCCGTGAGCCTTCGCGGTTGTAAAATTGTTCCCTTGTTCGCTCTTTTCGGGATGGAAACTTGTTTTAGTCGCTTTGCGGTAGGCAAAATCCTTACTCTTTTTGTGACTGGGTTGTATCTCTCGGTCGTATTATGACTAGGAAATCACGGGATATTTTCACAACAGGAAATCATTTATTTCCAGTCATTTATACAAATCTCTTGGTTTTATTGCAGCCGATAAATAGCTCGATCACATTGCCAACGGCAACTGTATCGGCCGCATCATGGCTGTCAAATCTTTGCCGTTTTTGTGGCCTATCGTATCTTGATTATATTGCCAGAAAATTGTTCACTTTTTGTGGCCATTACATCTTTTGGTCGCATTGAGACAGAAACCACTCATGTCCCCTATCAAAACATTTTGGTTGTTGTTTGCTCGATGGTCTCTTGATCATATTGCATCTGGGAAATCACTCACTCTTTTCAAGGCTTTTAATTTGGTAATATTTTGGCCAGAATATTACTCAGTTTTTCCGCGGCTGACAAATTTTGAGTGCATTGCGGCCTGGTGGTATCGTGGCCATCAAATCCCTCGCTCTCTTCGGGGGCCTTCAAGTCTGTTGCTCCTGTAATGGTTTAACCCCGAGTTTTAGCGTGGATAGCCTCAGCATTTTTCCAGGTTCCTATTAGCATAGCCATCTCTAGTAATAAGGCCGCGGCCTTCGACCTGGCAACGTCGCTTCTCAAGGGTTTTTTGCATAGTAAATCCATTGACTTTGCCTTTCAGAGCCAGCTGGTTTCAAGTAAACAAAAAATAGTGCCATAAGAGAGTATGGATAACCAAATCAGCTGAACCCTTAGGCGCGATGTTGCCATTTACTAGCGCCGCGGCCTTGTACTAGAGATGGTTATGCTATTAGTGGTTTTTTGCTGAGTGGCAGGGGCGGATCCAGGATTTACATTTGGGGGGGGGCACCACTGGGGGGTATGGAATACCCCCCCAGGTAAAGGGGGGTCCGGGGGCCCTCCCCCAGGAAAATGTTTAACTTAAAACCCCTTTTTTGTCATTTTTAGTAAGTTTTAATGCTTAATTAAACCTTTTTAATGTAATGCTATTTATTATTATTGTTCTTTAATTTTAGTTAACTAAATGATGCCCACAGTAACTATGTGTCGCCTGGGGTTGCACTTGTTGAGTTCTTTTCCCCATGTTTAGTTATGGGAGGAAAGAAGTAACCGTACCCAGGAGTAATGAATTACAAAGTAGGAAATAATGATTTTTTATTAATACTCTTCAAATATGAAAATAATACTTTCTACTTGTACATTTCTTCATAGGAACTTCAAAGATAATTTTCTCTTATGTTTTTGAGTGTAAACGTCCAACACTTCTTCAGCATTCAGTATGCTGGAAATATCCTGATGGACGTGCAGTAAAGCAAGACCATTAGTCCTTCTTCAGTCATTGTGCTGCACAGAAATGTTTTTAAGCGACGCAAAGCTCAAAAAGTTCTCTCCGCTGTACTGGTAGTTACAGGAAAAGTGCACAACAGCTGAAGTAACACTCGGATGTTTGGCAGACAATCTGCGAACTTATAAGCTTGCGCTGGATGCTTAGGCATCTTATTTTCGGAAGAAGATTTGCTTCCAAATCATCAGCTCACCTTTCAAGGCAGAAAAACAAGGGAAATCTTCTTTATATTTGATTGCCTCTTGAAGAATATCACTAATTTTTGTATCATCTAAATCTGGTCTTAATATGTTGAAGTTTCCAACGCAATCCATCTCCTTCTTGGGGAATCTTGCCGTCAATTCATTTATGACGAAATCAAGAAACAGAATGTAGACTGCCATGCGATAGTAGTCCTCAGCTGACTCTGCAAGAGGACTGGACCGGTTTGTTTGCCGGGCTGCTATCCTTGGTATTTGAATTGTGGTGCCCATTTCCTTTGCCAAGATGGCGGCTTTGCTAAAAAGCTCATTGAAGGTGTTAGTGCTGTTATCTCGTTTTTCCTGAATGCTCTGTATTGTAGCCTCTACAAGCTGAGAGGCTTTGAGGACAACCATGTACTCTGCTTGGAGTTTGCGAGCTAAGGGCAAAGTTACTCCAAGTATCTCAGCCAAGACTACGGCACTAATTAAAAACTCTGAGGACAGAGTAGAGTGCATGAAAGCAAATGCATTACTTCCTTTACCTTCCAGTGAATTAGCAATACCTTCTAGAAGAGTGGGGAGTGCAGGAAGGTGTTCCATGAACGTCAACACAGCTTCATGCCTTTCTATCCACCTTGTTTCACATAGTCTCTTCAAACCATGTTTTCCTGGCTTAAGATCATGATTTTCTCGCATTTCTTCTTCCAAAGCTTTAAATCTTGCAGCAGAGTCGTGGAAAAAGTTTGCCACCGAAGAGATGACTCCCAGGGCATTTCTGATGCAGGCAACAGAGCAAGGTTTGCTTATAGCCAAGTTCAGCCTGTGGTTTGCACAATGGCTGTAGACAGCAAGAGGTTGAATCTTGTTAATTCTGGCTTGGACACCCTTAAATATGCCACTCATATTGGATGATTTGTCAAAAGCTTGACCACGGCAATTAGCCACATCAAGGCCAAGATTACCGAGCTCCTGCAAAATTGAGCAAGCTAAGTTTTCTCCACTTAGATCTACCACATCAACAAATTTGATGAAATCTTCTTCAATCTTGTATTCTTTGGTGTCAAAATACCTTATACGAATTGTGAGTTGTTCCTTGACAGACAAATCTGTTGTCTCATTTGCCATTATTGTAAAAAACTTAGATTCTTTTATTTTAGTTACAATCTAGTCAGTGATGACTTCGCCACAACATTCAATTAATTCATTCTGTGTGGTTTTGCTGATGTAACTGGCATTCCTTCCACAACTTTGTATGTGTGAGGCTAGAACTTCATCGCCGTCATCAATTCTGAAGTTTAGTAACGCTTTGAAATTTCCTTGGCCAAAACAGCTCCCAGTTGTCTCTATAATACCATCGCCTCTGTGCCCCCTCAATGGAATGTGTTGGGCACCACATAAAATCACCGTTTTGATGATTGGAATAAGTTTCCGTCGGTTATCTTCAATCGTCTTTCTTTCTTCTGCATTTATTCTGGCTAATACAGTGTTTGCCTTGCCCTCATGAGTCATACAAAAATTGTGATAGAGTGCTGCATTTCGTTTATGATATTCAGTATTTGAACGGTTGTTCAAAATTTCTAACGCTTTCTTATAAGTAACCATCGGCTCGGCCACTAACTTTCCAAGTTTAACATCGTTATTTCCACCTTCACGACGACCAACAATTACACAAAATTTGCATAATCCTCCATTTAATTCTTTTGTGTACGTCAACCATTCATAAGTTTTCAACCATCTGTGCTGAAAATAACGATTCTTTTTCCCTTCCGAAACCATGGGAAATTTGTAGTTTTCAGGTGGTACCCAAGATTTTTTCAGCCATTGGTATTTCTCATCATCTGTCATGGATGAAAGGACATCCCGCCTCTTCAAAAGTTTGCCGAAATCACGATCTTGATAAAGGAAGTCATTATTAGAATTGTCAGTGTTACCATTGACTTTGAATCTCTTCAGTTCAATAACAATATAACAAGAGATTGAAAGTCAATGATTCATAGGCTACTTCTCAGTCCCTCTTCTGGTGGTCTGTTCGGGCTGTTATACGAACTCGTCCGAATAATTACCACTTTACATAAATGTCATTAAGACCAGACCATTCTCGTCCGAATAATTACCACTTTACATAAATGTCATTAAGACCGGACCATTTTTGGGCCGCTATCGTATTAATAGACATAAAGTGACCCGCCAAGGGAAAAGGGACCTTAACTTCCATTTTTTCGAAATTGAGTGATTAGTATATCCTTAATCTACATGAAACGCCAAAAAAACTGGTGAAAGAATTTTCAAGATATCTTAAAAATGCCTGAGTTATAAATTTTTGAATTTGAAATATTGAAAACATCAATTTTAGGAAATCGAGGTCTACAGTTTTGCAAATTTCTAACTTTAATTTTTTTGTTACTACTTATATTATTGGCTATGTATTATATATCATTTTGTCAGAAATTTAAAGCTGAATATGAATCTACCATTGAATTTGTGTCAATTGTTTGTATTTTTACTTACTCCCCCCCGTATACATAGTATATGGAGAAAGTATTGTTTTCGGCAAAATTTTCAAATTTGAGTTGTTAGTGGATATATTCGTTTTAGTTCTCCCTGAATCCAAAACAGTGGTTTTCGGCGTGTTGTCTGTCTGTCTATCTGTCTGTCTGTGTGTGTGTGTGTGTGTGTGTGTGTGTGTGTGTGTGTGTGTGTGTGTGTGTGTGTGTGTGTGTGTGTGTGTGGGTGGGTGGGTGTGGGTGTGTGTGTGCGTGCGTGCGTGTGTGCGTGCGTGTGTGGATGTATGTGTGTGTGTGTGGATGTAAACAAAGCTAGAGACGACACCAGTGGTCTGATTTTCATGAAATTTGGCATGTAGGTATAAAGCCGTGGTATCTCCAGGCATATTTTTCATTTTTTTGAATTTTTGATTTTTAAGGATATTTACCCCATAAAAAATGACAAAAACCAAATTTCTCAAAAACGGCTCTAACGATTTTGATAAAAATCTCATGTTTTTTAGTGCTTAAGATGACAAACAAAATGACCCCACCCGTATGTCTGTAAAAATTAAGGTTCAGAAGTTATGGGAGTTTAAGTGTTAAAAAATCATATTTTTAAATTTCACAAAATCTGTAACTTCTAAATAAAATATTCTTGCAACCATAAAATTTGACTTGAAAACTAAATAACCCAGTATTTTGAATCAGTAGTTTACGTCAACTGGTTGCGGAGATAATTGATATTTTAGTTTGGCAGTAAACGCATTACGTTGTGCAATGTTATTCTTATGGAAAATATTTAAAAACTAATATCTCCGTTGTTTACAAACCAATTTTGATAAAATTAGGTATGTATTTGTATGATAATTAATTGTTAAGTTGTTTTATTTCACTATATAATTTTTCAGATTTTAAATTAATTTAAGGGGGATAGCTAGTATGTGTCGGTTTCCTGATACCGTTTATTTGTCAAATGTTGCTGAAATAAACACATTTTACATATATTTACATTTTACTTTTTTATTGCTGGGAGTAATAAAAAAAACACAACGTTTTAAAGACAGAGTGCTAAACACATGATAAAAACTGAAGTTAATTTTAATTTGATACTCAAATAAGACTTAACTATAAAAATACTTAACAAAATATGACATTATATTAGGTCTCTGAGTTTTTACTTTTTATTTGGTGACCTTCTAGTAAATTTTTGTTTGTTTTGAAACTTCATTTGGACTAGTAGCTATGTCGTCGACTGCTTCTTTTGGAAGATCCTGTACATTTTCGTGTTCTGATTCCTGGATCAGGGCTTAGCATGTCCTGCATTTATTCCTCACAGAATTCAAGGAGTTTCTCAACTTCAAAGCTTTAAAACAGCATCAGGGAAGTCAATGTACCCTTTCTCCAGGTTGCAAGGGTTTCGAAAATAATTAATTTAACCATGTTAAAAGTTAAATTCAGGTTTAAGATGGACCAAATATTGTTTGGAAACATATAAATAGTAAGAAACAATAAAAATCAGAAAATGTGTTTTACACACACACACACATTATTTTTTTCGAACACAAGATATATAATGTCGATATGACATATTCGAAAATAAATTCGAACGAATGATTTTTTTTTGTTCTGGGGGCCCAAAACGAAAAATTATCATAATCTCCGGCTTAGGTCTTACTATGAGATCTACGGGAATAGCTGGCTTATTCCTGTAAGGAAATACGCTAAAATGATACCATTGAAATTTGATCTACAGTTCATGAGGAAAGGAGTAACTCTGATAGATCTCGTACGGTAACGTTTTGAGCAAGTTGCGTCACCTAACTACAGAATAATTTAAATCATAAAAATATTTATAATATTTTTTATTTATTAAGAAAATAAGTAAACATGCCAAAATTCAAACAGGATCATCGTGTCGCGCGCCGGCTGCATCGGAGATGATTTCAGTCAAGTGGGCATTTGTAACAATCAGTTAACAATAGGCACAAAGTAGATCAAGTGCGCAGTGGTGGGGGGGAGTGAAGGAGAGGGGGCCAAGAAAGCAGTGTTTAGAGCGCGAACAGCTGATATCGAACAGTCGAGTGATGCGAGGACGGGAAGTGTGTGTGGCGGAGAATGTGTGTGTCAAGGTTTGTTGTGGTAGTCTCGGTATTGGTGTGTGGCTCGGCTCTCGTTCAATCACAAAGGCCTGGTTTCGGAAGGTGTCCCGATTATCCCGCCGTCAGTAATTTCGATGTAAAAAAAGTAAGTGAGAAGCAGTTAACTCTAATTACCCAAAATTACACGAGGATTAAAAATTATAAATACCATAGTAGATCGATCTTGAATTGCCTCTTGTTGAGATCAGGGGCGCCCATTCCCCCAAGCCTCATCATGGCGCCCTCCCCCCAAATTTGGCTTACTTCTTCCCCAATTTTGTGGTGTTGTTAGATATCCACAAAGCCAAACTTCTCCGTTCACAAAATGTATTGTTATGTATGTAATCTGTAAACTTGTTTTTGTTTTTTTTAGCTCATAAGGTTTTGCGGCCGCTGAAAGGAAATGAATTTATTAGGCCTAAGTATAATTCATAAACCAGGCAAAGGTATCATAATCATAGGCAAACTCAACAACGATTAGAATTAGCCGCAACCGCAACACTACCTGAAAATATCAGGCCTAAATTATTCAACAAATTAACTGAAAAGCAAATCACTAATCCCAGAAGCACAATTCAGAAATTCTTTTGAATAAACAACTTCTGGGAACGTGCCTGTAAATGAAATTTTGGTGTACGAATCACTAACACACGACATAAAGTAAATTGTTCTATCTTTTAAAACGGTAACTAATTTATTAGCATTGACCACAATTAATTGTCATAAATAGAAGTAAGTATTACATTTTTATGCCTGTTTGACGTTTATAATACAACTAGAAGAACCCGTGGCTTCGCTCACGATAAAAATTAAACATACTCTAGATCTATCACCCATCAATTATATCGTTTTGTTTCCCATTTATGTTTCTTGTAAAATCTACTTCTTTATATCAAATGTACTTCCATAAAACAAAAAGGTTTTATAAATTTGCTCTTAGTACGCATATGCTATGACGGGGGTATTCTATTCCTGCCTAAAGTGCCTGTCTATAAAAAATGTGACCATATCCAGTGCCCCACCGACAAAGCCCCAAATGGTGTTGCTGCCCTGGGTAGGCTCATGCCCAATATCAGCGGTCCTTCCTCTTGCAAGTGCTGCTTGCTTGTATCGGCTGTCCAGTCGATCTTGCTATCAGGTGAAGAGGATTGCGCTCACACTCTCAAGAAGCGAATTTACAGAGACTGGCTCACCCAAGACAAACGCCGAGAAGAATTTATGGTCGTTTCTGCTTAACGCACGGTATCTGAGCTTGCCCTGATGATGATCATGGGGCACGATATAAGGAATGGCTCCCTTTGCTTTTTCAACGGCTTTGAATCTGCTCGCATATGTAGCATAGCAAGGCCACACTGTGGGGCCTTGAGCATAGTTACCCTTAATTTGAAATTTATTGCACCCCCGTCGCAACAGACCTGCGTATTAGAAATCCTATTTCTTTCTTTCATGAAGGCATACGTGTTAGAGGAACCATAGAACATGACTTGAAATTTCATTCACTGTAAAAGATCATTTTCTTAAGGTTTTGCGGTCTACCTTGAACAAAAAATTACAATTCCACTCCAGCAATTATTAAAAAGTGCTGTCTTACGTTTTTAGACTCTATATTGAACAAAAAGATTGAATGAGCCGTCCCGGCAAATTTTTTAAAGTACTGTAGACAAAATTAATACTTTACAGTAGCACACTCTTCCTCTTTAAACAGCAGTTGTTGTCATAAAAAAGAAGTCCTTCAAGTATAAGTGATCAGTGATCACTGGAGTCCTTCAGTAATCAGTTATTTATTTTATGTTATACTACATATTATCAGCATTTTATATAGTGTATTGCACTTTGAAAAAATGCAAAAGTCTAATTCATTGACCACCTAGCACCAAGTAACAAATCTTCATTTTAACAAAAATACAGTTAAATAGCAGAAAGAAATACCATTATAATTTACATCACCTGTTTTAAATTTTACTTTCATATGTTTTGTTAGTAAACAAATCTAACTCAAATTATTTCAAAATCCCTGACATGGGTACCTTTAAGACGGTCCCAGGGCTAAGCCCTGAAAGTTATCACGAAATTGAAGGTGTATAAACCTACTCCATGAAATTCTACATGTATGTACCAAGTTTCGTGGCCATCGGTCCAGCGGTTTTTGTGTTTATCCCTGCCAAATAAATAAATAAATAAATATATATATATATATATATATATATATACCAACATCCTCTTTTATACTTATAGAAGATATATATATATATATATATATATATATATATATATATATATAGATCGCACTATCATTGTGACGACTTTTCACAACACCTACAATATGGCAACCGCCACAAAGAGTTATGTATATTTAGGTTTTCATATGGAAATATGCTAACTTGCACTCAAGAAACAACATCATCAACTCACATTATGAGTTTTTTTGTTATTTGTAAGCAAACCATAGAGACATCATTGTGGCAACCTTACATGCCACAAACAATATGGCATCCAGTAATATACATTACTTTAAACTATCATTGTGAACCCCATTCAAAATATTTACCATCATTATGGCGACATACAGCGTTGCCAATTTTCACTCTTGCATTTATACATGAATAAATTGTTCATTCAGGCAAAGTGACGACCTGCCATACCACTATCACTAAGACAACCTGTTTTTTTTAATTAAGTAAAAGGGGATTCTTTTGTTTAGTCTTCACAAATTCCTATTTTCGATAATCTTGAAATGTTTAGTATTAAATTTTATATTTCATCATGCGTCATGAAAGTGACTTATTTCGGGACAAAATGATGGAGGTTAACATGGAAACAGTAAATCTCAAGGCCCGAAATGGTACTTTGGTGACGAATCGTGATCAAAAAACCAAACCGTGGGAACAGCTTATGCTTTGCTGACAGTTAAAGGTTTTAAGGTTAGGCTACGTTCACACGAGCGATATTTTACTGCTGCGACAGGTGGCCGCCTTCGCTGTTTACGCCACCAGCTGTAAGTTCTTGAGTTTTCCACTATTTCTGCGGTGTCGCTGGAATCTTAGATTTGATTAGGGGGCTTGTTTGAAATAGTTCCCACTTTCGCCACGGAATTTCTACGTCAAGGAGACGTTATAAGTTACATTTCTATTAAAGAGTAACCAAGTAAAATAAATTTATGGCCAAGGACTTTAAAAATTATAATTCAGATATACTAGTTCAAAAAACTGATGATATGTAAATGAAGAAAAATTGATCGAAATCTTGATAAATTGATCGAAATCTTGAAAAACTGATCGAAATCTGGAAAAATTGAATAAACAAAATAGTATGTACCGCAAATAAATATTTACATTCTAGTTATTTACAGTGACACGACAGAAAATTGTTTTGTTTGCATGGATGGGGGAGGGTACAAAAGTCATCGTGCCTTGGATCGTAGTTTGCTATCCATTAATACAGGCAACTTGAAAAAAATAATAAAAAGGCTACAATCATTTTCAAAGACTTCAATATTTTGTTGGGAGCTGTCGATTCTACAGATCCCCCCTTTATACGTCCGTGATTCCGTCTTGAAATTTTGATCTAAATGTTATTATTTTGATGTCGAACGCTATTCTTACAGTGTTGGGGAGTAGCGTGCTACAAGTAGTGCCGCTTTCGATTGCGTAACTTGTAGCTGTAGCGAGCTACTGTACTGAGTAGCGAGTAGCGGAATTTGACGCTACTTTTACAATACAAACATTTATATTTTTCTCGGACCGGTATTTTAACACTTCAACCCATACAGAGATTCTGAGTAAATCGAGATGTTCTTTGTTACTATATTAGTTGGTAATTGTAAATAATTTTGTAGTTCCTGTAATCAATTGCCTTTGACCACAGACAAAGGCAACTTTGATTGTGGGAGTTCACTATCGTCGTCCAAGGGCGAAACTGACTTGCCCAAATATTCGGCCATCTATTTACAACATGAGGCCTTGTGAGAACGACATAGAACAAATAAGTCATGCGAACGCATCTGTAAATTTTGCATTGGCCTGTATTCGCTCATTCCGCTTGAGCCTTTGATCGACGTTAGTGAACTTACACCGCAATAGATAAAAACAACGCTAACAACCATTGTGGCTAAAGCCTCCGATACGGCGTCGTATGACAAAACAGACGACGATCGACGTGCATCCACATTCGCTATTCGAGCATTATCCGTAAATGAAAGCGTAAAGCAACAGCGTTTGTTTACTTGTTTAATGGACATTCAATAATAAACAATAAAATTATGAGTCAAACCATGGTCAAACTGAAAGGTACTTAGATAATAAAATAAGTAATGAAGTAGGTCTATGTCTATAAAGCCTTCAGAAGTCTAGCCTAAATATTGAAATGGGAAAATGATTTAGCCTAAGGGTCTTTGGAAACGGGCATGACCAAATCTTAACATGGGAATGTAACACCAAATCTTAGTGCTTATTAGGCCCTACTTGGATGCCTATAATTTCATTCAGCACTTAGACAATCTATTTTGAGCAGGCCTACCGTGACTAATAATTAAAAAAAAACTTTATTGATCTATTGTTTGGTTTATTTATTTATTCATTTATTTACTTGAACTACACTTACTGTTATACGTCTGAAAAGCTAGATGGGTGTTTAGTTGAGTCAATAAACCACTGCAAAAGACAGGGAAAAGTTGGAATTATTTCGTGAAAGAAGCTAAAATACCCCCGTCGCAGCAAACCTGCGTACTCAGCGAATTTCTAATTACAAAATAATCCATTAATACGTAATTAATCCATTATTACGTAAAAAAGAAATAAACAATTGATATATTTATGTATTAAAATTATAGCTATTATAGCTTGGTTTCCAAAACCTTTGTAAAAAAATATTGGTAAATGGCTTAGATGAATAACACAAAGATTTCATATAATGAAGTAGGCAAGAATGTTTATTTTTTAAATTATACTAACATAAAATTGTTTAAAAACCACAATTTTTTTTAACATATTGATAAATTGAGAAATTACTCAAAGCGATTCCTTGAAAACCTCAGTAGAGAGTAAATAGGAAATTGACTAAGCCAACATTCTGCTGCCCTGATACTATAAAAACAGGGGAAAAAACGGAGACCAATGGACTTAAAGGAATGATTTAAAATACCAAATTGTTTGTTTTTTTCAAGCTAAATCCAATGGTGCAAACAATAATTGGATATATATAATGTATAAATATAAATATAATTTTTCAATTTGAAAAACTCAAGAAACCAATTTTTGGGGGTAAAATGGAGCCTTTTCCCCACTTAGGATATGTCGATCTGGCTGGTTTACGAACTCGTCCAAGAGAATCTAGTTTTACATGTCTGTACCAAATTTTGTTGCGAACGGAGGATATTTACGAGAGTTATCGTGCTTACAGACACTCAAAAAATGAAAATTCTATTTCCCTTATAAGCCCATGTTAAATTTTGAAACAAATCGTGACTTTTGCAGGTAAAAATGCGTTTTAACAATAAACTCACTTCATATCCAGAAAGTACACATAAAAAGCTGTCAATTAATATAAGTATTAATATGATTGCTGGGGTTACCCTGAACGGATATATTTTGTCCATTCTGTTCTGTTAAAACGACGGTAATAGCTTATTTCTAAGGAAATTCGCTAAAAACTAGCTGTATCTGTAGCAGGATTTTTGTAGCTGTAGCTAGCTACTTTTTAAAATCTGTAGCTATAGCTGTATAGCAAAGCTACTTTTCCAACCTCTAGCTGTAGATGTAGCGATTTACATTTTAAAAGTAGCTTCCCCAACACTAGTTATTTAATTGTTAAAAGATAATACTTGAATAATCCTCATTATATAAAGCAGATTGTTAGAACTCAAAGGATTGAAAGCTCTCAGATAGACAGGCCTCCGAATTTTAGGATATCGTACAACCCACTGAAGGGAGGAATTACAGTGAATGGTAAGACATGGGCAGTCAAACCGGGAAATAAACGCGAAAACTAGGACATTTGGTAACCCTAGTTATGGGTTAAGTTTAGGTTAGATTTTTACTTTCACTATCTTCTGGTTTTTGTTGGGATTATTGTGTAGCTAAATATATACCAATCGTGGGTTACGAACAATGTTTTAGGTCGTTAGTGTATAGCGATCAAAGTAATTTAAAAACCACTGATTTAAAACTTCACGACCCCCGCCATGTTCCCTCCTCTGGGCCTTTTTTAAGGGGTGCATGGGGCGAGCGCCTGGAGCCCTGGTCCAAAAGGGGCTTTGGGAACCGACTTTATGGGCCTCGCCTCGGGAGCAAAGGAGACCCAGGGGAAAAGGGACGAAAAACCGCTGTCGGGCGAAAAAGAACACAAGGAATTAATTCATCAATTGAATTCCCATACAGTACAGCGATTGCCCTGAACGGTTGGCACCGCGCTTGTCGGCAACCTCGGTACCCAGCGGTGGCGCGACGCGGTGCTGCGAAGTGCCGACTGACCAAGGCGCCAAGCTCCAGATGTACTAGTGACTGAAAAACGATGATAGGGGGGGGGGGTTGTTGTGTTTCTCCAGCGGCAATAATGAAGCCTTTCAGCGATGCTGAAATTTTAAAACAAATTGGCCGTAAAACGTGGATCTAATGACCATTATTGTTGGTCATATTTTTATGATTAAAATGATGTTTTTACCAATGTTCTATCTTGTACCTTACCAAGATATAGCAGTTTTGACGCAAAGCCACATGTACACATGTTTTATGCCACCCCGGGCCTAACAACTGTTATTGGTGTCCAAATTTGTATTATTAAAACAACGTTTTAATCGAATCATTTACTGCTTTCAAGAGTTCCGCATTTTAACTCATAACACTACCCGCTATATCCCCCCCCCTTCGTTGTCGACCACCCGGAAAATAGCCGGGCGACAAGCATATTTTGTATTACCACAGTCCTTTTTATAATAATCTGCAAAAATGCTTCGTACATGTATGCTCGAAACCACATGTTTTATGTGGTTCTGCCATCTTTGCCCCCCTCCCCCCAAGTTGTTGACCACCTGGGAAATAGGTGACATACGTGTTTTATATACCCACTGTCCATATTACAACAACGAACAAATATATTTGGACACACTTGTTTGCGACATTCTCATTTTAATTCTACCTACGTTAAAACAAATAGTCAAATACCTATTTCCTTTATTTTTTTATTTTGGGGGGAATGCGCCGTAAGCCTTGGAGGGATGGGCACCTCTGATAACGAGTCACTCTCCTTCACTAGCTGAACCAAAATTATTGATTTGTTTTTACTTAATACATTTGTTTTGGAGAGTCAGATTATTGGTTGATAAATTTTTAATTTAAAACGCAGAACGGCCACGAGCAGCCGTAGTTTACTAGTCAGCATCACGTTATCCTCCTCCAACCACGTGCATCGGTGACCTGATCGCCCAGAGGGGGGTTCTCATCATTGCATTCAATTCAAGTCCAAGTCCAGTACGGATAACACCTCTCACTTCCTTTTTTTAAATTCAAAATTCACAAGGTTAACATTTTTCAGAGCTATTTAATTCTATGGTTTCCTTTTATTACTACAAGTTAATAAACAGTTATTTAATATCCAACCAATATTTATAATTATTTCCATTTCCATCATCCCTAAGCAAACTACGCTAAGATCGAAAAATAAATATTACAATAACTTCAACTGAAACCAATTTATTTTATAACTTATTTCATAACTCGTTTACTGTTCAATATACGACCCCAGGCCTAACAACTGTTATTGGTGTCCAAATTTGTATTATTAAAACGACGTTTTAATCGAATAATTTACTGCTTTCAAGAGTTCCGCATTTTAACTCATAACACTACCCGCTATATCCCCCCCCCCTTCGTTGTCGACCACCCGGAAAATAGCCGGGCGACAAGCATATTTTGTATTACCACAGTCCTTTTTATAATAATCTGCAAAAATGCTTCGTACATGTATGCTCGAAACCCTCAGCTCCTTTACTCGAGGAATATAGGCGCCTGAGAGAACCAGTGTTGCCAAGTCGTCCGGTCGCAGTATTACGCCAAATGCCGTATATTGAAATATACACTCAGCGACACTAGCGCACCCACGGTCATTACATGAACTAATAATATTCGTTTCAGGTGCAATATGACGACCAAAATCAATTTTTAAAGTCATCACTATATGTATCTACAGGGCAAAAGGAGATGAAATAACCCAAGTGTGCATATGACGACCATATACGGTCGTCATAAGCACCGGTCGCCACTTTACATACACTTTTCCTTATGTACGGTTGCCACAATGATAGTTGGGTGAACATATATATATATACCAACATCCTCTTTTATACTTATAGATTAATTGTTTAATGTCTTTCACCAGTAAAGCATTTTGATTTGCATACATTGTAAATATTATAAGATTTAACTACTGTGTAGTAATGCCTAACAATTAATTAGTAGAATATTGGTAAATACCTGCTCACAAACTAAATATTTTGAACGCTAATAAAATATGAATCAAGTCTTTGAAACGTCAGTTCAAAGTTAAAACAAATCCCAGTTTCACTAACACACTTGTAAATTGTATAAGAATAACAACCATAATTATTTATTTATTTTCCATGAAAATTATTTCTGCGTAATAGCCGAACCATTTGGCAAGGCCTCTTTAGTGCACGGCAGTTTCCGTTGAGTGGAATGAAAGAACATTGGGTTATTTCAATGAATACAGATAGGCTACTATCTGTATTCATCGGTTATTTGGGTGCATTTGTACAGAACCCTCTAAGGGACACCTTATGGAAAAATGTAGTTCCCACCGCCGAAAAAGAGATGGCGCCTCTTTCATTTTTCAGTCTGACTGGAATTGTTGTTGGGAGTTTACGGATCAAGCTGACTACTTTCAAAAGTCAAGCAGCTGGTTGTAATATTTTGACAGTTGTATGTTATTGTTTTGTATTGTTGTGTCAGGGAGTCTACTGATACTGGAATCCTGGAAATACTGGAATTTTATTTTGATACTGGAAATACTGGAATTAGCCTATACTGGAATTTTCAATTTTGTACTGGAATTTTGTTGAAATACGGAAGTGATGAAATCCCTTTAAAATAGTGTAATGCGGGCCTTACACTATCAAATTTTATAAAAGATCTTTTATAAAAGATTTGATTTGACCAATCAAAATTCAAGTCAGCTGATTTTCAAAACAAAATCTTTAATTCTGATTGGACAAATAAATTTTTTTAAAGAATCTTTTATAAAATATTTGATAGTGTAATGCGGGCCTTAGACAAGTTTTTATTTGATTATTTATCTTATTTGTCAATGCTGTAAATCAGCCAGTTTAACAATAAAAATAATATTCATCAATCTATATTATTAAAAGAATGTCTGGAATTTTGTACAGAGCAAATCGACTCCTAGAAATTAATTTTTCTAAACATATTTGGTACCAAATTAAAGCTATTATTCTCTAGATGTTCCTTTTTCGGGTTTGGAAAATATCACATGAAAAGCCTTCACACAGGAGGCTTTTACAATTTCAGCGACAGTGCTAATATCTGTGTTAGAACCTGTAAACCTTTTCCAATTCACATTTATTTGTATAAAAACAGATGATCAAGATTTGAAAAGGCACCAGAGATATACTACCATAGAAGGCAGTGCTAGCAAAAATCAGTCAACATTCATCCACATTATGAATTTGATTTCTTGAAACATTGACGTTTTTTATCACAAAATAAAGTAGGGAAGAGTACTTGCCCAATTGAAACAAGACCAAAAGTCTGTAATCATCTTAGTTTACTGTAATTATTTTCTTAAAAAGGAAACTTAAATAAGTAACTCAGGAGGTTCTCTGGAGATGGTGTTTTCCAACAAACTATTGTCAGTGAATACACATTGATACATATTTCAACACATTGATGCATGTTTCAACGTTTAGAGTTTTAAAATAGTAATATAAGTGGAATAAATTTGAAAAATAAAAAAATCAAGTTTTAAAACGCATTATAAATGTAAAACCTGTATTTTGTAAATGTATTTGGAATGGGAAGGATATTGAAATATTAGCGGTTAGCCTGCCTATTGTACTTGATTTTTTGTACCAATAATAGTATGGCTGTTTAATGAAGGCATTTCATAGAAAGTTATGGTATTTGCTTAGGTAAAAATTTGCCAAACATGAATTTATGAAGCGAAACAAATAATACCCCCGTTGCAGCAGACCTGCATACTCAGCGAATTTCAAATGCAAAACAACATATTTCAATCCAACATAGCGAGATTTCACATGTTTTGGTAAGCTCCATAAGAATAACATGGGGAATGAGTATGCAGGTTTGCTGCTACAGGCATATTAAAACTGGGTGGTTTTAATTCAATACTTAGTAGATCTGAACTAGAAGAAGCCATTTACCAAGTTTTATCAAGATATGTTGAGAAATAACCAAGATATAGAATTTTCCTTATTTCCCATAAGGTTAACATTGGGACAACGCACTGTGTTTACCACTTTCAATATCTCGGTAACCAATGAACATAGAGCAGTAATTCAAATTACTAAATTGTTTGTTTTTTTGAGCTGAATTAAATGGTGCCAACAAAAATTCGATTTATTTTATTTTTCTTTGTAAAACACTCAAAAAACCTATTTTTGGGGGGTTTATCCCCCTTTACCCCCCCTTCCGGTGGTCCGATCGGGCTGGTTCACGAACTCGTCCAAGTGATTACCACTTTACACGTTTGTACCAATTTTCATTAAGATCGGACCATTTTTACGGCCGCTATCGTGCTAACAGACACATACATACATATATATAGTAGCCCTAACAAGTGAATGTAATTTATTTTTTATATATATATCTAAAAATTCGAACGAATGGTGTTTTTTGCTTCTGGTGGCCCCAAAATGAAAAGTGGTCTCGGGCTTAGGTCTTACCATGAGACCTACGGTAATAGCTTCTTCCCTATAGGGGAAATTCGCTAAAAAGCGGGTCGATTTGAAAATTTTATTCCTTGACCGTTGAGGGCGTTGAATAATTTGTTTTTAAGGTGAATGGCTGTTTCATAAATTTGATGTAGAAATAATTTCATCAGTTAGTGGTTTGTCCATCCTCTTACCGTTTGTTGTTAATAAGACCTAAAAAGGATGAATGCAAAAAACTCGCGTAGATTTTGTTTAGAATTAACATTTTCTATGAATTCAATACTTTGAAAAGAAAACTGAAACAGAGACATGAAGATGCGCCAAGCAATGAAGATCCATGCAAATTAACCCCCATTTTATGCAAAATGAATATTACATAAAATGGGGTCGAAATTTCCAAGTGTAGAACAAATCTGCTTGACTGAATTAAATTGGAAATGTAATCAAAAGATCATCCATTACATTTATACGGCCACATTTCAATCTTTTGACTCCACCAAAAAAAACCTTAAAACCCTATGTCAGAGATTTTTATAATTTAAGGACTTCTATATAAATAGATCAAAGAATTAGGTAAGGCTATTACAGCACAGTCTCTCGGCGACTAAAAGAATACCGTACCCTCATCCAATGTCTGTATACATTGCCCCCTCTTTCAGTCTTGCGGGCAATTAGTTTCAAGACTCAACCACAAAAGGCACGCACTTCAGGCTTTAAACTATAGAGGTAAAATTAGATTAAACGCAAAATCATCATAACAGGCATAATTACAACTCCCACCCCCGAAATAAAGATGGTGCCATAAACTGAATTTATAATTAAACAGATTAGGTACTAAAACTAAACTAAACGTAACTTTTATATAGTACATACATAATTATGTCCATACATGTACAAAAGAACTATAAAACCGTGATAAAAGAAATCAATTTATAATCAGCTGTAACAGCGTATGTACATTTGTGAAACTAACTCAGCTGGCTGATCGAATGAACATTGAAAATGTAACCAAAAGATCGTCCATAACCATAAACATCTCTAGAGATGGTTATGCCATAACACATTTATTATCATGGGACATTTTTAAAAATTCGACTTCGCCAAAAACCCCTTGAAACTTCGAATTTTGTGAAATCCTTTCTTAGCGGATGCCTCCCTACGCCCTAAGAGGAACGTCCACGCAAAATTTCAAGGTTCTAGGTCATATAGTTTGGGCTGTGCCATGATAGGTGGTGTCATTTAAGCCACTATCATTTATAAAAAAAAATCTCTAATTTAAACCACATTTGAAGAGGAAAATATCACATGTGTGGTATTTTTGTAATCAGGAGAAAAATATCTTTCCAATGAAGGATAACATTTTATATGTTGGCATTTAACATTCTGGACTTGAGCATTATTCTCAGAAAACCATGAGTTTTATCACATTTTTGACTGAATATTTAGGTTCTACGTAAAATTTCGTGTAAATTTGACCCCATTTACAGTCTCGTACCTTAAAAAATAAGGGTGTTATGGGCAATTTTAGTTTTGGGGCCAAAATGGTATTTTGAGCGTAGCGAACGAGTTTGGTCGAATATTTTTAATTTATTGCTCATCACCATTTTACTTGCCTTATTATTATGCATTACTTTGCAAATTTAACCTTTCTTGTATCTCTTAAAGTTTTTCGAGATCGCAATGGTGTTCACAAAAAATGAACGCACTGTATAATCCAAATAGAAGCAAAACAATTCAATTCACCTGATCACCATCGAATAATAGGATTTAGAAATTGTGACACTTCAATATTTAGTTTTTGGTTATCACACAAGAATAAATGGCAGAGGTCAAACATTAATTCATATGAAGGAAAATCTGGGGCACCACAATTATAGACTAAATGTTCATTCGTATGATACAAGAAGTCAAGAAAAATTGGACCTACCTTCTTTACAGATTAAGCAAATTGATAAATAGTCACCTTTACATGCAAATAAAATTATTTAATAAATTTCCTAACTCTGTCTCAAATGTATCCTTAAACAAATTTAAAACAGCACTCAAAGAATGGTTTTCCTCAAGACCCTTTTATTCAGTGGATGATTTCTTGAGAAACAACATGTCTGATTTGAAATTTAATTAAATAATTCAATCATTACCGCACTAAATTTTTTTGTCTAATTTTTCTTTTTCTGTTTAATTATTTATCTGGATTATTCTTGCCACAAAAATGATTATTTCATAGGCTTAATAATTAAATTTGAAGCTACACACATATTTGGGTTATGTTTAACTATTTTAGTTTTATATCATTATTATTATTTTACTTTGACTGAACATATTCTACTTTGTTATTATTAGAAATTAGTACTCTAAAACCCCTTATTATGACATGTTTGACGATGTCTATTGTAATAATTGTATTACTTAATGACAAATAAAGATCTCGAACGTTTCTAAGCGATCGCTCCGTTGTCTAAAACCACAACCATCTTTAGTACGAGATGGTTATACTAAAACTCCTATATCTCCATTGCAACTGAACTAGCTATAGGTCAAATCAAATCAAATAAAAAATGTCTTTATTTCCTTACATTACATAAAATATATACATTAAAGGGTTTATATGAAATAATAAGTCCCACATAGGTCAATGACCTGTGCGTAGAACTGAGTCTTCTCAAGAAAAAAAAACTATTTGCACCCACTTCCTCTTACATTAAAGTTAGAAACTAAAGACTTATTACATATTTGCAAAAACAGTTTTTATTATTAGGCGACAGCACAGACAGAGCGATAAAATATAAAACAAGAGATTTCTGACTGCAGTAACAATTTTATGGCAGAAAATAAAAAATAATTAAGAAATGAGTTATTATTTACGAAGTTAATGTTTTAGTTATAAAATAATATTTTTAAGGGATTTTTTTTGAAATTTGTATTTATTATAACTATGGTTCGTCGTAATCGGATCAACTTAGACGGGCACGGCAGTCAAATGTCAAAAGTCAGTCAAGCAGTGTCATAAATAGAAGTCAGTAGTTGTTCGGAGTTTTGTGCGCCTATCTCTAAAAGCCCCGCCTCTTGTACACATTCCGTGAAGCCCCCAGGTTTCTTATCTCCGGCGGGACATTCCGGTACAAAATATTAGCAAGAAAAAATGCGTTGGTTTTATTTACTGACTTGATCGTTTTGGGGATTTGTATGCCGATCTTTTGCGAATTTCTTGTGGCATAAGGGTGGTTTATTGGAGTGATAATTAATTCGGAGTTTAGATGCAGATACAGAAGAATTTATTTAATAAAAAGCTGTCTAATGCTTAACAGACCAGATTCTCGAAAGAGCAGTTCAGAGGGATGTTGCCTAGGTTTTCTGAGACCGGCTTTAATTATGCATTTTTGTATTATAGTCAAAGGTTCGATCACAGATTGGAAAGCTCCGCCCCAGGATATTAGTCCATAACTGAGTAAGGATTGAACATATGCAATAAAATGCATAGTAAACAGATTTAATTTCTTTTTCATTTAGAATGTTGCTAAGTTCACGAAAAATACAAATCATTCTTCTAAGTTTAGATTGAAGTAACTCCACATGTTTTCCCCATTTCAGCTGTTTATCTATTATCACACCCAGATACTTATAATGATCAACGCGATCAATAATCTGGCAGGCACAGGTAGACAGGTAGTACAGTTCGTGTCAGAAAGGAAAAGAGAGTGTCGGACCGGTCCAGGTAGGCCCGGGCAGCCCTAATCCACTGTTGTCACAACAGCTATTGTCGTGAGGCCGGCCGGCGAGTTAATTCTTGAGTAATTCCTGGTATAAGGAATTCCGAAGCGGCCCGTGGTCAATGACACAGGCGTGGGGGCTGCCCACCCCCGTCGCCGGCCGGCCTCACTACAATAGGTGTTGTGACAACAGCGGATTAGGGCTGCCCGGTCCGGCTCAGCCCCTTGACGCAACGAGATGGGTAAGCACTTAGTTTTCCCTATATTCATTGTTAAAATATTTTGATCAAACCATTTCTTTAGTAACGACACATCACTTGTAGCTGTACAGAAAACTTCCTGCCAATTATTTCCCGTGATCGTCGGATTGCCGCGTGTCGTCTGCAAATAAGTAGAGTTTACCCTTAATTCTGATGTTATTTATATAGATTAAGAATAACAAAGGAGCAAGAGTGCTGCCCTGAACTGCCCCGTTACTGTAGTGCTTTACTTCACTTTTTTTATTCAGAATATTAACAGTTTGGCAGCGTCTACATAAATAGCTTTTTAAACCATTCTAGCGCATTTCCATGCACTCCTATTGAATCTAACTTGTTGATAAGAAGATTCCTGTCAATAGAATCAAATGCTTTAGCTAAGTCGATGAAAATAATTAAATTCTTTTGATTTTTATTGATACTCTCCATAATATCTTTATTTAAATTAAAAAGAGCATCGTTAGAATTTTTGTTTTTTCTAAACCCAAATTGTTTGTCAGAAAGAATCAGATTTGTTTCTAAGTAAAATTGCAATTGTATTTTGACACATTTCTCCAGTATCTTAGAAAGTACATTTAACAAAGAGATTGGTCTGAAGTTGTTGTAAACCGATCTGCTACCCGCTTTAAATAAAGGAGTGACTTTAGCCAATTTTAAATTTTCTGGAAAAATTCCGGAAGAAATACTTAAATTAATAATATGGGTGATAGGTTGAATTAAAAAGGCTTTATTTCTCTTGACAATTTTAGCTTGAATCTCGTCAGGTCCCGGAGCCGAGCCACCCCGCATCTCCCGGACGCACTGATCCACTAGGCCCTCAGAGACCGGCAGTAACTGGAACACATGCCTCACCCTGTGATCGTTGTCGTCAACTACCAGTGGGCCAGTGTTGGAAGGTAGCGCACTCGCTAAGTTTTGTCCAACATTTACAAATACCCCCGTTGCAGCAGACCTGCATACTCAGCGAATTTCAAGTGTGCAAAAACATATTTAGATAAAACATCTAAATATGTACACACACATAAACAACAACAACAACAAACATCTAGATATGACACGTTTTTAAAATCTCCATAAGAATAACATGGGGAATGAGTATGCAGGTTTGCTGAGACAGATATGTTAAAAGTGGGTGGTTTTAATTCAATATTTAGCAGATTTTAATTAGTTGAAACCATATGTCAGGAAATAAGGAATACACTACATCGATTTTTTATTTCCCATAAGGATAACATGGGAAATGAGTATACAGGTTTCCTGCCACGAAAATGGAAATATAGAGGATTTTACACTAAAATACATTAGATCTCACAAACCAAGTTTCATTACGATATGTTGAGAAAGAAGCGAGATATAGAATTTTATTTTTTTCCCATTGGGACAACGTACTGTGTTTATCACTTTCAATATCTCGGTAAGCAATGGTCATAGAGCAATGATTCAAAATACTACAGTAAATTGTTTGTTTTTCGAGCTGAATTCAATGGTGTTAACTAAATTGGATTATTTTAATTTTTATATGTGAAAACCCCAAAAAACCCATTTTGGGGGGGGGGTTTATCCCCCTTTACCCCGATCTTCCATTGTTCAGATTGGGCTGGTTTTCGAACTCATCCGAATAATTAGGGCCTACTATTTTACACGCCTATGCCAAATTTCATTCCGATCGGACCATTTTTGCGAGCGCTATCGTGCTTGCAGACACACATATATATATATATAACTATATATATATATAACTATATATATATATATATATATATATATATATATACAAATTTGAACGAATGGTGTTTTTGGTATCTGGGGGCACCAAAACGAAAAGTTATGATGGTCCCGCGCTTAGGTCTTACCATGAGACCTACGGTAATAGCTTCTTCCCTATAGGAGAAATTCGCTAAAAATTCATTAAATGCATTCGCCACCTCCTCCACCGACCCACCGGCAGTGGCGCTTCTTTGCAAAAAATGTTTAATTGGAAAATTAGCTCGTGGCTTCCCTGTTTCACTAAATTCGTTGATTGTGCTCCAAAAAAGTTTTGGATTCCCTGCTGCCTCAGATATTTTATTTTTGTAGTAGTTATTCTTAGTTCTCTTTAAATTGTTGTTCAAGTGGTTCCTAAAATTTCTAAAATATCTTTTGAAGTCTGTATCGAATGGACGTTTTTTCAGTAGTCTGCTTAATTTGTCACGTTTTCTGATGTCTTTTATTAAATCAGTCGTAATCCAAGGTTTTAGTTTTTAAATCTTGTACTAGTTTTTTTGTTTAGTAGTCTTATTTTTCAAAGATGATAAAGTTTGGGCAAAAGCAGTACAACTCTCATTTACATCTTGGAGGGTGACTACATGATTCCACGTCTGTGACTGTATAAGATAAGTGAATCAAGTAAGTCGTTTTATCAATGTAAGTCGAACTATTCCTATCACTGGTCTTCCTGTCGGTTGAAAAGTCTATTTTTACTATGGTAGCGTAATGATCAGTAACTGAGGTCTTAAGTACCGCTGCTGTTACAGTATTAGCGTCTATGTAGTTGGTAAAAATATGGTCGATAAGTGTCTGTGAATGGTCGGATACGCGCGTCGGTTTATCGATGCACGTGACAAAACCAGCGCCGTACAAGGTGTTAAGATATGCGTCTTTGTTAGTGTCGGTACTGTCATCAAGTATGTCTACGTCAATGTCTCCGATGAGAAAATATCTAACTTTGTTTCGTATTTTATTACTTAGGAAATTCTTTAAATCAGTAAGAAAAAGTTCAAAATTCATAGTGGGACTTCTGTATAAAGCAATCAAGGAAAATTGTTCGCTGAAATAACCAAAGTTTATGTGCAGACCATTACTTTCTCCTATTGTAATTTCGTTCATAGTAGCCCCTATCTCCTGTCTTACATAAACCACAACTTCATCATTTCTATTCCACGTATTTGTTGTATAAAATATATATAGGTATAGGAGGAATGTAAGAAGTAGGACAGGGATCCAGGTGTAATTTATAAACTCACTGTACTTGTATTGGTATACTGTTGAACAACGCACAGAAACACACTTCGACCCAAGGTTTGACATTGTTTGGATGTTTTTTAGTGTAATTAATCATCTCTTCATTCTGAAATTTACTTATATTTAACAAGCAAGGTGAAGCAAGAAGTTATCTTAACATTTGTCAGAGAAGATAACCTCGACGTCTGGCATGAACCGGCTTGGTAAAGAGAGAGAATTAACTTACTCTTTTTCCCGTTACAGGCAAGAAAAGGCATTAATACATAATTTTTGAACTGCTTTATCAAGTTATGATGTTGGCTGGGTATGATGTTTTACTCAGCGATGAGGTAAATATGAAATGGGTTTTTACCTCAGTGGGTAAATACTTCAAGCCTGGGTAAATACCCCTAAACTTGGTACAGTTATGATTTTTATTGGATTTGGAGGAGATTGACTTGTCTTTTTATAATTCCCATGCTACAAGGATGTTAATAATAACTATAGTGGCTTGAAGGGGCAAAAACCCCTAAAAATAAAATACAAATGCTGGATATTTAATGTTTCCTTCACACTCACAGCTCGGAACAGTTTGACGTATCAGAATTTTAAGAAAGGGCGTTACTTCAGTATAGTAAGGGCTGAATTTTTTGGAACAGTTCTCAAAACAAACTCAGTCCACTTTGTTTACAATTAAGCATATTATGGACATGGTTTGCAGAAATTCTTAAGGTTAACCACAGACTGTAGCACTTAATTTATTTCCCAAAAGATAAGCAAATAAATAAGGATGAAATCAGAAAATGGTCTCCCGTTGACGACTCCACGCTCCACGTTGGAGACTTTGGCTCTACTTGGCTCTACTTTATAAGGAAGTTAGGTTTGGAGACCATGAGTTTGGCAAATAGTTAATATTTTTGTGGTTGCCCGGGAGTAAATACTGCTTTGTCTTGGTAGATTCAAGATTAAATAAACTTTTGATTAGTCAAATTTAAAGGTGAACCTTTTTGTGATGTTACATTCAATAGCTTTTAGTGCAGCACACTATTCTTCCTCAGTCGAAACTATGACCATTTCCGACCGCTCATAAAACTGGTAGAGCTGGGCCCTAAAAAGAGGTGGTAGAGGTCTTCTCTGAAACTATAGGCTGCGCTTATTCGATTGCGTGTTACAAATCACTTGGCTTTAAATCAGCATCAGCTACTGCTACATGATACAATGTAAAAGTCGTATTTATCCTCTTGCTTTTGAAGGTTTAGATTCCTAAATTATAAAAACGGAAAATTTAAAAGTTAAAAAAAACGGTCATGTGTTATAGTACGTTCAACCTATTTTTTAGCGAATTTCCCCTATAGGGAAGTAGCTATTACCGTAGGCGGCACGGTGAGACTTAAGCCCGGGACCATGTTATTTTTTCATTTTGAGGTCCCTAGACCCCAAAAACACTGTTCGTTCATTTTCATATATATGTATATATATATATATATACCTGTCCGTAGGCGCGATATCTTTTGTAAAAAAGGTCCGATATTGATGAAATTTGGAACAAACGTGTAAAGTGTCATTCATGACTTCGAGTTCGCAAACCAGCAAGATTGATTTACTCTAAGAAGGTTTTTTTCACAAAATAAAATTTATTTTCAAGATTTAACACCTTTTTACTAATTATTTTTAAACTTAATTGTCAAAATTGAATTCAGCTTAAAAAAACAAACAATTTAGCATTTTGAATTATTATTCTACGTCAATCCGTTGCTTAGATATTGGATAATATTGGATGTGCTAAACACAGTACGTTGTCCAATATTGTTTTTAATTTTTCCCTCCAAAAAGTATAGTCACCCTAATTTGAGATGTTTTAAAAAAATACAATTCTGAACATATGATTAAATTTGCAGGTGTTGAATATTTTATTTGTGTTTATTTTGAATAGTTAGAGTTCATTGATCAAGATTTTGCAGAAAATATATACTATATCAAAAAATACAAATTATTTTTTAATTTAATAAAGAAAGTAAGAGCATTTGGAGGGGGGGGGATGTCTCGGTCTAAACTGCCTGAAAATATAGCATAATATATGATATGTTTAATTATGAGGATTGGTAATATGTTTTATTGAAATTGGCTGGAGATGTAGGTCTGTCGCAACAGGGATGTTTTAATTACTATAAAACTGACCATAATATGATTGAATTTAATTTTTTCATGAGATTAAATTATTTGTTTGTTTTGAGTGTTTTGAGTTCATTGGTTATATGTTTGTTGACATTTATATTCTATAACAAGATTACAGTTATTAACCCTGCAGTGGTGACGTGATTTTGCGGCTTCAACTGGTGACGTAGGTCTATGAGACCAACTTTTACATATTTCTTTTTTCACTTACTAAATATTGGAACTTGTTTTTGATAAAAATTGTGTAATAACTTTATAGTATTGGGAAGATTTCTGCAGGGTTATTATAAAGAAATCACGTTTTGAAGTGGAGAAAAAAAAAGTTTATTGCATTACATGTTTTATTCAATTCTTGACACAGAAAAAAATTCAGCAATATTAAACTAAATATAAAAACCTAATATTTAATCATTTTTTGTAATTATAAAGGACTAATCTTGTGATTAAATTATGAAAATCCAAAATTTATCCAATTGTTTTTTGAAAAACGTGTTTTGAAAATTGACAAAAAAGGGTTTATTTGTGAATATGCGAAGTCCCTATTTTGGTGACGTCGGTCTGAGGAACCATATATTAATTTTGGTGACGTCGGTCTGTGAGATTATATACTATTAAATGCTCGTAAAATTAGTAAGATAATAATCTCATACAATTAAAAAATGTTTTCTTAAACTTAATCTATAATATACCAATGAAATTAGGTGTAATTTCTCTAAAAGACAAATCAAACCTATAAAACCTAGAACCTGAGTATGGTGACGTCGGTGTAACACACCGAAAATTACAATATTCACAACGTGCATGGTGACGTCGGTGCACCAGACCACTTACACTTTCGGTGACGCCGGTGCAGTGGACCGTTGAACACTGCTGCGCACCACCACCTAACCTTAAAATTACGCCCCGGCAAGTGGAGGCACACTGAAGGGTGCGTATTACATAACTCAAGCGGCAGCGAACACAACCTATCGGAAAACTCGTGAACTACGACTGAAAATCAGATCAGTCTGAGAGACCGTGCGTCACCACTGCAGGGTTAAAAATTAAAAGACTAAGAATTATATAAAATACAAAAAGTATATGTATTACTAATGAAAACCAATATGGTCTCTTTGTTAATTTTCCTCATGTTTAAAGCTCATGAATGATTAAATATGCGTTTTTAGTATATTATTTACTTAACGTATTCAAATGATACTTTCCTTCAAACAAGTTGAATGCTCACATATACAAAATAAATCCTATGGAAATTCGCTGAGTACGCAGGTCTGCTGCGACGGGGGTATCTGGTTTTTAAATAAACCTTATATCAACATCTAGCATGTGGTTTTAAATCAAGTATAAGCAACACATGTTTTAATGTAAACAAAGCAGACGTTTTTAGACTACAATGATTTTAAAATGGCAGGTATTCAACGTTATATCTTATTTTCGGATAAACTTTAAGAAGTTTCCGTATTTTTCCCGAGTCCCTGGCATCAAAACCTTCTTTCTATTTGAGCCCCCTCCCATTATCCTGCAATTTGCCAAACTCCTACAACTTCGCCGCGAAAATTTCGCTCCTACAATTTCGCCTACATATATATTTATATCGACCATTTGGCATTAAATCGGCATCGTTATAACGTAACCGAAACAAACGCACTTAACTCTTTATAATTATTTTAAATCATAAATGTATACTCAAAGCCGTAGTTATAAGTCTGAAAATCTTAAAGTTAAAATATTTATTTGTTATAGTACATTGAACATAGCTGCCTTTTGAAAAAAAACCAGATGTCAACATCTAGCATATGTATTTGAATCGAACATCAGCACCACATGTTTGAATGTAAACAAAGCAGACGTTTTTAGATCGCAATGCTTTTTAAATGGCAGATATTTTACGTTATTTCTCGATTTCTGGTGAATTTCAAGCATTTCAGTATTTTTCCCGCCATCACGGAATAGAGACCTTTAATTTGAGCCCTCTCCCATCTTTCTCCGACTTGCCAGGCGCCCACAATTTTGACGCAAAGAATCGCCTTACGAAATTAAATATATGACTAGAGGCTTGAAGGGGCTAATAGCCCCTAAGCATAATCCTTCTTTACTACAGTACAAATACCTTCTTAGACGATAGGCTTTTGGATCCAAAAAATTATGATTATATATAGTATTTGGTTTTATGTAAACAAAGCAGACCTTTTTACATCTCAATGGTTTTTAAATGACAGCTATTTTACGTTGTTTCCCATTTTATAGTAAGCTTAAAGCAATTTCAGTATTTTCTCGGAGTCCCTGGGATGGAGACCTTCAGTTTCAGCCCCCTGCGATCATCCTGCGACCTTCCAAACGCCCACAATCTCGGCGCTAAAAATTTCGGCGCTAGTTATATATAGATCATTTGGTATTAACTCTTCATCGTTATAACATAAACTAAACAAACGTACTTAACTTTTTATAATTTAAAATTATGAAAAAAACTCAAACCCTTAATTATTATAAAATCAGAAAATCTTAAATTTAAAATATTTTTTTTATAGTAAATTGAACGTGCATAGTTAGCTGCATTTTGAAAAAAATCCCACATGTCAACATCTACCATATGGCTTTGAATCAAGCATTAGCACCACATGTTTAATGTAAACAAAGCAGACGTTTTTCAATCCAAATGCATTTTAAATGGAAGATATTAGCGAATTTCCCCCATATGGAAGTAGCTATTACCGTAGGCGGCACGGTGAGACTTAAGCCCGGGACCATGTTATTTTTTCATTTTGATGTCCCTAGACCCCAAAAACACCGTTCGTTCATAGACGCGATAACCGGTATATATATATTTGTAAAGTTATAGAAGATGTTGGTCTTGTGTAATGTTTTATATTATGCAGGTCCATGGGACCTACCCTTTTTTAAGAGCTCTAATTACGTCACACAGAGTATATAATGCTTTTTTGGAAATATTAATGATTCTGAACTTTTATATCCACTGAAAAGTGCTTATATTCCATTGTTAAAAAAACACAGAGTTTGATGGTCCTTTTTTATAATTCAGAAGATGTTGGTCCTATATAACATGCTAGTATAATCGTTCTCATCTTGCTGGTCCACCACGTGACGAGAATGTGGAGGGGATGAGGGGAAATGTCAACGGACAAATTGTAAAAATTGTCTCATCATGCTGGTCCACATGAGCAAAATATGGCGGTTTATGCTTGTATAATTAATCACATTAAGCTGGTCCGACCAGCATCTTCTAGTGCAGCCTTTGCACTATCAGACATGGCCACTCGAGAGCTAAAATTAAGTTGGAGAAATGAATGAAGTTAAATTAAATAATTTTGATTTGATCATACATCATATAGTACATTATAGTTTAGACACGTATATGCTTTGAGCACGCGTGGGCCTAAGGAAAATTCACTTGGACTTGTGTTTACACATAATTTCAACAGTCTCCTAACTTTATCTTATCTCTGTGCAGTACTTCTATGGTCACTCATTCACATTTTTACTGAAACGGTGCGTGTGATCTTGGATATACACAAACTGTATGATTGCTGATTTTGCTGAACCAACACGTAATATTAACTTAAATATGTAGACTAAAAAGTTCCTATTCTTGCTTATTTCTTTAAAGTGTGTCAGAGTTCTTATTTATGTATTGTTGGGTTTAATCATTGTATAGTTAAATTTTGTAATATGGAATGTATTTTAACTAATATCATTGGCTTTATAAACAATTACTGTTAGGTGAGAAAACCTGTTATTAAAAAGTATTCATGCAGGCAATCTGGAAATACAATTTATATTAAACCTTCAAGTATTCATTTTTAGGCCTAGAGTTCATAATTGTATGTATATAGAGTGTAAAATAAAAAAACCTTTCGTTACATGAGCATAGCAAAATTAATTTATTTGTTACAATTACACCAAACTTTTGTACTTTTTATAGTTTTAATTGAAATGGCGACAACCAGGTAGGTATTTTAAGCAAAGTATGAATGAGAGATGAGTGTAGGAGTGTATGGAAGAGGGTACATGGGCAAAGAGCGCACATAGGCCTGGACATACACTGCATTGCAGAGCAGGGTCAAATGAAGTAGAATTTTTAAAACAAATATATATACTTGATGCAAATAAAAAATAAACTAAATTGAAAAATATGAAAATTGAAATCTATATTGAATTTATTTTAAATTGAATTTTATGTTGAGTAATTTGATGGCAAACGATGAAGAGTGTACTGTTGAAAGAAATAAAAAGCAAAATCTTTAACAATGATGTCAGTGCATACGAGCAATGTACATGGTTTGTGCGTGGATGGGGGGGGCTGTGGAGGAATGCCATTCGGGGCCAGGACCGGGGTAGGAGGCTCTGGGTTCCCAGGGTACACACGAGCGGGTTTTCCACGGCGGCAACTTCAGTGCGTCGTAGCGGACCACAGAGACAAATAAATGATCGAGTAAAAAACGGGCGGTTGGTGGCAGGAGTCTAGCAGCGGTGCCGCGCGGAGTAGCAGACAGCCGCCGGGGCTGCTACACCGTGCGGTGCCGCCGCGGCAGTTTTGCCGCCGGGTGGCCTAGCAGTACATGTATACATATATGGGAGCATTCCCACGTGCCGTCGGTTGTCGCTGCAGCTCGACTACGGCGACTTGCCTGGTCTGTATTAAGTCACCTTGTCACCTCGTTTGTATACAGTTCGTCCACTGATGTGTGTCCGACGAATAAAATTGACCAATATAGCGGATCCAAGATGGCGTCCGATGATTGTAACACAACGGACAATGTTTAATTAACCGATAGTTTTGAGTGGAAATCTGTTTTTGATATCTGGAGCAATTAAAAATAAACAAATCAATAAAAACTAATATTACAATTTTTTATTGCTAATATCTTGAAAACTAAAAAACAATTAGGAAATCGGATTGCAGCATTTAATTTATAATAAAAAACAGTGTTAAAAAGGGATCACACCCCTTCCTTCATATTAAAATTATTTTTTGCATCAAATATGGCGGATCGGAGATGGCGTCCAAAAATTTTAACTTTCTAAAAAATTAAGTACCAACAATTTAACAATGTTATGTGGTACTAGGTTGTTGATATCTGAGGTAGAATTTTAAAAATATAGTTCTGTATAACAGAAAATCAAGTTTGAAAACTTGTTCACAAAAAGTTTAATAACTTGAAAACGAAAAGAGATATCAAAAAACGCATTGCGGCATTGAATTTAAAATTATAAACAGTTAAAAAAATGGGTCGTAACCCTATCTTTAAATTTGAAAAAAATTAGTTGTATTCAATATGGCGGATCCAAGATGGCGGCCGAAAATGAGTACCCCCTCAAAACGAGGTACTTGCTACCCAATAATGTTTGGATGGAGTCTAGGATAGTTATTTTTAGAAATGTAAAAAAGTATGGGGGGGACAATTAAAATTCACTCTGTAGTTAAGAAGCGTCCATGCATTTGGAATACTACATTGAAAGATTATTACGATAGGATTAAGAAGAGGAATGCGTGGGAAGAAGTTAGCATTCAGATGTACTCCGATTTCAACACAAATGTGACAAAGAAAAAATGTGTTTTTGGGAAATTTCCACGCAGAGCCAGCTAGATGCCGCTGCGTAGCGCGTCGCAAGTTGCCGTCCGTGCGTACGGGGTGGTCGCGCACTGAGATAACTGCCGCCGTAGTGCCGCTGCGTATGCCGTTGCAGCAAAAACCTGTGTACCTCCGCTTATTGCAGGGAACAGGGGTCAGGCCGGGTCCATAATGATATCTGCCTCACTTTCCTCCGGGCATATAAAGATACAAGTAACCCCACAACTTATTTCTTAAAGTTGGAAAAGGATGCAACATTAAAAAATGCGGGTTATTAAACTTTTGACTAAAACTTCGATAAAAAAGTGTGATATACTAAAGTAGTTTCCTTAGAAAAGATTTTTTTTATTTGATTGCAGGATTACGATGCCTACAATCCTAGAAAAGCGGGTATTATAGTAATGCCAAATTCTTTCAAAAATTGTATCAGAATGGTTATACATGTGGCGAAAAGAAATTATAAGAATGCCAATTTCAGAAAAAACGTTAGTCCGTAGGGTACCTTTTTCATTTTTTAAGGGAACTTTCATGATTTATTTGTTAATGACAGAGTGGTTGTAAAATAGTTTTAAGGAACAAGACAGCCTTACAAGACTGCAAGATCACGCCACAATCATCCTTCACTCATCTGTCATTCATACTTAGCTTAAAATACCTGCCTGGGTAGGTCGCCATTTCAAATAATGTATCTAATGAATGCATGCACATCCAAGCGCAATAATTCCAAATGATAATACAGATTTTACATATGCTTAATAAACTGTTTTAATGTCACTATCATTTAGAATTTCGCTAAGCTGTCTAAAGGCATAACTGTATGCACGTGTTTTTTACTTAAACAATTCAGCATGATCATACCATTTTTATGCCCGAGTCAAAACAATTCCCAAATATTTGTATGATCTAGCCTTTCAATTCTTTCACACGAACAAAAATTATTAGAGTGATTACCACAGACCACAGACATAAAAGACTTACGCAGTGATATGGGTATGAATTAGGTTTTTAAAATGTTTAGAGAAAATATTTTGACCTAGTAATTTTTAGTAACGTTAAATCGTGTTCAGCTTTGTTTTTCACCTCCATCGAGTTATTTCCGGTAACAAAAATAAGTGTGCCGCCTGCTAATAAAGATATTTTACCAAATGTTTGAAGCTGTTACAGTATACGTTATTTACATAATTTAAAAAATAGACCCCAAAGTTCAACCTTCACGTATTCCACTGGCTTTACAGTACGAGGCAACATGAGGCAACATGTACTTTACAGTTCCACACCGCACATCCATTCATCCATCACTGAAAGGATGGACGCCGCATTTCAGAAAATTGCTTTCCATGTTATCGAATGAATTGGTTCATACTACACTGTGGCTCGTGGCTGCCACACACCACGAGTCACGTGGCCACCATTCGTCCAGTAAGCGAATTTTCCAGAATGTGGCGTCCAAATTTTGAGACTGCGCATGCGTAGCATGGGTACTGGCAGTAAACGTGGCCGGCGGCCGCGAAAGTACCTAGAGGTGTGCCAAACAGTTCCGGAACAAGAACCGTTCCGTTCTGGCCTCGGAACGTGTTATTTTAACAGTTCCCGTTCCGAATGTTGTTCCGGCATTTCAAGCATGGCTAGGTGTTTCTGAATTCTCGTTATTTGCGATAGATAACGATCGCAAATCAGATCACGGTCGGATCTGATCGCAATCGTTGATTTTTGTTCAGTAATGATTAACTACTACGAGTATATTTTGTATTATGTCAATAGTACAGTACGGTATAAAGTAGTTTTTGGAGGAATTTATAGTGATACCGTACACCTTTAAGAGTAGTCTCTTAGATACGATTGAGTGGAGATGAAAAAAACGAAAGAATAAAAACTAGATTTAGTTTTAGTTCCTTAAATCTTGACGCGGGGTTACGAAGAATCACAAATGGAATAAGCCCATCTTAATGACATCATAGAATTCTTTATGCCAAAATGATTGTCAATTATACAAAAATCAGTTGTCATTATTTGGTCAAAAAACATTTGGACCAATAAAATCAATCGACCAATAAACTCAAAAAACCATTAGGCTTTTAAGCTTACAGCCTTTTAAGTCAACAGAAAAGTGGTTTTCATAAAACTATTTTCTGAAAACAAACGAAAAAATATTCGCTCCATTTCCTGTATGTTTTATAAAATTAGAGTTAATCGTCTAACAACACATAACTGTACAAAACCAATCTCACAAGAACATAAAACAATACTGACAGAGTCTTAGGCCTATCGTGTTGTTTGACAGTTGAAAGGGGGAGGGTGAGAGGGAGAGGTGAGTCGCTGCTCTCGCTGTGTGGCGCGAGGCCTGGAGATAGCGAGCGAAGCCCCAGACTGGCACCACGGTTCTTGGAAATTTCTCATAGCTGCGACACCACCCCATCGATATAGGGTATATCGATGCACCACCCTCAGTGTTTACAATTGATTACAATGAGGCTTATCATTCTCTGCATAAGCACGTTGATAAACAGAGTAGTTGTAAAGCAATCGAACTTAATCTATTTTAATTTTTGACAAATAACGTTAATTCCAAGCACTGTTGGGATATTTCTAATTATATTTTATTTTTCTCGGCCCGGGCCCCTATGCATTTGCCCCCCCCCCTGCCCCCCTGCCGCCGGCCTTGACTGAATCTGACAATCTTTAGCCTGGATATTAAATATAAATTATAATTGCGCTCTCTGTAATTAAATGAAAACGAAGGCTTTTATCATTTCATTGCAATACATCCGATTTTAGCTCACCTAAGAAAACGATTCTTTTTTAAGAGGGAACTAACTAGCCAGAATCCATTGATTATTCAAACGGGAGGGTTTGGCGTGGTTTGGCTAATTGTTTATCAGAGGCTTGAAAGTATAGATGGGAGCTTATACCAGAGTTTAATTTTTAATTTCTACCAGGTAAATTGTAATTATAACCATATCTTTGTTAACATGCTATTTGTTTGAAATAGCAAATTTCAAGCTGTCATCCCAGCAGACGGTCGTATGTGACCATTGCTGATATAAGTGCAAAAACTAAACAAACAAAAAAAACATGGAAGTGTAGATTTAGTAGAATATTGCTTTAAATATTTATTTTGTACAGCAGTTTTAGTTTGTGTATAAGGTTATGCAATGTTTATGTTGTTAAAATTATCAATAAAGCACTTTTTCATTCATTCATTCATTCATTCATTAGTTAAAATTTACCATGATGAAAACGTGTGGTGTGATAGCTCCGCCCCATACAACAAGTAAACACATATTTTTAGTTTTTATTCCTGTGGTTAGCCCATGGTTTTTAAAGAGTCTAGTTCTTTCTCAATGCAAATCTAAACGATCGGAAACTAACCAAATAAGATAAAAAATTTTTGTATATAATGTACTACTGTACAAAAATTAATGGACTAGAGCAATCTGTAACATTCTGTGATATGCAATGATAAATAACGTACTGCCACAGTGCACAGCGGGACGAGCGACGACGTGAACTTAGTAAAGTCTGATTTAAATGCAGTGGCCAAGGCCGCCCATAGTACAAATTTCAATTTTAGCATTATCATGGGGCTTACAGACATAATTTGTAGGGTTATCATATTATACGTCCTAGGTTGAAAAAGAGGACACTTTACACCCACAAGGCCTAAACCATTCCTAAACCCCCATCGAGCAGAAGCCCTTCCCTCCCCCCCCCCCCAGTTACGAAAGTGGTTGCCAAAAGGATCGGAAGAAATTATTACCGTACGTTAATTATTCACAATACAACATGATGATTTTTGAATATGTTGACAAAATATGACGTTTTTAACCACATCATGAGGAACATGTTTTTTTTTTTTTTTTTTTTTTTTTTTGGGTAGGAGGTGGAATGCGTTTACGCACACTGAGGGGCTCGTTGTCCCCTCAGTAGTGTCGGACTCCCACGAGCTCGATGTCCCGTGAACTACCGACTAAACCACCTCCCTCGACACCGAGGACACTAGCCTGGAACTGTTTCACACATTACTTCGGGCTAGGCCTTTTATATTACGCCGCTAGGGCAACCTCCGTGGGGAAATGCTGAGGATTAAGGCCGATCGAGGTCGACCTTTTTTGCCCGAAGAATGGCCTGGACGTAGTGCTTGACACAGTTCCAGTTGCCCTCTCCCTGGAGCATAGCTCCGACGATGTTGTTTGGGCTGACGATCACGCCGATCTCAGATGAAAGCGAGGCTCGGCGGACGTGCCAACGGTCGCACTGAAAGAAGGTGTGCTCGGACGTGTCTGGGATGCCGGGGCAATACAGACAGTCCGGGCTGGCGACTTTGCCCATCCGGTGCAGATAGGCTCGGAAGTACCCGTGCCCAGAAAGAAACTGGGTCACGTAGTAATCGACCTCGCCGTGCTGCCGTTCCACCCATGGTCGGACGGAAGGTACGAGCTTGAAGGTCCAACGTCCCCTCGGCTCGGCTTCCCAGTCGCGCTGCCAGAAGTCGAAGCTGCGATCGCGCTCTTCCCTGGCAGCTGTTTCCCGGCCCACTTCAGGCCTCCTCCGGTAAATCGCCTGCCTCTCCCTCGCGAGGAAGAGGACGGGAATGACTCCGGCGATCACCATCACAGCAGGCTCGGAGACTGTGCGGTAGGCTGAAGCGACCCGCAGAGCTCCTCGGCGCTGGACTCGGGCAAGCCGATCTCGAAAGACTCGCTTCTCGAGTGCGTGAGCCCATACCTCCGCCCCGTACAGCAAGACTGACTGGACGGCAGTCATGAGCAGGCGGCGCTTGCAGGAGCGAGGACCGCCGACATTGGGCATAAGCCTACCAAGGGCAGCGACACCCTTAGCGGCTTTGTCGGCGGCGCGCCGGATCTGCTCGCCGAAAGACAGTCTGCTGTCGACCATGACTCCCAGGTACTTTGCAGCAGGCTTAGTCTCGAGTGTGACGTCACCTATCTGCACCGGGAACACGATGTTAATCCTCTTTTTGGTGAGGACGACGATCTCCGTCTTACTGATAGCCAGGGACAAGCCGTGATCTCGCATCCACCCGTTGACCTTGGCCATTACCACGCTGAGCCTCAGTTTTGCCTGCTCGACGTTCCTCGCAGCGATCAAGGCAGCGACGTCGTCAGCATAGCCAACGAGGCGGGTCTCATCGGGCATGTCTAGCCTCAGCAAACTGTCGTAAGACACGTTCCAGAGATCTGGTCCGAGAATGGACCCCTGCGCAGCCCCGGAAGTGATGGGAATGCGCCGCTGGCCTTCGGTCGTGTCGTACAAAAGAACACGGTCTGACAAATACGCCTCGATCATACGCAGGAGGTAAGAGGGAACTTGGAACGTATGCTCAAGCGCCCACAGCATATCGCTCCACCTGGCGGAGTTGAAGGCGTTCTTCACGTCGAGCGTGACGAGAAGGACCACACGGCGCGACCAGTGGTTGTGGTCCTCCGCCCTCCGCCCTCCGCACTGCCTCAACTACCTCCTGGATAGCGTCGATGGTAGAGCGACCGGATCTGAAGCCGTACTGCTGCGGGGACAAGTCCCCCGCAGAGACGATGGCCTCGGTCAGCCTGACGCGCAAGAGCTTTTCAAGCACTTTTCCGGCCGTGTCGAGCATACACAGGCGTCGGAAAGAAGAAGGGGTCCCCGTTGTGCTCTTCGCCTTCGGGATAAGAACAAGGCGGGCAACCTTCCACGAAGAAAAGAAAACGCCTTCCGCAGACACGCGTTGAACATATCGAGCAGAAGCCTTGGATTCACCTCCGCAGCGAGCTTGAGCACCTCCGCCGGAATGCCATCGGGACCGGGCGCTCTTCTGGGTCGTTGGGATCGGATGGCGGCGGTGAGTTCCTCTTCCCGGAAAACTGGGAAGGCGCCTACCTCTCCGAATTCCCTGACTGGCCGAACTGGGTGGCTGGGAAACAGTGTATCGACGACGACGGCCATGGCTTGTGGTTCCATGACCGCAGGTGGTGAGCGAGCCCCTAGCTTCTGGGTTACAAGTTTGTAGCCCATCCCCCAGGGGTCGTTGTCGATATCCTGACACAGCTGCTTCCAGCACCTGACTTTACTCCGGTTGATGGCACCGCGGAGCTCTCGGCGGGCCGCTCTGTGCTCAGCCGATCTGGCATTTGCATCAGGGCGGTTCCTGGCTCGCTGCGCAGCTCGTCGGAGACCAAGGCATCTCCTCCGGAGTTCCGCGATTTCAGGCGTCCACCAGTAAACCGGCTTCTTCCTGTGGCGGCGGGAAACTCCGGGCATCGACTGCTCACACGCGGTCGCGATGAGACGCATCGTCGATGCTGCCAGATCTTCGGCACCTGTGAAATTCACAATGCTCTGGTCTTTGATTACTTCTTTAAAAGTGTCTTTGCTCAGACGACTGGTGTTCCAGCGTCGAGCCAGAGGAGCAGGTTCCGCGCGCAAGCGCGCACCCTCGGGAAGGACCTTGAAGAGGATCCCCTGGTGGTCGCTAGAGGAATACTCCTCGCAGACACGCCAGTCGGAGATCCGCTGGACAATCCCTTCAGAGGCAAGGGATATGTCAGGGATCGTCTCTCTGCACCCCGGACGGCGAAAGGTGGAAATGCCGCCTGTATTAAGGATACAGAGGCCCGACCTGGCAGCCGACTCGAGGACGTAACGACCTCGAGTGTCGGTCCGCGGGGAACCCCATTCCACGGCTTTTGCGTTAAAATCACCACCGACTATGACCCCGCCAGAGATTTTCATGATCTCATCCTCAATGGAATCGACCATGTGGCTGTAGTCTCCGATCGGTTGGTTTGGCGTGAGGTAACAGGAGAAGACGGTGAAACCCCTGCTCCTCACCCAAACGAAGCCGTTGCCCGATCCGGAATCGAGAACAGGCACCTTCCCGAGGTCCAAGATCCATATTGCCGCAGTGCCGGAGGGATCCGAGAACCACTGCGCGGAGCGTCGGTGCTGGTACTGCTCACTGAGAAGCAGTAGGTCAGCACCCTGCTCCTTGGCGCATTGGAACAGCAAGTCGTTTGCTGTCCTGCTCCTCTGCATATTAAGTTGCAGAACACTGATCATTTCTGTTGTTTCTGGCGAAGCTCCTGGATGGCCCGCCTGTACTGCCCGCAACGACCAGACCCAGCGGAATGCTTGACCTGGTCGCCCTTCAAGCCGGCTTCTGTACACAGGACACAGGACAACACTGCATTGCACGCGCTGGCCCTGTGGTCCTGGCCGCCGCACTTGAAGCAGAGCTTGCTTCTATCGGGTCCAGGGCAGCGATTAGCTACGTGACCGAACCCCAGACATTTAAAACATCTGGAGGCCACGAGCTTCTCGCGCACCCGACAGCTCACATACCAGACTTTGAGGTGGCCCTTCTCCAGGAGCTTCGCGGCAGCTCTGGCTCCCAGCGTCAGGATCGCCACCTTCTGTCCCCGAGCATTCGCCTTTGAGAGGAAGGTTTTTACCTCGACGGATTCTCCGAGAACGGCTTTGACGGCAGCAGTCACTTCCGCCTCGGTCGTCAGCTCGTCGAGGTCTCGCACCTCCAGCGTCGTCTTTGGTTCGAGAACGCGGACGGTTGCGTTCGCTCCCAGAAGAGTCCTCAAGTCCTCGCTGAAAGCGGACTTGCATTTGGAGGCGTCCCCGAGTTCGACCAGAAGATCGCCGGCTCGAGTCTTTCTCATGCCCTTGATGACGGCGCCCTTCTCATCGGGCTTCGCTTTGCTGCGAATTTCGCCCAGCACGTCGGCGTAAGATTTCCCCTCCGACGGCTTGATGAGAAGAGCGTCCGGCCGCTGCTTGCGGGGCCTCTTCTTTGGCGCCTTCTTCTTCTCTTGTCCGCCGGGCTGGCTTCCAGGCTCCTGGGGAGGGTCTCTCTTCTTCCGTCGTTTCCTAACGACGTCCGTCCATTTTTCGGGGTCCGATGTCTCCCCTGGACCGTCACCTCTCGGTTTCTTCTCAGCCTCCGGTTGGGCGGGGCTGGAAGCAGCCCGCTTCCCACCGGCCGGCTGAGCCTTCACCCGCAGTGATGGGGTCGTCTGCGTCGACGCAGTCACCGACTCACATGACTGCCACGACCTCCTCAGCTGGATTATGTGGTGAAGGCTGGCCTCCAATTGGACGATGCCATCCTTCACATCCTGACTGATGTTCTTCTGCCGGGTGGTCGCGGCCTTCATCACAGCGAGGGTGTCGAAGCACTTTTTGATGTGCTCCTCCTCCTGCTGCCTGGCGAGCGCGATGACCGCCTCGAAGGGAGACGACCCATCATCCATCCGCTCATTTACAGTGGGTGTCTCATCGATGGCCACAGGTGTTTTGGCCCCTGATGAGGCAGGTGTCACGACACGGCTCGGCGGCGATCTTCCAATGCGCGACCTTCTTTCGAAGGGGCTTGCCACCTTGTCACCGGGCCCGCTCAGTGAAGAGCGGTTATGCGACTGGTTACTTTGTGGGGTTAGGGTACCCCGTTTTGATTCTTGCACCTTTTGAGTCTCTTTTCCTTCAGTGCTGTCCATAGTGTCTGGCTTAGCCCCCGAGACTGGGCATTGACCCCCCAATAGTACCCCGATGAGAAAGTCAGACCGACCCACCACCAGAGAAACTATATCCGTGTTCGACCGCCTCCAAAACACCGGCGGTCCCAGACGAGCAGTGGCCTCGGCAGAGCCCCCCCGTGACCGCAGCAGGGCCCTATCCGGTCGCCAACCGGCACCGCCACGGCCAAAGGGATTTTCGCCGGCTGATAGGGCAGCCAGGTCAGCTGGCTGGGCTGACCCGGGCCCCTGTACTATCCGGCAGCCTGGGAGGTGCAGAACCCAGTTTTTAAGCTGTACCCTCTGCTCGTCCTAGACCTCCAGCGCAATGGAGGCTGAAGAACACAGAGTCACCCCAGCAAATAGGCCGGAATGATTTAGAAAAAACAACCGGGCTATTGAAATGAACCGGAGAATGGAGTTATGAAAAGGAGACGCGAAAAAAGGACCAGTGCGCCCCCCTCCCCTTTTAGTCGGCTCTTACGACAAGCAGGGGATACTGTTGGACATTCTGTCCCGGCCCAACACGGGAAATGAGGAACATGTTGAAGCTTGGATGTTTACAAACAATAGCGCTTTGAACTGGTTATTTTGGCTTGAAAGAACAATAAAATGTCATAATTAAATTACATTTTCAATAATTTAAATTAAATGTCTTTTGGTTCATCCCCTAACCAAAAAATCCGGTTCAAAACTGCTTTTGTTTGTAAGTACTGTACCCAAGCTTCAACATGTTCCTTCGTCCAAGGCAAGAAGTGAGCCGATACAGTACAAGAATGAACAGCAATGGCAGTGGCTGTACAATACAGTATCACTACCACGCCTCCGAAGTTCGGCGTGCTAACGACTGTTCCACCGACTCATTGTCATATTCATCAATATCATACCGTATCATACATAATACAATCATATTAACAAACTATAATGTTTATTTTCGTAGGAGATATACATTTATCTGTTTAAAAGAGAGACAATGTATTACTCTTTACTTCACGTAGGCCTTAGGCTACTCTGTGTGTTGACAAAATGACTAAAATAGGGTCTAGTCTAACTCAAAACAGCTCGAGCAGCATTGACCTTCTCTTGCGAGTTCGCGGCCAGGGGCGGTCCGGCGGCCCTCGGCCTAAGTCAGTTCGGGAAAAATCAAAGATTGCATTCCTAGATACTTATGATTCCGCTGGTGAAAATGTGTGCACGATATTCATTCTTACTAAAACAGGGCATTGAGTTTTATTTCAGTTTTATTTAACAATATTTTATTTCCAGTCTACTACAAATCAAACAAATACACGACATTGTCTCCCTGCTGAGAAAAGGACTGAACATTTCATATCAAACTATCAAATAAAATCTCAACAAAGTAAATTTATTTATTCTGCCATTCCTAGTTCCGTGCGGGACATTTTGACCATGATCACTAGTTTATTGACTGTAAAAAATATTTAATCTGTTCTTACAGGATTCTATCCTGTACAGGAGACTAATTCTTCATTACTGGCTTTTATAAAAGTTAAACTAAGATTTTTGTGAAATCAAGTTTTTTGTTTTTACTATTTAATATAATTTACTGTACTATATATTTTGCTTATGTAATAGAAACTGTACTTTTAAAACGAGTAACCTGAGCCTAATGCTTCATTATTGATCTTCACAAAAGGTTCAATTACTTTTCTTTAGTTTGATAAAACCTATTACTGCTTATATAATAAAAATGTAATCGCTTGACCTCCGACTTTCTGAATTTTCCATTTGTTCACTAATATTTGTTCACAAATATATATATAAATAAATAAATACAACAAATTATAGGTCATGAATGGCTTTGACATAGTTATTCATTAGGAACCTAAATCAGGTAAAAAACTACTAAGTAAGTTAAGTAACAGTTTAGTAACTTTGGGTTTGAAATATTGCTTGTAGTGTTAACGTATAGCCAACATGTGGTTTTGTTTAGTATTGAAGGAAAGTGAATTGTCAAGGTAAGTTGGTTGGTTGCCTGCATATAGGGGCCCGGACTTCTTAATTGCACAGGGGCCCGAGAATCCTGTCGCCGGGCCTGGATTCAGTGCGTGCTTTGTAGACCCAACGGATTATTTTACCCGGCATATTATCAGTAAGATAAGCTCTATCGCCAAGGTCGCTCTAGCCGCCTGAACACATGCCTCCCTACTCTCCCCCGGCGTTACCCCAACTACCAATAGCATTTAATTGCCTTCTAATCTCATCTAACGGTCAATTGTCTAAATTAACTTCAATTCCGTATTTTCTACCTAATAATTTCCAATCCTTACTCCAATATATATTTTTCTTTATTATTTCTTTAAAGATTAACTTAACTTTGGCAGACTGTTTGGCGGTAACGCAAGAATGTGCAAAACATACCCCAAATGCATATTTGAAGTGTAAATATATTCCTTTTCTAAACCTGTCTCTAACAATAATGCGTAATTTGGGGTGCAATTTGGCAAGCCAAAGACTCTACGTAGAAAGTAAAAATGAACACCATTAACCAAGTCGTTTTCCCACAAACCCTAAACCTGACAACCATAACACAAGATTACTCGAACTATAGCAGCATAACACATAATTTTGTTGCTTATCGGTACTACATTATTTTTTTAAACCATGCCAAACACTATTTACTGCAAATTTCGCGGAAGTAACTTTTTCTTTAAGGTGGGTTTGCCATGTTAAACTAGGTGTTATATTTAAACTCCGAAATAGTTATACCGATTAACAACTTCAACTTTCTCCTCTTTGTAATACCAATTTTCACTTTTATTAATTTTACCACATTTTCTAAAAACCATGATTTTCGACTTAACTAGATTGACTTTCAGATTCCACAGGTTGCAGTAGTTTTCAAGATCGCGGATCATTATTTGCAAGCTTGTAGCAGTCGGCGACATCAAAACAATATCGTCAGCGTAGAGCAGTGTTTTAATTTTTACTCCCTCAAAGTTTCAACCACCTCTTAATGAATCTACTAAGTCATTTACAAACAGGCAAAAAAAACGAGAGAATACAGCCCTGTTTTAATACTAATTTTGCTTGAAAATATTCAGTGGTACCCTCTTTTCACCATACCGCCGCACTGGTTCCAAAATATAAATCCCTGATCACGCGCAACATATGAGGGGATAATCCGAGAGAAGACAGTTTATAGAACAAAGAATTGCGGTCAATAGTATCAAACGCTGCAGAGAAATCTACAAAAAAAGATACATTTTACCTTTTTTCCTATTTGTCATTAATTTTACAGCATTGGAAAGAATGAAAATGTTATCTACGGTAGAATAGCCTTTTCTGAATCTCGCCTGAAATTCACAAAGCATACTCTGTTCAACAGCTCACCTATTCAGCATATTGTACAGCAAACTAGTATATATTTTAACAATATAATCTATAAAAGACAATCCACGGTAGTTTTTTGCATTATTGGGGTCACCTTTCTTAAACATTGGGTAAATAATTGATTTTTTAAAGCTATCTGAAGCTTTACAGTTCTTGAAAACAATGTTATAAAATTCAAGCAACTTTAACATAAAAGACTCCGAGAAATTAAAAAAAAACTCATACGGAACGCCTTTTTTGTCTTTTGTAAAACAGCTTTTAATTCCTCAAAACTTATTCACTGTCTAATAAACTCGTCCAATGTCAGGGGCTCCGCATAGTACAAACTTTCAGACAACAATGGCGAATTTAAAAGCTGCTTAAAATGCTCAACCCAATTTTTCGTTTCCATGTTCCCTTTTATTAAAAGCTGCCTGTCTATATTTAAAGCTATTAATTGCCCCCCACAACTCCCTGTTTCCTTTGGCCTCTTTTATCTTTTCAATTATTTATCGAAATAGGTTTTCTTCTTCATTTGAACTAAAGCCCTGTAGTGTTTACAAGCTTCAATCTACTGAACTTTTACTGACATTGAATTAGTTTTCCTAAATAAATTTAATAAACTAAATACCCTCCTCCTACTTTTCAAACAATCATAATCAAACCATTCCTGCTTCTTCAATAATTTCTGCTGGGTGGATGGTTTAGACTGTGCCGCCGAATTTTTAAAACAATAAAACAATTAATGATATCATTAACATTTTTTGCGCAGTCTTGTGTTATAGTTATGTTACGTGATTCAGAATTAATTTTATCTCTAAAATAGACAGAATCTAACTTTGTCCACTTTAACCTAGGGAGCAGAGGTAACATCGCCTCCTCCCCGCACTCACACTCTGCTTATCTGTAACGCAAACTCCACCGGCAAGTGATCTGATCCTATCTGATCCACGACCTTAAAATCGACTACTTGCTGTAAACAGTTTATAAATGTTATAGCTAATCTATGACAGAAGCACCCATCGAATTTAAAAATGTAAATTCACCCTCAGCATCTCCTATTGTTCTCCCGTTTAAAATTATAAAACCTAAATTGTCACACATTTCTAATATCTTAATTGAATGACCTGCTGTAATGGAGAGCTGATAATTAAATAGAATTTTAATGGTCAAAAGTATGGTTTCACATTGCCAATGTGAAAATTTGTATTACCACTTAAAGTTATATTGTGTATAAAATAGCCATAAGTAACAAAAAATGTCTGAATTTTACGTGTTTCACGTGAAAAGAGCTAAAAAAAGGCTATTCATCCAAGTGCAGATTATTATCATAGGTAAGCCATAGGAACACCCAAACTCAGTTTTCTCATAAACACCTGATTTTCTCTACGTCACTTCCTCCCCTCTCCATTTCCTCTCTCCACTCTTCCAGACGCAAACCACACATGGATGGACACATGACACAATTTAGGCATATACTCCTTTGCCCGTAACCTGACGTATACAGTCTGATGGAATACGGTTGTAAGAAGTGCTTATAAGAATGTGTCTATTAAGTCTGCATGTCACATTAACGTGAGTTTGAGCAGTCAAAACAAGTATGTATTTAATTTGACTAAAATTCTAATAATATGTCGTCTGCAAATGGATATATAATATTATTTACAGTTTTTGTTAGTTATGCATGTGCCACAAGTAAATATAACTGCATTTATTTGGAAAAAAGTTTACATACCTGGATAACTGTCGTCAATTTAACCGTAATCATGTAGTGATTTACTTAAGTTTCGGCATCGGCGATACCATTTTCAAAATTTTCATATAAGAATGTTTAGTTAAAATTTATTTTTATCTAGGCCTAATATTTTAGCTGATATTGCCGAAAAATGTTTAATTTGAACATTTCATGGTATAATGTATTTTTTATTTGATTTTATCAGTATACTTTAATTTATTTTGTAGATGATACATAATGAAAAAATTTCAAAAACGAAACGTACAAATTACTTTCTTAATTTTTTAACAACTCTCAGTAATATGAAATACAAGCAATATGACATATGCACTCATCACAAATAATTGTTGAGTTTGGATTATATGAATTTAATCTAAAAATATTCAAATAATTACCTAGTATCGATGATAATTGGCTTTTACTACAGTACATATTATAATATAAAAATGGCCATTTAACTTTTGGAAGAACAGCCTGCACAGTTTGTCTAGTTTATTTAGACTGGAGGGGGTATTAAAGATCGTGTTATACACTTCCCCTCCATTTTGAATTAAGTTTTCATCAGAGACCAACATCTTCTGGTTTTTCAGCATATATAGTATACGCTGATACATCATTTGTGGGTCCACTGTCATGGCGGCTGGTGTAAAAACGTGCACATTATGCTGGTCCACTCGAGTAACCAAGATGGCGGATTTATATACTTGTTCGCATCAAGCTGGTCCGACCAGCATCTTCTAAGCATGGACCAACATGTTCTATCGGACCTGCTTTGTTCTGCAGAGAAATAGACGTCGGACCAACAAGTTCGGGGGTTTAAAAAGTATATATATATACATATATATATACATATATATATACATATATATATACATATATATATACATATATATATATATATATATATATATATATATATATACCTGTCCGTAGGTCCGATCTTGATGAAATTTGGAACAAACGTGTAAAGCGTCATTCATGACTTCGAGTTCGAAAACCAGCAAGATTAAAGAAGGTTTTTTCACAAAGTAAAATTTATTTTCAAGATTTTACACCTTTTTACTAATTATTTTTAAACTTTATTTTTAAAATTGAATTCAGCTAAAAAAACAAACAATTTAGCATTTTGAATTATTATTCTACGTCAGTCCGTTGCTTAGGAATGGGATGATGATATTGGATGTGCTAAACACAGTACGTTGTCCAATATTTTGTTTTTAATCTTTCCCTCCAATAACTATAGTCACCCTGATTTGAGATTGTTTAAAAAAAGATACAATTCTGAACATATGATTAAATTTGCAGGTGTTGAATATTTTATTTGTGTTTATTTTGAATAGAGTTCATTGATCAAGATTTTGCAGAAAATATATACTATATGAAAAAATACAAATTATTTTTAAATTTAATAAAGAAAGTAAGAGCATTTGGAGGGGGGATGTCTTGGTTTAAACTGCCTGAAAATGTAGCATAATATATGATATGTTTACAATTATGAAAATTGATAATATGTTTTATTGAAATTGGCTGGAGATGTAGGTCTGTTGCAACAGGGATGTTTTATTTACTATAAAATTGACCATATGATCGAATTTAATTTTTTCATGAGATGAAATTATTTGTTTGTTTTGAGAGTTTTGAGTTCATTGGTTATATGTTTGATGACATTTATATTCTATAGCTAACAAGATCACAGTTATTAAAAATTAAAAGACTAAGAATTATATAAAATACAAAAGTGTATGTGTTACTAATGAAAACCAATATGGTCTCTTTGTTAATTTTCCTCATGTTTAAGCTCATGAATGATTAAATATGCGTTTTTAGTATATTATTTAGTACTAAACGTATTCAAATGATACATTCCTTCAAACAAGTTGAATATTCACTTATACAAAATAAATCCTAAGAAAATTCGCTGAGTTCGCAGGTCTGCTGCGACGGGGTATTTTCCGTTATTTCTCATTTTCTGGTATATTTGAACATAATCTGCTATTTTTCCCGACCCCCTGGAGCCGAGACATTTCATTTTAGCCATCACCCATCATCCTGCGAGCTGTCAAACTCTCACAATTTTGATTGAAAAAATCGCTTACAGAATTAATAATATAGATATTTTTTTTGGGGCAGGAGGTGGAATGCGTTTACGCGCACTGAGGGGCTCGTTGTCCCCTCAGTAGTGTCGGACTCCCACGAACTACCGACTAAACCACCTCCCTCGACACCGATGACACTAACCTGGAACTGTTTCACACATTACTTCGGGCTAGGCCTTTGATACTACGCCACTAGGGCAACCTCCGTGGGGAAAAGCTGAGGATTAAGGCCGATCGAGGTCGACCTTTTTCGCCCGAAGAATGGCCTGGACGCAGTGCTGGACACAGTTCCAATTGCCCTCTCCCTGGAGCATAGCTCCGACGATGTTGTTTGGGCTGACGACCACGCCGATCTCAGATGAAAGCGAGGCTCGGCGGACGTGCCAACGGTCGCACTGAAAGAAGGTGTGCTCGGACGTGTCTGGGATGCCGGGGCAATACAGACAGTCCGGGCTGGCGACTTTGCCCATCCGGGCTGGAGACTGTGCGGTAGGCTGAAGCGACCCGCAGAGCTCCTCGGCGCCAGCGCCGAGACTCGCTTCTCGAGTGCGTGAGCCCATACCTCCGCCCCGTACAGCAAGACTGACTGGACGGCAGTCATGAGCAGGCGGCGCTTGCAGGAGGCTGTGCGGTAGGCTGAAGCGACCCGCAGAGCTCCTCGGCGCTGGACTCGGGCAAGCCACAGGACAGGAGAAGACATTGAAACCCCTGCTCCTCACCCAAACGAAGCCGTTGCCCGATCCGGAATCGAGAACAGGCACCTTCCCGAGGTCCAAGATCCATATCGCCGCAGTGCCGGAGGGATCCGAGAACCACTGCGCGGAGCGTCGGTTCTGGTACTGCTCACTGAGAAGCAGTAGGTCAGCACCCTTCTCCGTGGCGAATTGGAATAGCAAGTCGTTTGCTGTCCTGCTCCTCTGCATATTAAGTTGCAGAACACTGATCATTTCTTTTGTGTTTGGCGAAGCTCCTGGATGGCCCGTCGGTACTGCCCGCAACGACCTGACCCAGCAGAATGCTTGACCTGGTCGCCCTTCAAGCCGGCTTCTGCACACAGGGCACAGGACAACGCTGCATTGCACGCGCTGGCCTTGTGGTCCTGGCCGCCGCACTTAAAGCAGAGCTTGCTTCTATCGGGTCCGGGGCAACGATTAGCGACGTGACCGAACCCCAGACATTTGAAACATCTGGAGGCCACGAGCTTCTCGCGTACCCGACAGTTCACGTACCAGATCTTCAGGTGGCCCTTCTCCAGGAGCTTCGCAGCTGCTCTGGCTCCCAGCGTGAGGATCGCCACCTTCTGGCCTCGAGAATTCGCCTTCGAGACGAAAGTCTTCACCTCGACGTCGCCGATGGCGGATTTAACGGCTGCAGTCACCTCCGCCTCGGTCGTCAGCTCGTCGAGGTCCCTCACCTCCAGTGTCGACTTGGGCTCCAGAACGCTGATTGTAGCGTTCGCCCCCAAGATGGTCTTCAGGTCTTCGCTGAACGCGGACTTGCTTTCGGAGGCGTCCCCGAGTTCGACCAAAAGATCGCCGGCTCGGGTCTTCCTCATAGATTTGATAACGGCACCCTTCTCATCGGGCTTCGCTTTGCTGCGAATCTCGCCCAGCACGTCTGCGTAGGATTTCCCCTCCGACGGCTTGATGAGAAGAGCGTCTGGCCGCGTCTTGCGTCACCTTTTCTTTGGCGCCTTCTTGTTGTCCTGGGGGCCGGGCTGGCTTTCAGGCTGCTGGGGCGGGTCTTTCTTCTTCTTCCCCTTCCTCTTAACCACGTCGGTCCATTTTTCGGAGTCCTTGTCCTCCAATGAACCGTCGCTCCTCTTCTTTTTCTCTGCCTCCGGCTGGGCGGGGCTGCTGGCTGCCCGCTTCGATCCGGCAGGCTGGGCCTTAACCCGCAAGGACGGAGTCGTCTGCGTCGATGCGGTCACTGACTCGCACGACTGCCAAGACTTCCTCAGCTGAAGGATGTGGTTAAGGCTGACCTCTAGTTGAACTATGCCTTCCTGCACATCCCTGCTGATGTTCTTCTGTCTGCCGGTCGCGGCCTTCTTGACAGCGAGGGTGGCGAAGCACTTTTGGAGGTGCTCCTCCTCCTGCTGCCTGGCAAGTGCAATTACCGCCTGGAAGGGGGACGGGTCGGTGTCATCGACTCAATGCCGCCGGCGGATGCTTGCTCGGTGAGGACCGGTGTTCTTGTCACCGAGGCAGTTGGTGTCGCTCGGCCTTGTGGCGACCTCGCGACACGAGGCTTCCGGTCAAAGGAGTCTTCTACCTTGACGTCCCCACTTTGAGAGGGTAGCCGAGGAAATTGCTCCCTCTGGTTCGTTTTTGGGGTTAGGGTACCCCGGGGAGATTCTTGCACCTTTTGAATCGTTTTATCTTGTGTACTAGCCATGCTGTCTGGATTAGCCCCCAAGACTGGGCGTTTGTAACCCCCCAAAACAGTGGCCCCAATGTGATTGTCAAACCAAGGCCACAACCGACCCATCACCAGAGCAACTATATCTATGCTCGACCGCCTCCAAAACACCGGCGGTCCCAGACGAGCAGTGGCCTCGGCAGAGCCCCCCCGTGACCGAAGCAGGGCCCTATCCAGTCGCCAACCGGCACCGCCACGGCCAAAGGGATTTTCGCCGACCGATAGGGCAGCCAGGTCAGCTGGCTGGGCTGACCCGGGCCCCTGTACTATCCGGTAGCCTGGGAGGTGCAAAACCCAGTTTTTAAGCTGTACCCTCTGCTCGTCCTAGCCCTCCAGCGCAGTGGACGCTGAAGAACACAGAGTCACCCCGGCAAGTGGGCCGGAATGATTTAGAAAAACAACCGGGGCTATTGAAATGAAACGGAGAAAGGGGTTATGAAAAGGAGACGCGAAAAAGGACCATTGCGCCCCCCTCCCCTTTTAGTCGGCTCTTACGACAAGCAGGGGATACTGTTGGACATTCTGTCGCGGCCCAACACGAGAGAATAATAATAATAATAATAATAATTTTTTTTTTGGTAGGAGGTGGAATGCATTTACGCACAATGAGGGGCTCGTTGTCCCCTCAGTAGTGTCGGACTCCCACGAGCTCGACGTCCCGTGAACTACCGACTAAACCACCCCCATCGGCACCGAGGACACTAGCCTGGAGCTGTTTCGCACATTACCTCGGGCTAGACCTTTGATATTACGCCACTAGGGCAACCTCCCTGGAGAAAAGCTGAGAATTAAGGCCGATCGAGGTCGACCTTTTTCGCCCGAAGAATGGCCTGGACGTAGTGCTGGACACAGTTCCAGTTGCCCTCTCCCTGGAGCATAGCTCCGACGATGTTGTTTGGGCTGACGACCACGCCGATCTCAGATGAAAGCGAGGCTCGGCGGACGTGCCAACGGTCGCACTGAAAAAAGGTGTGCTCGGACGTGTCTGGAATGCCGGGGCAATGCAGCCCGGACTGTCCGGGCTGGCGACTGCCCATCCGCTGTAGATAGGCTCGGAAGTGCCCGTGCCCAGAAATAAACTGGGTCACGTAGTAATCGACCTCGCCGTGCTGCCGTTCCACCCATGGTCGGACGGAAGGTATGAGCTGGAAGGTCCAACGTCCCCTCGGCGCGGCTTCCCAGTCGCGCTGCCAGGAGTCGAAGCTGCGATCGCGCTCTTCCCTGGCAGCTGTTTCCCGGCCCACTTCTAGCCTCCTCCGGTAAATCGCATGCCTCTCCCTCGCGAGGAAGAGGACGGGGATGACTCCGGCGATTACCATCACAGCAGGCTCGGAGACTGTGCGGTAGGCCGAAGCGACCCGCAGAGCTCCTCGGCGCTAGACTCGGGCAAGCCGGTCTCGGTAGACTCGCTTCTCGAGCGCGTGAGCCCATACCTCCGCCCCGTATAGTCCGGCAGTTATGAGCAGGCGGCGCTTGCAGGAGCGAGGACCGCCGACATTGGGCATAAGCCTACTAAGGGCAGCGACACCCTTAGCGGCTTTGTCGGCGGCGCGCTGGATCTGCTCGCCGAAAGACAATCTGCTGTCGACCATGACTCCCAGCTTTGCAGCAGGCTTAGTCTCGAGTGTGACGTCACCTATCTGCACCAGGAACACGGTGTTTATCCTCCCGCTTTGCTTTTTTGCTTTTTTAGTGAGGACGACGATCTCCGTCTTACTGATAGCCAGGGACAAGCCGTGGTCTCGCATCCACCCGTTAACCTTGGCCATTACTACGCTGAGTCTCAGTTTTGCCTGCTCGACGTTCCTCGTAGCGATCAAGGCAGCGACGTCGTCAGTATAGCCAGCAAGGCGGGTCTCATCGGGCATGACTAGCCTCAGCAAACTGTCGTAGGACACGTTCCAGAGATCTGGTCAGAGAATGGACCCCTGCGCAGCCCCGGAAGTGTTGGGAATGCGCCCCTGACCTTCGGTCGTGTCGTACAACAGAACGCGGTCTGACAAATACGCTTCTATCATACGCAGGAGGTAGGAGGGAACTTGGAACGTATGCTCAAGCGCCCACAGCATATCGCTCCACCTGGCGGAGTTGAAAGCGTTCTTCACGTCGAGCGTGACGAGAAGGACCACGCGGCGCGACCAGTGGTTGTGGTCCTCCGCCCTCCGCACTGCCTCAACTACCTCCTGGACAGCGTCGATGGTAGAGCGACCGGATCTGAAGCCGTACTGCTACGGGGACAAGTCCCCCGCAGAGACGATGGCCTCGGTCAGCCTGACGCGCAAGAGCTTTTCAAGCACTTTCCCAACCGTGTCGAGCATACACAGGGGTCGGAAAGAAGAAGGGGTCTCCGGTGTGCTCTTCGCCTTAGGGATAAGAACAAGGCGGGCTACATTCTAAGAAGAAAAGAAAACGCCTTCCGCCAGACACGCGTTGAACATATCGAGCAGAAGCCTTGGATTCACCTCCGCAGCGAGCTTAAGCACCTCCGCCGGAATGCCATCGGGACCGGGCGCTCTTCTGGGTCGTAGGGATCGGACGGCGCGGCGGCGGTGAGTTCCTCTTCCCGGAAAACTGGGAAGGCGCTTACCTCTCCGAATTCCCTGATTGGCCGAGCTGGGTGGCTGGGAAACAGTGTATCGACGACGGCGGGCATGGCTTGTGGTTCCATGACCGCAGGTGGTGAGCGAGCCCCTAGCTTCTGGGTTAAAAGTCTTTAGCCCGTCCCCCAGGGGTCGTTGTCGATATCCTGACACAGCTGCTTCCAGCACCTAACATTACTCCGGTTGATGGCACCGCGGAGCTCTCGGCGGGCCGCTCTGTGCTCAGCCGATCTTGCATTTGCATCAGGGCGGTTCCTGGCTCGCTGTGCAGCTCGTCGGAGACCAAGGCATCTCCTCCGGAATTCCACGATTTCAGGCGTCCACCAGTAAACTGGCTTCTTCCTGTGGCGGCGGGGAAGTCCGGGTATCGACTGCTCACATGCGGTCGCGATGAGTCGTATGAATGGAAATGCCGCCCGTGTTGAGGATACAGAGGCCCGACCTGGCAGCCGACTCGAGGACGTAACGCCCTCGAGTGTCGGTCCGCGGGGAACCCCATTCCACGGCTTTGGCTTTAAAATCGCCACCGACTATGACCCCGCCAGAGGTGTTCATGATCTTATCCTCAATGGAATCGACCATGTGGCGGTAGTCTGCGATCGGTTGGTTAGGCGTGAGGTAACAGGAGAAGACGGTGAAACCCCTGCTCCTCACCCAAACGAAGCCGTTGCCCGATCCGGAATCGAGAACAGGCACCTTCCCGAGGTCCAAGATTCATCCCTATACATTTCTTAAGGACGATTAAGTTTTTTAAAGATTTTTTTTAGAATTATCTTTTATATCTCCGGTTCTAATTAAGTATGTAGTTCGTTTTGGTCTTAAAATACTCAGTCATTTAACGGCTTTTATTTGAGCTACTGATCATTAAAATCGGACGACTGCTGGACGAGCTATAAGGCTAAAATCGACACGAAAATCAATTTTTTAGAAATTTGTTTTTTGTCAAAGATTCATAGCGCAGGTCCTAAATGGATTAAAAAGCTCGTTCTCCCCTCAAATTACTCAGAAGATTCTGGGCTTTCATATGAGCTATGGCTCATTAAAATCGGACTTACTTAATTTGAGTTATGAACCTTCATTTACCATAAAATCTGTTTACTTTCGTAAATTGTATATAATTAATGACTCATACATAGAAAACTAACAGAGAGTCAGAACAGTTTTATTTTTTAATTAACTCAGTACATTATTGGCTTTCATTTAAGCTCTTAATCATTTAAATCGGTTGAGTTTGCGGTGAGATATAGAGACCACAAACCCACATAAAAATAATTTTTTTCAAAATGTCATAATTATTTAAAGATTTGTATCTCAAGTCCCAAACATGGCCTGCATATTGGATAGGTTTTGAAACTCGCGCTGATCTACTAGCTTTCATTTGACATATTGATAATTGAAATCTGACAAAAATAGGATGAGTTATATGCTTTTATATCATCTTTGACAAAAAACAAATTTCTAAAAAATGGATTTTCGTGTCGATTTTAGCCTTATAACTCATCCAGCAGTCGTCTGATTTTAATGATCAATAGCTCATATAAAAGCCGCTAAATGACTCAGTATTTTAAGACCAAAACGAACTACATACCTTAATTAGAACCGAAGATATAAGAGATAATTCTTTAAAAAATCTTTAAACAAATTAAACGTCCATAAGAAATGTATAGGGATGAATTTTTATTCAAGAATATCTTTTTAATGAATGCATATTTTCAAAAACGGATTTCAGCATAATGTTCAGGGTAAAAATGTAGTCCATAATGATGCGTCACAACACCATCTTTACATTTTAGAAAAATATTTATATCCAATATGGCGGATCCAAGATGGCGGCCGAAAACGTAAACTCTGTCAAAATTTAGAACCAATCACCCAACGATGATTGGTGGGGGTCCAAAGTTAATATCTCGAAAAACATTGATACAAAATGCAGTTGAATGTCTTTTTTCAAAAATTTTTGTATGGTGGGAAAAGCCGCCATTTTGAAACGTGATTTTAGTGAGGTTGCCATGGTCTGATTTTGGTAAACTTTGGATATGTTAAAATTCTTTTTTTTTTAAGTATAATTCCATCAAAAAACGTTTTCTTGCAGTTTTTTTGAGGTTCCCCATGTTACTTTTCGTAGAATGACTGGCCTACCTTATAGTTGTTGGCAAATTAACACCCATCTGGGGGTAGTGAGATTTAAGTAGGTGGTTTTTGGTATTCTTTTCTATTGTCGTCTAGGTTTTAGATGATTCACTGAAAATCCATTTTACTCTCAACATGTATGATCATAGAAGAAGGAAATTGGATGAGTGCGCATGTTCTTCGACATCAGGTTATGTAAACTAAGCAATCTATTGAAAACCAGAAATAAAAAGCAAATTATTACATTGATATGTATAACACATTTATGAGTTACCGTTATCACCTAAAAAGTAAATCACTCTTTCTTAGTAAATTATGTAGCCTACGTAGATAACGTATTTCTTGTAGTAGAGATCTACTACAAGAAATACGTTGCTATTTACCCGGGTGTCCCACGAAGAGGTTTAAACGTTTGATTTTATGTTACGTGCCCATTCATGCACCGAACTTTTTTAAACTTTACACAGTTTACAAAGTAGGTTCTAAAAATATTCTGGAAAAATTTCAGCCCCCTAACCTTAGTTGAAACAAAATGGCGGCATATTGAAAAACAATACTTTAAAAACATTAAAAAAGGTGTTTTTGGTTTTATAAAATATTTTTATTGTTACATTCTAGGGCAATATGACTTTTAAATAATAAAACTAGAACATAGCCTAATGGAAAACCTTTAAGTCCAAAATTATTCAAACTGTAACCCATCCACAGCAACACACTGATAACAGCGCGTAACAAATGAATCGTAAGAAACTCCGCGGTATCCGGAGAAGTTCCTCTTCTATTGATCGTTTTAGTCCCTCATCATTATTGAAGCTATGGGTATAAACTTGTTCCTTCAAGTAACCCCATAAAAAGAAGTCACAAACAGTTAAATCAGGTGATCGGGGTGGCCAATCTAAAAAATCACTTCCACGACCAATCCAACGGCCATGAAGGTTGCCATTTAGTAATTCCTTGACAGGATTTGCGAAATGAGGTGGAGCACCATCTTGTTGAAAGATTGCTTGATTCATTTCTGGTACCGTCAAATGGGGCAAGACCTGTTCATTTAAAACTCGTGCATACCTAATCCCAGTCATTGTATTGTCTGAAATGTCGTAAGATAACACGCCGTTACAACTGACACTCGCCCAAACAGTAATTCCTTTTGATTTAATTGGAGTCTCTTCAAGAATGTGGGAATTGACGGTATTATAATGATTACAATTATGCCTATTTACAACACCATTGCGATAGAAAGTGGACTCGTGTGAGAAAATGATTTGAGTATGCCAATCAGGATCTGACTCATGAAATTCAATGATACGAGAACAAAATTCCACTCTCCTGTCCGGAACATCTTCGCAAGAAGTTGATGAACTAGGTGACTTTTGAAAAATTTAATTTTGTTTATCTTAATGATTCTCTGTACAGAAGACTTCGAAACACCAGTTTCAAGTTCAACCTTCCTTAGTGATTTCGGTTTACCTGGAGAGCGGAGCATTGATGCGCACACCAGTTCTTCTCTTTCCTCATTAGATCGCCTAGAGTACTTTTTGTCAACACTACCAGTTTCTAACAAAAGATTTTTCCACTTGGTTATTGTTGGATTACTAGGTGTTCAATTCCTGGGTAGGAAACCTGAAATTGTCTAATTGCTTCAGTGACGTTGCCAAAAGCAATAGCCCACGCACAACACTTAACTTTTTGTTCAACGTTAAAAGCCATTTCTCAACTCAACTTTCAGTGTTTAAGTAAAATAGTACCGAAGAAAGTTAGGTTATGTTTTTATGGCTCAAGCGAAATTTTACAATCAAACAGCTGTTCTTCAACAATGAGCGTTAGAACCGCAACTAAAACTTTTTTTATTTAAAAGTCATATTGCCCTAGAATGTAACAATAAAAATAGGTTACACCACGACTGAGCCAAGAATGCACTCCTAATGACAGGGACGAAAAATTAATTACAGGGTACGAGGCGGAACTGAGCCAAAGTGGTCCAGGTAGCTGGACCCGCGTTCCCGCAAATGCCGAGCGAAAAGATCGCTCCAGTCCCGCGCGACTACCTGCTTCTCCCATAAGACCAATGTTAATTTCCAAATTCGTTACAGCATCAACCGCTCAACCAAAATCGTTGCTTGATAGCTCATTTAAAAGAACAAAAAAATCTAGCGATTCCTATAAGCAGAATTTTGTTATAGTTTTTTGTTTGATTGTCAACAATCGCAAAAAATCGTATTTTTGGAATTGTTTATACCTAAATTATTCTAAATGTGGTATCTAAATTCTGCTCACCGAAATGGCCAGGTTATTTTTTGTTCTTTCAAATGAACTAAAACTTAAGGATTGTGGTTGAGCGGTTGAGCCTGTACCTAATTTGAAAGTTAACATTGACCTTATGGGAGGACGTGGCACTTTAAGTCTGTAGTATAAATTATTTTTATATTTCTAGTTCGAGATTTTATATTTATTTAATAATACTATAGACTATGAATATTATCAACACTTTCATTAATCTTGCTGACGGCGGCTACAATACTTTCTTTGGCCCTGTTCTTTCTGTAGACATAACATGTATATATTACATTATTAGTTATATATTATGTATTTTATAGTTATAGAGTTTTGATTACTTGTGTGATTTTTATAGTATTATAGAACTACGTAATTTTTATAGCAATTTATATATATTTTTAGCTGACCAATTTTTTTAAATTTGAAAATGTAAAACTTATGACTGTGATCTTGCAATTGTGTAGGTTATGTATATTATTGTTAAGATCTCTTTGACGTAATGTTTTCAGCATCTAATAAATATACTGAATTTAATTGACCGCTTATAATTTCATACTTTCCCTTTCCAGTGAATGTGAGTTGTTCATTATGGATTTTTTTTTTATAACTGAATTGTATTTTTAACCATGATTACTCGATCTTTAGAATAATAACAGTCCTGCGGTTGGGACGCGGTCGGCGGCGGCCGCGCGGGACGGGAAATTGGCTCAGTTACGACCCGTTTTCGAGGGCCCGCTTATCACTTTGGCTGTTACGCCGTCTACCTGATCGCTTTGGCTCAGTTGCGGTGCACCGTAAAAATATTTTATAAAACCAAAAACACCTTTTTTAATGTTTTTAAAGTATTGTTTTTCAATATGCCGCCATTTTGTTTCAACTAAGATTAGGGGGCTGAAATTTTTCCAGAATATTTTTAGAACCTACTTTGTAAACTGTGTAAAGTTAAAAAAAGCTCGGTGCATGAATGGGCACGAAATATAAAATCAAACCTTTAAACCTCTTCGTGGAACACCCGGTATGTTAAAAACTGGATTAGACGACTAAGTCTAAGATAACGGACTAAGTTCTTAAAGTAACGATGCGACAGTTTAAGCCAACGAGTTGAGGTTCTTACGCGTTATACTATTTGATTTTGATTTTATGTTGAATTTTTGCTGTGAAATTCATATGTTATCGCCTCTGGAAGAAAGTTAAATCAGAGAAAGTTTGACGGGCTCACCAAACACTTGCAGTGCAACAACCTTCGCTGTGTTCACAATAGAATGAAAATGGGTTTCGGTCCTAGTTTCCACTTGACCTAATAGACCGGCTTGGAGATATCCTTTGGCTGTTTGAGGCGAGGATCGTAACAATAACAAACAAAATGTTTTAAGATGAAAGATGGACTCGCTCCCATGGAAAGGTTTATACATACATAATGTTATAATACATCAATCATTGAACTTTTACCCAGACCAAAACCTCTTGTACCAGTAAAAGTACCAGACAAAGTTCATTTATTAAACAAATATATATATTGTCTAACCTCTATGGATTTTTTTTCTAACCTCTAAGGCCGGTTTTTTTAGCAGGTATGCCCAAGGAGACGTAAAGACAACTGTACACTCTTAGCCGTCTCGATCCTCGAGGCGGGGCCTCTGACACTGTTGCTGTCTGTCAGAGGTTGGAGACCCCTGCTCGTCGCTTTGCTCTCTTGGGCGAGCGGCGTAGAGGGCCCGCATTTCGGTGCGGGTAAGGGCTATTTTAACCTCCCTTCCAGCGTGGATAAAAAAAAATAAAAAAAACCTCTATGGATATGTAGGTCGAGTCACATTACATGAGACCAATGTTAATTTCAGTTCTGGGTTCCGGACGGCCCGGGCCACGTCATTTGACTTGACCTGTACAGAATCAGGATCCTAGAATAAACCAATGGAAAAAATGATACTATGTGTTTCCAAAACGAAATATTCGTATAATTCGGTATGAAATTTTTATTATTAAACGGAGTTCTGGAAACAAGGTCCTACGCTTTTATATGTATTTCGACGTTTTATTTCTATGTCAACTCCTGCTGATATTCTACCTCATCTTAGTCCGGTTCCTGAAAATAAATGTTTAAGTTGACAAATCACATCTTTCTGAAGTTAAGACGTCAAAAAAGGCATAGGTTAAGATATTATTAATGATTTTCTCCTCAAAAAGATATAATTCTAAGAGAATGACATTTAATACCTAGCTGAGTATTTAAAAGACAAATCTCATTCTTCACATAAACATGACGCTTTTTTCTTTTCGTTTTTTTTTGTTTTTTTCGATGAACAGGAAAATGAATTCAAAATTCAATAACAGCGTTAAAACACAAAATATATTGAGGGAGGTTTCACCATAGAAAAATAAACAGGAACAGAAGCGCCACGCAATGTTAATATTTGTAATCATATTTTGGTTAAAAAACCGGCCAGATCATAGATGGCGCTGCTAGTCGAACCGGCCAAGCAGCGTTGCCACGCTGAGCGCTCTGTTCCTGTTTATTTTTCTATGGTTTCGCGCCTCTCTCAAATTGAAATCTTTAACCGTTAGGCCGGGGACACACACGGCGTTTTTTAACGCACGGTAAAAATGCCGCTCGCCCGTAGTGCATTGATTTAAATGGACGGGTACACACAGGGCGGAAAAAATCCGCGCGATAATATTGCCGCTGGCGGTAGTTTTGATGCCGCTCGAAAGCGGTTTTTTCCGCTTTTTCATCACAGTGGCGTATGCAATTAAGTGGGAGCGTACACATTTGGCGGATTTTTTAACGCCGGGGGCCGGCGTGGTCAGACGGCAAGACACTCTAAACATTGTACCGTGTTGATGACGTCAGGAGTTCTGTGATCATCATATGGTAAAATGCATTTTGTAAACACCCACCGTCGTCTCTCAAAATTAAAATGGTACTGATTGGCGATATTTTATCCGTGGCGTTTTTTTTACTGCCACGTGTGTACGAACGCCATTTCGTCGGCGGCAGCGGAAAAATTATCGCGCGATAAAAAAACGCTGTGTGTGTCTCGGACCTTAGGTTTTGTTTCAAGCAAACGTTGGTTTCATGTAGGTGTAATACGTAAATGGTTTTTTCCAATGTAAGAGCTAATTAGTAAATTAAAAAAATTTAAACTTAACAACTTTTTGAAATATTTTAAATTATTTTAAATTAAATTATTAAATCATACAGATTTTTTATCTATTAAATTGAGATGATGATACACCGTTGATACAGACAGCTGCGCCTCAAAACTGTTTGTATGATAGGCTATCTCATTTTGTTGCCATGACAACCATAGTCAGTTTACGTGGATACACAGCCTTGCTCATTAGAATTTCCTACTACATGCAGTCTTTATTCTGTATGTCCTCTTTACAGACAGCTGATTTGGTAAACAGCTGTTATGATTACTGTTTGATTTACGATGTTTATTTCGCTGCTAACATGACAAACTTTATAGCCCAATATAAATTTTTTCGACTTTAAAATTATTTTTTGTTTACTTTATGAGATGTTGTTAGGCCAAGTAACCTGCATAGAAATTGAAGATTAGAGGCGCGCCGCCCCCCCTCGAAGTTGGTAGACGGGCCGTCCTAATATCCTGTTGACGAACAATGCCTTTGTTGGTGGCGGCCACTTGGGAGCGTGGGGACAACTGCTTGCATTCCAAGAATATGCCCCGTTACTCGCCAATTTCTAATGAGAAACAGTCGCCAAAAGCAGTAATTGTGATGCCAGTACCTGGAAGTGAATAGCAGGCAGATGCTGGAAGTCCCAGTAGCCACCCCTACAACAAGTGAACAAAGACGTTTGTCAACAGAAGATTAGGACGCCCCGTCAGCCTGCTTCGGGGGTGGGGTCTCTAATCTTGGAGTTTACAGTACCTAGCCGAAAGAGCGATGTCGATGGTGGTGCAGCTTTTGACCCGGCGGAATCTAGAACTACCTCGAAACCCCTAGCAAGACGAAGAACGTTGATCCCGTGACAGGGGTTGGTTTAGAGAAAGTGGGATGCCGAGGGTGTGAATAGAGGCGGTCAACCGATGATATGGTTATAGGCTTACCAGACGTCAGGGATTTCCCCGGACAGTCCGGGTTTCAGGCTTGCGTCCGGGGAAACGTCCGGGGTTGAATTTTGTCCGGAGCTTTAGTCAGCCTGCATGAAAAATAGAGGAAACGCCCGAAATAAATGAACCAAAAATTATTTCTGAGCAGTTTTGAAAAAAGTTTATACAAAACAAAAAAATTTTTTAATGAAACTAAGTGATATTTTATGGTTTCACCAAGTATCATACTAAAAGGGTCTCGTCCGGCGACGGGCTAATTCGTTGCGCGACAACTGCTCAACTGCGTCTTCTGCTTGGTCATGAGGCCTACATCATTGTTTTTACCAATTATTATTCAGGAAACGATAATGTCACGCAAAAACGGCAGCAAAGTAGCCCGTCTGCCGAGACCCTAAGAATTAAACGGGACCAAACTTTATCACACCACTTCATTTCCTCGTCCCACTCTTTCCCCCCCTTTCTTTTGGTGTCCGGGGTTGGCTCGAAAAAGTTTTGGTAAGCCTATATGCTTACCAATAAGTTGCAATCGCCTCAGGCCAAGCATTCTGGGCGCACCGGAATTGCGCACTAAAATTCAGGTAGTCACCGGAATAGCGCACTTGGTCGAGACACAGCCCCTGGACACACCGGTATAGCGCACTTATTCTTCAGAGAAATCTCTCGGTTAATTAAGCAAGGGTAAAAATTAATAACAACTAGTTCATCAACAAAAATTGAACCTAATTAGTGGGTGCATTTTTATATATCCAACTCATTTTTTTAATGTAGTAGGATAATTTCACTTTGACTCAGCTTATGCGTTTTGTTTATAAGAAAGGCTCTTCTATAACACATTTTCTTTCTGCTCTTGAGGGCATCGCAGATGGTGAGCCGAACATAAGTGTCTGTCTGCATACATTTAAGTTTTTTTTTTAATATGTATGTATTTGGATGGGGCAAAGGGCACTCCTTGTTGAATATAGAGTGAAAACTACCACTAACAATCCTAAAAACTAATCACTCAACTAAATAGACTCGAGACAGAAGGTACCGTGGGCTAACTGTGCTTATAGTTAGCCTCTTCAACTAAAACTGAACGGTAAAGAATGTTCTCCCGCATATTCCCCGTTACTGTTCCAAGGGGGTCGGTGGTATGGAAGGGCGCTAAGTACAAATTTTGGAAATCCCAGATCATTGCCACATACATGAGTGACATGAGTCACACATTCCATAGCTATTACGGCGGCCGCTGAGGACTTAGGTACCTGCCGGGCCAAGTGCGCAATTCCGGTGCATAGATGGAGAGCCCTTTAGGGATTATAACTTGGTGCGCAATTCCGGTGCACCGAGCATTCTCTAGCGACCCAAGTATTGCCGCTGCCCAAAGCCCCAAAGTGACGATTTCACTGTGTGGTACAAGTTCCGCGCACTACTCATTGTTTAATTTAGTTTTTAATCTAGAAGTGAAAGTACGGTGAAAGTAAACTTGATATTTATAGTTTGATTGTTGACAATTATAGGTATTTCTAAAAAGCGTCTATTATAGAGTAAAGAGATATTAAAGTTTGAAGTAGAGCTCTATTTAACATGTTAAAAAAATCACTAATGTCACAGTGAGGTTTATAGTCCGTGCCAGATTGAAAAAGAGAGTGTCCGACTGGTCCAGGTAGGCCCGGACAGCCCTAATCCGCTGTTGTCACAACACCTATTGTTGTGAGGCCGGCCGGCGACGGGGGTGGGCAGCCCCCACGCCTGAGTCATTGACTGCGGGCCGCTTCGAAATTCCTTTTACCAGGAATAACTAAAGAAATAACTCGCCGGCCGGCCTCACAACAATAGGTATTGTGTCAACAGCGGATTAGGACTGTCCGGGCCTACCTGGACCGGTCGGAACTCTCTTTTTCAATCTGGCACGGACTATACTAAAGACGTTATCTGCTTCTATAAAAACCATTGTAGTTTCAGGAACTCACCAAAATTAATGTTATGCCCCTAAACAAATTAATATTTACATAAATAAATAGGCAAGATAGAAAGGTAAAAATTTAAATCAGAAATTACTTAGTTTAATTAAAAACATACATTGAATACGTTAGTACTATACTATTTTTGTCATTTGTTGCCAAGATATTCATACAAATGGAAGTAAACTAGCAATCAACCAACATAAGAATATCACAATAAAGTTTGTTTTAAATAATCGTCGTTTATAAAAACAAAACCAAATAGACTACTACAAATTAACTGTATTGAGAAGGGCGGTAATGAGCAATCAATGTAAGATTTAAAGAATACCCCCGTCGCAGCAAACCTACGTACACAGCGAATTTCCAAATACAAAATATCCAGAAATTAATCCATTATTACGAAAAGCAGAAATGTAAACAAAATATGTATAAATTTAAAAAAATATTTAAATGCTTGTTTTACGAAGTCTTAGTCGACAAATATTAGTAAATAAATTTTATAGAAAATAAGATTTCTTCAAAATAAGTAGGCTAGATTGTTTATTTTTTTAAATTATATTTACAAAAAAAGTTTAAAAAGCCAATGATTTAAGCTACCAAATTGTTTATTTCTTCGAGCTGAATCCAAAGATGAAAACAATAATTTGATAACTTTAATTTTTCAATTTGAAAATCTCAAAAAACCTATTTTTGGGGGGTAAAAAGGAGCCTTTCAGAGGAAAAATTTGTTCATATCTTGGAGACCAATGGACGTAGGGAAATGATTTAAAATACCAAATTGTTTGTTTTTTGAGCAGAATCCAATGGCAAAAACAATAATTGGATAAATTTAATTTTTCAATTTGAAAAACTTAAAAACCCATTTTTGGGGGTAAAATGGAGTCTTTACCCCACTTAGGATATGTCGATCTCGCTGGTTTACGAACTCGTCCGAGTTAATGTAGTTTTAAATGTCTGTACCAAATTTTGTCACGATTGGACGATATTTACGAGAGTTATCGTGCCTACAAACTCAAAAAATTAAAAATTCTATTTCCCATATAACACCATATTAAATTTTGAAACAAATCGTGATTTGTGCAGGTAAAAATGAGTTTTCACAAAAAACTCACTTCATATCCAGAAAGTACACATAAAAAGCTATCAATTAATATAAATATTAATATGATTGCTGAGGCTACCCTGAACGGATATTTTTTGTCCTTTCTGCTAAAACGACGGTAGGCTAATAGCTTATTTCTAAGGAAATTCGCCAAAAATGATTTTTTTAAAATCAATAAACTAGAGAGGACACTGTTGATCGATGGTTTTATACAAATTGTCATAAACTGTAAATATACTGTCGGCGAAAAATTAAATCACAATCAATGGATAAACTATTGCAAATTTATACAGGAAAATTGATGAAAGTTAAAATTACTAATTTAACAGCATTAAGATTGAAAGCTATATCCGACAATTTTAAAATAAATGTAATGCGGTACAAAACATACAAAGGGTTGTTAATAAGTTTGCAATCAATACGGCTATGTATTACAATTTTAGCTATAGCAATAGATGTACAGCATCTTACAAATGTTACAAAGAACTATGCAATTCCAAAGGTTATAAATAAAATTCGTATCAGTACGGTATATAAATAATATCAAAGCTCGAACAATTAACTGACATCAGAAGGTGACAATACAAATTTAAAATGTACATAATCTAAGAAAACCTAGCCGAAACCAAACTATTTCAAACTAAATTCAATTGGTAAAAAATTTTCAATGAGGTGTAATCAGACATCAGAGATAGTAACAAAAATTAATGTAGAACACAATACAACTAATTATAAACGTGAACTCAAAAATGCTCTAGGACGAAATTTAAATTACAAATCATGGTTAAACAATAAAAAATATATATGAACTAGCAGCCCGCGTCACTTCGTGACTTAAAAACAAATTGGTAATCAAGCTTTAGTTTCATGTTGAATATGTATAGAGTTTTGTAGCGTAAAATACCTTTCATTTCAATGAGGGAGTGTGTGAATTCTTGTGATTTTTTTAATTTTCTAGACTAATTCTTTGTGTCATAGCACTGGAATAAAATTGCCAGTAATTGAACTCCTCATTGGGGCAAACGTTTAAAAATAAAATAACTTATTACTTTAGACTTGAAGCTTCAATGTGGTTAAGAAATTCCTCTCAGAATTTGAGAAGTTCATTTATTTCATCTACTTTAAAAGTGTCTATGTATACGTTCTACATTTAGAAATTCCGACAGAGCAACAACATTGATTTAGCATAAAATGGGGATTAGTTTACCTGGATCTCCATTGCTTGGCGCATCTTCATGGCTCTGTTTTAGAGTTTTCTTTTCAAAAGTATTGAATCTTTATGTTAATTTTAAATAACATCATCGCGTCAGTGTTTACATTCATCTTTGTTGGGTCACCTTAATCACTTAATCACTTGTAACGCCTCCAATTTGGAGAGGGGTTTGGTTCGCTTGGCTTGGCGGGCGGCCGGAGCAGACGGCAGCGGCGTGGACAAAGTCCACGGCGTCGCGACCAAACCGCTTCCCGCTATCGCCGCTGGGGCTCGCTCTCCGAGCATCGTAGCTACAAACCTCGCCGCGGAGCGCGCTTTAAACCTGTCTGTATAAGACTGGCGGCACGGGCCTTGTTCGTCACTCTTCCTGCCGTAGTTCGGAGTGACAAGTAAGTGGGCACTATTCTCGAAGTATCATTCATTGGACAGTGCAGATATATTTCGATAGTTCTTTTTCGATCGTGAATTTCGAATTCGAGTATAAGACCGGCGAGTGAGCCTGGCCCCTTATAATTTATTATAAGGGTGAAATTATTTTGTAGATATTTTCGTTTGTGAATTTTACATTCGATTCTAAGACCGGCGAGTGAGCCTGGCCCCTTATAATTTATTATAAGGGTAAAATCATTTTGAAATTGTTTTCGTTCGTGCATTTCGTATTCGATTATAAGACCGGCGAGTGAGCCTGGCCCCTTATAAATTTCTATAAGGGAGATCATATCTTGTCACCAGTGAGTGTAGGAATTTATTATTTCAGCATTCGTTTTGTGGGTCCAGTGGGTGAACCTGGCCCACCTTTTGCAATATTCATACGGCTGTTTCATTGTATAATATTTTCGTAATTTGTTTGTTATGCTGTGATGAGTCAAGACATCGTTGACCTACGGTGATATGTCTCTCTGAGCATTATTCTAATTGCAAATTGATCGATCCAACCCTGGGAGAACCCAGCTAGACTTGTGCTATCCCGGTAACGGTTGTAACTGTTGGAAGTGACTCAGGGACAAGGGATTAGTTAGAACTAATTTGGCACAGTAGATTACGCCCTGACGTACAAGACCACGTTACATTTTGGCGCCCGAACAGGGACTATTGAAGTTGGAATTTTATAAGCTTTGTGTTGTTTGTTGAAAGAAATGGAAGACTTAGAGATCAACGTATTGTTCGCTAAACTATGGCGAGTTTTATTTTGGTTTTTGGGTATGTTTTACATGGCACCACCGACGACGACAGGTGGTGGAAGCAACAAAAAGGAAACTAAAGAAACTAAAGATCCCAAAGAGATAAAAAACGTGCCGGCTCCCACTCCAACTATGAATCCCACGCGAACAGAGCCTGAGACATCACAACCAGAGAAGGCTCTACATACCATTGTCACCTCCAGTGAAGACTGGAACCCGATTTATACGACGTCCGCCATCAGCACGTTGTCTGTCCCACGAACCTCATCATTTGTAATTTCGCCCACTGAAAATGACCCCACTGTAGGATGGATTTACCGATTGAACAAGGCCACCCTACAAGCGGAAATGACCAAGCACGGATTAGACGAACAGGGAACTACTGATGAACTAAGGAAACGGTTTGTGAGTTTTTGGAGAAACAATGCGGCAAGGCCGGATGACATGGAGATTTTAAAGGCGGAGGAGAGACTAGACCTTATGAGAGATTCTGTTGAAATAACCACTCGGTCTATGGCAACATTGGGCCTTAGTGAACAGGGTGGTGGAGTTCGCCGGAGACCGAATACTCTTGAGAGGAATGCCTGTGATGTCGAAGAATATACGAGAGAAATGTTGGGGTTGCCGCCCGATGCGGATGCTGCCCTAGTCAAAGCCGCCCTGAGGGAGCTTCTAGATAGTCGACGGGCAAAGGAAGAGCCATATTATCAAACATTAGATCTTCGTCCGACTAAGACGAGCGTGAGTCACACCTCAGGGTACTCCATGGATGGGTACGACCCGGCCCATGCGGGGATGAGAACAACATACCGCGTGGCGGCCCTGGATCCAAAGCGTGGAATACAGAAGGGGTACATGGATCAACATAGGGAGGAAACTCGAGTCCATTTTGGTAATACCGAGGTGTCCGATACCGCCAAGATGTGCAACTTGGTTAGAAAATGGAACATTCACTTTGATGGGAGTAAGGATCCGATGTCATTCATCGAAAGGCTAGAGGAAAGGATGGAGGCGTACTGCATAAGAGGCGAGGATATTATTAGAGCACTTCCTGAAGTTCTGCATGGTAATGCACTGTTATGGCACCGAAACAATAAAGAGTTTTGGAAGAGCTACGGGGACTTCCGAAGAGATTTTGAGCTACAGTTTTGGCCCCCAGGATATCGGAGGAAGTTGGATGATGAATTGAGACGAAGAACACAAGGAGATCGAGAACCATTCCGGGAATTTGTTATTGCACTGACTACACTAATGAGAAGACGAGGAGGTTTCAGTCCGACAGAAAAATTAGACTTATTATACAATAACATGCGCCCAGACTATAAACTCACGATCAGGAGGGATGACATCATCTCTTTGAGTGAATTGATACATAAGGCGGAACACTACGAAACATATTTGAGAGAGAAAGTCAGCTACCAGCCTCCCCCAAACCCTGCTCAAGCACTAATCAGTGAAACCGCTTACAATCCGAAAAAGAAACAAAACTATTATCAGGAAACGGCACTCATTGAGTCTGTGCGTCCGGTTACCTCCGATGTTCGTGGTGATAAGAGTTCCAACTCTCAACCATCAACGGAGGGAAGAGAGCAAAGACGTGATTTTAGACGTAGAGAGAAACGTGATTATGGTCCGCGTCAGAAGGATGGTCAAGTAACAGGCGGGAGAGGCCGAGATAATTGGGCGAACAAGGATAGGATGCCAGTCTGTTAGAATTGTGAACGCCGAGGACACATGTTTAGAGATTGTCAGGAGGAAAGGAGGTTGAGATGTTATTTTTGTAAAAAGGAAAATCAGGCAACGACAACATGTGACTGTCGATCGGGAAACGCTACGGGTGCTCCAGCAGAAGGAGGTCGTCCGAGCACCCCACAACCGCAGTAACCACGACCTCCGCTGAAGGGAAAGATTCGTCAGAGAAAATTCAGTGCTACGCGCAAGACGATATGGAGGAAATCGAGAAGAAGGATGTTAGGCCTCACGTACAAGTGAATCTTCGAGGAAGGAATGTTGATACATTGATCGATACCGGTGCGATGGTGACAGCGATAAACAAAAATTTGGCCGGATATTTGGAGAACATGGGCTTGGTGGCCCGACCCACGAACTTAAAAATGATTATGGCTGATGGGACGCCGATCGAGGTTTCGGGTCTATATGAATTTGAAGGGCGAGTTGGTGATCGAGTTATAGAAATGAAGGCCTTGTGTGTGGGTAAATTAACTAGAGACATGATCATTGGGATGGATATAATAAAGAGAAATATCTGGTTACTGAGTGATCAAGGGTTATGGAAATTAGGCCCGGAGGACAGTAGTTACGATGCTGGTCCTTCTCACGTAACATGTGTAGTATCAACCTTGGCGTTGGAGGAGCAAAAACAATTGGACCAGTTTTTAGAGGTGGAGCTTCCACTGTTTGGAGAAGGCTTAGGTCGCACCAACAGGATTACGCATTCGATAAAGTTGAAGGAGGGTACTACCCCGATAAAACAGAGATACTATCCCCGAAATCCCGCGATGCAGGAGATACTAAATCAGGAGATCGAAACTATGCTCAAGGATGGAGTCATTGAACCATCAAAGAGCGCGTGAAGTTCGCCCATAGTCATGATAAAGAAGCCATCAGGTAAATTCCGGATAGCTGTGGATTTTCGAAAACTGAACGCACATACCGAACGCGACGCATACCCGTTACCCCAAATAAATGCGATATTAGAGAAGTTGCGAGGGGCGAGATATATATCCACTTTGGACTTAAAGCAAGGGTACTGGCAGGTACCGTTGGACGAAAATAGCCGACCACTGACTGCGTTCACTATACCGGGGAAAGGATTATATCAGTTTACGGTAATGCCTTTCGGCTTACACTCAGCCGGGGCCACATTTCAAAGATTGCTTGATGATATAATAGGGCCTGAGCTTGATCCCCATGCGTTCGCCTATCTGGACGATCTGATCCTGGTGACTACGACATTTTCTGATCATTTGAATCTGTTACGGGATGTTTTCAGACGTTTAAGAGAAGCCGGATTGCAAATAAATCTTGAGAAATGCCAGTTTTGTAAAAAAGAACTAAAGTATTTGGGCCATGTCATAAACGAATATGGGATACAGACTGACCCCGAAAAAGTACGTGCCATAGTAGAATTTCCTCAACCAACTACTGTCAAAGCGTTGAGAAGCTTTCTAGGGTTGGCAAGCTGGTATAGAAGATTTGTCGGAAATTTTGCAAGGATATCATCGCCTTTAACTAAACTCTTAAAGAAAAATCAGAAATGGGAGTGGAGACAGCCACAAGAAGAGGCGTTTAAACAGCTAAAAGCGAGTTTGACTACCACCCCAATTTTGGCTTGTCCGGATTTTAACTGTACTTTTACACTTCAAGTTGATGCATCAGGAGAAGGGCTCGGAAGCTCTTTAACCCAGGTACAGAGCGGCAAAGAAGTGGTGATAGCGTTCGCAAGCCGACTCTTGAACGATAACGAAAAGAAATTCACCGTCACTGAACTCGAATGTTTAGCTCTGGTATGGGCAGTGAAGCGATTTCGGCCTTACCTCGAAGGATACCATTTTATAGCCTTAACGGACCATCAGGCATTGAAGTGGTTAATGAAACTCCAAGAGCTGTCAGGTAGGCTCGCAAGGTGGATCCTGGAATTACAACAATATGATTTCGAGATTCAATATCGAAAAGGTGTGCTGAATAAAGTCGCTGACGCGCTCTCAAGAAATCCTACAGTAGAAAACTTCGTTCTGGAAAAGGAAGAGGGATCAAAACAAGCTATCCGTCAAGATGAATTACAGGACCCCAGAGATTGGTATCATAAGTTACTTGAAAAGGTATTGAAGGCTCCACAGAAGTTCCCAAATTTCGCAATAGTAGAAAATAAATTATATAAAAAAATCCGAAGAGGGAAGGATATTCGTTTGCTGGATTCAAGCACCGAGTGGAAGCAATGTGTCCCAAAGGAAAAGCGAGAGGAAGTTTTAAAGGAAAATCATGACTTACAAACTGCTGGACACTTAGGGTACAAGAAGACAACGAAACGAGTCAGCATGCGATATTACTGGCCTGGACTATTTAGAGACGTCAGAAATTACGTTAGGTCTTGCAAGGTATGTCAGAGATTTAAAGTCGATCAAAGAAAGCCTTGTGGGAAAATGTATTTTCGCAAACCGGAGGGCCCGTGGCGAACTATAACCTCAGACCTGATGGGGCCCTTTCCTAGGTCTAAGAAAGGGTCAAAATACATACTCGTTTTCCAAGACTACTACAGCAAGTGGACGGAAATAGTACCACTTAGGGCTGCTACTGCTCATAATATCTCAAACCAGTTCAAAGAAACGATTCTTTTACGTTATGGAAGTCCCGAAACTATTATAGTGGACAATGGAACACAATATTCCGCTGATATATTTAAGAAATTAGCTCAAGAGTGGGATGTCGTGGTTCAATATACGGCACCATACAGCCCACAAAGTAACCCAACTGAAAGGCAAAATAGAGTCATCAAGACCATGATCGCACAATATGTAAACGAGGATCATTGCACGTGGGGTATTCACCTTAAGGAATTCATGTTCGCGATAAATACCGCGGTACATGAGTCAACCAAATTTACTCCCGCTATGTTGAATTTCGGCAGAGAGTTACGGCTTCCTAATGCCATCAACAGGGCGTCTTTTGAGTCTCAGACTAATGGCAATCAAATCAGGACGTTAGGCGAGGTACACGACCGCCGAATTGATAAATTCAAAGCCCTATATACGAAATGTCAAGAGAATTTAAAGAAAGCTTTTAGCCGACAAGCTAAATATTATAATTTGAGGCGGAGGGAAAACCCTTTTAAAATCGGTCAACGGGTATTGATTAGGACTCCTTTCGTCTGCGGCAGACAAATTTACTAGCAAACTGGCACCTAAATACGACGGGCCTTACGAAATCATACGAAGGAAAGGCTATAACTTGTTTGCGGTGAAGGATGTTAGCAAACCTAACAGCCGGTTAATTACGGTACATGCCAAGGATATCAAAGAATTTAATTAGAACTTGTCCAAATATATCTGCACTGGTCCTGCATGCTGTATGAAAAATACCCATTGCACTTACAATTTGTTTTGTTGATTGCTTATTATTTCTAGATCGCTTAATGCTGTAAATTTTGCTTGTGCTTGAGCATGTTTCAAGTAGCTTGGTATTGTTATGTGCAGGTATCCTACTGCTTTTTACGCCTGCTGTCCCCGCACCATTCCCGTAACATGCATGACCTGAGAAGATTAATGCAAGTGTCAATTGATGACTTCCAATGTTTTTATGGCTCTAATCTGCTAAATGACAACTGCATCAACGCTTATTTACGACTCGTGGAGAGGAGAAGTTACTATTTCCGGGATATTCCTAGTGTTCACGCTTTTGATTCATTCTTTTTCAATGCATGGAGTCGACGTAGATATGATGGAGTTAAGAGATGGACAAAATCCCTGAACATTTTTTCCTTTGATCTCCTGCTATTTCCACTGCATGTTGCCGAGGTTGGCAAAGATGGACACTGGTCGCTCATCGTGGTTTGGCCTAAAACACATCACATTCGTAATTACGACTCGTTTGGATTCAGTTTCTCTGAGCGATCTGAAGAGGTGTTGTCATTTTTACAGGAAGAGGCCAGATCGAAGAAAGTCCTGTTCGACAGAAGCGAGTGGTTGATCTGCGGAACACCGGCGGGCACCCCTCGTCAAGAAAACCCGTATGATTGCGGTGTATACTTATGTGTGTTCGCCGAGAGGTTGTCCAGAGGGGCTGTCCTGTCCGATCTAGAAATAGATCCCCTGGAGCATCGAAGAACATTAAGTGCAGCCCTGAGGAGGGGAAAAATTGAGGACGAAGACTTCCGGTTAATTGAACCTACGATAAGTGAACGACTAACCTACGAGCCCATGACGAACCCGAGAGTAAGGTTTCAGGCCTATGTTCAAGAAGGCACAAAGTGCATGGTGACTCTTCCTAGTGACCCGGTGGTTGAAGCCATAAATCGGGAGTTGAACCAGCTCGCATCACCTGCTCGACTGACCCCTAAGTTTCCCCGTCAGACCCGAAAGAAACCACAACCCAAGATGCAGTTTGTAAGAACGGTGAAGACCGCTAGTAAACCTGTCTCAACGACTCAACCAGAGGTGAAAGTGGGAAAAGTCGAGGAAATTGAAGCCATTCCTGAAGAATAACAAGACGATTATTTAACCTTGACAGTATCGGATGATGAGCTCAGTGTCTTCTCCTAATAAAGATGCGAATCACCCTCCGATGGACGAACAAGTGAAGTCAGCATGTTCCACTGCCAGTGACATTGGTAGAACCATCGAAGAAACCCAAACTACTGCCATCGAATCAACTGTGGTAGAAAATGGCCGGAATGAACGTCAAAGGGTAGTCATTGATGGTCGGAGCGGCCCAGGAAGAAGAAGACGACCACAAAGAGTGAAAGTGTGGAAGAATGACGGCACCTTTAAACGAATGAATGTTTCCAAGGCCAAGATACACACCTGGGTACAACGGTACAAATATTACAAATCTTGAAGGACTGTAAGAGTCGGATTTTGAGGAAACTTTTGTTTTATTATATTCCAAATAAGAGGATTTTTCTTTTTTTTACTAATTTTGTTTTCTTTTGTGCCCTGAAGTCCCCGGGGGGTGTAACGCCTCCAATTTGGAGAGGGGTTTGGTTCGCATGGCTTGGCGGGCGGCCGGAGCAGACGGCAGCGGCGTGGACAAAGTCCACGGCGTCGCGACCAAACCGCTTCCCGCTATCGCCGCTGGGGCTCGCTCTCCGAGCATCGTAGCTACAAACCTCGCCGCGGAGCGCGCTTTAAACCTGTCTGTATAAGACTGGCGGCACGGGCCTTGTTCGTCACTCTTCCTGCCGTAGTTCGGAGTGACAAGTAAGTGGGCACTATTCTCGAAGTATCATTCATTGGACAGTGCAGATATATTTCGATAGTTCTTTTTCGATCGTGAATTTCGAATTCGAGTATAAGACCGGCGAGTGAGCCTGGCCCCTTATAATTTATTATAAGGGTGAAATTATTTTGTAGATATTTTCGTTTGTGAATTTCGAATTCGAGTATAAGTCCGGCGAGTGAGCCTGGCCCCTTATAATTTATTATAAGGGTGAAATTATTTTGTAGATATTTTCGTTTGTGAATTTCGTATTCGAGTATAAGACCGGCGAGTGAGCCTGGCCCCTTATAATTTATTATAAGGGTGAAATTATTTTGTAGATATTTTCGTTTGTGAATTTCGTATTCGAGTATAAGACCGGCGAGTGAGCCTGGCCCCTTATAATTTATTATAAGGGTGAAATTATTGTGTAGATATTTTCGTTTGTGAATTTCGTATTCGATTCTAAGACCGGCGGGTGAGCCTGGCCCCTTATACTTTATTATAAGGGTAAAAGTATTTTGTAGTTATTTTCGTTCGTGACTTTATATTCGATTCTAAGACCGGCGAGTGAGCCTGGCCCCTTATAATTTATTATAAGGGAAATAACTATTTTGTAGTTATTTTCGTTCGTGAGTTTACATTCGATTCTAAGACCGGTGAGTGAGCCTGGCCCCTTATAATTTATTATAAGGGTAATAACTATTTTTTAGTTATTTTCGTTCGTGAGTTTACATTCGATTCTAAGACCGGCGAGTGAGCCTGGCCCCTTATAATTTATTATAAGGGTAATAACTATTTTGTAGTTATTTTCGTTCGTGAGTTTACATTCGATTATAAGACCGGCGAGTGAGCCTGGCCCATTATAATTTATTATAAGGGTAAAACTATTTTGTAGTTATTTTCGGTTGTGAATTTCGTATTCGATTCTAAGACCGGCGAGTGAGCCTGGCCCCTTATAATTTATTATAAGGGTAAAATCATTTTGAAATTGTTTTCGTTCGTGCATTTCGTATTCGATTATAAGACCGGCGAGTGAGCCTGGCCCCTTATAAATTTTTATAAGGGAGATCATATCTTGTCACCAGTGAGTGTAGGAATTTATTATTTCAGCATTCGTTTTGTGGGTCCAGTGGGTGAACCTGGCCCATCTTTTGCAATATTCATACGGCTGTTTCATTGTATAATATTTTCGTAATTTGTTTGTTATGCTGTGATGAGTCAAGACATCGTTGACCTACGGTGATATGTCTCTCTGAGCATTATTCTAATTGCAAATTGATCGATCCAACCCTGGGAGAACCCAGCTAGACTTGTGCTATCCCGGTAACGGTTGTAACTGTTGGAAGTGACTCAGGGACAAGGGATTAGTTAGAACTAATTTGGCACAGTAGATTACGCCCTGACGTACAAGACCACGTTACACACTTTATTAAGACAGGTACCTCATGGAGGACATTACCCTGAATATGAGTGAAGGATGAGTGTGATGATCGTGATGATAGTGGCGCGATCTTGTAGCCTTGTTACTGACTAAGGTTGGCATGTTCCTTAGACAGAATTGTTAATTAATAGCCCAACAACCAATGGCAGCTGGCTCCAGAAACAACCCTTCAAAAAGCTACTAACTTTTCTCGGGATCGATCCGGCTACCTACAAGTTTGTAGGCGGGCAATATAACCACTACACCAACCAGGTCTTAACAACAAACGGTAAGAAGGTGGTCAAATCACTGGTCTACTGATGAACTAATCTCTAAATTACATTTTCGTTATACTGCTTCAAAAACAGATGTTTTTTATGCATGTTTTCCGGACCTAAATACACTCTTTTTATTCCTAGGAATTAAAAGCTGATGTACTCGATACCGGCTGACTCTTTATAGTCCTAGGACTATAAAAGTCAATACCCCCGTTGCAGCAGACCTGCATACTCAGCAAATTTCAAATGCAAAACAACATATTTCAATCAAACATAGCAAGATTTGACATGTTTTGGTAAGCTCCATAAGAATAACATGGGGAATGAGTATGCAGGTTTGCTGCTACAGGTATATCAAAACTGGGTGGTTTTAATTCAATATTTAGTAGATCTGAACTAGAAGAACCTATTTACCAAGTTTTAACAAGATATGTTGAGAAATAACCGAGATATAGAATTTTACTTATTTCCCATAAGGTTAACATTGGGACAACGTACTGTGTTTACCACTTTCAATATCTCGGTAACCAATGGACATAGAGCAGTGATTCAAATTACGAAATTATTTGTTTTTTTGAGCTGAATTCAATGGTGCCCACAAAAATTCGATAAATTTTATTTTTCTATGTAAAAAACTCAAAAAAACCCATTTTTGGGGGGTTTATTCCCCTTTACCCCCCTTCCGGTGGTCCGATCGGGCTGGTTCACGAACTCGTCCAATTGATTACCACTTTACATGTCCGTACCAAATTTCATAAAGATCGGACCATTTTTGCCGCCGCTATCGTGCTAACAGACACACACACACACACACACACACACACACACACACACACACACACACACAAACACACACACACATATATATATATATATATATAAATTCGAACGAATGGTGTTTTTTTGCTTCTGGGGACCCCAAAATGAAAAGTTAACATGGTCTCGGACTTAGGTCTTACCATGAGTACTACCGTAATAGCTTATTCCTTTAAGGAAATTCGCTAAAAAGTGCCGAGTACGTCGTAATAATCGAACAATATTCATTCAATTACAAATAATCGAAACATTCATCGTTATTATCGAAACATTCATTGTTGTCAGTTTAATCAATTTGTGAAACTCGTTATTTCACCAATCGATTATTACATGCGTTCGATACGTCGATAGTTGATAATTGTTGTCAGTCTACCCTAACACAAATGAAACAGACAATCAGCTGATTGCTTCAAATAGCAAGAACAAGACGGTGGCATCTTTTGAAGGCATCTTTAAAGGTAAACAAGATGTAACATTTTGGTTTTCTTAAGTAGTTTACGTATTGTATCGAGCAATATAACGAAAAATATAGTTCATCACACGGACCTAAAGCTGCTTTTCGTTACTCGGTCATTTTTCAACCTCGGCTTACAGCCTCGGTTGTAAAACTTGACCTTGTACGAAAAGCGTCACTTTAGGTCCTTGTAATGAAATATACTATTTTAGAATAGCCATTCGCCGTAAAAATTATTCAACACTCATAACGCCCAAGGAATTAAATTTCAAATTAACCCAGGTATTTGTTTCGCATATTCAATATACGTTTGACAAGCGTTTACCCTAGCAAATAACATAACTTTCTATGAAATTCCTTCATTAAATAGGCGTATTGTTATTGGTACACATTTCAAAATCAAGTAAAATAGGCAGGCTAACCGTTAACACTTCAATCTCCCTCGCATTCCAAGTACATTTATAAAATACAGGTTTCAAATTTTTAGTGCATTTTAAAACTTGAATTTTTTAGGTCAATATTCAACTAATATTGATATTTTAAAACTTTAAACGTTGAAACATGTATCAATGTGTTGAAACATGTATCAATGTGTTGAAACATGTATCAATGTGTTGAAACATGTATCAATGTGGATTCATTCTCAATAGTTTGTTAGAAATTCCCATTTCCAGAGCACCTCTTGAGTTACCTATGTTTCTTTTTAAGTTTCCTTTTTAAGGAAAGAAATACAGTAAATTGAGATGATTACAGACTCTTGGTCTTAGTTTCAATAGGGCAAATACTCTTCCTTATTTTCTGATGTCTCAAAAAACGTCAATATTTTAAGAAATCAAAATCATAATGACATTTGCTTGCCCTGCATTCTTTGGCATATCTCTGGAAATATTTCAAACCTTGATCATCTGTTTTGTTATTAACAAATGTGAATTGGAAAAAGTTCACAGGTTCTAAGACAGATAGTAGCACTTTCGCTGGAATTTCAAAAGCCTCCTGTGTGAAGGCTTTTCATGGGATGTTTTCCAAACCCACAAAATAGAGAGACACTCACATCTAGAGAGTAATAGCTTTAATTTGATACCAAATATGTGAAGACAAATTAATTTCTAGGGGTCGATTTGCTCTGGACAAAATTTCAGAAATTCTTTTAATAATATAGATATTGACCTAAGAAACTTATAACATGTCTTGGACACAAAATACTTTTTAGCACGTATTCAGTGACCCCCTACCTCCTCAGGGGGACGTCCCACTAGGAGTCAGAAGAAAATCTTAAATGTAAGCACAGGTTGATGTGTACATCAAATTATACCATTTTTTGAGTAGAAAACACTGCCGCAAATCCGAGTTCAATAGGATCCAAAATGGCGGCCGTTAAAACTTTTCTTAACTGCAATTTTTTCTACCTTAAAAATTCGATTTCAGACGTTCTAAGCGTCGTTCGAGATGCGGTTTACGGCATTTACTTATGCTTTATTACCTCTTTAAAATGATATACATATCGACCTATGAACAGCCCATGGCATAAACCACTTCCATGATTGACGTACCTTAAAGGACGTCTTACATGGATGATGGCCAGCATAGCCAAGTGCTATACGTAATTTCTCGACATAATGCCGCAAACCGCATTTATGTGTTACTGTTAATAACCATTAACTTTACAAATGTCATTTATGCAGCAAATTTATTACTAAGAAGAATCCCTACTGAGTTAAGAAATCCTCAGGTCACGCTGGCGGTGTATAAAAAGCGCGTCACTGCCTGGCTGTTAGAGGTCGGACCGGAATACTCTGCATCTCTCCTGGCTGTTCCTTAGGCCTACCCTCTACTTCACTGTCACTGAGATTCACCCTACTGTTTCTACAGCTATACTTACACGTTCATTTATTTGTGAACACATTATACCAATTTTTTACTGTTCGCCTCTAAATAAATTCTAGTATTTCTTATCAAGAAAAGTCTAATTATCCGATTTTATTTATTACTAAAACCCTATTGACACCTCCAACGTATCTTGTGCGTTGTATTAGAATTAATTTTTTATTTTATGATTATTTATCTGTTTATAATCCTACCTTCTCCTCTTAAATCAAATTATTTTTGTATTCCTGTAACTGCCCCTCTGAAACTTATTCTTATTTCACTCGTAATTAATGTAATTCAGTTTAATTAATGTTATTTAGTTCTTGACGTAATTTAAAAAGTGCGCACTTTAATTATTGAGGAACTCATCACCCACGCACAAGCCAATGTGGCCCATGTGGGGACTTATTTCGGTCATGTGCTATGCAATATTGTAATTATTATTTCGAAATAAATTTGATTTGATTTGATCTGATTTTGACCTTGTCTTAGTCTATCGTCCCTTTTCATCCCAGTCAGACTTTGATGTGGGTTTTGTAATTATATTTTTAAGAAAAACTAGTGTTGGTTATGTTTTTGCAGCTATTAGAACATAAATCGATCCAAATGTCTGAGCAATATCATGAGAACCTTTTGCGGTTCAAATCTGACCTCAGCTGCCACGAATGGCTGGGCTATTAATTAATAATCCTGACAAAATGGGTTAACTTACGGCACCGTAAGAAAATATTGAATGAGACAGAGAGACTTTCTCTTATCTACCTCCATCATCCTTCACTCATATTCCACTTAAAATACGGTTCCAATTCTGCGTTCCGGTCTTAACCAGGCATCAAAGTATTCTGTTATTTTCAACTAAGAGCCTTTAATTTAAAAGGACCGTACTGACCTCACGTTTTAAGAAAAGAGCATTGTAATTTTTTTGAATAGTTTGTTGCGGGGCTATAGGCCCCCGCATAGAACTATCGAAGGCATATGCATTGAACGATCGTATAGTTTTGTTCATTCTATGCTAACTCCTACTTCAATCTAGTATTTCTACCTTAACTTAGCCCGATTCCTGAAAGTGATATACCCTAAGTCATCTTTATATACCCAATGTCGGAACACCTTGGATTTGTAATTAATAATTTATTTTAGTGTATCTCAATCATATGTTTTATTCACTTGTGTTACGCGCATTATTTTCCTATGGAGTCGTGCAGGAAAGGTTGGGTCATTGTTACTATACAGAGAAGGGTAGTTGAGGTGCATGGGAATGGAACTGCTGAGAACACCTGATTCCCAGCTAATTTCCATTTCTCATCGTCCAAACTATCTTGCGTGCTACATTGTTGCTTTTATTAGCGAATTTCCCTAAAAAAATTAGATATATTACCGTAATGTTTAAGTAGTGGAAAAGTACTGGTTTTACATAAATTTTAGCAGGTTTTCCCCATGTTATTCTTATGAAGGGGGTTTATTCTTGCACCGACCCCTGAACCCGCCCTTGAACTTGGCTATTATTTGGGTATGTTGTTTACCTAGGTGAGTACATTTGTAAATGGTATATGTTATTCTTAACCCCGCAGTATATTTTTAATAAAAAAATTATAAAACTGTCCAAAAAAATTAACTTTGGTCTTTATTGTCCTATTTGTCTAATATTTGGATATGTTGTTAAGTTAAGTAGGGGATCTTGTAAATAGTACATGCTAGTTAAATATAACCAATAACTTTTGAAATATAAAATTAAAAAAAATATGTAAAATACTAACTTTGGTCCTTATTGTCTGATTTGTCTAATATTTGGATATGTTGTTCAGTAAGGGAACTTGTAAATAGAATATGCTAATTAAATATGACCAATAACTTTTAAAATATAAAATTACAAAAATATACGAGGTACAGTCAAAAAGTTCCCGGAATGAATTTTGTAGACATTTAGCGCGATCGCCAGAAGGAAATTCGACTTGCATTAGTTGGTACGACTCCTGGGGAGGGCATATCGGTAGTGGGAGTATAACTAACTTTCCGTGGTGCAGCACTGGAAAGCCCTTCTCGTGTTCCTGCAAGTCTACATTGTCGAATTTTGAAAAATAGTATTTCATGACCAGCGCGCGAACATTAAGTTCTGTATTTAACTTAAAATCACATAATGAGACTATTGAGTTGTTAATTCAAGCTATGTAGAAGAGGCGATGAAGAAAAGTCAAGTTTATGAGTGTCACAAACGGTTCCGTGAAGGCCGTGAAAGCATTGAGGATGACCCTCGTAGTGGAAGACCTTCAAACATCAGTTTATGACGAAAACATTGAGCGAGTACGACAAGTTGTGCGTGAAATTCGGAAATTAACGATCGATGAAATTGCATTTCAGGTAAATTTATCACATGGAAGTGTTCACACCATCCTTCATGATCATTTGAACATGCATCGAATTTGTTCGCTTAACAAACAAATTCGACATTTTGGACTTGCAGGTACACAAAAAGCGGTTTCCAATGCTGCACTACGGCAAGTCAGCTATACCCACATTAACGATATGCCCTCCCCAGGAGTCGTACCAACTACTGCAAGGCGAATTTCCCGCTGGCGACCGCGCTAAAAGTCTACAAAAATTCATTCCGGGAACTTTTTGACTGTACCTCGTATAAAATGATAACTTATGTATTTATTAACAGATTTGTCTAATATTTGTGTGTGTTGTTAACCTAAGCAAGTGCATGTGTAAATGGTATATATTAATTATACCTACCCTGTATATTGTAAATAAAAAAAATTAAATTAACTTTGGTCTTTATTGTCTGATATGTCTATAATTTTGATGTGTCTTAGTATTAAGTAAATGCACTTGTCAATGGCATATATTAATCTTACTACCTTGTATATTTTAAGTAATAAAATTATAAAAATGGGTTAAATTATCAACTTTGCTATTAAATGCCTGATTTGTTTAATATTTGGGTATTTTGTTTACTTAAGCTAGTATATTTGTAAATTACGTATTAATCTTATCTGCTCTGTATATAGGCCTAAAATTACAAAATTGGCTAAAAATATTAACTTTGATGTTTACAATCTAAGTTGTCTAATATTTGTTTATGTTGTTAACCTAGGCAAGTGCATGTGAAAATGGCATAAATCAATTAATTGTATAGGTAAAATAAACACAATACTATACTTTTAACTACCCCTTTAATTTTAACCAATAAATTTAAATACGATCAATGTAGCAAAATATTAACTTTTACACGCCTGCATGGATAAAAATTAAATTTTATAAGTAATCTTTACATTTATTTCTTTTTTTTACATAGAAGCAGACATTAACAGAACTAAACACAGAATATTTGTCTTTCTTTATGCTTGTTTGGTGTAGTCATTAATTTATCCAATTTAATTTTATAATTAAAAAATTTACAATTATAATCAAACTTACCACTGCTTAGTTCGTTCTCTAACTAATAATTTGAGGCGTATAAGTTATGAATATTTTCCAATTGTACGATATATCTTATCCTATTCCTATGTTCCACCTGTTTGATAGCACTTATTAAAAACTCTACACCCTCTTCCAAATCTTCCAACCTGTTACACTCTCTAAATTTTGCATCGCCTTTTATCTCTTGCATTAACATAGCATTAGACATATCCAAGTCTTCTTGGACAGGAGGGATATCTGTATAATCCCAGTTATTGTTATGGAACTTTAAATCTTCTATCTTAGGAAATGAATGACCAAAGTATGTTGCTGTTCCATTAGTACTGAAGGTTGCTAATGGCTCGTTATTGGGTAAGTATATTATGTCTAAGACGAACTTACCATTATGTACTGTGTATGGTAATGCTACATAACCTTCTCTATTCTTGTTTAGTTCTACAAATACAGTTTTACAGGCACCTTTAACATAATGCACACCTTTTTGTCCATCTTTCTCTGCTAATACGCCTACATATGTAAATTTATTTTTATTGTTTATTACAAATGCATATATCTCGTAATGCCCGTATTGTTCTAAATCTTCCCATCGTCTAAGGAAGTATGCTTTTAAGTTTTCTTCCCTTTCTCTTATTTCTTGTTCTTTAGCCAATTAATTAATATATTCCTCTTTAACTGTAGCTGTTGACTCTGTAAAATCTAGTTTTTGCTTCTTAGCACCCATGTCATCTAATTCCAACTGTCTCTTTTTGGGACATCTCTCTAATAATGGCTTAGAGAGAGAGTTTTTATTTCTTTAATAATGCATGGATATAAGTTGCTATTAATGTTTATTTGACTTCCTGGAATATAAGGAATAAGATTGGGACTTGCTACTAAACCCCATTCCTCTAAATTTATACTTTAGATTTACTTTAAATTATAAATTATTTACTTTAAATTACTTTAAATTTATACTCTAAATTTATTCTTTAGGTTTTTTGGGAAAGGGTGTATTTGATTTAGTATAATATGTAGCTCCAGATTTTATATAACACTTTTGTTTTGCACTAATAGTATCGGGACATTCTTCTGTTATTTATATATAATTTATTGGTAAACAGTTAAAGCTAAATGCTGATATAGCATATTTTATTAATTTATCCCTTTGTACACTGTCTTCTGGCAACTTTAGCTGTACACCTGTTGTCTTTCTTGTATTACCGTTACCCCAATATGGATATTGTAATATATCGTTAAATACAAGGCAACAACTATTTTGTAATTGATTAGGTACCTTAGTCCACATTTTATGCAATGGCACAGAGTAGAATGGAGCGTTTTGGAGGTATCTCATATTGTCGTCTATCAAACTTAAACAATCTCTCAAGGGTTCAAACTCTTTTCCAAAACCTCTACAATAATTGTAAATTGTTGCTTCTAATCTTGTAATTCCATTCTCTCTGGCTAGTTTAGGCGAGAAATATCTCTTAGTCTAATATCCGGGCAGTTCAAGAAATTTATAATATGATTTCCTATATTTTTAGTTACTCCCGGACTTGTTATTTGGCATATAAATTTATTATATAGTTTAACCCTACTGTTTTCGTTAAACCATGTTAAACAGTCTTTACCAACATAATAGATACTGTTTGTAATAATATTATATCCCTCTTGTATTTCTCCTTGGTAACAAAAATAAGTTTTCTGTTAAATACTTACACATTTCCTCCTTATCAAAAACACCAGCCAAGTCTATTGTAATATCTAAGCCCATAAGGTAGTACATTTCCTTTTCCAGATTTTGCAATATTTTTGGTAGCTCTTCTAATAAATCACTTATTTTAATATTAGCAAGTTCAATTTTAAAGGGAATTACAATAGGATTTTCGTACTTTTGTTTAATTTTATCAATGTATTTGTTTACTATTTATGATATGCCAGGTTTTCGTAAGGACAATGGTAGTTTTGCTACAACTCCATGTCGAGATAAAGAGAATTTTTTATCCCTCACGTAAGTAACTGTTATAAGACCCGCATATTTCCTTTTTAACTTTAAAACTATTTTAATATTTGTACCACTATTACAGTTGGTAAAGTCTGTTATTTTAAATAGCATAATATGATCGCAAAAGACATCTGTTATAGGAGTAGTATTATTTAATTTTTGTTCGCCTCACAATAATTTATATTTCCTATGTCTGTAAGAAGGTTATTATTTTGAAGGTTTTCTAATAAAAACCATTTACCAAACCTTTCGTTTGTAGCTTTAATTCTATTTCCTAATAAATCGCTAACAGAGTACATTTTTATCTCTTTTTATATAGAGAAAAAAATAGTGGGAATACATCAAAATTTTGCAACAAATGTGGTTAATGCAATATAATGCAACGGTTGCTTTGTTATGTGCAATACATTGTATCAAATAAGTGTACAATGTCCCCCCTCCAACATAGTTGTAAATGTCTGTAAACTGTTAAGACTGCTAATATATTGTTGTAGTGTATTAGTTTAGAGTGTGAAAAATCCACAACACTACCTAAATAATTGATCGTAATGTAGTACATATGTAAAACCAATTTGTCTACAAGAGATGTTACCTTAGCAGAGAAGACACAAGTAGCTCAGAACACTGTTATCTTTATTGTTTGATTCATAAGTGCCAGTCTTATGCATTATTAATTTATATATGCCTTGTAAAAATTAAATTGAGTATTTAATATGATTTTACTATGTTTTAGTAGTAAGCGGTGAAAACAAACATTGTATTATATTACTTATCCAACTTTTAAATTTAAATTTATTGACTAATAATGATAACTGACAAAAATACCAAAGCAAGTACACGTGTAAACGAAGCTATACAAAGACATATGGACGAGTAATAATGGTTTAATAGTAACAAATAAAGTGTAACTCATTAGGGGCAAAGAAATTATACATCTGTTTAATATAGTTGTAAATTTCCTGTTAAATGTCTGTAAACGGCAAGTAGACAATTTACAGAGCACGTAATGTGTGTGTAAAAAATATATGTTTGACTTACACGCTAAGTGCCTCTCGCAGAGGTGCTGGGTGAGCCTCGGTATCTCTGCGAGAGGCTCCAATACCGAGATCAAGTCTCTAGCCGGAGAACCCGCTCCGACAAATCACTCCACTTCCATAAGGTGAGGTTGGAGGTTGGAAGGCGTGGGTTTTCTTACTTCGGCCCGCAGTTGTACAACGGCCTCCCAAAAGAAATAAAAACCTTTATCTCACTCAACTCTTTCAGGGCTGCTATAAAAAGCATCGTGCAATCTCCCGGAGCATCGTGGGATCTCTACTCGAGTTCGCAGTCAGGGGTCCCTGGGCTGCCCCAGAGGTAACGGCCCTGGTTACGAAACCCCGGTTCGTCTCGTACATCAGCCGCCGGTCCCTTAGGTAATCTCTCACCATGGCGAGGAGGTACCCAGGTAACCTGAATATTCTCTCCAGTGCGACCAGAATGTCGCACCACCGTGCCGAGTTGAACGCGTTATTGACGTCAAGTGTGACCAGCAGAACGATCGGACGAGCCGCGTGGCACGCCTGATCCGCTCGTGTCACCAAAGCTACGACCTCCGAGATGGCGCTGAGTGTCGAGTGGCCCTCTCTGAACCCGTGTTGTCGGGCCGAGAGGTCCCCTGCCGTTCTCACAGCCTCTCCGATTCTCGGTTCAACAACCTCTCCATCAGTTTTCCCGCCGTGTCCAACATGCACAGAGGGCGGTACGACGATGGAGCGTCCGGTGGGCCCCGTTCTTTGCTCAGAAGGTCGAGCTTGGCCAGTTTCCAGCGGGATGCGAACACTCCCGCTTTTAAACAGACGTTGTACATGTCGAGAAGGAGCTGAGGGCGGCATTTCGCCACCAGTTTCAGCACCTCTGACGGTACGTTGTCCGGGCCCGGGGCCTTCTAGTTCTTCATGGAGCTGACCGCTCTCTCCTACTCTTGGCGCGTGAACAAAGGGACCTCTTCGGCGATCACCCGCAAAGGGGTGTCGTCTCTGACCCGGTGATCCGGGAATAGTCCGTCCACGATGGTCCGCATCTTCTCAGCCTCCATCGGCAAGTACCCGGGTCCCTGCGCGAGTTTCCTCATGACTAGCTTGTACCTCTGTCCTCGAGCAGTGCGCTTCAGCAGCGCGCCTTGCTTTCTCTGATCGCTTTGACCAGTTCTCTTTTTGCCGCTCTGTCTCGACCCCTCCGCCGCTTCGGTTCTGTCCCGGGAACGCTGGGCTCGCCGCCTGAGTCTCAGGCAGTTTGCCGCAGCTCGGCGATGCGGTCGGTCCACCAGTACACCGGGCGCTTTCCGGTACGTTCCGTCTTGCGGGGCATCGACGCGTTGCAAGCGCGATGAATGAGGCGCGATGTGGCTTCCACCCACTGCCTCCGCGTCCGCCCTGCTTGCCTGGTCGTCCGGCATCTGGGGGATGTCCCCCATGCCGTTCTGCAGAGCCTCTGTCAGCCTCCGTTCATCCAGGTTCCAGCCGAGCGGGCGCCGGCTGTCGCTGCGATTTCCTTGTCTTCTTTCGTCCAGCTCGAAGGTGATGTATTCTTGATCCCTCCCCGAGTAATCGCCCATCACCCTCCAGCCGACGATTCGGGAAGCCAGACCTTCCGATGCCAGGGTCACGTCGGGGATCGATTCCCCGAATCCCGGCCTCTGGTAGGTTGGCATGTCCCCCTCGTTCATTGTCAGCAGCCTCAGCCTGGATGCCACCTCCAACAGCAACCTTCCTCGGGTGTCTGTATGTTGCATCCCCCACTCTCTCGCTCTGGCGTTGAAGTCGCCGGCCAGGAGACACTGACCGGCGATCGCTCGGATCGCGTCCTCCATGGCCTCCAACTTCTCCGTGAATCGTGGAATGCTGTCATTCGGGGAAAAATAACAGCTCACGAACGTGACTTCGTTGCTTGTGATCCAGGCGAAATTTTTGCCGTTCCCACTTCTTTCGATGGGGACCACGCGCGGGTCGGGCACCCACAGCGCAGCCCATCCTGTGCGGTCAGGGAACCATAGTGGACCTTTAGCCCTGTGAGGCTCGCTGAGGAAGACGAGTGATGTCCCCGTCTCCTGAACGATTTGGTCCACCAGGGAGCTTGCCGCGATGCTCCCATTTAGGTTTCCCTGGATGTCCCTCAGCGTCCGCGCCTGTCAGTCTTCTTTGAGACCAAAAGGTCTCTGAAGGTCCGACAAGCGCCGGAGCCTTGGACATGATCCGACGGTCGGCCGTCGGTTGCCTTCTTGCAGGCTTCGCACGAGAGTGTCTGGCTACAAGCGGACGACTTGTGCCCGACACCATTACACTTCCAGCATGCCTCGCTGCGGTCCGGACCGTTGCACTCTCGTCGAGTGTGGCCGTACTCCAAACAGCGGAAGCATCGTGGGATCTCTACTCGAGTTCGCACTCGGCAGACAACCCACCCGACTTTAACCTTGCCCCTTTGTAGGAGCTTCTGGCCGCTTGAGGCGTCGAGATTGACGACCGCCAACCTCTGCTCACGGTCGTTGAGTTTGGTCAGGAAGACCTTGAAGTCTCCCGTCTCCTGGCCCAACTCCCGCTTCAGAGCGTCACTCACCTCGTCCGATGTGGAGGACGAATCGAGACATGATCTCCACACGCAGACGAGGAGCGACGCTCTTGAGCTTGTCGCCGGCGCTGAGCGCCGACTTCACAGACTCGGCAAATCGGGTCTGACCGCGGCCAGAACCCAGCTCGATGAGCACACCACCGTCGTTGGTCCTGCGGAGTCTGCGGACCTCCACACCCGACTGCTCGGGTTGAACGTCCCTCCGCAGCTTCCCAACGACGTCGGCAGATCCGGCAAGACGTGCCTCATCTTCGCCCCAGAGCTGGTCGCCTTCGGATTATTTGCCTTTGCGGGGGCACCGCGAGGGGGCACCTCTTGGGTGGCAGCCCGCCTCTTCTTCCCCCTCCTTCCACTTTGACTTCAACTGGACTTTGACTTCACCTGAGTGAAGCCATCATCCGCCGGTTTCGGGGGATCAGGCGCTTTCTGTGGGAGCGAAGCTTTGATGCCCCCACCCGCAGCTGCAGGCGTCTGGGCACCCTTCGGCTTCCCACCGTTCCTCTTCTTCGGAGGAGAAGTCATAGAAGACTTTTCCTCCGTCTTCCTCATCTCCCTCGGCGTCAGGGGGAGCATATGGGGTGAGGTCATAGTAGACCTCTCCATCCCAGACTTTTGCATCACCTCCGGCGCGGCGTCGAGAAGGACGTCTTATTCCGCATTTTGGGCGGTGACTTCTTTCGACGACCCAGCGTTCAGCCTTGAGGGCTTTCAGTCGGACCGTCCGTGTCCCCTTCATGACGCTGACGGCTTCCTCGATCTTCGCAACGGCCGTCCGAACACCATTGCTGATGTTCTTCTGGATGGCCATCGCATCGCGGATCTGCCCCAGCGCGGCCACGATCTCAGAGACGGACTTGTCCTCCGCAAGGTCGCAGTCGTCGACCTGCCTTCGGACGATGTCCAGTTCCGAGTCATTCGACCCGAGAGGCGGTGATTCGTCCCACGGGCTTCTCAGATGCTGCCGCTTCCGATCTCCATCATTCTTGGGAGTCCCGGTCTCCATGGCCACCATCTCCGCCGATGGCCCAACCACCGTAGCTTCGGGCACCGACTTCGAGGCGTCGGCCCTTGAGTCCGGGGACTTGAACGGGGCAGGAGGAGGCGCACCGACCACCAGTGCCTTCCCACCCCCAGCATCCTCCGGTTTTGGAGCCCTTCCGGAAGTCGGAGGGGTCCTCTTCACCCTTGAGCTCCGGCCGAAGGGCGACGGGTCGCCCCCCGATCCGGAGCCCAGAACATTCTTGTCGCTCGCCTAATTTGTTGCCATCTTCGTGCTTCTGATCGACCTGAAAAAAGAAAGAACAATCAAACAATCAAATCATGAAATTCCAGTTGGTTTTTTGAGTCTCCTGTCAAAGGGAGCATTGCCAATCGCTCCTAGTGCCTTCCACGGTCCGATACCGACAGACGTCAGTCAAACCTCCCCGGACACCCATCACCCGCCTAGCACAGTCGCAGGATCAGGAATATGCCCATGGTTCTTGAGACCGCTTCCGACAATTATGATACACTGCTTTCAGCGTGGCGGGGGTGCTTACTTGCAGCGGCCACCTGCTGAGGCCAATTCGACCTCAGTAGCTCCTCTAGTTTTGGCTCGGAGTTCGCAGAAGCGGCATGTCCCCACTAAGCGTCCCACCAAGCACCCTGATTAGAGTACAAGGGGGAAGGCTCAAACCCAGGCGTATGGATGAGCTCACTACCCGGATCCCCGGCCCGCCTTCGTGTTTTTAAAAGACAGCCACCCCGCTACCTCTTTTCTACAAGCCTCCACTAGATTGCCCTTTGTTTTTTTGGGTTTTGTGTTTTGTGATTTTTTTGGTTGGTTTTTGTTTTTTGTGTTTTTTCGTTTTTTTGTGTTTTTTGTGTTTTCCTTCGACTCCTGAAGGGGCAGGAGGCACTTTCTTCAGGAGACGAGACAGCGGAAAGAAGATGAAGAAATGACACCATGCAGGGCTCCCGAGATGGGCCCAAGCAGGGTCGAAGAAAGGGAGAGGTGGGCAAGATTAGCCCAGAAAAGAGGAAAGACTGCGAGCTAAGACTCGAAAGAAAAAAGAAAGGTCTTAGCTCTGGAAGAACTGCAAGAGTCTCGCAGCTTGGCTCGGGAACCCGGGACCGCCAAAGAGACACCCGAATAGCCGAAAGCCGACTGCCCCTAGGGGAAGTCGGCAAATAAACATTAATAGCAACTTATATCCATGCATTATTAAAGAAATAGAACCTCTTTCTAAGCCATTATTAGAGAGATGTTCCAAAAAGAGACAGTTGGAATTAGATGACATGGGTGCTAAGAAGCGAAAACTAGATTTTATAGAATCAACAGCTAAGTTAAAGAGGAATATATTAAACGATTGGCTAAAGAAGAAGAAATAAGATAAAGTGAAGAAAACTTAAAAGCATACTTCCTAAGACGATGGGAAGATTTAGAACAATACGGGCATTATAAGATATATGCATTTGTAATAAACAATAAAAATAAATTTACATATGTAGGCGTATTAGCAGAGAAAGATGGACAAAAAGGTGTGCATTGTGTTAAAGGTGCCTGTAAAACTGTATTTGTAGAACTAAACAAGAATAGAGAAGGTTATGTAGTATTACCATACACAGTACATAATGGTAAGTTCGTCTTAGACGTAATATACTTACCCAATAACGAGCCACTAACAACCTTCAATACTAATGGAACAGCAACATACTTTGGTCATTCATTTCCTAAGATAGAAAATTTAAAGTTCCATAACAATAACTGGGATTATACAGATATACAGACTTGGATATGTCTAGTGCTATGTTAATGCAAGTCATAAAAGGCGATGTAAAATTTAGAGAGTGTAATAGGCTGGAAGATTTGGAAGAGGGTGTAGAGTTTTTAATAAGTGCTATCAAACAGGTGAAACATAGGAATAGGATAAGATATATCGTACAATTGGAAAATATTCGTAACTTATATGCCTCAAATTATTAGTTAGAGAACGAACTAAGCAGTTGAAAGTTTGATTTTAATTGTAAAATTTTTTAATTATAAAATTAAATTGGATAAATTAATGACTACACCAAACAAGTATAAAGAAAGACAAATATTCTGTGTTTAGTTCTGTTAATGTCTGCTTCTATGTAAAAAAATAAATGTAAAGATTACTTATAAAATTTAGTTTTTATCCATGCAGGCGTGTAAAAGTTAATATTTTGCTATATTGATCGTATTTAAATTTATTGGTTAAAATTAAAGGGGTAGTGAAAAGTATAGTATTGTGTTTATTTTACCTATACAATTAATTGATTTGTGCCATTTTCACATGCACTTGCCTAGGTTAACAACATACACAAATATTAGGCAACTTAGATTGTAAACATCAAAGTTAATATTTTTAGCCAATTTTGAAATTTTATATACAGAGCAAATAAGATTAATAAGTAATTTACAAATATACTAGCTTAAGTTAACAAAATACCCAAATATTAAATAAATCACACATTTAATAGCAAAGTTGATAATTTAACCCATTTTTATAATTTTATTATTTAAAATATACAAGGTAGATAAGATTAATATATGCCATTTACAAGTGCATTTACTTAATACTATGACATATCCAAACTATAGACATATCAGACAATAAAGATCAAAGTTAATTTAAATTTTTTTTATTTACAATATACATGCACTTGCTTAGGTTAACAACATACCCAAATATTAGAAAAATCTGTTAATAAATACAAAAGTAAGCATTTTTATATATTTTTGTAATTTTATATTTTAAAAGTTATTGGTTATATTTAATTAGTATATGCTATTTACAAGTTCACTTGCTTAGATTAACAACATATCCAAATTTTAGACATATCGGACAATAAAGACCAAAGTTAATTTTTTTACCTAAATTTTCATTTTTTCCATTTAAATATATAAGGTAGGTATAATTATTATATACCATTTACATATGCACTTGCTCAGCTTAGCAACATGTCCAAATATTAAACAAATCGGACAATAAAGACCAAAGTTTTTTTTGGACAATTTTATAATTTTATATTTAAACATATACTGCGGGGTTAAGAATAACATATACCATTTATAAATGTACTCACCTAGGTAAACAACATACCCAAATAATAGCCAAGTTCAAGAGCGGGTTCAGGGGTCGGTGCAAGAATGAACCCCATAAGAATAACAAAGGAAAAACCTGCTAAAATCTATGTAAAACCAGTACTTTTCCACTACTTTATCAGGCACGATCTCAATATAAATAATAATGCAAATGAGACCAAAGATATTAAAGCATATGTGTCTGCCGAAAACGGAACTGTATTGAACAACACATTAAACAGTGAAATGGCTAAGAATAATGTCATTGTGTCGTACTAGACTACCAACAAACTAGAAGCGCTTTTAAAACTAAATAATAAACCAGCGGAAGACAAAATCAGTTAGATCGGTGTTTACAAGATAACATGTTTTAACATGTAATGATTGCCCCAGCTTTTACATTGGGCAGTTTTGCTGTTAGGTTTAATGAACATCTACCTAAGAAATCATGTAAGTCTGTTTATGCCAATCATTTAATAGATTCAAATTACAGCTATACAAACATCAATAATAATTTAGAATTCCTCCACTTTTGTAACAAAGGCGACTACACAAATACAATAGAAGAGTTCGAAATTTACAGGTCGTGAAAAAAATCTCCGGAACATTTGCTTAATGACAAGCTCTCTTTTGAATCCAATATAATTTAAAAAAAACAGCAATTGAGATACTAGATGGCAGTGGCAGTGATACGTCACCCATCGACACAAGACATGACATGATGAGTCATGATTCATGATTCAACTTTCGCCAGCAACACATGTGCGGTTCCGTACTGGCCAGTTTTTCGTTTTTATTAGGCCTATTTGTTTGTGTGTTCGTTTGATCGTCTCATTGTTTTCGTGTACGTTTTATGTCTGACTTTCTTCAACCACACCAAAATTGAAGAAGAATGTTTTAGCTGATTATGTTTTAGAACTTGAAAATGTACCCATGACTGTACGAAACCATTCATTGGTAGTTCACACCAATAAGGTAATTTACACCTTTTTTGGTAATATACAATGATTCCGGAGGCTCTACCATCATCAAATGAAAAAATAGAAACCATATGAACAATAAATAAAGCATGTGTCAATACTTTTTTTGTCTTATGACCTATTTATTTATATTTTTATTTGGATTTTTACGGACATTTGCCATCACTGATTAGTAAAAAACAACATGCCAATGTGATTGTTTTTTTTACTAATCAGTGATGGCAAATGTCCGCAAAAATCCAAATCAAAATATAAAATCACCATCATCAACAATGAATTTCAAACTATTTATTTACTTTTGAAGCTAACAACGCATTTCAAGTTCAGTGCAAACAAACATAACTATAATTGGCTTTGTCAACAAGACCCAATTTCAAGTCCAGTTTATACTAAAGCTCTTTGAGTTTTGTAGCAATAACATCAGACACTTAATTATGTGACACAGTCAGCCAAAGTTATTACAGCTGATGCAGGAGGCGGGGCTTCACTTTACACACTCATTGAATGTGTTTTTATCTTACATGTTTTGTTGTATGTAAAAATTCATTTTAATGAATTTAATTTAAGATCTTATTATGTTTGTGAGTTCATCCAATTACGCGATTAAAGAGCGTACACCTATTATAGTAGAGTTATACTATATCATTACGAGTGGACACGTGCTGATCAGTAGTTATATACATATACAATATATATACATATACAATATATACATAGTTGTGATAAAAGAAGTAATCAAGGAACTAATTGAATGTAAATACTTACGGCTGGGAAAAACCCAAAAGAGCTTGATTCATACAGGGATTACATTTTTTAATCTGTTACCAATGCATTACAAGGATAGGTTTAAAAATGTAAAAAAATCTATATACTTAATACAATAAGGTTTTTTCTGTTAGATCCCTTTTTCAGCCGTCCTACTAAACCGATTTTTACGATTGAGGTGTCATTTTAAAGCTTTTAATGTAGCGCACCTGCGACAGATAGTTAAAATGGGCATTTCTTTTACGTCTTCGACCCCCAAGGCTTTGATTTATTTCTAGAGGGCGCTTTAAACGCTCCAGTGCTGACCAACTTGCTAAATGTAAATTGTAATTTATTTAACAGCTGATTACCTTCAGACGAATTGTCAACCAGTGAAATTGTAAACAAAAATAGATATTCTGAAAATGTACATAAGAGACAAAACAACTTATGAACAGTGAACAGTAATTTTTAGATGTGATAAATTTCGGTAAATCACTCTTTGATGTGTATGACGACTTGTTTCAAATATTGTAAGTTGTTAATATTATTCATGTACAAAATAAAAAAATAACATTTTTTATTTGCATATGACGATGTTTTTCATGAGTGTTCACAGTTATTTTCCATATAGGAAGTAAATTTATAACTGTAAAAGGAAATTACTAAATTATTCGTTAGGCCTGGAAGAAGCTTTATGAATCCTAAAATAGAAAAAGAAGAATCCAAATAGAAAATACAAGACGTGATTAGAGAGATCAGGGAAAACATGCGTAACCTTCGGCAAGAACAGATAACTGCTAAGAGACAAAGATTGAACAGAGCGACATTATACCACCTATACAGGGTGTCTTGCAACCCTATGAACAAACATACATAGCATAATTCCTTGGATCAAGACAAACACATTTCACCATAGGAACATGGGTCTCTGGTGCCTAGTTTTCCGTCTGCCTGTCTGTATGTGTTTTTTACAAACAAATTCAAAACTCCTAAAAGTTTTGAGATACAGCGTTGAGATTCTGCACAAATGTTTATCTTATTAGGATCTATCATCGTTTAAAATTATACCAAAATATCCTTAACCGTTTCAAAATGTCGGCCATTTAAATTATTTGATGCCAAATTCCACGAAAACCGTTAATTTAAACAAAAAATTGAAAGAAACATAAACGTGAGTCCATTTTATGTAGTTTTCAATGATACCTTATTTGTTGAGATTGGATAAACATTTACTGAGAAATTAAATTTTTTCGTTGTGCTTGACCACTTTTCTCCTTTTAAACAATGTTAAAATTACGGGTGTCCAACTTAACTGTGCCCCCATTGGTATCTCAGAAACTATTGGATTTAGAGATAACTTTATAGGAGGGACACTCTGTATTTTATGGCGTATTTGGATTCTACGCTAAATTTTAAGAACTTATTATTCTTTGAAATTTTTTCCTATACTCATAGGTAAGTGGATATAAACCGTTTAAGTTTGATTTTTAACACCCCGTATTTTAACATTGTTTATTTGGGGAAAAGTGGTCATGCATTACGAAAAAACTAATTTCTCAGTAAATCTTTATCCAATCCTAACAAATAAGGTATCACTGAAAACCACATAAAATGGACTTACTTTTATGTACCTTGCAATCTTTTGTTTACATTAACGGTTTTCGTGAAATTTAGCATCAAAATATTTAAATGGCAGCCATTTTGAAACGGTTAATGATATTTTGGTAAAATTTTAAACGATGATAGATCCTAATAAGATAAACAATTGTGCAAAATCTCAACGCTGTACCTCAAACCGTTTAGGAGTTATGAATTTGTTTGTAAAAACACATACAGACAGACAGACGGAAAACTAGGCACCAGAGACCCATGTTCCTATGGTGAAATGTGTTTGTCTTGACCCAAGGAATAATGCGATGTATGTTTGTTCATAGGGTTGCAAGACACCCTGTATACTTCCAGCGACTTAAAGATTATGTAAGGGCAAACGTAAAAAACACATGCGGTATCCCACTACTGTTGAACGAGGTTATTTCTAGAAGACACTCAAATTCAAAGAAGCTTACATAGTTTTGGGACGATGGACAATGTGTGTGTATGTTTTCTCAGCTAATCTTCTTAAAAATTTAACGTTTCATTTTCAAGTTTTAACAGGTTAACTTTTTAATGATTGTGAATTTAAGAAGGTAATTATTTTTTTTCGAATTTTAGGTTATAGTTTCTCACAAACAAACACAATATTAAAATGCGCAATTTGCGCATGGGACCCCTAGTAGAAGCTTATTTAAAAAGCAAAGCCTATTACTCTGTTGGAAAGTTTGAAAAAGATTGCCATATTGTAAACGTAGGCCTAATTTAAGTTGAGAAATCGTATTTTTTGTAAACTCAACTTAGAGATCCATTGTGAATTGTCACCTATAGGCTGTTGTAATCTTTGACTATGTCTATTACACTATTTGTGTTTAACGACAATAAAGAAACTGATTACTGATAAGCAACGGATTGACGTAGAACAATAATTCAAAATGCTAAATTGTTTATTTTTTAAGATGAATCCAATTTTGACAATTAACTTTACATCAAATTAATAAAAAGGTGTTAAATCTTAAAAATATATTTTATTTTGCCAAAAAACCCCTCCTTATAGATAACCAATCGTGGTGGTTTTTCGAACTCGAAGTAATAAATGTCGCTCTACTCGTATGTGCCAAATCACATAGCGATCGGACCTTTTTTACGAAAGCTATCGTGCCTACAGACAGGTATATATATGAAAATGAAAGAAAGGTGTGTTTGGGGTCTTGGGGCATCAAAATGAAAAGTTGCAGAGGTCCCGCGCCTAAGTCTTACCATGCCGACTACGATAATAGCTATTTCTCTATAGAGGGAAATTCGCTTAAACAAACGATTTATATTTTGAATTATTGCCATCATTGCTCTACGTCCATTGGTTACCGAGATATTGATAGCGGGAAACACAGTACGTTGGGCCTATGTTATTCTTATTGGAAATAAATAAAATAAAATATTATCTTGCTTATTTTTCAACATATTTTTATTAAAATTGTTTTGTGACTTTATCTAGATGAGATATAATGCATAATGGTCTAAAATCCCCGATATTTATTGTAGCAGCTAACTTGCAAACTTATTCCTTATATTGTCCATGGGAAATAAAAACAATCTATAAATTCCTTACTTCTCAACACATCTTGATAAAACTTGGTATATGGCTTTTTCAAGTACACTTCTACTAAATATTAAATCAGAACCACCCAATTTTTATCTGAGTAGATGTGGTTGGATAGGTATAGATCAGCTGACATAGGCAAAATGGTAAAATAGTGTCGTAATTGTGACGTATGGGTGACGTGTTTTTGACGTATTGGTGACGTATTTGATGACGGATGTGTTACGTAGTGATGACGTCACTGAGGCGATGACGTGTAGGTTTAAAGGGTTAGGTTTTGAAGTGACGATGTCGGGGTGGACGTCGCGACGGCGCCGCCGAGAGGCCGGTGCGACGGGGGACGGCCGCGTTGCGGTGCCGGGCGGGATGACCGGGCGGTTACCGTATCGTCGGTGTTAAAACTACCGGTGGGAGAACTTGGACTTAGAAAATAAATTAGGGTTTTACCGAACTGCTGTGAAATGTGGGTCAAGGCCACTTAGAGATGTTTTTAAAAAACTTTTATTTTTCAAAACTGCAATACAGAATTTTAAGTTATAACTAATTAATTTACAAATTTGGAAAACACGACAATCAGCACAGTGAGTTGAAAGTTGGATTATTCTGTTTGGTCTGGTCCGGTATTTTGCGGCTCATCATTAGGCGGGTACACGGGATCCGAAGTCCCGTTGTCGGTGCCTGTTGATTCTTCCGGTGGAACGTACGTGTTCTCCAAACACTGTTTCAAGGTCACCGTCGGAGGTTTTTTAAAAAAACTGTGTAATTTAATATCGCTAAAGCAAAATGATACATAAAAAACTAAACCTATGGAAATAAACATGAGTACGAAATAACTAAACTACAATTATTTATTTATATAAAGAGTAAACATGAGTAAAACTAAGATGAACTATTTACATGGAGAGTGATCTCGGTAGAGTTGTTCGCTGAAGGGCCGTGTGAGACTAAGTAGAATGAACCTGGCTTAATAGCGTCTAAGTCCTCGTTCATAAGCACACTGACAAATCGTTTCGGAAGGTAGACTTGGAACTTTGGTGAATCGCCTTCTTTGTACGGTGAATCACCAAGAACAGCGAGGACCGCTTCGCCAACTGATGTGTCCATTTTCCTCATTGCGTGAACTGCGTAGTGTTTCTTCTCTTGTAGTTCGCTGCATTTTTTTTATAGTTATGAGGTCGGATTTTGAATGTTGGTTAAACTTATCGGCTAGGGATTGCAATTTTTCCATCGATGTCATGGTGAGATGTTAGATGTTTCCCGTGTCGCGATCTGGGTACGAATGATTATACCACAAGTCTTGTTACGTATATATGTGGTATTTCCCCCTCCACTAGTTACTGGACATCAACGCACCGACCTTGTACGCACGAGATAATGCACAATTAGTGTTCTTATGATGAGGATTTTTCACTCCGATGCATAGACCGTTTAAATGCGTTGCAAAGTCTTTGTCTAGTGTAACATTTGTTACGTTACACTTACAGTATTTTTCGATCCATTTGGTTTTTTCACTTCCGGTAGTGTAAATGTCGTCGTACTGTCGACAGTAGTGACGCATTATATTGTGGAGCTCCTTGTACTGTGTAAAACCTTCATCCCATTCGATGTGGTTGAGATGTGTTGTTATCCAAATGTTGGTTCTTGCACTCTTACTGTTCAAAAGTCTAAAAGGGCAAGGCGGTTTAAATAGAAAATAATTTACAACATTAGTTGATATATCGAAAAATGCAAGCTCTTTAATAACAAACTGGTTTCAATTGTTCCTAAATGCTTGAAATTCTACAGCACATCTTTTGGGAGGTGGTGTAATTTCATCATAAAATGTAACCGTCCTGTCCATTTTTCTGAGCAACTTGATGACACTGACACAAATATGGAAGTGTAATATGTTTTATCCACTGTCTTATTTAAGAGGACCAATCGTTTCTATTTTTACAATGTTTTAATTTACATTCACAGAGCGGCTTAGGAAAACAAGTGGAACAAGGATACGATAAATCTTCATAATGAAACTTGGAACACGTTTCTTCACAACAAGTCCAAAAATGTGGAGTCTTGTAGATTTTTAGAGTGACAGGCATTGGTGTTTCAGCTTTAAAGACATCTGCAAAAACCAAAATTCTCACAACGCCTACACGCCATCCCATCTACTTGACATATGGGCCGAGTAAAACATTTACTTTCACAACAGTATCTGATCATACTTTTTTGAGAGTTTTTCTCCATGATCACTGAGTAAAGACTGACAACGTTTTCGACTTGCACCATATTTATTACAGGAGAGAAGAATAATAATTTTCGTGCCTTGTTTATTTTTCAAGGTCATGCAAAAGGCGTTTTAAAAAAGCGGGCATTTCAGTACTTTACCACTTACAAAGTGTTATTTTCATCGGCCTCATTTTTGCTCTCGTCTTCATGATCGTTCGTAGCAGGTTCTTCTTTCTTGTCTTCAGGACCGTTAGTCGTAGAGTCTTCCGGTTTGACGATTTCGCTTTTGAGCTGATTGCGCAAAATTTCTGTGTTTCTGTAAAACGACACTTCTTGAGGCAAGCGGTTATATACAGAGCTATCCAACGGCCCGTAGAGCAATGGGACTTTAGGGTTTCTGATCATACAACTATCGAGATAGTCAAAGTTAATCGAACTGTATGACGTGAGCTGTTGTAAGTATCTGATTATTACAGGTGTCAGATTGGAGAGGATACAAAATTCCTCATAAGTCAAAAGTATCTTTTTGTTGTGTCTGGACAAGTCCCTGAATCTCACATATTGGGTTCCTCTGAGTCGGATATTGTCGATTTCCAAGTCTGATTCGTCAAACCCCATCGCTGTTTTTCTCCCAGTCAAATTGTTGAAAAGATATGCTTCAATAATGGAGATATAAAGGAGTTGAGGAGATATAATGGAGATATAAAGGAGTTGATGAACAGTATCACAAGTACTGCATTTGGTGTGGATGGAATATCCATAAAAATGGTCAGAGGTTTGAGCCCTTTCTGTATTGGAGCAGTTACTCACTTGATCAATGTATCACTGGGCACTGGCAATTTTCCTTCTAGTTGGAAGCAGAGCGTAGTTGTTCCTCTCCCAAAAACCCTAAACCCTTCTTTGGTCTCTGATTTCCGACCTATTTCAATCCTCCCTGTCATATCCAAAATACTGGAAAAGGTTGTAGCAGAGCAATTGGTCTTCTATTTAGAATCCGAAGGATTGCTTCCTGAAACACAATCAGGATTTAGGCAGGGGTTTAGCACTTGCTCAGCACTTCTCAATGTTATTGACGAAATGATCACAGCAAAAGATAATGGCCTAGAGAGTGTGATGACTTCTCTCGACTTCTCCCAGGCTTTTGATTCGGTAAATTTCGATTTGCTGCTTGCAAAGCTAAGGTTTTATCAGTTTGACGATATCTCAGTAAGGTGGTTTTCATCATACTTGACTGGGCGTACTCAACGAACAAAGGTTAACGGACAGCTCTCGTCAGCACTTTCTAGGTTTGTTGGTGTTCCTCAAGGCAGTTGCTTGGGACCGATTCTTTTCCTTATATACACTGCAGATTTAAAAGATAATTTGAGTCACTGTTCTTTACACTCTTATGCAGATGATTCCCAACTGTTAATTTCTTTTAAGCCCTCTGAAACCGCTGAAGCTATTCGTTGTATCAACACTGATTTAGAGAGTGTAAATAGATGGTCGGACGATCATGGTTTTCTATTGAACTCTAGTAAATGTTCTGTCTTGATTGTAGATAGGTCATCTTCTGGTGCCCAATCAACGAATAGTTGTGTTGAACAGTGTATCTTTGTTGATGGCAAACCGTTGACTTCAAGTAATATTCTTAAGATTCTCGGTGTCACTCTCGATTCCCAACTTGATTTTTCTCACCATGTCAAAGCTATTTGTAAAACAGTAACAATACGTTTAAAAACCCTTCGCAGATTAAGCTCAATTTTGCCAGCACTTTCTAAGCTGGAAATCGTCCGTTCAACCATTTTTCCTGTGATTTACTATGCTCTTCCTGCTTTTGCCTGTTGTCTTACTCAGGAAAATTTGATGATCCTTACCCGGCTGCAGAACAGAGTTCTTAGATTCGTCTACAATCTGAAAAGATTTGATCACATCAGCGAGTACAGGTTGCGTTCCAATGTGTTGTCAATTATGGGCTCCTCCGACATGCAAACTGTCAATCTGATCCATAAAGTTCTTCAGACGGGAAAGCCTGAGTACCTTAGGAAAAAGTTGGTGTTTAGACATGAAATCAATGAGCACAGTACCCGACAGGACAGTCTGTTGCACTTGCCAAAGACTAAACTGGAAACGGGGAAAAAGGGGTTTAGCTACTTTGGCCCAAAAAAGTACAATGCTTTGCCACCCACTTTAAAAGAGTACAATTGTAATAGGTTTAAGAAATGTGTAAGAGAAGTGTTTATCTAAACTGCTTATATATACTTTTTTTGTTTTTATATTATATTATTATACTGTTCATTTATTTATCTGACAAAAGTTGTCATGAAAAACAGAGTTTGTACTTTGATGAACGCTGGCTAAATAAAGACCTTATTTATTTATTTATTTATTTATTTATATATTTGGCAAATCTGTCCCACATTTCAACGGTAAGCACTATAGATGTTTTTCCACTTTGGTTAAGAAGAACCGCGGGTTTAAAATTCAACGATTTAAATACTCCAGCCGTGATAGTCTTATCCATGTTTTCGTTCAACGGGTACATAGCTCGTAGAAATATACCTGTTGTTAACATTAATTTATCTTCATCTTCAAATCTCTTCCTTTTTGTTGGAGGATTATTTTCATTGAACTTTATAAACTCTAGAAGTTCTTCTTTGACTTCTTTTGAAGATCTTGTATCATCGTTTACGTTGAGTTCCTCGGTAGACTTGTTTTCCAAAACTGTCGTTGTAGAATGAGCTCTGGTGTCTGTATTATCAACATTTTCATTCGAACTTGCGTCTGCTACAATTTTTCTAGGATCACGACTCTTCGGATTTCCATTTGATGTTGTGGCCGGCTCCAAGTTTTTGTCGGTTAAGATTTCCTTTGCACTATCTAACGATGTATTATCCATTGTTTTAGATGCGATGTTACCACTCTGCTGACAGAAGATAAACTAATGTACCGACGATTGACTTCGCTTTTATGAGCTCGGTGTTGATGGTGGGGGGGGGGGGGGGTAAATAGTGAAATCTATAACATTCTCCTTACAACTCCTGTCAAGGGGGTATACGTTATGATTGTATCATGAAGTATCAAGCAATATGCTGTTGTCTGTTCAGGAATGTTTTCCTCCAACTCAAATTCTATCCGAATATCAACTGTAGACATTTTAACAGATTCGTTTTGTTTTGAACAGTCTATTACTACAATAGGTGCAATGTCCTTAAACATTTTGGGGTTCAGAAGAGGCGAATTCGTTCTTCCATAATATGACGATTTGAATCTGGCGTACATATCATACAAAATTCCAAATCTATCCTTTGAAAACATAAAATTCAAGTTGTCGTAAGGAAAGAATTGTGAATTTAGGAACAACTTGACATTTGTTAGTTTACAATGGTCAAAACTACCTGCGTTAGCTGTGATATTCGACTTTTTGTTGGTCTGTAACGCAAAGATCACATATCTAGGTTTTTCTAATTGGCTTGATGTCTTTACAGCCCAGGTCTGACGCTGTGTTGTCGGTAGTACATTCATGCATTTCCCAGTTTCTAAACGGGACAACTATATCTCTGTCAGAATTGAGCATCTGCAATAGTCCTACTCTCCGTTCGTCAGCCAATCGTACATGCGGCACTCTCCAAACAACTCTATCTAGAGTTAGCTTCCAATCAAGTGTTGTTGCTGACGTTCCAGAGTCAGCTACTATCACATCCGTATCGCAGGATGATCGCAATAAAACCAATTCTTGCTTAACATTAATTATTATCCTTTTGTAGTCCTCAGCAAATCCTAATAAAAGTTTTAAAGGAACGCAAAAATCGAAATAACCATTTGTATTTGGTGTGAATTTTGTTTCACTTGGCAATACCCATCCACTTGTTATCAAAGAGTTTGATTCAATTGGTGACAGTGAAACCAATCCTTTTATTGTACTGCTAACTCCAACTTTCTCTGTGGAGTCAACAACGATCCCTGATAATTCGTATCGAATTTCTTCAAATAAAAAAGCCATGGGATTGTTAGTGAAAGGCACTTTTGATCCAGCGTCCCCATTTGTCGTTGTTACTCTTCCTTCAATATAAATATAGCTTTCGCAAGGCTATGTATAAGCATCTTGATGTTGTATTGGAATTCGTATCTCATCATTGTTTCCCAATTTCGATGAAGCGTAAGGGTTGTGTGTGTGATACTCCTTCTCCCATAACGTTTCGTCGAAAACTGGACCATTTTTTATGTCCAGTATGTCCATATTTGTTAACTGTAAATCCGAGTCTTTCCAGAAATTGCACGTTCTCTCTACTTAGTCCCTCCTCGTTCCGAGTGGTACTGACCTTCTCTGAAGTTTCTTTGGAATTATATACGAAATTAAGACCCATCGTTACCTATCAACACTTGCCTAATATGTAGGCGTATAGTTATAACTTCTCCTCTAAAATCTACTTCGTCTCCGTCTTGATCTCGTACGTTCAGCACGATGTCCGATATGTGACTGGTGTTTAATGGGAGATAAATTAGGTTATGTGGTTTTTCAACTATCTTAAATCCTGGCGGTACAGTTGGGTAAAACGAATGTAATATATGCTGATTTGACCTATCCTTATAAGCACCTTGAACTATGTTGCAAGTAATATTGATTACGTTAACTTTAACAATATTTACAGTTTTTGGACTTATGTGATAAACGTTTGGTTCAAGTATTGATGAAAAGGGCGGAAATCCTAACAAGGAACCGATCGAAGCCGGTTGAGTAAAGTCGATGAAATATTTGCACTTAATTTCACTTCTTAAGTTGCTGTTATTAGCTCGCAGTTCAATAACATCATTTCCCAGACGGTTCTGGAATGGTTAATATCTGTAATTTCATATGAACCGGTTGTAATCTCAACAACCTCAGTCTCTCCATACGATTCTTGACTATTTTTATTACGAATGTAGTGAAGCTTATTGTTGACTCCTTCTATTATGTTTGGAATTGAATTATATGTAGAAAAATCCAACAGTGCAACTTCTCACTGTCTGTTAGGTGTCAGTTGCAATGGTGGGAAAAGGGTGCTCCGTAGTCGACGAACAACCATTAATGGTTACTGTACAAGACGCCATCATGAAGTTGACTAACGCTAGTAGCTAGAAACTCCAAATATAAATGTCCACAAACCGACGAGTCTCTACTTTGCTTTTGATCATAGTTGTAAAAGATTTTAGATCCTTCACCGAAATATTGCTTTAGCTCTATTGGAGGGGGAAGATTTCCAAAACTGTCAAAATAATTAACAGAATCCATGATTTTTTTGTAACAGACCCAATGTGTACCAACACCGTTGGCATCATCAAGATTTACAATTGCAGTTTCGTTTTTCCAAATATTCTTTGGCAAGTCATTGCGCATAAACACCCCCCTAAAAAATGGAAGTTTTAGGCAAAATGCGTATCTTTCCAAATCCGTGTTGCTCAATGCTTTATTTGGTACTATTAACTTATGTTTCTCACTCAGTATACACGGTAAGGTTTTAAATACAAGCCTCTTCCGTTTACCTTTTTTATAGAGCATTTACAGGATCTTTTTCTCTTTCGCTTGCCATGGGAATTAGTATTTCTAGCTCTCTTGCCTCCTCCAGAAACTTTTCTTTTGCGTACATTTCGTTTTCTCCTTCTCGATCCACCTCCCACTGCAGTCTTTGCTTTCATGGCTGCTGTTACCGCTAGAGCGGCTGCTCGTTCACCAAGACTAGCGTCACTAGACTTAACTCTTTGCCAAGCTCCTCGGCCAAAACCCTGTCAGCAATCGCTTTTCTTTCGGTATCGGTGTAATTCGAATATGCTATATCGTGTTCCTTGCAGGCCTCGTCCAATTTATTAATACCAGGGTCCCCACGAGCCAATCGCTGACGTAATTTGGTCCCTGGTCCACAATACTGATATCCACCCGGGATATGAAGTTCTATTGGCAAGGCGTCGATAGCTGTGTTCACAAGATTTCCTGTTGGTAAAGTGTCAATGGCTTTTTTGAAAATAGAAACGGCAGAACTAGTGAGTCCTCCTCCTCTTCTCATGGGAGTTGAACAACAAATGAATCCATTGTCGTTTCTCATTGTATTTTATACAATGAGATCAACGTGAGGCTTTTCATGTGAATGCGGAAGAGGTAATGCGTCATTTTTCTCATTTGTAACATTATATGCATAGTATATATTGTTCGAGTTTTCTTTGTCACTTTTATCAACGGAACTAATGGTAAGTGGAACTGTAGATGACAATTTTTCAAGTTTATCGTATAGGTCTTGTTTTAGTTTGTTTATTTCTCGAGAAAGAAGTGCAAAATTTACACCGTCCGTGTCATTTACGGCAGTAGCTACGTTTTTTATTAATTTGTTTTTAGCATCAAACATGCCATCGTCACTGTCACAATGTAAGAAAATTGTACGGATAGTTTTCAGGTTTACGGCTTCTTCACTATCAATAGCATCTGCTAAATTACAAATACGTTTCCTTTTGAGGTCATAATGACCGTCCTGCGTTAAATAGAATCCTTCACCAGGAGGACCTCTTAAAACTTCACGAGCAACAGACGACTCGTGGCGACCAAACTTATCCACACTCATTTTAAGACTGAGTGTTTACACTATAAACCCCCTACTTTTCAACTCCTCTGTTAATGCTACCATTTCACTATCTAATCCATTGTGTCCAGCCTGAATTGATTCATACAACAACCGCATTCTATCAACCAGTTTGCTCACATCGTTATAATAAATTATATTAGTCTCGTACATTGATTTCATCGTCATCCCCTTACCTTTAACGGAACGACCTTTACCTCTATATTTAGAAAACAGCTTTGCAATTATGTTTCTGTTCTTTTCAGATCTGTTCCTGTGTATAGGGGCGGAAGGAGAGTACGCCTTCCTATGAGAATTCGTTAGTATACAAAATTTTTTTGAAGTTACTTAAATCATTTCTCGAGTACTTTGTAGGAATAGGTTTGAATATCAACTCGAACAACCCAGCCGTACCTTTAAATGTTTGGCCTTTTATAATTATATTATCTTTATCATCGACAGATAAGTTACTATCACCTATCCTGAGTCCATCGTTTTCTAGACGTGCACCGTACACGTGATATTTTGCACTTTTACGACCACTGTGTAACATTTTTAATATATATTTTCTTGACAATGGTCCTTTATTCCCGATTTCCTGACTCAAAATACTGATGTTTGTTGGTGATTCAGGTTGATCTTCAGAATGCTCATGATGTCCCTCTTCTGTTAGGTTCCCTTCTTTTTCCTCTTCCTCTTCCTCTTCCTCCTCCTCCTCCTCCTCCTCCTCCTCCTCCTCTGTAATGTCACTTGATTTACTATACGATTCTGTATCATTAGCAGAACTTTCCGTTTCGGTTGTCTTAAGTTCTTTTTTAGGTGATATTTCATCTGCCAATAGAGATGGTTTTTTAACGTATCATTCAATTTGTTAAGAGGGTCGACAATCGGTTTAAATGTTTCTTCTAAAACCCGGTTTCTTTCCTTAAGCCCTACTTTTAATGCTTGATGTTTCTTTCGTATTGAGTCACTTAGCGCTTTTATTTCACTTAGCAACTCCTTTCGACCCGTCATGATTGTTGTCCTCTTTACTCCACGACTTCGAAAGACATACTAAAGATTAAAATATACTTGTATACTTTTAATGTACAATTACAAAGTGATCGAATCCAATCCTGTAGCGACCTTTATCCATTGGTCTTTCTTTGTCGATAACAATAAAGCCGTATCTGTCTTTCCAAGCTTTTCCACGAAATTTTTCAAAACTCATGTCAGCTCCAACGTGATCATTGTACACATGTTTAAGATTTTTCTCATCCTGCTTGAAAGCAATTAAAAAGTTTACATTGTCTCTGATTAACTGTTTTGGTATCTTGCTGTACGTTTGTCCATTGTAAATGGAATCGATTTGATTATGTCTACCCATTGAAAAATACGATCTTATTCTTTCGTGGTTCTCACTTTATACATCGTCGAAAATAAAAATTGAGTGCGGCTTAGCTTCATTTGGTTCCATAATCTCACTGCTAGCATCAAACTTGTAAAATGAAACGTCTGGCACATCATCTAAAATCCTTTGTAATAATAGGTATTATGGTTGATTTAAAGACTTCGAAAATATATATATATTATCGAAGCTTAGTCCGTTTTGTTTGGTTATCAAATTAAAAACTACATTAGTCTTTCCACAGTTTGATGGTCCGCTGATAATACACCTAACCGAGTCTGGAAACAAAGTTCCGTGCTTACTTACAGTGTTATTAAAGCTATCTGGAGTCAAATGATCTATGTTGTTAATATCAAGTTTTTCATTTTGCCTTATAACCTCCATTTCACAATGAAACTTGTAATTGCTCGATCTAGTGTTACTTTCCTACTGACTACATAATATTAAAGCAAGTCCTTTTTGTTTATCCACGAATCCTCCGATTTATTAAATCCTAACCAACGGACCAAAATTCGATCTCCTTTCCTTTTTAAAATCTTTTCCACTAAATAAACATTTCCTGATCTTGATTTCAACATTTCATGACCGTAAATTCCTCCCTGCAAAATTTCACCTTTACTATCTTTAAGTATATACGTTTCAGGGATAGTAGGTTGCACTCTGTAAACGGTAAATACTTCGTTTGTCCAATTCGGAAGATATCCTTTAGCGAACACGTGTTTATATTTGCTCAATCTTACTTTATCTCCTATAGCAAATTTGGGAGGTTTTCTTTTGTCAACGGCTGGTTTGGTTTTATTTTTAATGCGCTTTATCAAGTCAGACTTGTGTTTTTTGTTTACTTCAATAGGTTTCATCCCGATTGTACGGTGTTTTCTTTCATTGTAGTCATTTATCAGCATGGGGAGGATATCATACCATACGTACGATCCTTGTTCTGAAAACTTCTTGTACATTGCAGTTTTTAAAGTGCGATTGAAGCGTTCTACAATAGCAGCCTTTTTTCACTAAAGGTCGAGTAATGGTTTATTTTATATTTTTTCATTAACCGTGAAAAGTCTTTATTGAAAAACTCCTTCCCATCATCTGTTTGAATATTCAAAATACGTCCCTTAATTTTTTTCAATACCTCCTCCATTGCATTGGTAATTGTTTGTCCTTTTTTATCTTTCAGAGGAACAGCATAAGCTACCTTCGTAAAACAATTAAGAACGGTTAAGATATATCTGAATCCTTTATTTTCTCTGCTGTGAGGTATTAATTCCACGAGATCTCCTTGGTATAGGTCGTTTATGCCTTTCAAGACTGTCTGTCGTCTAGGAAAGTTTTTTCGGGCAGGTTTGTGCAATTCTTCAATAACAAGATTTCTATCATCCATTGTACTACTCTTATTTACAACGAAAGCGTAATGACAAAATTGACAGAGGGTTGTATGATTTAAGGCCTTTCATAGAGGCGCAAGTGAGTTTTATACGAGTGACATTTGTTGGCCTTGAGAAAGACCTTTTTTATGGTGACATTTAGCAAGTAGGGCATTAAGTGGCTATCAATAAGTGTTTTTCTTCAAAATGTTCAATGAATTTCCCTCAGTGAATAATGACCGTAGGGAAGAGTGTGAATGTTATCGTGAAGGATCACTCGCTTGTCGTCGTTTGCTGAGAGTGATTTTTTAGTCACTGTGATACTAAATAGATTGTGGTTGAAGCTCCGAATTGTGTTGAACGTTGCATTGTACTCAGTCCCTCTGAAGAGACAGTTGTAGTAGTGTTCGAATTTAACATTTCTTGCAAGATATAACTTCTTTACTCCTTTTGCTTTTTTGACTACTCCTCTCTCTTCGTCGTCCACTTGTCTCGACGTATCATTGATAAATAATTTTAACGCATACATTTTGGACATGAGTGCTACAACCTCTTCCAGGGGTATTCCACATGTCTCATCCTTAAACTTCCCAAGAACTTTCTTGTTGACTGACCTATTGTATGTTCGGATAGTCGGATAGTCGGAAAAGTCGAAATCACCCCTGTAAGGGAAGGTCCTCAGATCTTCGTATAAGTCCATGGTCTTTATCCAATAAATGATTCCGTCTGTGTCCATATAGCTGATACCAATTCGATCTCTTTTGTAAAAGTTTACCATCTTGTTATAATGAAAATCATACATGTGCGTCTTTGAAATATCAAGAACGCACATACCAACGTAGAGAGGTCTATCCAACACAATATTTGTCTTATTCATGCATACAGCCACGAGAGAGTCATTTATAATAATAGATGTTTTGAAGTTTGCTTTTTTAACTAATTTCAAAAACTTCTTTTTGTCATTAACAAGTCTTAAATTCATGTGATTTCTTTTGTTCTCTAGACATTTTCCATAGACGCTGTTGTTCATAAGTTTGAAGAATTCCTTTTGAAATGTTGACGTTGCAGCTGCTCTTCTAGAGGTGTTTGAATCAATATATTTCTTCAGCCAACAGCTCTGTGAAAATTGAAGTGCCCGATTAACCTTCACAATTCTTATTCCTAAATCTATAGCTTGTTGCACGGTCCAGTAGTGAGCAATATAATTGTTCTTGTTTTCTAGGGTGGTCAAAAGTTTTTGATGCTTTCCCGTAGGAGGAATTTCTGACCTCGGTAGTAGGGGCAAATCATAATGTTCGTCGTGAAGATGTTCAGGGTATTCAAAGTCAAAGTCCAAAATATACCCTACATCACCATATTTAGGAATGCTAAGAATGTCCCCTAAATTAGCAGGATCTACCCAACAAAAGCCACCGTGTGGAAGTGGCTGGCACATGCTAAGACCGTACAGGTTATTTGCATCGAAGTAACCTATGTAGACTGACTCTTCGTTGGGTTTGTAATTCGGAAGATCCTTATTATTCGCTTTAACATATCGAGTAACAGCATTCGTAAGACCACCTCTAACTCCGGCTTCCACCATGAGAACCATGTCAATATCAGTCAGAAGTTGAAGTTCACATTTCGTCTCTGTCATCATGGCTTGCCATGCTAATCCTGGAGAGGTATAGTAATAAAAGCAATCTAGTCCTTAAGCTGACATACACACATTTCGAAACTGTTCCATGACATCACAGAGAAAAGTGACACCCAATCGGACATAGAAATCGCTGCATTCTCCTAATGTTGACATATTGAGCTCTCTCCAAACTCTCATGGCGTGGTCGTAATCTTCTGGGTCAATTTCCGATTCATTGAGTTTGTTGTAAAACATTTCTGGAGGCGGTAGGGAAGTTTCTTCGAATCTTTCCAGGGAATCTATATAATCGTATGGAAAAACTCCTTTTCTCAGCACCAGATCCATCTTGTCATCGGGAACTAGCTTTCTTGTTTCAACAAAGTCATCCCTCTGCAGGTTCTTGGAAAGAGTGCTCAAACTAAAGGGTAGAAATCTCAAGGAATCGATGAATCGTAATTTTATATCTTTATAAGTTTTCGTGAAACTAATAAATTTTTCTGTTGTCAAGGCCAGTACGTCAATACGACCCTTTTCCTCCCCAAGTTGCGGTATAATAAAGTGCGCATCATATCCACTTAAATTATACAACACTACAGGAACGAATTTAGGCAATTTATAGTTAATATTACAAGCGTTGCAAGCCGCTCCTCTGTAGTCTCCTGTCAAATGATCGTGCTCGTAGACTTTAATGTTATCAGTAAATTCATGTCCGCATAAGTAACAAGTGTCAGAAATTTGGTGAGATAGTTCTTGTAGATCCGTAAGGTCTTTCATTGGAACAATGACACTGTACAATGATGATACTTTTTCAGCTATACTGTAAAGGTCAGTTACGAATCTCTTTGCAGCTTCTTGCCCACGATAAAGTATAGGTTCTGTTGGAATGTTGAATTGTTCAAGATGATCATTCGAAAGGGTCGATTTAACCAGAATACAGTAGCTGTTTGGTTCATGTTTTTGGTACTTTCCGTTGTCTGGTGCGTCAGGATCTTCATTTTCCATGGGAATTAGACAAGACTCAAAGTCTTCGTAAATAACAATAGGGATTTTGTATTGGTTATGTACTTTGTTAAATTTTAATATCGATCTCTCTCTTGCAGGTAGTACAACCTTTACGTCAAAATGGTTGCCACAAAGTCTTTTGTGTTCTGACAACCATCTACGACCTCCCCTATCGTTACTTTTGAAACAGAAATATCTTTTGCAAACAGTAATTGAATTATTTCTTTTCGTTAACTGTTTATGCACGAGTATGTTAAAATCTTTGATGTACACATAATGCGAAACTTTATCACTGGTAATTAACAGCAAATCAGTGTGATCGGCTAACTCCTGAGGAGCAATTTTCAAGGGGTACACATTGTTACCATCATCTAGCCCAAAAAAATTTACTGAAACACCTGGATTCTTTTTTTCAAATCGCTTAATATCTGCCAGAGATACAGGATAGGTCAGACCGTTGAAGTTGTATCTATTATTATAAACTTGGAATCTTGCATTTGGCCTGTTTACGTTAAGTTCATGGTCATTTATTAAGAATTTTACCAGCATTGAATATCGGAAACATTCGTTATCGTTATTTTGAACATTAATGCATGAATGAGTACTCTTTATCTTCTTGGGTAAGGGGATGTAACTACTCCCACGATCTCCGTATCCATGTTTATGCACTCGCAAATCCAAACTGTTTACGGTCGACAAGGACCATCCTGAACCACGTGCTTCGTGCTCCGTTATTTTAAGAATGATTTCCTGGATGCTTTCTTCCACAACTTCAGCCAAATCAGTGATTTCAATAACATTTCGATTTCTAGAAATAAAGCCCCTGTTAGATTCCTCTCCATCGATGTTATTAAAAGTAGTATCCAAGAGCAATCCGAATTTCATAAAATGTAATCGATTACGCTCATACTGCAATCGTTCTAGAATAAGAGTCTTCACTCGTTCCAAAAATGAGTCTAAATCAAGAGTTCTGTTATTCCTTACTCGATAGTGTCTTACTACGGAACCCTCAAAAGCTTGAGCCAATAATTCAACTGTTACATCAGGTTCACTATTGGTTTGCTGGTCTGAATGTTCTTGTTGCTCTCTGGGAGGAGCATAAGCAATAACGCTGGGTCTGTTGTACTGTTGAGTTTCTTCTGTATAGTTGAGAAAATCCTCAAAATCAGGATGGGTCTCACAGTCAGATAAGTCTTTTTGAGGTACGTTATGAAATAATTCACAGTGAGAGAGATAAATAGTCTCATCTGTAAATTCGTCGTTGCAAATGTGACAGTAATACATCTTGGGGTTGCAAAATTGTTTCGATGTGATATCTATGGCTGCAGATAGGATGATGAGGATAAAATTTCACATTTCGCGGCTTTATAACAAATGCTGACATCAGCACTACCTTCCCATTGGTTATTTTGTTTGCTACATCAGCACTTTCTTTTGATTGGATGGTTTAAACATTATCTTACATCAATTTGACAAGCAAATGACTTGTCATTTCAATGGTATCACTTGAAGAGAGAGATGTCTCAAGCTGTGCAAGTCTCAGAAGTATCTACCACTACCCCACCGTTTCAACAAGAACCATCCGTCCCAAATCGTATTAGTGAAGACCAGCCTATCCAGGAAAACAAAGTTTCAAGCACAATCCCATTACATTCAAGGGATGCAATAGCAGCAATGGAAAGGTTGTTAGGCGCAGACCACTTGTCTGACAATGAAGGTGATGGTTAGTTAAATGAAATGCTATTGAAAAACATTCGCTTAACCGGACACATTACATTTTACTTACTACAGTACATCAAAACGTTAATGTTTCGAGGAATCTGGGGGGGGTTGTGCTTTTATAAAGCTGCTTTTTGTTTAACGACTCATTGTGGTGTTAACCTCAGGAGAGTATAAACACTAAGACCATGGATCGCCCTCCTCACCATTCGTTTGATCAGAGAGAAAGAAGACTAAGGAGAGAGAGAGAGAACGTCAAAGTAGACTAAGAAATGAAAGGAAAAACGGAATTGTAAAGTTGAGGTCTGTTATACCTTTGGCCTACAATATTCAATCGGAATATCAAACTCTAGTGATGGCTATCAAGTACATTAAAATCCTACAGCAACAGTTGGAGGAGTCTGAAACACTCACATCCACACCATCTTCACAACTCAGAGAATAATAAAGTACAAGTTTTACTCGATATTATTCTCGCTGTATGTTGAAATACACCAGCTACAAAAGGCCTTTTTAAAGGCCGCCAATAGATCTAATCGTATGTGACTCAGCTCGCTGCGATAAACAACTGTACTTGAGCATTGATGGTGCGTGTTATCAAACCTTTTGTATACTTTATTACAAACACAAGTTACAAGTTAATTCACCAGTAGTACAAATTATTTGCGTTGGAATTTACTCATTTTTATATCGTACTCTCATATTATATTTTCCACTTGAATTTAGGAATAATGTCTGGGTAAGTTAACAATCCACGAATTATTTTTATAGTATTTACCTATTCCATAACTAAGTTATCATTGCATAGCTGAGATTAAATACGAGTGAACAATATGGTGGCCTTTAGAAAGGCCGTTTTATATAAGTGATTTTGTAGTTGTCTAAGTATGCTACTCCATCATCATCTTCATCGTCACTGCTACACTCTTCAAAAAGCCGCCTCCTTACTGTTTGCTCTTCAGGGAGTGCTGGAGTAGATCTACCGGAGTGTTCATGAGAGACGTCTTCAGACTGGTCTTGAAGCTGGAAATATATAATACTATCATCATCGGTATCAGAAATATCTTCAACCAGTAAGAGTTCCAATTCGTCGGAAGATTCGTCAAAAATATCGAAAATATCTTCCGAGCTTTCAGAAACAACAGATTCGTCATCTCCTGGAACATCTGCTGCTAATAGAAGAGTATCTGTCAAAATATCCTCTGTGCTATGCCAGTGGTGTGGTACGTCTTTAGGAGCCATGGTGCTAGGAGAGACGAATAGTAAATAGTGAGGATCGCGTCTTTTGTATGGCTTTTTAACTCTAGAATTTTGATGAGTAAGCAAAAACATGAACCAATAATATAACTGCCCCTTAGTCAGCTGATTAAAGTGCTGACGACAATAATAAGTAACTGGGCGAAGGGACTTGATAATATGTTGAAAAAGTTAGGAATGAGACATACGTTACTCCTTAGATAATGTTTTACAAATAAAACTTCTATATGGTTTTGGTAAAATAAACAACAAATACAACCATAGTTAGTCAATATTTTAGATCGAGCAACAAGCGGAGAGTTTAATACGATTGAAAATAATGGTGGCCTTTAGAAAGGCCGTTTGTAGAGGGCTGCAGCGGCCGTTTAGTCTTCGACGTTGATGGAAACTGCCACCTTTCGCCGTAGATGTAAAAGCCGTCTTAGGTCGTTCATGACATTCGCCCTGAGTGTTAAGTCTTCATCCAATGGTGTAGGCGTGATGTTCAGCTTGGCCTCCACCTTTGGCGTGATGGTCTTCTCTCGGCCGTCGAATTGGATGCGACCCAGCATGTTCCTCACGGCTCGAACATCCCGTTTGTCCCACGGCTTAACCTGCATTTCCCAATAAATTGGGACATGTTGGCTAAGGGTCTTCACGGACAGCGGTTGGCGAGGAACCCTCCCGGCAGTTTGGTAGTATGAAATGGTGTACACCATCCTGGCGGCCGAGCAGAGTGAGTGAATGAGGGTCTTGTAGGGAGTACTGATATTTATACCATATAAACATGATTAGTAAGCAAAATAAAATGACCAATTAAATCACTCCACCTTAGTCAGCAGAAAAAAGTGATGACAATAAGCAGTAGATACGTATATTTACTTTTGAAACTTTGGTTTTGAGGTATAAATTACGTTTTGTGAAGAAATGTCACCTCTTCTATTTAGTTTACAATTAATAATTGCAACAAATAATATAGTTCTTGTTAGCTACCAGCTGAGAGTAATAACGATTGGAAACATTGGTGGCCGTTGTGGCCGCCGAAGTTAGTCGGATTTACTTTTAAAACTTTGGTTTTGAGGTAAACATTACGTTTTATGAAGAAAACGTCACCTCTTCTATTAAGTTTACAATTAATTATTGCAACAAATAATATAGTTCTTGTTAGCTACAAGCTGAGAGTAATAACGATTGGAAACATTGGTGGCCTTTAGAAAGGCCGTTTGTGGCTGCTTGCAGTGGCCGCCGCAGTTAGTTGGATTCATCGTCAGACTCATCCGGAGGGAATAAGCGACGAGGAACGTAGTACACTCCCCTCGTGGCATCGAAAGCAAGCCCATCACAATTGCTGGTACTTGGAGTCTCTTGGTCGAAGGAGCAGGAATTCTTGATGTCTTCGAAACAGAGTAGTTGTCGATATATGCTCATTGTTTCAGAGTCTACATCGCTCAATTCCTCTATTTCTTCCATTCCTCCACCTTCAACACATCCAGCTTCACTCTGCTCGTTGTCAATCACTTCGTTGTCAATCACTTCGTTTTCAATCACTTCGCCTTCCTCTTCTGCCTCTTCTTCTGGGTGGGTAACCACTGGAATATTTTTCATTATACCAACAATTGTGCTGGGTAGAGGGAAGATGTTCTCCTTCGGCGCCATATCTCGAGACTATCCGTCCTGGTGCAAGCAGCTGAATGATTTTACAGCATTTGAGGAACCCCTTTTATAGGCGATTTAAGGGGGGATAAGTGCTGATGTAAGTGTTAATGGGAGATAAGGATCAGTCTGTTATGTGGACGGTAGCAACTAGACACTTTGTCATAAAAACGATTGAAATATTTGGTGGCCTTTACAAAGGCCGTTTTTAAAAGATCATTTTTTAGAAAGCAGGGGCATATTTTTTAAATGTCCACTATTTTACGGGAGTCACGGTAAAACATAATATTATAGCCGAGAGTTTAGTGCTGATAGTTAGAGGGCGGTTGCTACCGAATACAAAAAATAAGGTTAGATCAACTTGAAACTACAACGTTTAGCCCTCAGGGAAATACTTCTCATTGAACAAATAGTACCAGGCTGTTGGTATGAACGGTAACAACAAGACACTTTGGCAAGGCATAAGTTAAAAACGATTGAAATACTTGGTGGCCTTTAGAAAGGCCGTTTAAAGTGCTGCTACATCCGAGATTTACTCCCACATCCCCATCGGACGTGATCCACTTGTCGCTCTCTCAAACTTCAAGTACCCAGTCTTAGGTATCGGTAATAATGGTTTGGGCAGTCTTACCCGTAAAATTCGACCATCACATTCAAGTATGGCACTATACGCAGTCAAAGGTTTCAGTAGTCTGTACCTCTTTGATACTTTCAGCTGTTTAAAGCTAGTTTTTACCGCAAAAGTTTCATAGGCAATGGTTGGTTTCTTCGTGTGTCTGGAGCAAAATTCCTCTCCGATTTTGCAGTAGTTTCTGCAGACTTCTCCTTTTCTGTCTCCCCTTTTGATGGTTGCACTACAGATCGGGGCATTTTTCAACCGAGGGGTCTTGCGAAACATTACTCTCGGTGTTTTAGCCTCCTTCGGGACGAACCCATCGTTCTTCGAGATGAAAATCCGTGTCTCTTCGTCGGACGACTGATCTTCAGCTGGGCCGAAACGTAGTGGACTCGTGGGGCTGATCAGATGGGGGGATGCGGGAGCTTCGTCCGGGGGATCGAAGATCGACGCAACGGCTTTACCAAGCTCTTGCTCGGAGACATCTGCCATGGTTGCTGCGATGAGTGCAGTTGTCGATGCGAAGGAAGAATGATTTCATGTGACAACTGTCTCTCCTTATATACACTTTGCTTACTCAGCACTCTCTTTCTATTGGTCGGGCGTTAAATGTTAGCTAGTCTGAGTTAAAACCGATGTCAACCTGGTGGCCTTTACAAAGGCCGTTTTTACTATGTTAATTTTACAAAGCAGGGAGGATAGTTTTTGAGTTGCCCACTATTTTTACAAGAGTCAGGTCAAATATAATTTTAAACCCGAATGTTTAGTGGAATTAGTTAGAGGGCGGATGCCACTGAAAGCAAGGATTTAAAGTAAGGTAGATTAACTTGACTCTACAACATCTAGCCCTCACCCATGATGTACGCAAACTAAGTTAAAAACGAATGACAAAATAGTGGCCTTTAGAAAGGCCGTTTTTTATGTAGCTAGAAGACTAGCGGCGAATCCAACTTGCCATCCGCCGACCGAGTTTTGCGCTACGACATCCGACCTCGAGATGAGTCGCCATCCACGGCCACGCCATCCACAAAGGCAGGCGGACTTTGAACATGGGCGTCGAGGATCCCCGCCGTAGTAAAGCCTCGCCAAGTATGTAGTCGAACCAGACAAGATCGTAGTGTCCGGCTCGCAACCGATACAGCCGCCAAAACTTCACCCCGGCGAACTTAAACTTGAACGGGGTCAAAAACCGCCGCTCCAGCAGCAGTCGTTTCCGCTTGGAGACCGAGGCAATAATCTTGTCCACGTCGTGCTCTATGATCGGTGACAGCAAGGCTGGCGGGGCAGTCATCTCGGTCAGGATCCGTTGCAGAGTCGGGTCGCAGTAGACATCTGCGGCGAAATGCACCCGCTTGCGTGGCTCAGAACTCGGACGGTCACCAGATGGCTGCAGGTCGGGGCGTCGTAAAATAGTCTTCCGAGGTGTCTTCGAGGAGCCCATCGTCTATCTTCAGTGTCGCTGGAACGAATGGTGAGACATCGCAACCGGTACGCGTTTTATGCACGGCTGCTAGCATCCCATTGGTGCGCTGAAAAGACACTGACTCAGCATTTTAAACGGTGGCCTTTAGAAAGGCCGTTTTTTACAGTTCATATTTTAGATTCCAGGGGTATATATTTCAAGTTAACCACAAGTGTACAATATTCACGCTGAAATATAATTAAGGTGTAATAGTTAGTGTGTTACTGATGGAATTTTTGAAAGTATCGGGTGTTGGCTGTTAGTTTGACTGAGTTATAAAGTATAACTATTGGAGGCCTTAACATAATTTTAAGATGTCCACGGTCAGATGTAATAGTCTTAGGAGGAGAATACTGAATGCAAGGATTGAAAAAATCGGGTGTTCCCAGTTAGTGTATCTGAGTTAAAATACGAGAACAATTGGTGGCCTTTACAAAGGCCGTTTTTATGTACCAGTAAAATTATACTGATACCCACTTGGCTCTGACTTTCCTGCGATAGTGCCCATCTCGAAGCTCTTTAATCTCGAGGTAGGTGTTTGCACTTGTTTCTGATGGTCCAACCACGCCAACAGGTAGAGTAGTTCGGACCAGATCCTTCCCGCGCCCGAGTAAAACGTCCTGCGCTGTCCATTTGTTCGGTAGTCAACCAGGCGATATTGTCCCGACTTCAGCTTCCAAAAGCGGTGGCCTCTTACTCCGGGAAACGCTGTCGACCAAGTGTGACGATCAGCTCTGCGATGCGAAGGCTCAATTACCGGGATCCGGTAGCCTTCCTCGGGAATCATCGGGTTGCTAGTCGGCAGCACTGTACTAGCGTGCAGCTTGTACATCTTGGCCGCTTCCGGACCGTGACTCTCGGAAAGAATTTCCTTAGTATGCTGTGGGCATCTGCGGCATAGCTGGATACGATTATCCGGCGAGGCAGGTCGGCGAAATGCACCCGCTTGCGTGGCTCAGTACTCGGACGGTCGCCAGATGGTTGCAGGGCGGGGCGTCGTAAAATAGACTTGGCCCGCTTGGCGGCCAGCTGCTGAGATGGGTCTCGGCGGGGCAGGGTGACCATCGTTGGACGGGTAGGCTTCCTCAACATGATGGTGGGTGCGTCAGAGCAGCAGTAATTGTCTCCCAGAGCCACGGTGCTAGTCGTTGACCACATCCGATCTCCTATTGGTCGAGACATTGTAACCAATGAGGAAGCTGTATTTTCTGCTGACTCAGCGGGAAAGTTGACAAAACTGGGTCGCACACTGCTTCGGCATCACTCGACGACCTGACTGCACCGGGGCAAGCCAAGCATCTTCAGACCTCCACAGAAGACCTGCAGCGAAACGGCGGAGATCTTCGAGGAAGAAGCGAGGCGAGATTCACTGCAAGACGCATCCCCGCTGCGTGGTAACCGCCTTGGATGGAACCTCGCGCATACAACAGTCACAGTATGTCACTGCGCTAAACGCTTCTGAACCACGCGGCTTTCCGTCCCGATCGCCGTGGGCCTCTTGAGCTGACTTGCGACATCGTCGGGGTGTTGTTGCCATGCCTGGGAAATACAGCCCCCACCGTTGGACAAGTCTGCTGCGGAGCTGAGGCTGCTTGTCTGATCCCGGTGCAGTCTGGCCCTGTCGGGTCGATGCCTTGCCTTCTCTCTTTTCTGTCATTTTCTGCTATTTGGCTTGCGCTTTGCATGGGGTACTCGTATAACTACTACTAACATTGTTTCCCAAAGTGTAAAACTTAAACTGTGTCCCATTACCTTTCTCCCGTCACATCCTAAAAGCCCGGGCGGCTAAAGCAATGTGTTTGCTGCCGCCCAAAAACCCCCTGGGGGTCTTCCAGTCGGGGCCGCGAAGGCACTATGGTAGACCCTTCCTTTCCTGACTGGTCGCCAACGTGAAGTTGGTACAGTCGGGATCCTTCTTTTTTAACATTGCCAAATGACCTTGAACCTGTTTGAACATGTTTCGTTGCAAAAAATTACCAAACTTCACGCGTAACGAGTACTCGCAGCTGCGGGCCCCCAGTAAATCTTTGAAAATTAATTAACTCAACCTTCAATAATAACTGTGTGCCAGAACGTCAGTTTTACATCTACTCTGAAACACCAAGGTTTAAATAATAAATGTTATGCTCGTACCTAATTTGTGCATCTACGATCAAACACCATAGTTTTAACAAAACTGTGTACTAGAATCCCGGTTTCGCAACTACTATCAAATACCCAAGATTTTTTCAGCGATCGTCTGAAAATATTAAAAATGTTTCAATACAAGTTATATTTTTAATACTTAGATGTTTAGTTAAGTCAAGTTGTTAATTTATAGTAAATTTACGTAAACTATCCTATAATTTATTATGCTCGTAGCCTCTCTTTAAATACATTGTAAAAATATCCACTAAATTATTTTATTTTTCCGAAAGTTAACTCGCACGCTATCCTGCGGCGATTTGAGCAAACACTTCGTTAATACAGACAGTGAAACACAGAGACTCCTGGTGGTGATGTAGGCAAGCAATTAGTTTGATAAATTACTGCTAAACAGCGACACTAACAAGTTGGACACTTGTTGTACGCTGCAAACACCAGAATGCGCAACGATGTGCTTCCAAGCATATAGATAATGTTGTCTGTCGCGAGAACTGCATGTTAAATGAGACAGTTCCTAACTTATCTCATAGGTCCCTGTAGCTATATGGCTACCGCACGTGCACTGTCTGGCCAACAATGTACGTGTGAGTGTTGGTTCGATCCTGTCACTGGGGGCCTAAAATTTGATCGGTGAATTCCGATGATAAATTGATCCAGTTGGGTCGGCGTAAACGGAGTGGGCAAAACGGGATACACGTCACAATTGACTGGATGAATTTATTGTCGGAAATTCACCGATCAAATTAAAATGTGGAGGCCTATTTTGCTCATTTTTAAAAAAATACTGTCTGCATCCCTAGGGATATAATATATGTTTGAAGCAAGTATGTTACAAACATGTTTCTAAAACAATAATCGTTTGGGTGTTTTATTTGTTAATACAATGAATTTACCTATCACTATTTCACGCCGTCGCTACATTAAACCCACTAAGACTCTAAGTGCGAGCATGCACAAGTGCGTATATAGTAAACATATATTTAATTTTCGCATATTCGGAGAGTTACATTAATTAGTAGGGCCTACGATTAGTAAGAGGCTACGATTTGTATAATTTTCGCCACGCAATAGTACGTATACGGAAATATATATTTAATTTAGAGTCCTCGGGAAGTTTCAGTACTATTTTGGCGACGACGCTACGGTATACATTAAAAACTAAACATAACACTATGTTAGACGGGTACGGTAAAACTAATTCTTCGGAAAATCACTTTTCCTTATTTCGACTATATTTCATACTTTATTAAGCAACATCGCAACACTTCGAAAATACGACTTTACGTTAAAACCATCTATGTATAACCGACCTGGCCACTCACAGTACGACTGGTGACCCCGGCCGCACTGCACCGCCGGCCGGCGCGCTGCGCTGTCCACCGTCCTCTCGGCGTGTCCCATCCCCCGTCAGTAGTGGGCAAGTGGCGTTTCTGGCCCAATCAAACTTTGACAGGCAGTCAATTTTTTGACAGCTACTTCCGGTCACGTGACCGGAAGTGACGTCATCAGCTGTGACGTAGCTGTGACGTGTTGTTGGTGGGTATTTAAAGTTTAAATGCCCTGCTGTGCTGGGTATTTAAATTTTAAATGGCCGGAAGTGTGTCAAGGTCGTTTGGGGATGTTTTTAAAAAAGATCTTGCATTTTCGGATCTTCCGAAAATGCAAGATATTTTCTTTTTTTATTTATTTGTTTTTTTTTACAAAAGTATTATTTTACAAGTTAGTAAAGTTTGCTCCCAAATTTGAAAAGTAAGTTGTTGTCGGTGCTGAAATTTCTTGTTTATTTTCATTCTACTTGTTGTTGTAAGTTGGCAAAAACACATTTTTTTCGTTTTGATTGTTTGTTGCATAAAGTTCTAAAGATAAACCAAACCCAGTGGTTATAAGTTGTTTTAGTTCTTCACTAAAAATTTCCAAATCCTTGTAGGTTGTAAGATTGATAGTGTTGTAGTGAATCCCGCGAATGTTGAGAGACATGACTAGAGTTGTTTACTCGACGAGAGGTGTAGCAGGAATGACTATTGCAAAGCCGGTGCTGCAGGTACCTCCGATGGTAGTGGGGGTAGTGGTGGGGGTAATGGCAGGTGTTTGTTTAATCACTTTGAATTTAATCGTTGCCACAATAGACCGAGTCGATGTTGCAATTCTTCTAGTTTATCCAACCGGTTCTTTTGATATGTTTTGCAACTACATTTACAATAGCTGAAAGAATTACATTTTGTACAAGCTTTTCCGTCAACTTGATCTTCAGGTATTCTAAAACATTTTTCTTTGCAACAATAAGTTATAAGTGTTAGATTATTTCTTTTGGATGACATGTTGGTTGTAGCTTGTCTTAAACAGAACTGAGCCTCTCAACGTTAAAGTTTCGTATTTATGTAAAGTATTCGAATAAAACTATCGAATAAAATAATCGAATAATACTATCGAATAAAATAATCGAATAATACTATCGATTAAAAGTTCAAGGTCATCCGTTTGAGGTTTTAAAAAATACAACATATCAGTATATAAAAACATATACTGATATGTTGTTGTTTTTTATCTTTTTATTTAAAACATTTTTTTTACAATGTTATTTTTGTGCGATGTGCAGAGTTAGTTCCGTAGAGTTGTTTCCGCTCATTCCGTGTGACACCAAATATAATGATCCTGGTTGAATTTCCCGCAGATCTTCATTTTGCAGCAACTGGACGAATCGTTTTGGAAGATATACTTGAAACTTTGGTTCATCACCCGGTGTATATGGTGCATCGGACAAAGATGCGACGACTGCGTCTCCATGCGTTGTATCAATTTTCTTCATTTCATGAACAATATAATGTTTCTGTTCTTTTAATTCTGAACATTTCTTGATAATTAGAGTATTTGATTTTGAATGCAAGTTGAATTGTTCAACTAAACATTGGAGAAACTGTTGTGATGCCATCCTTCACAGGAGATGTTGTCTGTTCGGAGTATGGAGTTAGACTGATACTCGGGGTGTGTTGCCTCTTCGTTTATATAACCTTCGGAACCCCCACTACATTCTTCCGTTTGTTGTTGTAAGTAAGAAGCCAAGTGATACGCGTTTTGTAATGCGCATTGAGATTGGTTGTGTTTCGGATTTATTGTAGAAACACAAATATTTCTAGCATCAAAGTGAAATGTTTTGGCCACTTTTATGTTTAAAACTTCTTTGTTTGTGTACTGTCGTATCCAATTCTTTTTTCCAATCCTCTGGTATATATGTGTGTAAATTGTTTGCAAACATGAAACATAATTTTGTGTACATTATTGTACGGTAGGAAACCTTCATACCAATGGATATGATGAAAATTATTTGTTAGCCATCTGTTTGTTATTTTAGCTTTTGACTTTAGTTCATGGACAGAACACGGTGCTTCAAATAAAAACGGGTATGCTACTTGTGTAAGCAAATCCAAAATTACCAATTCTTTTATGATAAATCTATCATCGTTTCCGCGAAATGCTTGAAATTCAATTACACAAGGTTTTGCTGCCATTTCTTCATCCTGTCTGCTCATCATGGTGTCTGCTGATCAACTGTTTTCCACACCACGGTAGGTTAGATATATATATAAACTAGGCCGTACAGTTGTAGGCGCGTTGGTGTATGTTTAACGTGGGCACCATCCCCAGTAGGCCTACCCCACGGTTTATTCTTTTGTTAAATTACATTGTAGTTTTAACCTAGCAAAGTTTCTTCTTCTGTATTATTGTTGTTGGTGGTTTCTTCTTCTGTACTGTTGTTGTTGTTGTTGGTTTCTTCTTCTGTAGCCTCCGTTGCAACTTCGGTAAAAGGTTCAAAGTTTCTTAACTGCCTCCACATTTCCACTTCGTGAGGTATTCTATTAAAGATGGATGTATCTATTGGTCCGTATTGTAAAGTGCTTTCTGGTTGTTTTTCGCATGCATCTACCAGATATTCCTTAATAACAGAGCTTGAAAATACTAATTGTTTCATATACCTGGTAATAGGTGATGTTGCATAGTTTAAAATGTAAAATTCTTCACGTGTTAGAAGAATTTTATTTTCAAATTGTGTCGAGTCTCTAATTCTTACTTGTTGTTGACCACGATGTTTAATAATGTCAATTTCATTGTCACAATCCAAAAGTCGAATGTTAGTTTTTCTTCCAAAGAAACTGTTGGCTAAGTAACATTCAATAAGATGTAGATGTTTTAAAAAGGAATCCCAAGCATTTTCTGAAAATAAAACCATCTTTGTTCCATGGCTTAGTATTACTGCGGGAGAGTAGTCTAATGATTTTACCAATCCTATCGACACACTTTTACTCATGCAAGATGAAATAGGATAAAAGATGCGAAGGAAAACTTCAGTTAAAATGTTTGGTGGAATATTTTCTTCAAGTTTTCTTTTCTTTCTTACGTTTGTTTTATTATTTTCCAACTTTTTATTTTGTTTTCCAAACTTTAAAAAGTCATCAATTTCCTTTACAATATTTTCTTCAAAATGTTTATCATCATTTTCCAATAAAGGTGCTGTTTCGGAATCGTCTTGTACAACTGATAAAGAACTCATTTTGTTTATAATGCTGTAGACGATGTTACCCATACAACTGTAGACAGTAAACTAAACAATTTTTGTTCCCGCTCCTGCTTTTATAACCGAGTGGTGGGGGTATTTTTTTTCCTTTTCATTTTACAAAACTGCTTTTACAATTCCTGTTAAAGGTGTATATGTAACAATTTTATCATGTAAAATTAAACAATAAGCAGATGTATCTTTGGGTACATTTTGTTCAAATTCCATTTCTATTTTTATATCTACACTGGAAGATTTTACAGATTCGTTTTGTTTTGAACAATCAACTACAACAATCGGATAGTTAGATTTAAATTGGTTTGGCGTTAATAAAGGTGTGTTTGTTTTTCCATAATATGAATTTTGGAATCTTGCGTACATATCGTACAAAACGCTAAACCTGTCTTTTGTAAAGTTTATGTTGAAGTTGTCGTATGGAAAGAATTGAGAGTTTAGAAACACCTTAAAATTTGTAAGTTTGCAATGATCAAATTCACCAGCATGTTTAGTTATTTCGTTTCTTCTTTTTGTTTGTAATCCAAATATTACATATCTTGCCTTTTCCAAATGAGTAGAAGTTTTTACACTCCATGTATGACGTTGTGTTTCCGGTAAAACCGGATATTCATGAAACTCCCAACTTCTAAATGGTATTACGATATCACGATCTGATTTTAAAGTTCTTAATAATGAAATTCTATTCTGATCGTTTAACCGTACATGCGGTACTCTCCAAACAATTTTGTCTAATTGCATTTTCCATTCTAAAGTAGCTTCCGTTGTTCCATCAGTTGCTTGAATAATATCTTTGTCGTTTGATGATCTTAACAAAACTAATTCTTGTTTTACGTTTATTATTATTTTTCGGTAATCTTCGGCAAAGCCTAAAAGTAATCTTAAAGGAATGTAAAAGTCAAAATTGCCTGAAGTGTTTGGAGTGATTGTACTGGAATCGGGTGCTACCCATCCTGCGGTGGCCAGCATATTTTTTTCACTCGGTGTTAAAGATGCTAATCCTTTTAATGTACTTGTAATTCCCACCTTTTTTGTTGAATTACTGTAACTCCGGAAATTTCATATCTTATTTCATCAAACAAATATGCCATGGGGTTATTTATGAACGGAACAGTACTTGCAGTGCTTCCATCTCTTTTTGTTACTCTTCCTTCGATATACAAATAACTTTCACATGGAAGTGTATAAATATCCTGTTGTTGTATGGGAATTCTAATTTCATCATTATTATTTAATTTTGATGAAGCGTAAGGGTTGTGCGTATGATATTCCTTTTCCCATAAGGTTTCGTCGAATGTCGGACCCTGCGCTATATCCAATATTTCCATTATTAATAAGTTTTAATCCAATTTCTTCTAGAAAACGAATGTTATCACTTGTTAATCCTTCTATAGCTGAAGTGCTACTGACTTGTTTACCAGTCAGCTCTTTCTTTTTAAATGATAACCCCATTGTTATACGGTTGATTTTATATGTATTCGTATAGTTATAGGTTCGTCTCTAAAATCAATATGATTTCCGTCTTGATCTAGTATGTTCACCACAATGTCTGAAATAAAACTGGTGTTTAACGGTAGGTACACCAAGTTTTGTGGCTTTTCCACAATTTTAAAACCCGGAGCGACCGTTGGATAGAATGTGTGCAATATATGAGTATTTTCACCATCTCTATAAGAACCATGTATAATATTACATGTAATATCTATACTGTTAACTTTCATTATTGTTACAGTTCTAGCACCTGAATGGTTAATATTAGGTTCTAAAATTTTTGTTGTTTTAGGAAATCCTAATAAACTACCAATTGAATGTTCTTTGCTAAAATCTATATAATATTTAGATTTAATTTCAGCTTTCATAGTATTGTTATTTCCTTTTATTGTTATATTATCTTTTCCCATATGATTTTGTATTGCTTCATTTATATCATCAATTTCATATGCTCCAGTGGGTAAACTAAATACTTGTATGTCTGAATATTTGTTTGTATTTTTATCTTTTGTTTTGTAATAATGTATTTTGCCATTAACATTTTCAGTAACGTTGGGAATAGAATTATAAGTTGTTATATCTAATAATGCGGCTTCCCATAATTTATCTTTTTCCAAACGTAACGCAGGTAAAAGAACACTTCGCAAAGTAGATGAAGTTCCAGTTAATGATACTGTATAGGGAGACATCTTAAAGTTGACTAACGCTTTTTGATAAAAAATCTAAACATAAATGTCCACAGATTACCGTATCATCAGGTTGCTCTCTTTTATAATTGTATAGTACATTTTTAGCTGTTTTAAAGTAATATTGTAGTTCTTTTGGTGGTGGGAGATTACCAAAACTATCAAAGTAGTAAATAGTTGATCCTAGTTTCTTATAACATACCCAATGAGTGCCTGATCCTTTACTATTATCTAAATTTACTATTCCGGTTTCATTTTTCCAAATTTTAACAGGTAATGCATCTTTCATAAACACTCCTCTAAAAAATTGAATTTTTAAACAAGAAACATAAGTAATTAATTCTTTATCTGTTAATTCTTTATTTGGAATTAGTAATTGTTTTTTTCTGTTTAATACACACGATACGGTCTTAGGTATAATCCTCCTCCTTTTTTTATCATCGACCATATTGTTTGTTTCTTTTTATTTTTACCTGCGGTGGATCGTCGTTTTCTTCTTATATTTCCTCCACGTTTCTTTGCAGGTTTTCTTCTCCTTTTTCCACCTCCTTTCTTCTTTCCACCTCCAAACATCGTTTTACCCTTCATTGCTGCTGATACCGCTAAAGCTGCTGCTTTTTCACCGATACTAGCGTCACTGGATGTTACTCTTTGCCAAGCTTTTTCAGCAAGTGCTCTATCCGCTATTGATCTATTTTTAGTATCTGCAAACTTTGAATATGCTATATCGTGTTGTTTGCAGGCTTGATCAAGTTTATTTATTCCAAGATCTCCTCTAGCGAGTCTTTTTTTCAATTTTGTTCCAGGACCACAATATTGATAACCTCCTGGTAAATGTAGTTCTACAGGTAATAAATCGATAGCTTTATTAACTATAGCTCCAACCGGCTTAGTAATAAGAGAAAGTGCTGTTGATGCTATTCCTCTTCCTCTCTTTATAACGTGTCGATTATGACTGATGCGTTGAACTTTCAACATGGTTTTTTATAGTGAAAGGAAATGCCAATACTTGTTTATTTTATAAATTCTTTATAATGAATGATGCACTTATCCTTTGACATTGTTTATTTATAATAAACATGTATTTTGTTTATGGGTAATAAACTTTTACTCAGTCTTTTGGTAGGATTGTATCCTTTTTATCAACATCAACTTGAGCAAATCTTAAATTTCCAGTTTTCATATTTAAAAAATATTTTTCCATAACATTTTTCTTAACCCAATGTAGTTTTTGATCAGCTTTTATGGGCTTTATCGTGTTATAAACATCATATAACACTACACTTAAGAGTCTTATAATGTAATTTACATTAACAGCATCAACAATATCAATAGGGTCATCTAAGCTAGTCAATCGCAAGTTTTGACAATAAAAAAACTTGTTGTGTTTTTCTGTTCTTAAGCATCTTTCACGCCATTCTTTTACTCTAACTGCATCACTGTCATTTATTCCCATTCCAACATTAAATAGTGGTCTTTCTTTACAATCAAAGCCTTGTTGACCAAATCTTGATGAAATTTCTTTTAATACAGGAACTTGTCCAATTGTTGCTACATCAACATCATTCAACCCTTCTTTAACATTAGTAATTATTTTTGCATCCGCATCCCATTTGTTATTGTTTAATTTCATTATTTGACTTATTGTAGCTGCATCTGATTTTGCAGTGCCCTCCTTAACGTTAGTTAACACTTTATTTTTGCAATCAATTGACTTAATATCATGTGTAATACAATGATCTGTAACATATTGTAGGTTTACCGCATCTTTCATATCTTTAGGGTCTCCAATATCGTGTATTACAAAGTTGTAAAAGGAAAATTTATCTGTTTTTTCAGGTATGACTGAATGTAAATACTTTTTGGTAACTGAATCTTGATCATTAACAGGATCTGCTATATTGGCTATTCTAAGATCTTTTGCATCATATGCTTTATTATTACTTTTAGGATCATATCTTAAGGTTTGGTTTATGTACCACATTAAATATTCTTTATTTACCGAATCATTCTTATCTATTGGTTTTGGAAGATTTGCAATTCTATAAAAATTAGCGTTATACACTTCATTTTGAAGCTTTAAGCTAGGTAATGTTTCACTTCTTAAAGTTTTAAAATTAACCGCATCATTATCATCTTTTGGATCATTTACAAACTTTAAACGTTTGTTATTTATATCATAATCTCCATCGGATGTTAGTGGTAAACCACCTCTTTTTCCATAAGATCCTGATTTGCTTCCAGTTTCGGAATACCGTCCAAACTTATCCACACTCATGGTTATACTAAATATTTAATCAGTTATACTTGTATTATATATATATATATACTCATATTTTTTTTATGCAATTACTCCTCGATTTCGCAGTTCGCCGACCAAAGCTACCCATTCATTTTCTAAACCACTACGTCCGGCTTGTTTAGCTTCATATATCAACTTCATTCTGTCAACCAATTTGTTTATATCGTTGTAGTATATGATATTAGTATCATACAAGTTTTTTAATAATCCTTTTCCTGATAAACTTGATTGATTTGTTTTTCTTCTTTTATGTAAAATATTTATTTCAGCAGAAGATAATGATTTTCTTTTTATGGGTTCCCTTCTTTTTGGTGGGAAAAGTTTAGCAATAATAGTTTTATACTTTTCTGATGCATTTCTATGAACATTGAAATTTTTAGAATAATTTTTCTTATGCGCATTTGTATCCTCCAATATTTCTTTAAAAATGTTTAAATCCTTTTTAGTATATTTATTAGGTTTCGGCTTAAAAATAAGTTCAAACAATCCTTTTGTACCCTTGTATTGTTTATTATTTATAATAATATTGTCATGTTCGTCTACATCAAGTTTGCTATCTCCAATCATTAGCCCATTTTCTTCTATTCTAGCACCAAAAGTATGATATTTTCGAGTTGGTTGTGCAGAATGTAACATTTTTAATACAAATTGTCTTGCAAGCGGCCCTTTATACGCAATATCCGAGCCCAATTTGCTCAAGTTGGATGGATTAATAGGCTCTTCTTCTTCTTGTTGTTCTTCGCTTGTAGAAAGACCTTCTTTTTCTGTTAAAACATCCGTTTCTTCACCTAGTTCGCTTTCTTCTTCAGTTGTTTCTCCTTGTTGTGTAAAACTTGTATCACTTTCATATTCTTCTTTTTGTTCAAATTTTGAAATGGGTAAAATAGCATCTCCGGAAAAATTAAATGTTGAATGTTTAACATTTTGTCCTAATTGTTTTAATGGCTCAGTAATAGGTTTAAATGTTGATTCCAGAAATTTCTCTCTTTCACTTATTCCTAATCTTAACGCTCTGTTTTTATGTCTAATAGAATCACTAAGTGATTTTATTTCTTTTAATAGCTTTTCCTGATTAACCATGTTTACACCATGAAGACTTGTACGATAATGTTGTTAATTAATGTATTAAAACAAATTTATCAAAACCTATGCGGTAACGACCATCTGTTATAGCTTTATCTTTCATAATTACCAAAAATCCATATTTTTCCGCCCAAGCTTTTCCACAAAGCTCTTTGAATTTATCAAATGACATATCAGCATTTACATGATCGTTGTATATATGTTTTAGGTTTGTATCGTCTTGTTTGAATAAAACTAAAATATTTGCATTGTCTCTAATTAGTTGTTTTGGAATTTTGCTATATGTTTGTCCGATATATATGCTATCAATATTATTATGTCTTCCCATGGCAAAATAGTTTCTAATAGTATCATGATTTTCACTAGATACATCATCAAATACAAATACAGAATACGGCTTAGCCTGGTCTGGTTGCATAACACTGTCACTAGCATTAAATTTGTAATAGTTAACATCGGGCACATCAGTCAGGATCTTTTCCAACAATTGATACTTTGGTTGATGTAAGGACTTTGAAAAAATATATAGGTTATTAAATCGCAATCCTTTTGTGTTTGTAATTAAGTTAAACACAACGTTAGTTTTGCCACAGTTTGAAGGACCGCTGACTATACATCGTACAGTGTTTGGAAATAAACTGCCGTGTTTACCATTGTTGATTTTAACGTTATCTACGGTTAAATCATCAATGTTATTAATATTAAATTTATGTTTATGGTGAACAATCTCCATCTTATTCAAAGGCAGAAGAGTAAATAAGTTGATTTAAAACTAAATCAAATCTTTTATAGGTATCCACGAATCTTCAGTTTTATCAAACCCCAACCAACGTACTTTAACTTGGTCTTTTTTCCTTTGCAACACCTTTTCAACAAGATAAACATCGCCTACTGTTGACTTTAACAATTCATGTCCGTAAAAACCGCCTTGTAACAAATTTCCTTTGTTATCTTTTAAAATATGAGTTTCCGGTACAGTAGGTTGTACTTTATACACTGTAAAAACTTCGTTTGTCCAATTGGGCAGGTATTTTTTAGTAAACACTCCTTTGTATTTACTAATTCGAACTTTATCATTTACATTAAATTTTCTTGGTTTTCTTTGTTCCGCTTTTGGCTGTGTATTTTTTTTAATTCGTTGTAAAACTAGTTTAGCGTTTTTCTTATTCACTTTGTTAGGTGCCATACCGATAGTTCTATGAAACTTGTTGTTGTAATCGCTTATTAATTTTGGTAAGATATCAACCCATACGTAAGAACCTCTTTTCGAAAACATTTTATACATTGCACCTTTTAAGGTTCTATTAAATCTTTCAATTATAGCTGCCTTTTTCTCAGAATTTGTGGAATAATGATTTATGTTATATTTTTTCATTAACAAGGCAAAATGTTTATTAAAAAATTCTTTCCCATCATCAGTTTGTAAATGTTTAATTTTATTTTTATCTCTTTTTATAGCTACTTCCATAGCTTTTGTTATGCTGTTACCAGTTTTGTCTTTTAATGGCAAAGCATCTGCAACTTTAGTAAAACAATTAATAATCGTAAGTATGTATTTAAATCCTTTATTTATTTTACTATGCGGTTGCATTTCAATTAAATCTGCTTGATATAAATCAATTATTCCTTTTACAACAGTATTTCGTCGTGGAAACTTTATTCTTGCAGGTTTATGAAGTTCATTAACAATCTTTTCCTTTAAGTCTGTCATGATGATTTTACTAACAAATTCAAGTTAGTATTGAGTGTTTCTTTTTCTGCATCCGCTTTTATAGTTCAAGGTCATTTCAACATATTTTAAAAAAAGGGGAAATCACAGCGAGCATGCTGTGATTTCCCCTTTTTTTCTTTTTTCTTTTTTCTTTTTTTCTTTTTTTATTTTTTTTCTTTTTTTTCTTTTTCTTTTTACTCATTGATAGGATTGAGAGAGTAGTGGCCGAATGGTAGAGTGTGAATTTTGTCTGGAAGAATGTGTCGTTTGTCATCATTGGAGCAGAGTGCTTTTTTCACTTCTGTTACGCTGTACAGTTGATGGTTGAAACTTCTGATGGTGTTGAATTTTGCAGTTATAGTCGTTTCTTCAAATAAGCATTGCTTGTAGTGTTCAAAATTTACATTCTTCTTAAGATACAAACTTTTTACTCCCTTAGCTTTTTTAATAATATTGTTTTCTTCTTTATGTAATTGTAGTGAATACAATTTTGACATTAGTGCAATAAGTTCTTTCAGTAAAATTCCATTTGCTTCGTCTTTAAATTTTCCAAGTTTCTTTTTGTTCCGATCATTGTCATAATTTAAATGATCTTTTGGATAGTCACTAAAATCAAATTCATTTTTGTGAACAAATGTTCGAAGATCCAAATATATATCTTCAGTAAGAATCCAGAAGATGAAAGCGTCCGTGTCCATGTAGGCGATTCCGATGTTATCTCTACCGTAGAAGGCGACCATTTTGTTGTAGTGAAAATCATACATGTGGGTTTTGGAAATATCCAAGATTGACATTCCAACGTACAACGGACGATCCATTTTCACGCTTGTCTTCTTCATAGATACTGCCACAAGGTTTTCATTGATGATAACGGATGTTTCAAAGTTTGGTTTTTGTACAAGTTTTTCTAGTTTTATAGGATCTGTAATTAATTTAACATTTTTGTGTTTTCTTTTGTTTTCCAATGTTTTTCCAAATATCGCATTATTCATCAATTTAAAAAAGTCCTTTTGAAATGTTGATGTTGCAGCTGCTCTTCTTCTGGTGTTTGAATCAATGTACGGTTTTAACCAGCAAGATTGGGAAAATTTTAAAACTCTATGAATTTTGGTTATACGTAAACCCAATTGGAGTGCTTGTTGAACAACCCAAAAGTGAGCTACGTATCTTTGTTTATTTTCAAGAGTCATCATTAATTTTGGATGTTTGCCAATTGGTGAAACTTCTGTTTTTGCAAGGAGCGGAAGATCGTAATGAAGATCATGCAAGTGTTCTGGATATTCAAAGTCACAGTCCAATATGTATCCGGTGTCTCCGTCTTTTGAAATTTGCGAAATATCACCAAGAGAGTCTGGATTTACCCATTCAAAGTTTCCAAAAGGAAGTGGATTAGACATGGCCCATCCGTATAAATTGTTGGCATCGAAATATCCTAAGAACACTGATGGTTTTTCTTTATCGTAGTTTGGAAGATATTTGTTTTTAGCTTTAACATGTCTAGTAACACTTTGGGTCAATCCACCTCTAACGCCCGATTCGATCATCAACACCATGTCAATATCTGTTAATAATTGAAGGTTGCACTTTGTTTCTTTTAGCATAGCTTGCCAAGCTAGTCCTGGAGAAGTATAAGAATGAAGAGGGTCTAATCCGTAAGCTTCAAAGCAGGTGTTTCTAAATTCTTCCATCACATCGCAGAGAAGGGTCACATCAAGTTTTACATAAAAGTCAGAATAATCTCCCAGAGTGTTCATTTCCAATTCGTCCCAAACTCTGCATGCGTGTTGATAGTCTTCAGGTGAAATGTCCAAATCGGTAAGTTTACTTTTGAAAGCTTCTGGTGGAGGAAGTGACGTTTCTTGAAATTTATGTAGTCCATCGATGTAATCATACGGGAAAACTCCTTTCCGAAGAACCAAATCCATTTTTTCTGCAGGTACAATTTTGCTTGTTTCTATTAAATTTTGTCTTCTTAAATTTTCAGAAAGTTTCATAAGACTGGAAGGCATAAATCGAAAAGAATCAACAAATCTAAGTTTAATTTTGCCCACCTTTTTTGAAAAGCTTATAAATTTTTCCATAGTTTGTGCTATAACGTCTATTTCACCGTTGTCTCTTGCTAATTCAGGAATGATAAAATGTCCATCGTATCCGCTAAGATTGTGAAAAACCACGGGAATAAAAGATGGTAGTTTGTAGTTGATGTTACATCCGTTGCAAGCTGCACCTCTGTAGGCTCCTGTCAGATGGTCATGGTCGCGAACTTTAACTTTAGTTTCTGTAAATTGATTGTTACACAAATAGCATGTTGTTGTCGAATCATAAAGATAAATTTCTTCCGGTGTCATAGGTGACATAGGAACCACATTGCTATACATTGCTTCCACTTTCCCAGCGATGTCGTATAAATCATCAACAAAGTATCGAGCTGCTTCTTCTCCACGATAGATCTTTGGTGTAGATGTCAAACCATATTCTTGAAGATGTTCTTCAGGCAGAGTGGATTTTACTATTAAACAGTAGCTGTTTGGTTTGTGAAGTTGATACTTTGTTCTGCTTGTAATTTCCTCTCCTTCTTCTTGTTCAAGTGGAAGCAATGAAGATTCAAAATCTGCATACACTACAACGGGAATTCTGTATTGTTGGATAACTTTATCAAATTTTACTTGTGATCTGCTAGGGTGTGGTAATTTAATTCTTACTTCATAGTTTCCATTGCATAATCTTTTATGTTCTGTTAACCATTCTGAACCTCCTCTTCTTAAAGGTTTGTTTACAAAACAGAAACATCTTTTACAAGTTGTTTTTGGTTGTTCACGTTTTGATAACTGTTTGCAAACTAGAGCTTCAAAATCTTTAATATATACATAATGTGAGATATCACCTTTAGTTATAAATAATAAATCAGTATGATCTCTGCGTTCGGTGGGTGTTATACGTAAGGGATAGACATTGTTGGATGAATCTAAGCCAAAGATGTTTACAGATGCAAAAGGATTTTTCTTTTCAAATTTTGATATGTCTTGAATTGAAACAGGATAAGTCATGCCTTGAAAGTTATACATATAGGAAACCTCATCGTATGCTCTACTCGGTCGTTCCACATGATCTTCTACATATTTTGCTAGCATTGCATACTTGAAACATTCAGCATTTTCATTTTGTACATTAACACAAGAATTGGTTACTCGAATCTTCCTTGGCAAAGCAATATAACTACTACCTCTCATTCCATATCCATGTTTATGAACTCTCACATCTAAGCTTGTTATACTTAACAAACTCCATCCAGAACCTCTTCCTTCATGTTCTTGTAATTTTGTTAAAAGTTCTTCAAAACAATCATCCACAATTGAGCTTATATCCGATGCAAACATGATGGTTTTGTTTTTAGTTAAAAATCCTCTTGGTGATGTTTCATTCTGAACATTTGTAAATACAGTATCTAATAATATTCCAAACTTTATAAAATTTAATCTTCTTAGTTCATTCTTCAATGTTTCTGTTACTAATGTTTTTGCTTTCAATATAAATTGTGCTAGTTGCAATTGAGCATTGTCAATCTTAAAATGAGTTACTACACTGCCTGGTAAAGCTCGGGCGTATAATTCCACATCCAAAGATGGTCCGGGTGCGTATTGAATAACACTTGGTCTTGAATTTAGTTGTTGTTGATGGTAGCCAGCATTTGATCTAATTCTTCCAAATCTTCTTCTTCTGCATTGTTTCTTGTTTCGTTGTTATGGTACACTTCTTTGTGTATTTGTAGTAAGTTTTCATTTTCAAAAGATTCTTCACAACTGATGCAGTAATACATGACGTAGGTGTGCTCTCCACAAAAGTTGCAGTAATAATAAAAACCACTCTTAAACTACCCCTATTTATAGACTACCCCCACCACTTTTTCTGTATTAAACACAAAAAGTGTTAATAACAGTTAAATTTCTTATATTTCAAAACTCCTAAGTGTCAAGGTCAAATAATGCAAGTTTAAAAAAACATCTAAGTGTCAAATAATGCAGGTATTAAAAAATCTAAGTGTCAAGGTCAAATAATGAAAGTTTTAGAAAAAATCTAAGTTCCAAGGTCAAATAATGGAAGTTTTAAAAAAATTCTAAGTCTCAAGGTCAAATAATGGAAGTTTTAAAAAAATCTAAGTGCCAACGTCAAATAATTTAAGTTCAAAATAATACATATATTATGCGTCGTAAGTGTGATCATCATTGCTGTTGTTTAAATATGTTATTTCCAAATCGTTATCGCTTTCATCTTCCTCCATGTCCGATGCCGGAAACAAACGTCGCCGAACAAGAGCATGTATATATTGTACTGGATCATAGTTAATTGTTACAACATGTGTTAACGGTGTTTCTTCGCCTATTGCTACTGGTACTTCCAAAATATATTCTTCATCACTTGTAGCATCAGACGTAGCATCGGATGTAGCATCGGATGTAGCATCAGATGTATCTTCTACTGGAATCAAACTATTTTCAAAAATACTTTCGTCATCCGTTAAGTCTTCTGGTTCAACTATTTTATATATTTTTTCACAAATTGTACATCCAAAAGGAAAATTGTTGTCTGTTGGAGGCATTATAAAAGAAACTTGATATTGTAAAATAAATGTTGAAGCAAATGTTTGAAAATTTTTCTAAGTCCGAAAGTATTAATTATTAGGAAGTTTTACAAGTCCAATGTAAAGTAAAAATAAAGAAAGAAGTGTTGTTGCCTGTTTAAACAGTTGCAAAAGAATGATAGGTTTGAAAATTTTTCAAAGTCCTAAAATATTAAATATTGAGAAGTTTTAACACTTAAAATATTTACAAATCCAATGTAAAGTAAAGAAAGAAATGTTGTTGCCTGTTGGAACAATGGCAAAAGAATGATGGAAACCAAACCCGCAGTAAGGGTCCTGTGGTTTGGGAGGGGGTAAGCGAGGAGGGGGGATGACCTCAAGCCGAGTTGGGGTCCGGGATCTGCGCGTGTGGTTCGGCATCAGTTGCTCGCTAGACAGTGAGGTGGTAACATGTTCAGAAGGCGCCCTGAACATTTTATCATTTTTGCTGTTTGGTGAAAATATCTTGGTGTTATTTGTATAATAACATCTTGACGTAGGACTGATTAATTTTAAGGCATGGTAGTTGTTTGTGCTTGTAGATACCCTAGGGTTTGTAGTTTGTTTTTAATTTGCTGGTTTGGTAGTTAGTATTATTTTAAAATCTTTCTTTTACTTACAATATATTTCTGCCTGGAATGTTTAAATTTAAAGTAAAATTTTTGTTTTTAGGAATGTTATATGATATGTTTTTAATACCTTTCTATTCCAATTTCCTTTTTCCAACAAGCTTGTTGAGGGCATTCCCTCTCTTGTCTTGTACTCCTTTTTAGTTAGGGACACCTTTCAATTCCAATTTCCTTTCCTTTTTTCCTTCCATCTTTTGCATGGTAAAACCAATAATGGTAAAACCGGCTACCGCTTTTGTAGTGATTACGCTCACCAAAGCGGGTCACTTACAACCTCTATACGTGCTGGATGGGTAGTTCGCCTACCTCCGGAGTTTCGCTAGACCTCAGGTGTTCTGCGTCGCTAATGGCGAGACACTGGCTCCTTTAGTGTTAGGAAATAAAAAACATATTTGTATAACATTTTTTCCTAAATTTAATTAAGCAACTTGCTATTTCAAAATAACATTTTTGTTTTAGCTTAGCGTTGTGCGCTTATGGTGAGGTGTGTGAGTTCGCTTACGTGATGATCACACTGTAATAATGATGTGCAGCGCTGGGCTGTCTAGCTATTTTTTTTAAACTAAATTTTATTTCTTTATTTTTTTTATTTTTATTAATTCTTAAACTCTAGGCAGATTGTATTGTAAATTAGCTTTTCTTCTTTTAGGTTTCCGGGGGTGTACGGTTCTGTAAAACCGTACACCCCCATTTTCTTTTTAGTTATCGAATGACCTTGACCTACTTATTTTCAAGGTCAACAAAAAGACTTAGCGAAAATTTCTAAGTCTCAAGGTCATTTATATATAGGTAGATTTAGCTTTTCTTCTGTTAGGTTTCTGAGGTGTACGGTTCTGTAAAACCGTACACCTCCATTTTCTTTTTAATTATTGAATGACCTTGACCTATTTATTTTCAAGGTCAATAGCAGTTAGCGAAAATTTATAAGTGTAAAAAGTAGGTCAAGGTCACCAAAAAATACCCTATGAACGGGGGAATAGACCGCTAAGTAATTCTTTTAGAATTACAAAGTGGTCTATTCCCCCGCTCCTATTTTTTTTTATTTCATTTTTACACTAATTTCTCAGTTTTAACAAAAGGAGGTATTTGTTGTGCGCACTGCATAATGTCTGATTTACACAACACATCTTTTACCCTTTTTTAATAATATACGAACATTGTTCTTTTTAGGACTAGATTGTAAAAAGTAAAAAGTCATTTTGTTATCCCGCTTTTATAAGAAATTAACCCTCCATTGTAAATTTTGAAAATAGGTCAAGGTCATTCAAAAATACCCTATGAGCGGGGGAATAGACCGCTAAGTAATTCTCTTGGAATTACAAAGTGGTCTATTCCCCCGCTCCATTTTTTTTGTCTTGTGTTTAATTTGACCATTTAACTTTATCAGATGGAGATTTTCTTACTAAATAATAATGAACATTACTGATATTTGGAATTTGAAGATTTACTGGTAATTTGAGCAAGTAGAGTTCATCACAACATCTAAGAACAACATCCCTGTTACTGATCTTTTTTACAAAAACATATTTGTGGTTTAATTTCAATCTGTTGATTTTAATTCTTTTATAGTTTTCAATTTTTTCTGGCAATTCACTTTTGGAAGGTTCAATTTTGACTTTTTTAGAAGGTTGAATTTTTACTTTTTCGGAAGGTTCACGTTTGTTATGCAAATTACACAATTTTTCACCTACACTACACAACTTCACACACCTTTCACCTTTGTTCGCTCCTTTTTTTAAAATATGAGCACATTGTTCTTTCTTAAAACAGGATTTTCTTAATTTTTGAAGTTTTTGAAGTTTTTCAGAAATTTTGTTAGGAGATTTTTTTGGTGAAGATTTTTTTGGAGAAGGAGATTTTTTCGGTGAAGATTTTTTTGGAGAAGGAGATTTTTGTTTCACAATAGAAACAACAGATGATGATGATGTTCTTGATGACGAGGAAGAAGACCTGGACGAAGACGAAGTGCCTGCCATAGCGCTGGATCCGAAGAAAGTAAAGATTACTCTGTTTACCCTGCCTTTATAACAGCTCCCCACCCATTTACCCCTCTACTTTTCGACGTCAAAAAAATATTCATCCAAGCTTTCTAACATTGGCAAGGAAACAGTTTCAAAAGGTTGATACAAAATTTCATAAATGTCTTGGTTTAAATTTTGCGAAGTTTGAAGATATTCTTCTATTTCCTGTACAAATGTCTGTTCGAATTGTTGGAATTCTTCTATATCCTGTAAAAATGTCTGATCGGATTGTTCAAATTCTTGTTGTTCTAAGTTAAATGTTGGTGATTTCAAGTCTTCTTCCAATTTTTTAATATAATCTATTGCATTTTGAACTATAGATTGTCTGTTAATTTTTTTTTGTTTTTGACTTTCCGGTACAACTAATTTTAATTTTTCAAAAGCTTTTTTTAATCTGTGTTGTCTTCTTTGTTCCCTTCGGTTTCTACTTAATCTTTGATCAATCAGGTATTTTTGGAAAGATTCCATAACGTTTTGTTGATTCAAAAATGTAGCAAACTATTAATTCTATAAAGCTTCTATCCGCTCAATATATAGTGGAAACCCGGGGGGAGGGGGAATCACCTTCGCCATCAAGGTGATTGGTACGTATTTAAAGCTTTGAGGTTTGCATAGCCAGACCATAACTATGAGCTCCTTGTACGAGTTGTGTCTGCAGCGTATCTGCACCGATAACCCTATGCTCCGGCATATCAGAAGGGTGTCAGAGCCGCTGCCGCCAATTTTGCAAGGAGAGCTCATTTATGAGCATAAAAGACGATGCGTCTACAAAACCAAAATTTGGTTTGAAGGGCCAAATGTTGGCAGAATATGTGCCGTATGTCACATGGTACGTTTTTTCATTAACTGCATTGTTTATTTTGTTAACAATATATTATTTTTTTTAATTTCTTTAAACTAATAATTTGTTTTTCATGCGCTTCCTCTTGCCGGCCCGGGGGAAGAGCTTTATCGAACTATTGCTTATAGAAGCGGAATAATTGGGTATAAACTACAAATGCCGGCACCTCAAGAAAAATGTCATCTCTGCAATTTCTGCCCCCTGGCAAAATATGAAATTAATTGTATGTGTTTATAAACACATATAATTATGAGAAATTAAATAGGGACGGGGAACAGAGCAGTTTGTGGTCTAACCACTTACTGCTCTGTTCCCCGTTCATAGGGTATCTTCAGATGACCTTGACCCACTTTTAAAACTTTATGGTGGGGAAAATGTATATATAAACCGTGGATTATATGAAGAGGCATCACTTCCCTCACCGATAATCATGGAAAGTTTCCGTATGTTTTACAATGTTTTTTGCACTCCTCAACAACATATTCAATTTATGTTAAATTTAATCCATGTCCTCCAGAATATTAATTTTCTTACGATTAATGTTACTGGGGAAAGAATGGTAAATTTAACATATCAACGTTTATTAGTTACCATCAACCCTTTCGTAGATCCGAATTGGTTTTCAACACTTGAAACATACATTGATACTATGGCTTTTGAACAAGGATTCCATTATCTTTGGGTTGATGTAGATTACATCAACTTTCAAAATGAATCAGATGATGATGGATATGATTCTGCCACATAAAAGTAGACATTAACGGAACTTCTCCCCCTGCCTTTTAGGAAAAAAGAGAGGAACAGTGTTAATTAATAACACTGTTCCTCTCTTTTTTCCGCTTAAAGTTAAATGACCTTGACCTACTTATTTTGAAGGTCAATTGTAACTTAGTGAAAATTTTCTAAGTCCTAAGTAGGTCAAGGTCATTTAAATCTTAGCGGAAGAATGAAAAGAATAGCTACCAACATGCATTGTTGGTATCTATTCTTTTCTTTCCTCCTAGAAAACCCCTTTAGTCCGTGTCAACTTTGATGTGAATTTTTGTACAAAATTGTACATAATAAAGGACCCATGTTTCGAGTCCTTCGTAATCCATAGAATCCGAAGTGCAACAGATTTTTGTACCGTCTGCTTTAACAGCTTCAAGTACTCCACTAATACACTTCAGATTGCTATGATACGTTCTTATGTACCATAGTACTTTTTTGGCTTCGACAAAGTTGTGCACAGCACCAAAGATCATGAGGGATTCCATGGCAAATGTAATCACAAGACTACAGCACACCTTATATATACTGTGAGCCCAAGGCTATAGCCTCGATTTTTGAGTTTTTGCGTCATAACTTTTATACCGTTGGTTTTATCAATAAATGTTACTGGACCTTTTTTGTTTGTCTTTTAATTTCGCTTAATTTGACTACCCGCACGATAGATTTGGAGCATTTTTGTTATATCCACTGCCTATAGCCTCGATTTTTGAGTTTTTGCGTCATAACTTTTATACCGTTGGTTTAATCAAAAAATGTTACTGGACCTTTTTTGTTTGTCTTTTAATTCCGCTTAATTTGACTACCCGCACGATAGATTTGGAGCATTTTTGTTATATCCACTGCCTATAGCCTCGATTTTTGAGTTTTTGCGTCATAACTTTTATACCGTTGATTTAATCAAAAAATGTTACTGGACCTTTTTTGTTTGTCTTTTAATTCCGCTTAATTTGACTACCCGCACGATGGATTTGGAGCATTTTTGTTATATCCACTGCCATCGTGTACGGCGACGCAGTTCCAAAGTTGAACGGCGACGAAATCAAGTAACCGGTTTTGCCGGGGGGATGTGGGGGGATGCGGGGGGTTCCGGGGGGGGTTCGCGGGGGGGGAGGGGGGGGGTGGAGGGGGGGTGGAGGGGGGGGAGGGGGGGGTTTGCGGGGGGGGATATAACAAAAAATGCTCCAAATCTATCGTGCGGGTAGTCAAATTAAGCGGAATTAAAAGACAAACAAAAAAGGTCCAGTAACATTTTTTGATTAAACCAACGGTATAAAAGTTATGACGCAAAAACTCAAAAATATTAATAACCAACGCGAAAACTAAACTCACCATCAACAGAAATTAAAACATTTACAAAAACCCAAATGTTAAAAATAATAATTATTTAATAAAAGATACAACACAAAACTAAAATCTTAGGTTATTTAAAACTTTAACAAAATATTTAAGTCTCAAAAGTAGAGTTTTAAAATCAATCAATATATAAGTCAAACAAGTAAGTCTTTTGAAATTAAAATATCTAAGTCTAAAAAATAGGTCATTTAAAATAATTCTAAGTCCGAAAGTAGAACAATCAAAACTAGGTCAAGGTCATTTAAAAATTATAAAAAAGGGGGGTGGGGAAGCGTAGGGTCCCTACCTTATTCTACTACTTTATTTCTATACTACTTTATTATAACTTATGCTACCCCTTAAATGCTATCATGCATGCGGTTACGGTGTGATCATCACGTAAGCGAACTCACACACCTCACCGCCCTATCATATCTTAACCCCTACCTAACGTTCCCCCTATTCTATCTTATACTATGTAATATTACAGTTACGGTGTGATCATCACGTAAGCGAACTCACACACCTCACCGTAATATTAACCCTGACAATTAAACCACGCAGGAAATGGAAAGGTAGGTGGATTGCCATTGCGACCGACTATTATAGGAGGGCGCCTCTCCCACAATAGCCGAACGCAGTGTGTGCTTGACATAAGCCATCCCACACACCATGGCGAACATTACGTTACAGCATAACCCTCCACGTAAGCGGACCAGTTACACCTTCACCGTAATGCCAAAGAGAAACGTTGCGCGCTTGCTTATATCAGCGAGCTCGAGACTCCACCTCGCTAGCGAGCCTTGACTAGTAGGTCAACGTGTCGCTCTGCCGGGGCCGGTAGCCTTGGCCGGGTCGCTAGCCACCGCTCTCACAACTTCGTCTGGCCTACTTGGACCTGGTCGCTAGCCTCAGCTTTCACTACCTTGACTACAAGGTTGTTGTGTCTGCTGCCTATAAGAACCCCATTCGCCCGCCTTGTGTTATTCTGCCACTCGCCACCATCGCTGTTACTATCCATTCCCACGTTTTTTCTATTTCATTATATCCATTTTATTATTTCCTTTATCTAATTATGGACTCCTCATCTGCCTCTTCATCCTGCCCTATTCTTCTGGGTCTGCTCAAGAAACCTCTGATGAAGCAACATTCCATCCCGGTATCGATCAGCCTTTCTGCAATCAACGATTTTATTCCGCAAAAATCTTCTACTCCCGTCCTCTCCTCCTCCATTAACGAAATAATAGCTGATGCTGTTAATGAAGATCAACCCCAATTATTTCAGAATCCCACACCAGTTACAGAAACATCAACGCCGCAAATTGAAGAGATTCCGATCGCTCCAATTTGTGACGACATTTTAACTGAAGACTGGATGGAGTTGTGCGGACTGCACCCTTCTTCTACCCCCCAACAAATTCAACCCGCACCAATCAAAGAAACCCCCACCCCCCAAACAATTCATCCCGCACCAGTAAAGAACATCAGGCTAAAGGAATTAAAGAAAAACAAAAAATATAACCTGTACAGAATTGAAGAAAACAAAATTTATATCTACAACGAGGAGAGGACGAAAATTTATATCCTCACAACTCCAAAAACCAAACCACCACTTGTCCCAACAGATCCAAAATTTTTACTAGTAACAGCGGAGGGTGGAAAATTGAGAATAAATATATTAAATTAAACCTTATATTCCTTCCCCTCCTCAATCAAAGTCCACCCTGGTGGCAAAATCGGCCCTTCTAAGGGCCACCCTAAGACTTTCAAATTTAGGCTTAAGTTAGGGCCTCAACCCTTGGTGACTACAAGCGGTTCATATACCTCTAAGTCCCAAAGGTTGAGTCAATAGCGGGGGGCTTTCGCTAAAGCCTCAACCCTTGGTGACTAACAAGTGGTCTGTGTACCACTAAGTCACAAAGGGTTGGACGCTAAAGCCTCAACCCTTGGTGACTAACAAGCGGTTCACATACCTCTAAGTCCCAAAGGTTGAGTCAATAGCGGGGAGCTTTCGCGAAAGCCTTAACCTTTGGTGACTAACAAGAGGTCCGTGTACCTCTAAGTCCCATAGGGGCTTTCGCAAACCACCCCTTGTTAGTCACCAAGGGTTGATACTTAAACTTAAGCCTAAATTTGAAAGTCTTAGGTCGGCCCTTAGAAGGGCCTTTTTTTTGCCACCAGGGTGGACTTTGGAGGTGGGAAAAGGTTTTACTCGGTAATATTTATGTTTAACTTGGCACCTTTTTTATTTATTATCACGTGTCGAGGGTTAAGGGGAATAGGAATTTTTTTGGGAATGTCAATGACATAAATTTTGGTTTTTTCAGAATTAAAAATGAAAATAGAAGAAGATAAATGTCTTAAGATTTCATATTTTCGGTTAAGTTTCAGTTTTTTTGATGAAATTTTTGCTGGGGTACGTTTGAAGATACAGGTGATAGAGGTGGTTTGGTGCGAATTTTGGGTGGTTCGGTGCGAATTTTGGTGCCGGTAAGAATGTTTTTCCAAACTTGCTGAAAAGGTTTTCGAGCAATAGTGGTTGTAACATCATACCAATCACGATTGTTGTTCGATTGAATAATTCGTACCCCAAGCAGTTGAAGATAGGAAAACCAGTTTTACCAAATCTCGGTATACTCGGAGCGGTTCATTGTGAAATTGAAGTAGGTGTTGTTAGGACGGTGGCAAAGGAAAGAATAACTTGTCGAGTGTAGAGTGTAGAGTGTGTTAAACAATCAAGGACAGGTGTGCCGGGTGATGCAGCAAGGACGACGACCTGTATTCGCCGGCCGGCCGCAAGCGAAAGTGCGGCGCAAGGTCAACCAGTTGTATTGCTAACTGGTCGGCAACAAGCGAAAGCATGCGAGGTCAAACCCGGCCCACTCGGTCTCGTTTATCTTTTAAAACTCGCATGATAGGGTTTGCAAACATATTAATTCAAATATGTTGTAAAAATTTTCTTACGATATTTTGTTACAAATATTTTTAAGGCAAATGTTAAGAAACCATGTTTCTATTTTTAATCGCAACTACAGTTTCGATTTCTTTAACTAAATATTATAACTAAGTATTAAGGTAATATAATAAAGTAGCATCTTTAAAAATATTGTAACTTGTACAAAGTTAAATAAGTATTTTAAGCCAAATGTTAAAAAAACAATTGTTTAGTACTGAGATGTTCACCCTACAACACCTACGTTAGAACTAACACTACAAATCCAAAAATTGCGAGGAGTCTCTCATGGTGGTGGGGGGAGGGCAGATGTTCCGAGCTGCACATGTCAAGGGAGGTTGCAGCGCCCCTATTGACACATCAGTTTGCTAGTAGAACTGGCAGAGTAAACATCTAAATAAACATGAGTTCTGTTTTATATGTTTCTTTTATTAAAGATGGACTTTGCATTGAAACGCAAAGTTTTCCTATTGATGCAGATCCTATACAACAAATTTTAGTACATCCTCCAGAAAGTTATGATTCCATCTACATTTCAGTGCAAGAAACAAACGACCCCCCACCACCAACAACTCCTGATGCACAGTAGGACACGGCTACCACACGTCATTAAAGCTTCAGCTCTTTACCCGAGCACACATGGACTCTGAGCTTCAAGATAATACTGTTTCTTCTACATCTACACCAACTTCCGAACAATTACCTACTACAAATGAAACTACTACAAGTCTACAAGTAAATGAAATTTCATCAACTGTTAGTTCTGATGCGCAAGCAATAATGTTATCATTAATTGGTTTCGACTAAAAATTCAACAATGGAAGAAGAAAGAAATTCGCTACTTTACAACTTGGTTTTTGTGAACCCGTCGAAATTTATTATTTGCCTACTTTCATTTTTATGTGGTTACAATTTTGGTTACCTTGTTCAGGAAATGCTAACAGATAAAAAGGAAGAACATTCGCTATATTTTAAAGTTTATGTTTATGTAATTGCATCTTTATTTGGATACTTTGTAGCAGGATATTTTCTTGTTAATTTGTCAATTCCATTTTTTACATGGTATTTTAACAGACGTGAAAATCAACAAAACAACAGTTTGTAAAAAGAAACAAAAATTATCTTGCATTTTCGGATTTTCCGAAAATGCAAGATCTTTTTTAAAAACATCCCCAAAAGACCTTGACACACTTCCGGCCATTTAAAATTTAAATACCCAGCACAGCAGGGCATTTAAACTTTAAATACCCACCAACAACACGTCACAGCTACGTCACAGCTGATGACGTCACTTCCGGTCACGTGACCGGAAGTAGCTGTCAAAAAATTGACTGCCTGTCAAAGTTTGATTGGGCCAGAAACGCCACTTGCCCACTACTCCCGTCCCACCGGCCTCTCGGGGGCGCCGTCGCGACGTCCACCCCGACATCGTCACTTCAAAACCTAACCCTTTAAACCTACACGTCATCGCCTCAGTGACGTCATCGCTACGTAACTCATCCGTCATCAAATACGTCACCAATACGTCAAAAACACGTCACCCATACGTCACAATTACGACACTATTTTACCATTTTGCCTATGTCAGCTGATCTATACCTATCCAACCACATCTACTTATCTGTTGCAGCGAACCTGCATCCTCATTCCAAATGCTATTCTTACGAGATTACAAAAACGCCTTATCTCGCAGTGTCGGTTTGAAAAAAAAATTTTTACTCATTTGAAATTCGTTGAGTATACAAGTCTGCTGCAGCGGGGGCATTTTCTCTACTCCTACTGCGGTTAGCTGTGGTCTGCTCTACTGAAGCATCGGACATTCCACCACCTACTGCGGCCAGGGTCCGTCTGACCTCTTCATTAGCCTCTGACGATGTTCCTTTTGCTTCAATATTTTTATCCTACTCTCTGCACACCGAACAAAAAACCGTATACATATTTTTGAAGTGAACTACACTATAAAATACCCCCGTCGTAGCAGACCTGCGTACTCAGCGAATTTCCGACAGGATTTATTTAGTATATGTGAGCATTCAACTTATTTGAAGGAAAGTATTGTTTGGATACCTTAAATAAATAACATACAAAAACCTATGTTTGATCATTCATGAGCTTTAAACATGAGGAAAATTAACAAGGAGACCACATTGGTTTTCATTATTAATACAGTACATACACTTTTGTATTTTATATAATTCTTAGTCTTTAAATTTGTAATAACTTTAATCTTTTTATAGTCTATAAATGTCAACAGACATATAATCAATGAATTCAAAACACTCAAAACAAACAACTTAATCTAATGAAAAAATTAAATTCAATCATATGGTCAGTTTTATAATCAAAATATCCCTGTTGCAGCAGACCTACATCTCCAGCCAATTTTAATAAAATATTTTATCAATCCTCATCATTGCGAACATATCATATATTATGCTACATTTTCAGGCAGTTTAGACCAAGACATCTCCTCCTCCAAATGATAATACTTACTTTATTAAATTTAAAAATAATTTGTATTTTTTTATATAGTATATGTTCTGCAAAATCTTGATCAATGAACTCTTAACTATTCAAAATAAATACAAATAAAATATTCATCACCTGAAAATTTAATCATATGTTCAGAATTGTAATTCTTTTAACATCTTAAATCAGGGTAACTATACTTTTTAGAGGGAAAAATTAAAAATAATATTGGGCAACGTACTGTGTTTAGCACATCCAATACCATCCAATATCTAAGCAACGGATTGACGTAGAATAATAATTCAAAATGCTAAATTGTTTGTTTTTTTAAGCTGAATTCAATTTTGACAATTAAATTTAAAAATAATTAGTAAAAAGGTGTTAAATCTTGAAAATAAATTTTATTTCGTCAAAAAACCTTAGAGTAAACCAATCTTGCTGGCTTTCGAACTCGAAGTCATGAATGACGCTTTACACGTTTGTTCCAAATTTCATCAAGATCGAACATTTTTTACAAAAGTTATCGCGCCTATGGGCAGGTATATATATATACATATATATGGAAATGAACGAACGGTGATTTTGGGGTCTAGGGACCTCAAAAAGTGTTATGTCGCTAAAAGTGTTATGCAGCTTACCCAACTTTATTTGGTTTAATTTATTTTGTCTTTAAGTGTTATAAAATGGTTCTGCCATGAAATAAGGTAGGTAGCATTTTTGTGAGGCACATTTTGTATCATTAAAACTGTTGGTCAAACCAAGAAAACTGGTGCAATATAAAAAAAATTAAGTATAAAGCGTCAAACCCAAATGTTTTTATATGTATCTAAAACTTGAATCCTATATTTGGTTAATCAGTGTTATTTGTTATCAGTTAACTATTAGATTTTATACACATTACAAAGGAAAGTGTTGTGTGAGGCACAAATTAATTAAATTAATCCAAGAAAGAATCATTTTTATTTCAGCTAAGATAAAAGATAATTGTTTTTCTAAAAAACAAAACAATAACAAATCTAAACACATGATTAAATATACAACATAAATAAATTTCAAAGACATACAACATCTTCCCCTCAACGAATGTAGTTGTTTAGCTTATGTGGTGTTTTGATAAATCGTCCAGATCTTGTTAGATAACCAGTTTCGAGGTTGTGGACTTCGAGGATTGTCTCTTGCATCAGCAGGAGGTGGAGACGCGGGTCTAGGAGATATTGCAGGTCTTGCAGGTCTAGAAGAAACGTGTATTTCATTTCGCCGATATCTGCCTCCTTCTTCCTCTTCAACCAAATAAGACCGTGGGGTGTTGCTATAGCCAACTATTTTCCCGGGACACCAGGTAAAATTTGGTTTCTTTTGGAACATTACATCCTGACCAATTTCAAACGAGCCTCGATTCCTAGAATTCCTGTTGTAGTGTTCCTTCATCTTTTCTCTTTTTTCCAACATGAGCTTCCTATCCTTTAGAACCGTTATTTTAGGTTTCAGGTTCTCAATCTTGGTCGGTGTGTTGCTTCTTAGTCTTCTTCCCATTAGATTGGCTGCAGGCGAGTTTATTTCTCCTCGGGGTGTGTTCCTGTAGTTCAGGAGTGCCAAAAAAGGATGTTCTCCAGAATCCAGAGCTTTTTAAAGAAGTTTCTTAATGGACTTTACAGAGACTTCAGCATGACCATTTGATTTAGGACAGTGGGGAATTGACATAATGTGATTAAATCACCAATCCTTGGCAAATTTCTGGAAGAAGGTTGAAATCAAAATACAGTGCTCCATCACGGTAAAACATATGTGGAATCCCATGACGTGCAAAAATCGCTTTCATTTTTTCAACTACAGTTGGGCTTCTCAAATCCGGTAAGCTTGCTACTTCACAAAAATTAGTCAAAACATCAACCAATACTAAGTAATTTTTTTGATTGAGCTGAAAAGTATCCCCAGCAACTTCCATCCAAGGGTACTTTGGAAGATTGCGAGACTCCAGACTCATCTTTATTTTATTGTCTTGGAATTTTAAACACGTTTTGCAGGACTGGACAAACTTTTTTATGTCCTGAGAGATCCCAATCCAGAACATAGTTTCCTTAGCTCTACTCATAGTTCTGTTAATACCAGGGTGACCTGTGTGTAGTTTAACAAGCATCTCATGTTGTAATGCTTTGGGCACTAAAATTCGATTGTCTCTGAAAACAACATCTTTTATAACTACAAGTTCATTTCTAAATTCAAAATATGGTTTACAATCATCATCAATCACACTGTATTTATTCGGCCAACCATTCAAAATGTACCTTTTGAGCTTAGTCAGCACTGGATCTTTATTGGTCTCTGCCACAAACAGGTCCCATTCAGACTTTAATGAGGTAAAATACAGATCATTAGATCTTCTTCGTCATCTTCAAACGTTATGTCTTTATCAGAACTCTTATTACTGAAATCACGAGATAATGTATCCGCAACATACATATATTACCCGGGTGTTTGGGATAACTTAAGATTATATGGGCACAGTCGTAACATCAGTCTTTGCAATCGTGAAGGGACTTTGTGAAGAGGCTTTTCAAACAAACCTAGCAGTGGTTTGTGGTCAATTTCAACTTTAACTTCAGTCCTACCAATAATATACTGCTTAAAGTTTTCTACTCCAAAGCAAACTGCCAAAAGTTCTTTCTCAATTTGTGAATATCTTGATTCAGCATCACTTAATGCCTTTGATGCATAACCCAGTGGCCGACCATTTTTTTGGACTGTAGCTCCAAGACCAAAAGAGCTTGAGTCGACGCTCAAGGTAACTTCTTCTTTGGGATTATAGAAACTCAAAACAGGTGCCTCAGTTATAGCTTTTTTAAGACTGTTAAGAGCAGCCTCATGACCTTCATTCCACATAAATACTACATCATTCTTCAGAAGTTCTCCGAGAGGCGCAGTAATATTTGCAAAGCCAGGAATGAATTTTGATGAATAATTAAACATTCCAAGAATCCTCTGTAATGATTGTTTGTCAGATGGTCTCTGAAGATTTAGTACTGTATCTACTTTATCCCGTGCTTCTGAAACTACATTTTTTGTAAAGGTGTGTCGAAGAAATTCTATTTCTTCAGTAAAACACACACACTTTTTTGGGTTAAATTTTATTCCTTTGCTGTTTGCACGATCAAGAACCATCTTCAGAGTTTTTTCAACTTCCCCTTTAGAATCTCCCCAAATTAATATATCGTCTTGAAAAGAAGTAACATTGCCGATTTCTTCAAAAGTATTGGAGATAATAGAATGGAATATTTCAGGTGCAGAATTCAGTCCAAACGGTAACCGTAAAATGAGTATCGCCCCAAGCAGTTTGAAAAGTACACAGTTTACTGCTTTCACTATCAACAGGAAGCATCCAAAATCCAGATTGAGCATCTAACTTACAAATACATTTAGCACCTTTTAAATTTGCACATATCTCTTCAATAGTTGGAAAAGGGTAATGTGCTCGTTTTATGGCCTTATTCAAATTCCTCGGATCTAGACAAATTCTTAGTGAACCGTCTTTCTTGAGCACAACAACCATTTGATTAACCCAAGCAGTAGGCTCTTCTATCTTCCTAATGATCCCAATCGCTTCCATTCTGTCCAATTCGGCCTTTACCTTAGGAAGCAGTGCAAGAGGTATTCTCCTCAAAGGAGATACTACATGCTTGACATTAGTATCTACTTCGATTTTGTTTTAGACATACAGCCAAAATTTCCATCAAACAAATGAACATATTCAGATGGAATGCAGTTTTTCTGAACAAGGAAGAGACAATCAATTTCTGTGATTAATCCTAAAGTTTCAGATGTTTCAATGCCTAAGATATTAGCACATTCCCGATTAACAATCATGAAGTCTATTACTACGGGCTCTGAGTTATATTCACATTGAATTGAACACCTCCCAACTACCGGCACTATATCCTTAGTAAAGAACTTAATACTACTTTAGTATCTTTAAGGTTTTTTAGATTTAGCCCTAATTGCTTGTACTGAGATAATCCCATAACATTGCAAGCAGCCCCAGTATCAATCTTAAGTTCAACTGAATTGTTTGCAATTCCCAGTTTTACCGTTTACCAAAATCCTTTTGAACTCTCTACTGAGTCAATTAAAACAGCATCAATAATATAATTTTTAACATCATTAACATTGTTCTTAATCCTACTACAAACTCTTACAAAATGGTTTCGTCCTTTGCACTTGGCGCAAACTTTCCCAAATGCACGGCACCGACCATAAACATGTACGAAACCGCAGGATTTACAATTAAATTCTCTAGAAATACCTCAGTTATTACTAATACTATATTGCTCTTTAGACTTAATTGGTTGCCTGTTGCTGCTAATATTATCAGTATTAGGCTCAAGTGTATTTCTCGGCTGTTGAATTTGTTCAACTTGGTGAGACACAACAACCCTTGATCTGCAGGCCTCAAGAGCAGAATTCTTTGTCAAACCCTGAATATTTAACAGTTTCTCTTGTAGAGACTTATCTTTAATACCAACTACAAAAATGTCTCGAACTAAACTATCACATAAAGTCCCAAAGTCACAGGTTTTGCTCAAGTTCTGCAACGAAACCATAAACTGCTCAAAAGTCTCGTCTTCTAATTGACGCCTAGTGAAGAAAGCAAAGCGTTCATATGTTACATTAGCAGTTGGGACAAAAAACTCATCAAATTGTCTAAGAACTAAGCCCAGGTCTTGTCTCTCTCTATCTGTTGGGTCAAATGAATCAAAAATGTCTAATAATTCTTCTCCCCCAGAATGTAACAACATAGCGATCTTGTTTTCATCAGATTTATTTTCATGGTACGCTTGAATAAAAGTCTCAAAATTACGCTTGTACCTTTTCCAGTTCAATGTCCTTTTACCCTCTAAGCAGATAGAAGCCAAAATTCCAGTAACTACTGCCATCATAAAACTTCTCAAAATACTCAAAAATTGCCAAACATAATCAAATAACACTCAAATTTATCTTAAATATTTACCATTGAACTGCCACCATGATGTGTGAGGCACAAATTAATTAAATTAATCCAAGAAAGAATCATTTTTATTTCAGCCAAGATAAAATATAATTGTTTTTTCTAAAAAACAAAACAATAACAAATATAAACACATGATTAAATATACAACATAAATAAATTTCAAAGACATACAAAAGGAAGCAAAATATATTTTTCAAAAGTATAAAAGGTTGAGATTATTACTAAACCCAGACTGGATATAGTCCTGCTACAAGTTGGTATAAACCTCACCCGCCTTTTAAGTCTCGTGTTCCAGCCTTAAGTAGCCCAGTCAAGCCAGTCACCCAGACTGTCAATAATCCTGTTGCATTTTGGTATCAACCCTGGCCCTCGCTATGTCTCGTGTCCTAGCCTTCAGTAGCCCAGTCCAGCCAGTCACCCAGATTGTCAATAGTCCTGCTGCATTTTGGTATCAACCCTGACCCTCGCTATGTCTCGTGTCCATGCCTTCAGTAGCCCAGTCAAGCCAGTCACCCAGACTGTCAATAATCCTTCTGCATGTTGGTATCAACCCTGGCCCTCGCTATGTATTGTGTCCCAGCCTTCAGTAGCCCAGTCCAGCCAGTCAGCCAGACTGTCAATAGTCCTGCTGCATTTTGGTATCAACCCTGGCCCTCGCTGTCTTGTGTCCCAGCCTTCAGTAGCCCAGTCCAGCCAGTCACCCAGACTGTCGATAGTCCTGCTGCATGTTGGTATCAACCCTGGCCCTCGCTATGTCTTGAGTCTCAGCCTTCAGTAGCCCAGTCCAGCCAGTCACCCAGACTGACAATAATCCTGTTGCATTTTGGTATCAACCCTGGCCCTCTTCTCTATGTCTTGTGTCCCAGCCTTCAGTAGCCCAGTCAAGCCAGTCACCCAGACTGTCAATAATCCTTCTGCATGTTGGTATCAACCCTGGCCCTCGCTATGTATTGTGTTCCAGCCTTCAGTAGCCCAGTCAAGCCAGTCACCCAGACTGTCAATAATCCTTCTGCATGTTGGTATCAACCCTGGCCCTCGCTATGTATTGTAATCCAGCCTTCAATAGCCCAGTCAAGCCAGTCACCCAGACTGTCAATAATCCTTCTGCATGTTGGTATCAACCCTGGCCCTCGCTATGTATTGTGTTCCAGCCTTCAGTAGCCCAGTCTAGCCAGTCACCCAGACTGTCGATAGTCCTGCTGCATGTTGGTATCAACCCTGGCCCTCGCTATGTCTTGAGTCTTAGCCTTCAGTAGCCCAGTCCAGCCAGTCACCCAGACTGTCGATAGTCCTGCTGCATGTTGGTATCAACCCTGGCCCTCGCTATGTCTTGGGTCTCAGCCTTCAGTAGCCCAGTCCAGCCAGTCACCCAGCCTGTCAATAGTCCTGCTGCATGTTGGTATCAACCCTGGCCCTCGCTGTCTTGGGTCTCAGTCTTCAGTAGCCCAGTCCAGCCAGTCACACAGACTGTCAATAGTCCTGCTGCATGTTGGTATCAACCCTGGCCCTCGCTGTCTTGGGTCTCAGTCTTCAGTAGCCCAGTCCAGCCAGTCACCCAGACTGTCAATAGTCCTGCTGCATGTTGGTATCAACCCTGGCCCTCGCTGTCTTGGGTCTCAGTCTTCAGTAGCCCAGTCCAGCCAGTCACCCAGCCTGTCAATAGTCCTGCTGCATGTTGGTATCAACCCTGGCCCTCGCTATGTCTTGGGTCTCAGCCTTCAGTAGCCCAGTCCAGCCAGTCACCCAGCCTGTCAATAGTCCTGTTGCATGTTGGTATCAACCCTGGCCCTCGCTGACTCGTGCCCCGGCCTTCAGTAGCCCAGTCAAGCCAGTCACCCAGACTGTCAATAGTCCTGCTGCATGTTGGTATCAACCCTGGCCCTCGCTATGTCTCGTGCCCCGGCCTTCAGTAGCCCAGTCCAGCCAGCCACCCAAACTGTCAATAGTCCTGCTGCATGTTGGTATCAACCCTGGCCCTCGCTATTATTAGAAATTAATTAGCAGAGTATGGTACGCAGTGAAATTTGTGTATAAGTTTTAAAATTTGATATCAGATCTCTTCTGTATGTCATGTGATCTGAGGCACCGCAATCAAGTAGCCATACTCCGCAATTAGTTGAGACATCCCTCCTTGTACATAATGTCACATGATCTCTGGTGACAACTGAAGCAGATGCCTTTTTTTTTCTTCTGGTCTTCAAGATAATTTTTCTTGGGACATTCTATTGCGTAGTGACCCTCCTCTCCACACGCAAAGCACCAGAACCTTGGTTTGAATTTTCCTTTAGGATTTTGTTTTTTACTTTTGTTTTGAAATCCTTTATTTGGCCTTTCTGCGAAATTTTTCCCTATTCTTTGTTCTCGGCTATTTTGGTTCTTCTTACGTGTTTGTAATGCGTGGTGCCTATCAGAATCATCTTTCCTTTGTTCTTGTTCTTCTTCTTCAAGAAGATATTGTTTTACTTTTGCAAATTCCATGTTATCTGGATTCGCTGTCAGGGTCTTCACTGTAACTTCATATATTTCCTTTGGAAGTCCAGATAGACAAATTGCAGCTAATTGCTTGTCGGAAAATTCAATTTTGTTCTTGAATAGCTGTCTGTTCATGTCTATTATTTTATTGCAATAGTCTTGTATGCTCATTTCATCTTCTTTAACAAAGCTCGCCAATTCTCTTAATTTCATTGTTGCACCGTAAATCGTATTTTCATTGCAAATTTTGTCCAATGTTTCCCACGCTTCTTTGGCACTTTCTATGTCCAAGATGTCGTTAATGAGGTCATCGCCTACACTTCTCATTATTAGAGCCAAAGCCGTGAGATTCACCTTTGTTCTCCGTCTTGTTTCTGTCTGCGACAAATTCGTACCAACTTCATCGTTGTACCCAATTACTCCCTCCCAGCACTCCTTCATAAGCATTTCTGACTTAATTCGTGCTTTCCATGCATTGTAGTTTTTTCTATTTAGCTTGGGGATGCCCAAAAACCGATCCTCCATTGCTTCGCCCATCTCTTAGTTTTATGCTGCCTAATAAACTCCCTCAAAAGTTATTTTACTCCTAACAACTCATATAATCCTGCTGCATGTTGGTATTAACCCTGGCTCTCGCTATGTCTCGTGTCCCAGCCTTCAGTAGCCCTGTCCAGCCAGTCACCCAGACTGTCAATAATACTGCTGTATGTTGGTATTAACCCTGGCCCTCGCTATGTCTTGGGTCTCAGCCTTCAGTAGCCCAGCCAGCCAGTCACCCAGACTCTCAATAATCCTGCTGCATGTTGGTATCAACCCTGGCCCTCTCTATGTCTCGTGTCCCAGCCTTCAGTAGCCCAGTCCAGCCAGCCACCCAGACTCTCAATAGTCCTGCTGCATGTTGGTATCAACCCTGGCCCTCGCTATCTCTCGTGTCCCAGCCTTCAGTAGCCCAGTCTAGCCAGTCACCCAGACTCTCAATAGTCCTGCTGCATGTTGGTATCAACCCTGGCCCTCGCTATCTCTCGTGTCCCAGCCTTCAGTAGCCCAGTCTAGCCAGCCACCCAGACTCTCAATAGTCCTGCTGCATGTTGGTATCAACCCTGGCCCTCGCTATCTCTCGTGTCCCAGCCTTCAGTAGCCCAGTCTAGCCAGTCACCCAGACTCTCAATAGTCCTGCTGCATGTTGGTATCAACCCTGGCCCTCGCTATCTCTCGTGCCTTCAGTAGCCCAGTCTAGCCAGTCACCCAGACTGTCAATAGTCCTGCTGCATGTTGGTATCAACCCTGGCCCTCGCTGTCTCTCGTGTCCCAGCCTTCAGTAGCCCAGTCTAGCCAGTCACCCAGACTCTCAATAGTCCTGCTGCATGTTGGTATCAACCCTGGCCCTCGCTGTCTCTCGTGTCCCAGCCTTCAGTAGCCCAGTCTAGCCAGTCACCCAGACTGTCAATAGTCCTGCTGCATGTTGGTATCAACCCTGGCCCTCGCTATCTCTCGTGTCCCAGCCTTCAGTAGCCCAGTCTAGCCAGCCACCCAGACTCTCAATAGTCCTGCTGCATGTTGGTATCAACCCTGGCCCTCGCTGTCTCTCGTGTCCCAGCCTTCAGTAGCCCAGTCTAGCCAGTCACCCAGACTGTCAATAGTCCTGCTGCATGTTGGTATCAACCCTGGCCCTCGCTATCTCTCGTGTCCCAGCCTTCAGTAGCCCAGTCTAGCCAGTCACCCAGACTCTCAATAGTCCTGCTGCATGTTGGTATCAACCCTGGCCCTCGCTATCTCTCGTGCCTTCAGTAGCCCAGTCTAGCCAGCCACCCAGACTCTCAATAGTCCTGCTGCATGTTGGTATCAACCCTGGCCCTCGCTATCTCTCGTGTCCCAGCCTTCAATAGCCCAGTCTAGCCAGTCACCCAGACTCTCAATAGTCCTGCTGCATGTAGGTATCAACCCTGGCCCTCGCTATCTCTCGTGCCTTCAGTAGCCCAGTCTAGCCAGTCACCAAGACTGTCAATAGTCCTGCTGCATGTTGGTATCAACCCTGGCCCTCGCTGACTCGTGTCCCAGTCTTCAGTAGCCCAGTCCAGCCAGTCACCCAGACTGTCAATAGTCCTGCTGCATGTTGGTATCAACCCTGGCCCTCGCTGACTCGTGTCCCAGTCTTTAGTAGCCCAGTCCAGCCAGTCACCCAGACTCTCAATAGTCCTGCTGCATGTTGGTATCAACCCTGGCCCTCGCTGTCTTGAGTCTCAGTCTTCAGTAGCCCAGTCCAGCCAGTCACCCAGACTGTCAATAGTCCTGCTGCATGTTGGTATCAACCCTGGCCCTCGCTGTCTTGGGTCTCAGTCTTCAGTAGCCCAGTCCAGCCAGTCACCCAGCCTGTCAATAGTCCTGCTGCATGTTGGTATCAACCCTGGCCCTCGCTGACTCGTGCCCCGGCCTTCAGTAGCCCAGTCAAGCAAGTCACCCAGACTGTCAATAGTCCTGCTGCATGTTGGTATCAACCCTGGCCCTCGCTATTATTAGAAATTAATTAGCAGAGTATGGTACGCAGTGAAATTTGTGTATAAGTTTTAAAATAACTTTTATTACAAAACAGATAAAACTAGAGTAAGAAAAATCCACATCCTTCGATGCTTTCTTCTTATGGGATTCATATTCACTCCTTATTTCATCAATTGAGATTCCATCTAAAGTTGTTATGTAGTACATTCTCGAAACCCTGTGTGCTTGGAATATTAATTTTTCTCTTTTAAAAACTTTGGTCACTCCATTAAATGCTTCCAATTTTACTCCTTTTTCTTCGATTTGACCTTGGGAAATTAAATTATCTTGTAGTTCAGGTACAAATAGTACATCTGTAAGTTCAATGTCCTTTCCGCCACATTCTTCGGACATATTCAGTGTAACTCTCCCTTTTCCTTTTATCTGCAGAGGGGTTCCATCTCCCAATTTCACCTCTCCAGTCATCTCTTCAAAATTTGCTATCAGATCTCTTCTGTATGTCATGTGATCTGAGGCACCGCAATCAAGTAGCCATACTCCGCAATTAGTTGAGACATCCCTCCTTGTACATAATGTCACATGATCTCTGGTGACAACTGAAGCAGATGCCTTTTTTTTCTTCTGGTCTTCAAGATAATTTTTCTTGGGACATTCTATTGCGTTGTGACCCTCCTCTCCACACACAAAGCACCAGAACCTTGGTTTGAATTTTCCTTTAGGATTTTGTTTTTTACTTTTGTTTTGAAATCCTTTATTTGGCCTTTCTGCGAAATTTTTCCCTATTCTTTGTTCTCGGCTATTTTGGTTCTTCTTACGTGTTTGTAATGCGTGGTGCCTATCAGAATCCTCTTTCCTTTGTTCTTGTTCTTCTTCTTCAAGAAGATATTGTTTTACTTTTGCAAATTCCATGTTATCTGGATTCGCTGTCAGGGTCTTCACTGTAACTTCATATTTTTCCTTTGGAAGTCCAGATAGACAAATTGCAGCTAATTGCTTGTTGGAAAATTCAATTTTGTTCTTGAATAGCTGTCTGTTCATGTCTATTATTTTATTGCAATAGTCTTGTATGCTCATTTCATCTTCTTTAACAAAGCTCGCCAATTCTCTTAATTTCATTGTTGCACCGTAAATCGTATTTTCATTGCAAATTTTGTCCAATGTTTCCCACGCTTCTTTGGCACTTTCTATGTCCAAGATGTCGTTAATGAGGTCATCGCCTACACTTCTCATTATTAGAGCCAAAGCCGTGAGATTCACCTTTGTTCTCCGTCTTGTTTCTGTCTGCGACAAATTCGTACCAACTTCATCGCTGTACCCAATTACTCCCTCCCAGCACTCCTTCATAAGCATTTCTGACTTAATTCGTGCTTTCCATGCATTGTAGTTTTTTCTATTTAGCTTGGGGATGCCCAAAAACCGATCCTCCATTGCTTCGCCCATCTCTTAGTTTTATGCTGCCTAATAAACTCCCTCAAAAGTTATTTTACTCCTAACAACTCATATAATCCTGCTGCATGTTGGTATCAACCCTGGCCCTCGCTATCTCTCGTGCCATCAGTAGCCCAGTCTAGCCAGTCACCAAGACTGTCAATAGTCCTGCTGCATGTTGGTATCAACCCTGGCCCTCGCTGACTCGTGTCCCAGTCTTCAGTAGCCCAGTCCAGCCAGTCACCCAGACTGTCAATAGTCCTGCTGCATGTTGGTATCAACCCTGGCCCTCGCTGACTCGTGTCCCAGTCTTTAGTAGCCCAGTCCAGCCAGTCACCCAGACTCTCAATAGTCCTGCTGCATGTTGGTATCAACCCTGGCCCTCGCTGTCTTGAGTCTCAGTCTTCAGTAGCCCAGTCCAGCCAGTCACCCAGACTGTCAATAGTCCTGCTGCATGTTGGTATCAACCCTGGCCCTCGCTGTCTTGGGTCTCAGTCTTCAGTAGCCCAGTCCAGCCAGTCACCCAGCCTGTCAATAGTCCTGCTGCATGTTGGTATCAACCCTGGCCCTCGCTGACTCGTGCCCCGGCCTTCAGTAGCCCAGTCAAGCAAGTCACCCAGACTGTCAATAGTCCTGCTGCATGTTGGTATCAACCCTGGCCCTCGCTATTATTAGAAATTAATTAGCAGAGTATGGTACGCAGTGAAATTTGTGTATAAGTTTTAAAATAACTTTTATTACAAAACAGATAAAACTAGAGTAAGAAAAATCCACATCCTTCGATGCTTTCTTCTTATGGGATTCATATTCACTCCTTATTTCATCAATTGAGATTCCATCTAAAGTTGTTATGTAGTACATTCTCGAAACCCTGTGTGCTTGGAATATTAATTTTTCTCTTTTAAAAACTTTGGTCACTCCATTAAATGCTTCCAATTTTACTCCTTTTTCTTCGATTTGACCTTGGGAAATTAAATTATCTTGTAGTTCAGGTACAAATAGTACATCTGTAAGTTCAATGTCCTTTCCGCCACATTCTTCGGACATATTCAGTGTAACTCTCCCTTTTCCTTTTATCTGCAGAGGGGTTCCATCTCCCAATTTCACCTCTCCAGTCATCTCTTCAAAATTTGCTATCAGATCTCTTCTGTATGTCATGTGATCTGAGGCACCGCAATCAAGTAGCCATACTCCGCAATTAGTTGAGACATCCCTCCTTGTACATAATGTCACATGATCTCTGGTGACAACTGAAGCAGATGCCTTTTTTTCTTCTGGTCTTCAAGATAATTTTTCTTGGGACATTCTATTGCGTAGTGACCCTCCTCTCCACACGCAAAGCACCAGAACCTTGGTTTGAATTTTCCTTTAGGATTTTGTTTTTTACTTTTGTTTTGAAATCCTTTATTTGGCCTTTCTGCGAAATTTTTCCCTATTCTTTGTTCTCGGCTATTTTGGTTCTTCTTACGTGTTTGTAATGCGTGGTGCCTATCAGAATCCTCTTTCCTTTGTTCTTGTTCTTCTTCTTCAAGAAGATATTGTTTTACTTTTGCAAATTCCATGTTATCTGGATTCGCTGTCAGGGTCTTCACTGTAACTTCATATTTTTCCTTTGGAAGTCCAGATAGACAAATTGCAGCTAATTGCTTGTCGGAAAATTCAATTTTGTTCTTGAATAGCTGTCTGTTCATGGCTATTATTTTATTGCAATAGTCTTGTATGCTCATTTCATCTTCTTTAACAAAGCTCGCCAATTCTCTTAATTTCATTGTTGCACCGTAAATCGTATTTTCATTGCAAATTTTGTCCAATGTTTCCCACGCTTCTTTAGCACTTTCTATGTCCAAGATGTCGTTAATGAGGTCATCGCCTACACTTCTCATTATTAGAGCCAAAGCCGTGAGATTCACCTTTGTTCTCCGTCTTGTTTCTGTCTGCGACAAATTCGTACCAACTTCATCGCTGTACCCAATTACTCCCTCCCAGCACTCCTTCATAAGCATTTCTGACTTAATTCGTGCTTTCCATGCATTGTAGTTTTTTCTATTTAGCTTGGGGACGCCCAAAAACCGATCCTCCATTGCTTCGCCCATCTCTTAGTTTTATGCTGCCTAATAAACTCCCTCAAAAGTTATTTTACTCCTAACAACTCATATAATCCTGCTGCATGTTGGTATTAACCCTGGCTCTCGCTATGTCTCGTGTCCCAGCCTTCAGTAGCCCTGTCCAGCCAGTCACCCAGACTGTCAATAATACTGCTGTATGTTGGTATTAACCCTGGCCCTCGCTATGTCTTGGGTCTCAGCCTTCAGTAGCCCAGCCAGCCAGTCACCCAGACTCTCAATAATCCTGCTGCATGTTGGTATCAACCCTGGCCCTCTCTATGTTTCGTGTCCCAGCCTTCAGTAGCCCAGTCCAGCCAGCCATCCAGACTCTCAATAGTCCTGCTGCATGTTGGTATCAACCCTGGCCCTCGCTATCTCTCGTGTCCCAGCCTTCAGTAGCCCAGTCTAGCCAGCCACCCAGACTCTCAATAGTCCTGCTGCATGTTGGTATCAACCCTGGCCCTCGCTATCTCTCGTGTCCCAGCCTTCAGTAGCCCAGTCTAGCCAGTCACCCAGACTCTCAATAGTCCTCCTGCATGTTGGTATCAACCCTGGCCCTCGCTATCTCTCGTGCCTTCAGTAGCCCAGTCTAGCCAGTCACCCAGACTGTCAATAGTCCTGCTGCATGTTGGTATCAACCCTGGCCCTCGCTGACTCGTGTCCCAGTCTTCAGTAGCCCAGTCCAGCCAGTCACCCAGACTGTCAATAGTCCTGCTGCATGTTGGTATCAACCCTGGCCCTCGCTGACTCGTGTCACAGTCTTCAGTAGCCCAGTCCAGCCAGTCACCCAGACTGTCAATAGTCCTGCTGCATGTTGGTATCAACCCTGGCCCTCGCTATCTCTCGTGCCTTCAGTAGCCCAGTCTAGCCAGTCACCCAGACTGTCAATAGTCCTGCTGCATGTTGGTATCAACCCTGGCCCTCGCTGACTCGTGTCCCAGTCTTCAGTAGCCCAGTCCAGCCAGTCACCCAGACTCTCAATAGTCCTGCTGCATGTTGGTATCAACCCTGGCCCTCGCTATCTCTCGTGCCTTCAGTAGCCCAGTCTAGCCAGTCACCCAGACTGTCAATAGTCCTGCTGCATGTTGGTATCAACCCTGGCCCTCGCTGACTCGTGTCCCAGTCTTCAGTAGCCCAGTCCAGCCAGTCACCCAGACTGTCAATAGTCCTTCTGCATGTTGGTATCAACTCTGGCCCTCGCTGACTCGTGTCCCAGTCTTCAGTAGCCCAGTCCAGCCAGTCACCCAGACTGTCAATAGTCCTGCTGCATGTTGGTATCAACCCTGGCCCTCGCTGACTCGTGTCCCAGCCTTCAGTAGCCCAGTCTAGCCAGTCCCTCAGACTGTCAATAGTCCTGCTGCATGTTGGTATCAACCCTGGCCCTCGCTGACTCGTGTCCCAGTCTTCAGTAGCCCAGTCCAGCCAGTCACCCAGACTGTCAATAGTCCTTCTGCATGTTGGTATCAACTCTGGCCCTCGCTGACTCGTGTCCCAGTCTTCAGTAGCCCAGTCCAGCCAGTCACCCAGACTGTCAATAGTCCTGCTGCATGTTGGTATCAACCCTGGCCCTCGCTTGCTCGTGTCCCAGCCTTCAGTAGCCCAGTCTAGCCAGTCACCCAGACTGTCAATAGTCCTGCTGCATGTTGGTATCAACCCTGGCCCTCGCTTGCTCGTGTCCCAGCCTTCAGTAGCCCAGTCTAGCCAGTCACCCAGACTGTCAATAGTCCTGCTGCATGTTGGTATCAACCCTGGCCCTCGCTGACTCGTGTCCCAGTCTTCAGTAGCCCAGTCCAGCCAGTCACCCAGACTGTCAATAGTCCTGCTGCATGTTGGTATCAACCCTGGCACTCGCTTGCTCGTGTCCCAGCCTTCAGTAGCCCAGTCCAGCCAGTCACCCAGACTGTCAATAGTCCTGCTGCATGTTGGTATCAACCCTGGCCCTCTCTGCAGTCTAGTCAGTCAACTACTCTCACAGCAGCTCCCGACTTTCACTGCATTAGCGCCCAAGGTCGTCTGCGTATCTCGGAACTAACGGCCTCGGTAATCACTAGTTTCTTGTTTGTGCTATTTACGGTGAACTTATACCTTTGAGTTTGTCAATGAAATAATTTGCATTATATCGATTCACTTGGATCCCTTGCCAGTTGGGTAGGCGTCGCGAGAGATGTAGGGCTCTCCACTAAAAACAGCACAGTTTAATGGATGGAATTGCATATAATTTCTTGGGTATAGAACTGCTGAGTTTCTTTTTTGCATTTACATGTTAAACGCAGATGCTACGAGGAGTTGAACAGGGCGGTAGTATTTGATTTTCTTCTTATTAAAATATATCGTTGTTAAAACATTGACATTAACCGAAGACTGAATCTCACTCAAGGTTTTTAATCTTGTACAGTAATGGTTTGCAGATCATAGATCTCTATAGATAAACGAGGATATAGATAAATTTATCTGATATCATAATGTTTAACCCCTTCTCATGGATTTAACATCCCTAAAGAAGTTATGATCCCCAAAGAAAGGATGCTGATGATCTTTTTTCAGTGTGTTGGTATGTTGGGTATTCCCCAGTTGCACTTCCGTAATGTAAACATTGAGATCATGATACCAAACATGAGTCAGTCAAACGTGTTTGGACCCAGTTTATCAACTTTTCATCTATCTGGCAGGTAACAGTTGGGACTGATGATATCAATTAGAAATATTAAAAGCATCTGTTTAAAAAAAATTGAACAATTCAACATTTTATCGGTCAAGAACCATCCACGGGAAATGTAATTTGAATTGTAGTTTAAAGTATGATATAGCCACACCGTAAGAAAGTAGTAGGTCTAATGGCGTTTTCTATGTTAACATTTGGTAACACTACATGGACTGATGACAGTGATGATATAACTGACGATGACGTTATAGTAGTTTCTGGACGTGGCTTCTCGGTCACTGGTATGGGTTTTGGCTACTTTCACACGCAACCCGCTATTGCCGTTACTAACGAGTACTCAGCAGAATATTTTGTAATATGAAGAATATAGGAGAGGAGTATTTCATAGTTCTTGTTAGAAGTACTAGAAAAGAAGAAACTGTGAAATGCACGAAAGTTTCATAGTGTCATTTACCTCAAAACATATATTTACTGACGCGCGGCGCCGTAATAAAAATCAGGCTTTCCTTAAAACTTTAACGCTGAGGGAAAATTACGCTGAGGTGCGTCAAAACATGAGATTACTTATTAAAAAGTATAAATTTGTTTTTAAGTAGTTATAAAACTGATGAAATTGGCTTTTTGGACATAAGGACTCTTCTTCATCTCTTCTTCACTGAGAAAGAAATCAACTCGACTTTCTGTTAGAACTGTAGTTTTATTTTGTCAGGTCTTGCTGTTAGAAACTGGAGTTTTATCTTACAAATAGGAAATAAAACCGGTGTGAGGACCCAACAGAGAGGGTTAGCGGCTCACGGCGATTGCCTATGGGTTTTCGCAGGGGCGTACCCAGGGGGGGGATATCGGGATATATCCCCCCCGAAATTTTTGGGGGTGTTGGGAAATTTTTGGGAAAATTAATATTTCGTTCATAATGAAGGTGGTGGTATAACTAAACTTGTCGTAAAACACTACACATTAATTAATCAACTTTTATAAGGGTTTTAAATGGTTACATTCTATTATTTTAAAGATAATTGATTCGGGGATTATATATTGGATTAGGTATATTTATTTATTGTGGTTATCGTGACTAATTTGCGGGAGTAGGCCTATAAGAACATAAGGCAAGCAAAAACTTCTAATGACAACAGTGGCCATGGAGTTTGCAATGTTGCCGCCATCGCCATTGTCGTCAGATGTGGCAAAAGACTCATCATATTTCCTGAAATATTCATGGTAAAAAATCACGATGTTTAAATGCGGCAGACGAATATTGTCGTTTTTGCTCGGCTGTGTACTTTACACCGTCGTCTTTACACTATTCGTCTGTCGGACGATCTCGTAGCAGTGTCGCGGCAGACGAAAATCTGCCTACGTTGCGTGAAAACCAAGACTCGCCGTCAAGTCTAAGCAGATTTGTGATAAGTCTGTCAAATTTTGAAGATCAAACTTATTCCGGTGGTCTCCACTATTCGACGTAGCCTACCACTAAATGTCATTGATTATTATTGGTATTCAATGCTTGCATGTACGTCATAGCTTTGCGGTTGCGTTCTGGGACGAGAAACTCTACAGAGGTGAGGCAACCTACATTTTCTAATTCTATTGATCAACCTCGCTCGGATAATCTAGGATCCGGATATTTCAGGTCCAGAAGGTCCCAGGTGTGCAATAAGTGATAATGCGAGATATAGTTTTTACTTTGAGATTAAATAGAACAAAATATTTTTTCTAAAGTTAAGAACGTATAATTCTTGAATTGCTTTCTCACCTGTCTTTTAATGTTAGGCCTACTATATAAATATGCTAATTTCTTTGATTATGTAAAACCATTTTGCTAAAATTCCTATATGATCTAAAATTTTCAGAATTTAATCTGTGAGCAGCCTCAAATCAGTTCAAATTCCGGGTGTTACTCTGTTTGTTGTTATGCCTCTATAGATTGCCTAAAAACGTGAATTTACAGTTGTAATTTATGAAAATTTTCCGGGGGAGGGCCCCCGGACCCCCCATCCCCTTGGGAAGTATTCCACACCCCCCGGCCCCCTGGTATATCCCCCCCCCCAAAATAAATCCTGCGTACGCCACTGGGTTTTCGTGTGGTGTACGTTGGTAGTTCAATGTTGCCTAGCCACCCTCCAAGCTATCGCAGTGCAAAGTCCCCGCGATAACCCGTTGCAGATGATGGCTTTGTCTTAGTTTATTTACCGACGCCGACCAACGCACGCAAAAACTGATTAATGTTTTGGTACATAATTAGAATCCATGAATTTCCCTGGTTCTTAAGATATGACATATTGCTTTTGATATTGATTTATTTTCTGCCACCAATTCGTCATTTTTATTAGGTTGATCATCATTTTATTTTTTAATTTCCTATATTTAAAGAAACATTAAGAAGTCACGTGAATGGTTTGTTTGTGTTGTCGCAGTCATGGTACTGAAAGGACAACCCCATTAAAATATATTCAAATTGTGGTTATTTGTTTAGGATATTATATGATAGACTGTCGAAAAATATTACACATGCGAACTTAAAACTACTTCACAAATAATTATTTCACTTAATTCAATGTGGTTATCCCTACGTCCATGGCTCGGGGAGTCTTGATCGAGGTACTAGTAGCTTACCGCCAAGAGCACAAGCAGGGTTGGCTCGCAATTTAAATACTTTCTTAAAAAAGGCGAAGAAACGGTAACCCGCGAAGGGGAAAAACTCTGTTGGTAAAATAATCAGATGTCTTGTAAAATCTATTTTCCACCATCTACTATGTATAAACGTGCTTTACTATGTCTAAGACGTACAGTAATAATCTGTTTTTCAAACGTAATTTTATTGCCGAAACCAGCTCTTTTCCGCCAGAGGGCCCATAGCTTTGTTTGTTTAAACCATGACGAAGAAGTTGCATCGTCGCTCATAACTTCAAAGTTATGTGTTCAAGTGTGTCAAATAAATAATCAGATTTTCAATGATATATAGGGTATATATCAGTGTGTAGGTGGTGGAAATTGCGTTCGCACCTCGGCCGAAGGGTTTTGCAGCTCTCTATCGTTTCAGAGTCTCGACTTCGTCTCGAATTTGAAACACAATCTCGAGCCTGCAAAACCTCATTTTCGGCCCTTGTTTCTAAGTATACTATTTACTCCTGGCGGGAAGAAAACTAAATCTTTAAGAATAAACATTTAAATAAATTATAAAGTCAAGCGCCTTCAAATTTCCTCGCGCAGACATGCAAATATGTTGCAGCTCAACGAATGCAGGCAAACGGCTGCTTAGAGGCATTGGCTTATATAGTCGAAACGGACGAGAACGCTCAGCTAAGGACAACTAAAATTTTAAGGTTTTGAGGCTATTTGAATCAATATCATTAATAATGTTGATATGTATATAGATATTTTCATAAACACCAGTTTTTAACGAGTTCCCTGAATAGTTAAAGGGTGACCCGAAGCTCTCTACCAATATTTTTGGGTGTTTGCTCTTGGAGCATACAGACAAGTCAAAATACCATTACTCAAAATTTCGAAAACTCAAAATTTACTTGTACAACCGCAATTTAGATTATTTCCACAAAATAATTTTTAATTCATGAACGACTTGCTGTAACGAAATGAATTTTGGCACAGTACTGTATATTGCTTTATTAGCCTAATAAAGAGCTAATTAGGCCTACTGTAAAATAGGAATATTTCTACTATGTTCATTTTCAAAGTGGATGCTGGTTAAAAAATACAACTTAAATATCTTAAAATTTTATAAGACAAAAAAGTTTTGAAAACGTAATTATTGAGACAATTCAGTTACAAATCCAACAATACCTAAATTTATTAAATCGGTTCGTAAATAAGGAAGACAAATATTTTTTAACTGTGTTCATGCATTCCAGTATCATCTATTATTATTTGAAACTGCTGCTAATGAGGCAATTAATTAGCTATTTTGAGTTCATTTGCACTGATCAGTTAACTGAAACATCAATCAGCTGCGTTCAGTTCATGTTCACTAATCAGGTGACAGGTTGAGTCATAAAACATAAAAACTAAAAAAAATGAAGAAAACGATTTATTTGCATGATCAGTGATTATTAAATATAAAAATTAGTCATTGAAACCAAGGGCAAAAGAATTAGAAATAATCTAAGGGCTGAACAATTTTATTTAGCCTATAAGCGATGTTCAGTGTTCGATGAAAATACTATTTAACAGCCCACAGCTTATGCCTGATTTTTGCTCTTGGTTTTAATTACTTATGTTTGGATTTTCTAGTCATTGATCGGTTCAGTATACTTTTAATGATTCTCTGTTGTAAATCAGCAATCACTCAGTCCTAAAAGTAGCAAAAATTGACTCCACCAGTCAGCTGATTAATCCTATACTCTTATACGAACAGTGTTATCTTGTATGTATGTATATGCTTGCTTGCTTGCACAACGATCTCAAAAACGGCTCCGAGGATTTCCTTCAAAGCCTGGAAATAAGTAATTTATGACTCAAAAACGTCTTTTATGCAGATTACTTGGCCAGAGAAAATCTAATAATGTAATAAATCGAATTTTAAAGTTGTAAAATTATAACATTGGCCTTATGGGTTGCCGTGATAGCAACGAAAATAACAAGGAAAGTGTAAACAAATGAAGTAATCATAACAGCTGTTTGGAATCTACAGCCATTAAGGGAAAATACAGCAAGTGGGATGAAGAGACCATGGAGCAATAAAAAAGGTTTCTATTTATCAATTTTATGACATTGAAATATTTTATAGTAACTGGATGAACTGGTAAACATGAAATAACACCGAGCAAGGCTCGGTCCACCAGGTACTGCAAATAAACAGAAAACGGCGAATTGATATTTCAATCAGCTGAGCAGTGCTCAGTCAGCTGACCTTCATTTACCTAATAAATTAAAAGAACTTTTGACTGATAAAAACATCAATAAATGTTTGTTTTGTGTGTGACAGTTTCAGGGGGAGTGGTATGAGGTGGAACGATCGTTCTACATCTTGGAGCTGGTGACAGGCTGCACGACACTCAACTTCACAGCTCGACCCGACAATGTCTTCAAAGTGGCCATCAAGACTGCCAACCGGTGGTAGGTAAACACTTGTTCTAATGCTAGCTTTATTATATTATACGGTAGCCTGATTTTCTAGGCTGCATTTACATCACTTACGGTAAGAGAAGTTGGTTTATTTGTGCGGGGTGGTTAGTAAGAATAGGCACCCTGGCTCGATTCACGTTTTAAAACTGATATGTTAATTTTACATGCCTAACAACATTTTTGGAAGTAAAAAATTAACATTGTTGCCATATTTTATTTTCTCTGTAACCTTATGATCAACGCCTCCCACAACCCTGGGCACGGGTAGTTGTGCACCTCACCCTGGGGGGGGGGGGGGGATGGCACCATTGCACAGCCGGGTATAAAGGCGTAAAAATCTCACCAACACAGATATCTAATACCTGTCCTCTTCATGTTTCATGTACCAACCCTGATCGAGAATACATACTTGCCTGCACCCACCCACCTGCTTGGTCATTCACCCAAACTTAAATCTGGTATCGGTTTTAGTCTATGGTACTGGGGAATCGTGCAAAGTATATATTGGCCGAGGATGCACTCAAGTTGTAAAAAATGCATGTTTTGGACTGAAAAACAACACTTTTGGGAACTGACTGGAATCTTAGGTTGAAACAAAAACTAACATTCCATGTCACTATCAACTTCTTTCCCTGTTCAAAGGCAAAAAAGGAAAAACAACAAAGGAAAAAATGAAGCCTTTATTACAGCAGACAAAAAAACTTCAAACACCACTCAACAAAATCAGAGTCAGCTGGTTACAAGCACGGGGGGGGGGGTCCCCACATAGCAGCCAATATTCCTTTGACGTCATATGAATATCAAAATTTTGATATTCGAATATCACATTGATATTCCCGAATATTCTTTTACGTCAATTTGGCGCTAATTCTTGGTTCAAATGTCACACTTTTTGATTTTCATTGAATATTGAAATTTGATATTCTATTGATAGTCAATACAAATTTCTAACATTCCTAAAACAATTAATAAAAAATACTTCAAAAATATTTTTATGAAAATTTAACTTATTACCACTATTTTAACTGTAATAAATAATTTTGGTATAGAAATTTTGATATAAAAATATGTTCCATTAGTGGGATTTTGAACCTACATCCTCAGACTCATAAGTGCAATGTCCTAGCGCCTTAACTTCCATAGCAACCGTGCCAGTTGAAAATCTCGGGTGAAGTACTTCTATTTATCCAATAATAAATAACTATCAATGTAAATATTGTAACAAAGTTAATCTAATGATGTTTACCTACTTTCTTCAGTATTTAAAGTCAATGGTAGTTGTAAAATGCAGAAATCTGTGTAATAAATAATTATCAAATAATCTCATAAATTTACATAAAAAAAATCACAAACTTTATAATATTACAAAAGTGAGAAACAAAGTATTTAAACCTATGATAGTAAATTTTAATACAAAAGTGATTTAATTAAAGTAAATACTTAGAAATTTGCTTATTAAATGTAGATACAATTGAATAATTTGTGTAATTAAATTTTATATAACAACTAATCTGATTCAACGATAAGTAAAATATCAAATTAGGCTCCTTTCACATTAGGTAGCTGTGACCGGGTGGCAGCCACCCATCGGCCACCTGACCTGTTGAAAATGCATAGAGGCTTATGGAGTCTTTCACATTAGTGCGTCGCAGCAACCCACCCGGTGGCAGCGACTCGGTCGCTAGAGAACTGTGACGCCCGGCCGGCTGTGGCAGAGACCATGCTTTTTAGCTACTCAAGTCGCTAGAGGGGCATTGAAACATATGGAGCCTTTCACACTCGGTGGCTGCGACCACGTTTTCGGGATGCGCGCGCAGCTTGTTTTTGTCGTCAGCCTGCCTTCTTTTCTATATCTGTCATTGGCAGTTGACTCGTTTCGCTGTTGTTTAGCGTTGAATGACATTGTTTATTGTTACAGTTAACAGTTTTGAGCATTTTTTTTAGTCGTACTGTACTTTCATCATGGATGATGATAACACACTGGTTGAAAACAGTGAAAGTCTGTTAGATAGATCTCCTGAAATAGAGGTAGAGGTTACCACTGCTAAACCTGTTGCTAAACCTAAGAAGAAAGACAAATGCAATGAAACAAAAAGTAAAAAATAAGAAGAAGAAAGAAAGAAGAAAGAAGAAGAAACGCTCCTTGAACGAAGCAAGCGACATCCTAAAGAAGTTGAAAAACTTGTCTTCATGCGCGCAAAGTTCATCAAACACAGTAAAATATAGGCCTTTTTCTTGCCTGTTCTCAAGAATAGGATGGACCCACATTCTTTGTTTTCTTGCCCGTCTTCTTCTTTTACGCAACAAAAGAACAAACAGGAGGTCCTCGTCCTCGTTATCGACGAATGAATTTATTAAATTAATGTCGAGACTGCGACAGTGAATAGGAGATACAGGTGACAGGCAGACGTCAAAAGCAAGCTGCGCGCATATCGTGAGAGCTCGGTCGCAGCCACCGTATATGTGAAAGGACATGCGTGGCTGCGACTTCTTACAGGTCAGTGGCTGCCACCCGGTCGCAGCGACCTAATGTGAAAGGAGCCTTGATGTCAAACTATGTCAACAATTTTAAATTCGAAAAATCTGAAAATTAAATGTAGTCCTCGGAACCTACACAGGTACAAACTATATCTTGTACATTTCTAATAAGTATGAATATCAAAACGTTGACATCTGTGAATATAAAATAAATGTCAAATAATGTCAAATGTTTTACATTAAAAAATTAAAAAAAAAAGATTCACGGAGTCAACAAATTACACTGACTTTATAAGAAAATGTCAAATTTATTACAGTTTCATTATTTATTAGTTTTTGGAAAACTTGTTTTTTGATATTTGGAATATGCTAAATATTCATGATTTGACATAATTTGAGTTTGGCATTTTGACATCAAACTAACGCCAAACGAATATCAAAAATTTGATTTGACATTGTTTGACCTTCGGAATATTCATTTGACGTCACCGGAATATTCCGTGCTATGTGAGTCGTCGAGGGGGTACTTTTCTAAATGCATTGTACTACAGTCCTGCTATATGTCAAATGATGGGTTTACCTACATCATATGTCTAAAACATCATATGATATGGTTAATAGCAGTTTTTTGTCCTACCTTGACAACCCAGGATGCTAGACCTAGCCTGGAACCGTTTTTGCACATTACTTCAGGCTAGGCCTAGCGGCCGGGTCACATAGCGAAAAAACCATTGGTGATCGGCGGGATTTGAACCCGGGCCTCCGAGACTGAAGTCCCACGCTCTAACCACTATACCAGGCGGCTCCCCTGGTTAATAGCATAGTAGCCATAGCTGAAGATAAAGTGCATGAACTGTTCTGATCAATGACACAAAAATTCGTCCAATCCTGGATGTTCAATTGCTCGTAACAATCCATGGCTCAAACTGGCCTGGCGACAGGATTCTTGGACCCATGAGCAATTAAGAAATCCATGCCTCTAGAAATGAAACACAGGAAACCAATCTATTTACCTTGACACTGGCCTTTTATTGATCTCTTAAGGCCCTGGCCCCTTGCGAGTCCTGGCCCCTTTATGCTTTTGCCCCCTACCAGCTGCCACCCACCCTCCGTAGCTAGCCCCGGAATCAAAAACGTCATCCAAATTGCATACAAGTTATTAAAAAAGAGAGGAAAACATGCACAAACCCCCCTGCAAGACTAAAATCTCAAAAAAATCCCCCCCCCCCAAAAAGAATAAGCCCTGCAACAAAACAATACAAAAAACAAATCAAGACACAGAAACTGAATCACCCATACCATACATCATAAACACACCCTCAACTGTACTTGCCCAACTACTCGTGTAATTAAATTGAATTAAATGCATGGCTCCAAATCTGAAACCCTCAGATATGTTGTTCCACATGAAAAAAATGTTCGGACAAACTGTTAATGTGCCACTGGCTGGTAAAGGACTAACAACACTCCACTGGATGGGAAAACTAACAACTGTCATAGGGGTTGGCGGAGGAAAGATGTTCACAGAAAAATAAACACCTTTCCTTTGATTTCTTTCCTACACCCTTCAACCAAACCTCTTCTTCAATACGTCTTACATCAGTCTTTCTCAATTCTCCCTTTCAGCGAATTTTCTATATAATGAAGAAACCGTAGTGCTCATAGTAAGACCTAAGACCATGATAAATTTTTGTTTTGGGGCCCCCATAACCTAAAAACACTCATTAATTGTCATACATACACATATATATATATATATATGTGTCTTTAAGCAGGATAACGTGCGTAAAACTGGTTCGATCTTAGTAAAATTTGGCAAGGACGTGTAGAGTAGTTCATATATTCGGACAGTTTCATAAACCAGCCCAATCAGACCATTGTAAGGGAGGGTAAAGGGGAATAAACCCCCAAAAATGAGTTTTTTCTATAGTAAAATAATACCCCCATTGCAGCAGACCTGCATACATAGCGAATTTAAAATGCAAAAGATCATATTTTAATCCATCATAGCGAGATTAGACTCGATTTTGTTAACCCCATAAGAATAATTAACGTGAGGAATGAGTATGCAGGTTTCCTGCAATAGGTATATCAAAACTGAGTAGTTTTAATTACATTTTTTGTAGATATGAACTAAAAGAAGCCATATGCCAGTTTTGTAAAGATATGTTAATAAATAAAGAAGATGTAGAAATTTATTTATTTATTTCTCAAAAGGATAACATGGTGAATGAGTATGCATGCAGCTTTGCTAACACCAAAATCAAAATATTGTGGATTTTAGACTAATATACATTAGATCTCATCTAGATAAAGCTACAAACCAACTTTTATTCGGTTATGTTGAGAAATAAGCAAGATATATGGAATTTTACTTATTTCGCATAAGTTTAACATTGGGACAATGTACAGTGTAGATCCCCTCTTAACCGACCTTGTCTTAACCGACGATCAGATTATCCGCCCTTGCTGGTCAAATATTAAGATTGTTTTATACCGACCCTGTTTTGAGAACAGTTCGGTTTAGCCGCCCTTTTCTAGAAATTGCAGCATTTCCATTCCCGGGTAATTGTTACTTTCGCGATATACTTTTTATAACTATGTCTAATATTTAGGTTATTGAAACGTTTTGCTTTAATTTTGGGTTATTTGTGTCATTTCTACAGTAATTATTTTGGAAAATAGGTTGATAATTATGGTTTCTTTTCTAAATAATCCACAAACGGCTTTAGAATGATCTTAAAAGAACCATAAATCAATAGAGCTTTTATTTATAAGTGTTTAGATGATCACCTGTTTTAACCGACCTTTTAAGTTATCTGACCTGGGTCCGATCCCATTTGGGTCAGTTAAGAGGGGGTCTACTGTACCACTTTTTATCTCAGTAGCCAATGGACATATAGAGCAGTGATTAAAATACAAAATTGTTCATTTTTTGAGCTGAATTCAATGGCGCTAGCAAAAACTTGATTATTTAAATTTTTCAAAATATAAAACAAAAAAAGTTTTGGGGGTATATCTCCCTTTACCCACTCTTACGGGGGCCTGATTGTGCCGGTTTATAAACCTGTCTGAAAAATTACTACTTTACACGTCCTTGCCAAATTTCATTAAAATCGGACCATTTTACGCAAGTTAGCGTGGTAAAAGACACATCAAGCCTGGACAGAATCGGGGTATAGTCGGGGAAAGATATGATTATATACTACAAAAATAGCTATAATAAGGATGACTTCTGCATTTTCTGTCATTTTTTATATGCTGAACTTCATATTATATGTTATCTAAGTATATGACAATCAGAAGATGGTATATGGCCTCATTTTCAAGATGGTGTCCATGGAGGAGTCAAAAGCATTATGATATTGGAAATTAATGCCATAGGTGATATATGTGAATGAATCAGGTTCCAAAATGCATATTATGCTTACATCCATAGTCAATTAAGTTATGGAACTATATTATGGGGAAATTCGAATGAAGCGAAAACAGTATTTAAAATTCAAAAAAAAGCTGTGAGAATTTTAGCAGGAGTTAAGAACCAAACACATTGCAAAGCCATATTTAAAAATTTCAGAATTATGACATTAACATCAATTTATATTCTTCAAAATATTTTATTTGTAAGAAAACACATGAATGATTTTAACCATAATATTAATATACATCAACATTCAACAAGAAATAATTCAAAATTAACAATACCTTTTTGCAAATATTCAAGAAGTCAAATAAATTTACATTCATGCATTAAATTATATAATAGCATACCTGAAAAATGGACTTTATTATCGAACAGAACATTTCAAGAAAAAATTAAAAGTATTCTTACTGAAAAATGCCCATATAAAATTCAGGAAGTTCAAGAAGAAAATTATTGGACTAATTAAAATTATAATATAAGTTATAATTATAAATAAGATTAATTTAATATTGTCATGTATTTATATAATACCAACGACAATAAATGATTATTATTATTATTATTATTATTCCGTTGTTGATAATTAACATCTGGAAGAACATTACTTTGTCAGGATAAACTAGACAGAACATGGGTAGTACAGACCAGAACTTGGCCCAGACATTTTTTTCCACTTGGGCTGACTGTTTTCATTTTGACATTTAACCTTGTGTTGGAAAAGGCATTTTAATCTCAACATAAATGTTGCAGGAATGGGAACATAATGATTGGCCTGCTGGGGACGGCCACGCCGCAGCGACACAGCCGCGGAGAGCTCCAGTTCAAGATAGACTCGAACCTGCCACCGGCCCTGGTGCGGGCCCTGCCCGGCGTGGGCAACTACAAGGTCCTGGGCACCGATTACGACTCCTTCGCCCTGCTCTACTCCTGCTCTGACATGGGCATCCTGCATGCTGGTAAACAACATCGTTAGGATCTATCGTTTTTCTTCCATAATTTCTATTCACATCTCTTGAAGCTAAGTTTATGAAATGAAACTAGTTTTACGCACTTTTATCACATAATTGGATGAACTCACAAACAATAACAAGCCGATTCCATCGCCATAAAATTAACATTGAGGAAAATGCTTTGCAACTAGAGGTCCCTTTACCAACTTCTCAATTTCTCATTAGAAATGCTTCATTTTTACAATGAAATTGCAAGTGTATTACATCTCTTTTAGTTAAATAAAGTTGAAAACCAGATCTTTAAATCAAAACCAAAGGTGATGTGATACACTTACAATTTCATTGTTAAAAGTAAGCATTTCCATTGAGAAATTGAGAAGTTGGTAAAGGGACCTCAAGTCAGAAGGCAGAATACTGAAGAATGAAGGAGAAATACACTATCGAGACAGTGATTTTTGGACTTAGACAGTATTTTTCTACTACGATTAACTTGTAGTAGTTCTCTCATCTGCCAATAGATGTCAGAAGAGACTAGTTTTGTGATGCCTCCAACAACTCTCTCATAGTACGGCCTGCACATTTGGGAAATTAGACCTTAAGTCGCCGGCCGTGTTATTTCCCATTAAAGCGACTTGAGGTCCTTTTCTTATGCATGACATTGGCTGCTAAATCAATTATTTTTCAAATTCTTATTGCTAAAATAACCGAAAGAATCTGTACAGGATAGATTACAAACTTCATCTCAATTATATAAAACCTCATTTAATGAGCACAATTTTTCAAATGGTATATTGTCTATTGAATCGATGTGCAGTCTTCAATTGAATGAAATATTGAATGAAATACGAAACATGTAGGAGCTGGAAATTGACAATTAATTATAGCAGTACACCTTATAGCTGACTTATTTTGTTTTTATTTTGTTAATAACATGTAAACCCATGAGGTCCAATGTTAAATATTAAATTTTCACTTTCAAATTCTTTTTAGCCTAATACCGACGCTATTAGAATTTTTCTAGCGATGTGACTTGCACCAATCACGTTTTTAGTCAGAAATAGATTACAGCATTTACATAATTTGAAGGAAATACTTAAAGACGTTTTTTGAGATAATTGTGCAATCAAGCATACAAAGTTAGATATCACGCATAAGAGTAGCCAATACACGCATGACACTGACAGTGTATGTAAATTGTGATTTGTCTTCAAATTCACCGTTTAAGTAATCATGTTGTTTGCAGTGGTGACGCGCGAAATTTTTGCGTGGTCATCGCTGATAGTGTAGGAGTACACAGGACTCTGCGCCGGCGCCGAGCGGCGGAACAGCTATATTGCTATTTATAGAACAGTCGCGACAGTCCTGCGCTTGACCAGCCCGAATATCCGTCCCCCAGCGTCATTCATAGACCCCACGACCCTACTGAAAAGGCGAATGGATTAATACTGATACTTAAAAGCTCTCGGATGAAAGCTTAATATTGAAAGATGCAACTAGCTATTTTATTAAACAAAATGGAGTTTTTTACAATGTAATTAAATAAATATTTAACAAACCTTACTTATACATGAACTCAATTCTTCGTGTTTTTCTGGTGAATTTTTGGATAACCAAACTGTGAAAGTCTTCTTCTGCTCGAATTTTCTCCAATAGTTCTTTTTCAATGGAAGGTAGTGCTAGGTTATTCATCCTCTCTTCCCCTTGTGTGGATCTCTTGTACGTGTGAATCCTTTTAAGTGCTGAAAAGCTCCTCTCTACAGACGCGGTGGTTGCCGGTATTGTACAAATTAGATTGGCCAGCTGAAACACTTCAGAAAAGGCATTTTCTAAATGCTCTTCTTTTAAAAACTGAATTAATTTATGAGGGTTTTTGTCTTTAAATGTGGAAGTTCTACAAAGCACATTCAGTTCATTTTTAAGCCGTAGTAAGTCAAAAACATTAGGATAAATTTTCTGGACATCAGTTAACAGATTTTCAGGGAAGATCTTAGTTTCAGAAAATTGTTTAAACTTTCTTGGATTTAAAAGTTCAAAAAACTTCAAGTTTTCTAATGATGAAAAGCGTCCTTTCAAGTGCCCTACAAGATTGTCAATAATTGTGTGATAAAGCTTCCTGAATCTTTCTTCGGGGGTCAAAGTTATTTCGTCCCGTTTTCGTTTGGTTGAAAAAGAAGGAGGTCCGACCATAGAAATAGTTTTTTCCCAAGTGGGTTTGAAACCTGTAACAACACAGTTACTGCACTTGTCCTCCTGAGTGATTGTTTTGTCTATTAGTTTTAGTTTGCATTCAGAACAGTGATCAAAACCTTTTCTGTTTACATTTAGGTGATTTTCGAAGTCTCGAATAACATTCAAACAAGTCCTTACATCGACATGCTCACTTTGTAATATGTTATAAATAACATAAGTTTGGGCAAATAAAGGGGACAACATGTTCAGGGGAAATACATTTTGAAAGTCTTTTAAAAACTTCATGTAGCCATATGCAGTGCACCTATCATCTGCTTTCCACTGATCAGCAATATTGTCATGGATGTCTGAAAAAAACTTAACTATATCTTCCAGATATTTCTCTACCGTGTTGATAAGACGGGATGTAAAACACCACCTAGTGGGTGCAAACGATGGGATGGCTTCCTTTAAATGTTATTGTACAGCGAATGTTCTCTTGCTAGAATGAGACTTGAAAGTTGAAATTCCGTTGAGAGTTGAAAAAAAGTTTTACATTTGGGGATGCCATTCATTACCTGAGACAAGACTAGGTTTAGAACATGTGCATAGCAGTGAGTAAACAGAGCCATTAGATACTCCTTTTGCACCTTAGACCGCAATCCTGTCAAATGACCTGACATCACAGCTGCGCCATCATAGGTCTGAGCAATAATTTTTTTTCCAATTTATTAAGTCCCACAATATTTTTTACATGTTCAAATAAACCATCTGCTGTCCGATCAGCACTTACATCAGAAAATCCTAAAAACCGTTCATTGACTACTCCTTCCTCTTTATTTACATACCTCAATACACTTGACAACTGCGACCTGCTTCTAACATCAGATGTCTCATCAAGCATTATATCAACGAAATCTGACTGTTCAGTTTCCTTAATAATTCTTTCACTCACAATATCACTGGTTACACTAATAAGTTCATTTTGTATATCGCTGGAAGTGCCTTTAAATACTGCGGCCGATTCTAAATTCTCATTTAAAACAGGGTCCCACTGTTTTAACAAATTTAAAGTTTCAATATAGTTTCCTCTATTTTAAGAATCACATTTTTCTTCATGGCCTCGAAACGGAAGTTCTTGTTTAGCTAGAAAACATGTTACATCAACTAACGTTTTAAGACCTCCCTATTCTTTTTTACTTTCTGGTTGTGTAAAGTATTATTAACTTTTACAGTATTGCTTAGGCCTTCATCAACTCTTTGTTACCCGAAATTGTAAAGGTCTATTACCGATTGAAGATGACTCTCAGATTTTTGTGAGTTTTGGCTGATTTAGTAAATCCACTTAAGTTACAAAAACCAGTTGAAACCTAAACATTTTTGCTATATACTGGTAGCTGAAACTTTGAAAATAAAAGACAGGGCCAGCAAAACAACTTTGACAAATTTTCGCTCCCACACATCCATTTGTGGAATCATAGCCATCTCTAGTATAAGGCCGCAGCACTAGTAAATGGCAATATCGCGCCTAAGGGTTCAGCTGATTAGCTTATCCATACCTCTTATATGGCACTACTTTTTGTTTACTTAAAACCAGCTGGCTCTGTAAGGGTGTTTACTATGCAAAAAACCCTTGAGAAGCGGGATGCCAGGTCAAAGGCCGCGGCATTACTGGAGATGGCCATGGTGATATTCATAATTCGAAACAGTAAAGTGTCTATATAAGATTTGTTCTTATCTGAGACCTTGCACGTTAAATTTATCAGTGGTGGACATGGGCGACCGCTCTCAGTTACTGCCAGCTTCACTTCAAATGGTAGTGAACTGAAAGGCTTTCGTTTCAGTTTAACAATTATATCACCTTCTTCTTCAGTCATTGCTGTGCTCATCGATTAATAATAAAACATGTTAAACGTTTAATTATTAAACCACTGCAACTTCACTCATTGAAACTATACAAACACAAGCACAGAGCGCGGCGCAAGAAACGAACAGTGACACTGACAGCGTCAATGAAGTCGAGAATCGCTCGCTATGTGGCGAAGGCTGCCAAGTACAGCCGAAGGGAGCCGGATGCCAACCGACTCTTCAGCGACAGAGATGACTTGGCCGCCTCTACACAACAGCGGTGTGAGTGGTGGGGATGGACGCGGGGAGGTGGACGCTCCACTAGATTGGATTCTCCAAACTCGGCGAAACGGTTCGGATTTAATCAATAGAGAACTATATTATTGAAGGTGGTAAACTAACCTGCCCGAGATGTCAAAATTGTTCTCCATTAATGCGAGACGCGTTTTGCATCTTGACGATGCATCATCGGTCGCTGAAAAACTAGTATTTCACACATTTAGACGTGATTGTCATAGCTCACACAGTGCAAATACTCAACATTTGAAAAACAGTTACTAAAACACTTATTGACACCTAATACACTTACACGGGAACGATAAAAAATACTTTTACTGCCGGCACGAGTGAAGAACATGTTGTTGCGACTTCCGTTGGCCTACTAAACTCATATTGCGAATCTTGTCTGTCCAGTTCAGAATACGTCATTTAGTCAGCTGTTTATCTGTGGTGCCCCTCCCCCTCCAATCTACTATATAAATGGAAGGTGATTTTGTCAGTAAAATCCTCCTTGATGTTTAAAATTTTGTCTTTCACAAAACTTGAAGCATTTAAAAAAATAAAAAACCCTTCCCATACTTTAATTTTTTTAGTATCATTGCACATTTTTAATGCGTCCATGGATTGCATGAAATCAATGTTGTGGAGAGGGTTCTCTTTTAAATGCTGTGCGACCTTCGAAAAAGGTCTTGGTTTTGAGCACAATGCTCTTTAAACCTATCGTTAAAAGACATAACTAGCAATGGTCTCAAGGTTATTCACCGCATGCCTCGCCACTGGTTGTTTGCTACCAGGAATTGCTATGTAATTAATGAAAAAAAAACATTAAAGGTCTTATCGGTCTCAAGGCAAAGGTTGAAATAACTAGCAATGGTATTGAAGAGATTAAGGACAAGACTAAGCTTTACAACAAAAATATTTAAAATATTTGAATATTTATAATATGTTTTATTTAAAATATTTGCTTTTAAAATTGAGTTAGTCATCGGCGAATCTGTAGATGACTGCATGCCTAGCCACTGGTTGTTTGCTACCAGGAATTGCTATGTAATTAATGAAAAAAAAACCATTAATTTTAACCAAATTCTTATGACACTGATGATGCCCCTAAATAAATAGGGGTGAATAATTTGTTCACATATGAATAAATTGGATTGCTTAAGACAGAGAGGTTTTTCATTAATCACTGGTTTATACCCTGATCAAAATTTTCCACTTTAAAGTTTGAGGGTTTCAAGTTTGCATTTGTTGCCTTGGGGATTCCAAAATTGCAAAGATTCAGTTTCCTTTCATTACAACTAGAGATCGCCAGTGGTCGAAAATTCGACCAATTTTCAAAGTGACAAAGGGATAGCTAATTTTGTAAATGATCCCCGCATATACCAATGCGTTTCTAAACAATTTCATATAGTACATTTTTTCCATGTAAACACATAAACCAAACTGGGGGCCAAAAACAAAAAAGAAAGACTCAAACCTTGACTAATTATTTACTTCACTTCTGGCCTATGGCATATAGTTTTTAGTAATTAGTATTTTATTAAGATAATGACTATTTTATTAAGATTCCATGTTTATTTTTTTAAGCAGAGGAAAGTAAAACTTCAGTCATCAGATCAGTTTATCCTGTACACCCCTTACCACAGTTCTCTCCCTCCCTCCATTAATTCCTTCCCTCACTCTCTACTTCCCTTCCTTCCGACCTTCTTTCCACTTTTCCCTCCTTTTCTCCTTCATTCTCTTCTTACCATCTCTCCTACCATTTGGTAGGAACCTTTTCCCTCCTTCCCTCTCTTCCTATTATTATCGCTAAAATGTAATTTATATTTTACCCGTTATCCACCAATAAAAACAAAATTTGAATATAATGTGTCCATTTGTACTCCAGTTGCCAGGCCCGGTGACAGGATTTTCGGGCCCCTGTGCAATTGAGAAACCCGCCTTTTTTACTTATCTCGATTCTGGGCCCCATTTTTACTAATCTCGTGTGGATCCGGGCCCCCTGTGAGTCCACGCCCCTGTGCACTAGCTCCCCCCCCCCCCCCGTCGCTGGCTCTGCCGGTTGCATGTCGATCAGTTAGTACATTGGATGGTAGGAACTTAATGTACTTTTTTCTTCCCTTTTTATCAGCAAATTTTTATCTCTTAATCTTATTTAAGCAAGTAAACTTTATTTTTTTCCATTTATATGTAAAATAGAACACATTTGAGTATGGTATCCTTAATCTTTCCTAAGTAGTTCTGATTTCAATCAAATTCTATATTTTTACTCCATGCCCCAATCAACTGTGGCTTAATGTTTCTACATCAAAACTTTACTCTATGAAATGATAACACCTACATATGATGCTAACTTTGTTTGCATTGATTGTTATAACATCACAAAAAAACAGCAACTCATATGGCTTATTCAATTTTCTACATTTCCAAAAGACTAATATAAATTTCAATGGGATTCTGCACATCTACAGAAAAATACAATTTTATCGGTGTTCTTAGATTTTTGCTACGTTACGCACAGACTGAGAAAAAAGAAGGACAAAAACCTTATGGAAAAAATGCTTGCCTATTAATATAAAGATAAATATTTAGCTTACGTTTAAACAAGAAATTTTGTGAACAAGGAAAAAATAACTGACAAGTCTCAAATAGCATTATCTGAAATTTTTGATTATGAAATGAAAGTCTGCTCTCGGCAGTTTAATGTTTTATCTTAAAAGTAAATAACATCGATCGGGGAATATGCACTGATCAACCAGTGGCGGCTGGTGGGTTAAATGAACAGGAGGACTCACTTACTACTAACTACCAAAAGAGTATTACGAATGTTGTGTATTTCACCTACCTTCGATTGCTATTCACATTTCATGGTCTGTAATATTACCAATATCCGCTGGATTCACTATTAAAATAATATTAATCACTTGTCACCATCCCTGATTACCGTCTCATTGGAGTAAAATAGATACATGAAACACAGAATGTAAATAAATAACCTCACTTCAGCTCCCATCGTTTGGGTTACGTTACGGTTTGGAGGTTAGAGAGTTTGGTTGCTATGGTTACTAAAACGAGCAAACAACAGGTGAGCCAACATGAATCGTGAAATCATAACGGCAGCAAAGGTTCAGTTTCTTATTGCCCTAAAGAGATTGTGGTGGCTGCACTGATTGCTGATGAGCGCGCGCATCTTCGGACTCTGCCCGATCCGCCCTATATCAAAACATGGTAGTGACGTCAGAGCACCCTCACCAGTGACTGCTCGATTTGCCATAAGCATAGCATGCTTCCATCCTGCTGCCCCAACCTCTTATTTGGGTTGGGACGCTTCGGCTAGCGTCCGCGGGATATAGTACGCGCAATAGCAGATGATACCTAAATACTTTCGCAACATATTTCTATGCATATAGTTGAAATGAATTCATTATTAATGATCAATGTAATGAAAATTAGCAGTTCTTACACATTTATCGGATACTTATGTAAACTAATTTAATTCAGTATGTTTGAAAATCTTCTGGGGGGGCGGCGTTCGAGAGTCCTTATGGGCCGGCCGCCACTGTGATCGACCCCTTGACACCAATGGCCCCAATCAACCCACGCACACATACCTTCTGCGGGTTTACTGTGATAATAGATGATAATCAAATGAAACAATTTAAGTTCCTAAAAATATATGTACAATGTAATAAATAATGAATTTTAAAAAATCACCTGAAAATATATTAACTAACAAATACTTCAAATCTAATAATGGGACAAATCAATTTACATCATTATTCATACTTAATAACAATAATATGTTTATCTCTTGAGAAATTTGATAGAGAATGAGATGAAAAATATGATTTATCTTTGATGCTACAAGTCTCTTCTAGTTTTGTTAGTACACAAGTATTTATCAAAAAGTAACCACACAAGGAAGTAATAATTGATAAGTGATTATTTAAATTTAAATAAAAGCATTAAAAACTCATGTGTCAGTAATTGGATTTTTTCCATGGTATATAAGTTTTTTTTTCTAGCCCTGATAGTAATGTACTCTTTTACTGAATCTGGCCTTGATAGTAATGTACACCCTTTTACTGAATCTAGTCCTGATATAGTAATGTAATCACTACTGAACTGTTAGAAAGTGGGGGGGAGGGGAGGGCGCCCAACCGTTATTTTGCCTAGGGTGCCTAAAACTGTTGAGCCAGCCCTGCTTAGTTGTAAAATTAGAGCATGTTAGCAAATGGTAGCCAATTCATACCACTTGCACATCTCGAGGGAAGCATAAAAATCTACAGGGGAAATGTTTAGGGCTGTCCATAAATTACATAATGCCAAAATTGACCTTTGCAGACCCCCCCCCTTCCCCCCTTGTAACAGTCTTGTAACAGTGACACTAACCCCCCTCGAAAATTAGGTAATGCCTTGATACTCTTCCACACCCCAAAATGCATTAAAACCTTTCAAATTCTTCAAACCTTTCAAATTCTCTTAACCTTATCTCTGTATTTCTTTGATGAGTTTTGGGAACAGGACAATGCCAAATGAATATTTGCTTTCTACTGTGGCTCAAAACAGTGAGAATACCATTAATGTTAAATTAATTTTCTGTATTCAGCCGATAGGACAGTTTTATTTTTATTTCGTCAATTTTATTTATGTTTTTGGTTAACAGTAAAGCTTTTATTTATAAATTAATAAACTTTTTATTCATGGATTGTAACTGTTGATGGATTGATTGCTTTCAATTCTTTTTTATTATGAGCTTATGTACAATCTGTATAAATTTCATTGCTCCTTTCATGTGTTTAGTTAGTAAGAATTTATGTTTTTGACACTATTCTTGTATTATTGCAAAGATGAATAAAGATAGTTTTGATTTGATTTGAACCTTATATTTTCATAAAAAATGGGTAGATTTTATGATTTAAAAATTTAATTGTTGAGTTTTTTTTACGTAGGAGGAACGCTTTATGCGTGAACCCAAAGGAACAGTGTGGGACTCCCTCTCAGATGTTGCTCTCTAAACCTCCTACGGAGCCGCGGGAAAACCAGGCCGGAACCGTTATTGGACAACTTCAGCACTGGTCTGCATGTCTTGCGCCCATACGGGTCAAGTCACTGTTTCGGGATACTTAGAGGTCACCTAAGCATCCATCGTCTCACTTCTGCTAAAGAACGGATTGCATGAAGAGCGAAATCACTCTCCAGAATTCTTCGTTGTGAAGCAATGCTCCCACAACGACGTTAGGGGATAGATCGCTGACTGCAGAAACAAGCCTCCTCCTGTCTTCAGCGAAACATCTTCAGCGAAACGGCTGCACCAGAAAAAGGTATAATGAGCATCATCCACCTCCTCCAGGCAGTACCTACACTGAAGTGACCTCACATTTCCCATGCGGAAAAGGTAATCCCTAAAGTAGCCGTGACCTATCAGGAATTGACACAAGAAGAAATCAATTTCCCCAAAGGTACGGCTCAACCACTGGCTGATGTCTCGAATGAGACGAAATGTCCAACCCCCTTTTGATCCGTTGTTCCACCACTCCTGCCAGGCTCGCAGAGTGACGACTCCCGCCTCCTCAGCAGCTTGGTCTCTAGCAAGATCCAGAGCGTGGCAAAAGATGTTCTGTCTCTCAACAGCAAGCAAATCTAGGGGAATCACTCCAGCCACCACCATGACAGCCAGTCCAGACACGGTGCGATACGTGCAGGCGATCCAGAGCGAAGCCCTGTGTTGAACGGAGAGAATTCTCTTACTGTGTTTCTTGACTCCCATGGCACCCGCCACCACTTCTGCGCCATACAAGAATGGCGTTGGCAGTGGACATGAGAAGCTGCCTCTTGCTGGCCCTCGGACCTCCGACGTTCCCCATCAACCTGCTGAATGACAGTACAACCCTTGCCGCCTTGTTGCAGATAGTCTGGATGTGCTCCCACCACGTGAGATGGCAGTCGAGCACAACTCCCAGATACTTCGCCGCATTCTTCGTCTGGACCTCGACGTCACTGACAGTCATAAGGATTACTGTGCGGATCCTCCGTCAAGTGAGCATGACAATCTCGGTCTTGGCGACTACCAGCTCAAGTCCATGCCCGCTCATCCATCTGTTGACCCAAAACATCACCTGGTTGAGGCGAAGCTAGGCCAACTCCGGATCCCAAGCTGCAATGACTGCGGCTACATTGCCTGCGTAGCCCACGAGAAAAACCCTTGGTGGCATCTCGAGCACAGGCGTGCACACAGTGGGTGCCATGGGTGCCCTGGCGCCAAAATGGCCATAATTTTTTTTATTTGAAACTTAAAGAAGTGTGGAAAAATTTATCAATATATTATTTACAGTAATAGCCTAATAAAAACTATCTACAGTATTATTTTTTATACAATATGTTAACATGCTAGTTCAGGTGACTAAAGTCGACATGGTGCGATGATGGTCTTCTACGGCGACGGTTTTATCGTATCAGCCGAGTCTTTCAGTCTCTTTCTCAAGCTAATCGTCCGATTTCTTAGAAACGCATGGCTGGATTTAAGTTTAAAAATTGCGGACCCTATAAACATGATTACAATATCTCGGTTGTTATTTTCAAGGTATATAATAATTTCGAATACAATGCAGTCTGTTCTTGTCATTTGTAGAGAGCAATCTCAAATAAATTGATCAGTGTATACATGATTTGTTGTAGAATTATAAGTTAAGTTAGGTATTATTCATTAAAATTATGAAGTTGTTATTTTGTGATTAGTTAGATACAGGAAATAGTCAAATTTTAATATGTTAAAAAAATTGTTAGCTTGTGGCAGACCAAGGAAGGGCAAATTAATATAGTTCTAATTTACTTGCTTCATGGCTTAAGAGAAGGAGGGAGGGTTAACAAAAAATTTAGATGGTACCAAAGGTGTCATTTTGAGAATTTATTTTTAATTAGTTGAACATTTTAAAATAATTTAAATATTTTTATGATAAACTGAAAGACCTAAATCTTTTGCATCTTTTATCAGTTTATATTTTATTTGTCATGGAATGATCCCGCGCAAATGACTCGCGTTGGTATGCGTCTAACCCACCGCTACCGTCGTTTTTTAAGTCCCATACCATGCGGGAACTTCGTATTCGCTGTAAGCAGGTCTTATTTTCACATAAATTTGAGTAAATGACGTAAATTATGAACTAAAAGTTAATGCACAAGAACCCATTGTTTACTTTGGTGTAGTTTTGACTTTAGGCTGTCAAAAGATTCTTTGTTGACATCACCAACAATTAACCAGAAGCAATATAAATCCTTCTTAGTGTTGATTTATACTGAATAAAATTTGCTTATATATAATCTGTAAAGAATGCGAGGCAAAAATATAATACAAGTTTATTATGTAAAATGTAAACAAATATTTCATTGGTTATTTTAAGCCTGTGCATAATAGAGACTGATTTATTAATATTCTTAGTCACATTCTTAAGAATACAAATGGTGAACATTTTACTAAAGCAAATATTGTAGGCCTAGAAAAGTTTTAAGTTGAACTTTTTTATAGTCCAGCAGTGTTACCCTAAGCAGTAATCTTAATTAGTGGAATTCAGAGAGTCGCAAAAAGTTAGGGGATGGGCGTTAAGGGGGGCGCACTTTTCGTGTCCGGCACCCACGGTGAACGGACCCTGCGCACGCCTATGATCTCGAGGCGATGCAACCCGTCTTATGCCACATTCTAAAAGTCATGGCCGAGGATCGACCATAGCACCGTACCGGCTGTGACCACTTTGGAACGGGGTCCTGCTTCAGTGCTGTACACCAGCTTGGAATCCTTCAGGTAGTCCTGTACCACGACCAAGAGATAGTCGGGTACCCTGAAGTCTCGCTGCAGCGCCTTGAGCATATCCAACCAATGGGCAGAATTGAAGGTGTTTCTTACGTCCAGGGTGACCAGCAGCACAATGGGCCTGGCCAGATGGCAGGTTGTGTCAGCCTGCTGGACGGCGCCCAGGACTTCAGTCAGGTTGAGTGGCACTTCCGAAAGCCGTATTGCCGAGGGGTCAAGTCTCCGGCGTATTCGACGGCCGACCTCAACCTTGGTTTCAGCAACCTTCCAAAGAGTTTACCTGCTGTGTCCAGCATACAAAGAGGTCTGCATGCTGACGGGGACTCCGGATCACCTTTGCCTTTGGCGATGAGCGCCAGTCTAGCTGTCTTTCAATGTGACGGAAACACACCCACCACCAAACACACGTTGAACATGCATAGCAGCAAGTGTGGGTGACTCCCCACCACAACCTTCAGAGCCTCAACCGTGATGCCATCCGGGCCTGAAGCTCTGTTGCTGTGCATGGCAGACGATGCTGCCACGAGCTCCTGTTCTGTGAAGAAAGGAACATCAAGAACCGGCTCCACAACTCTCTCCTCCCGCCTCACTGGGTGACTTGGGAAGAGAGCGTTGATGATGGCCGTGACCGTTCCTACATACATAGCCGCGCTGCTGGCCCCCATTCCCCTGAGCTTCCTCTTGACAAGCTGGTACCCCCTGCCCCATGGATCGGAGTCAACGTCCTGGCACAGCTCCTTCTAGCAGCGAGCCTTACTCAGACGAATGGCGCTGGCTAGAGCTTTCTTCGCAGTCTTATGCTCTGCTGACCTGGCTAAAACCTCTGGTCGGTTTCGAGCTCTCTGCGCTCTTCTACGAAGCATCAATGCCGTTCTCCTGAGCTCCGCAATCTCAACCATCCACCAGTAGACTTGGCGACGACCTTGGATGGGTTTTTTCCAAGGCATCAACAAATCACATGCATGTTTTTTTTGTTTTTTTAAAAAAAAGAGGGCCATGGCTTCACTTGGCCATGGTGTTGCAACGCAGCAGAATTAGCTTATTGTGCACCCTCAGTCAACAGGGCTTCACTCTCCGTCAAATCCCAAGGTCCTTAACGAACCTTGAAGTCTTCTTGACGAAGGTACCTCTGTTCGTCACAGCGCTTCCGTATGAAAATTGCTTAGAGCCGCGGCCGGGAGTTGAACCCGGGCCGGCTGAGTGAGAACTCAGAACGCTACCAACTAAGCTAAGGCGCCGTCATCGCATGCATGCTTGATCAGCTCCATAGTGGAGCCAACCGAAGTCTCGACGTGCTGTCGGTCAGTGGAGTTGAAGTGCTCCGTCTGATCGGCCTCGGGGCTGCGACTGAGCCGCTCGACAATTTTTCGCGTGTCCAGTTTGGCTGACAACTGGGTTTTGGGTACTGGATTGTCAAGACGACTCGTTTTCTTCTAGGTGAAAGGAGATGAGGTCGTGTACACTGGCAGTGTACACGTCCATCACCTCCCATTCCGCTAACAGAGGAAACAGCCCTGCCGATATCATCATGATGTCTGGCATGGAGTCGCTGAAACTAGGTCTTTGGTAAGTCGGCGTGTTCCCTCTGTTTGCGACTCCCTTGAGCCTCGAGGCCATCTCCAGGATTTGTCTCCCCCGGGTGTTAATGACGGGCATGCCCCACTCAATGGCACTCGTGTTGAAGTCCCTGGCCACTATTATGCCCCCTGAGACACCTTGAAGATTGTCTTCCAGCGCCTCCAACCTCTTTGAGATTTAATAGCTATGTAAGGCTGCGTAATGAGCATCTTAATGTAATGTATAACAGGTGTTTTACGCAGATGCACACAATACGTGTTTTAGACCGATAAACCAATTGATTCATACATAAGAAAAGAAATTCCTGTGTTTTGTCAAAACGTGGCATCCAGTGAGCTACCGGCCCTAGTTTAAAATAGCCCAATTTGATGACTTTCCTAATAACTCGATTAAATTATTAGTCATTTAAAATGAATAAAGAAAAAAACCCTCGACCCATGTCGAGTATGGGTCTTTGCCATACTCTCTTTTTTTGTATGTTATTATGCAAAGAGATAGTTGTTTGAGTTGTCATTGAGGGTTTAAAGAGGTTTTGTGTCGTAAATTAACACATTGGAGTATTTTAATGGTTTGTTTTAGATTTACTGTGGGTGTTAGCACGTCAGAAAGAGCTGCCAGTGACTTCGCGAGTTCAGGTTTATGACATTCTGAGCACACTCAACATCGACCCTGCCAGGCTGACTCTGACCAAGCACAACAAGTGTCCACAGTTTTAACTTATCACCTCCTATCTTAAAAACTGACCTCCTGCCAATGTAACTGTAAATTAGAGGACAAAGTAAGGAAGAAATTTAACAAAGAATGCTAAAAATAGTACTGTAAGGTGTAGACCTAAGAAGTATGTAGAAATAAATCTAAGTATATATAAAAGTATGTACTCAAAAAATGATAAAAAATAAATCTGGTTGGTAATCAGATTGTCTGCTGCATCATTTAATAAAATTATAGAACTGCCTGCTTTGTCTACGTGAGTAAAATTGCCATAGTTATGAAAAAAATGTTAAGATGATAATTCAAGCACATGTTATGACAAGACAAAGTAACCTTTCAAACTGTTTACCAGTGAATTAAGAATTTAAATTTGGATTGGTAACGGTATTAAGGCTTTATTAATTTTAAAACCTTAAGTAACTTTTTGCATGGATGGAAAACTTATTTTTTATTTATTGTGATAACAAAACTAAAATACAAATTTAAATGAATTTTTTTTCAGTTTGTAATGTGATGGCCACATAGATGGCCATCCTTCTATCATGATTTTTTTTTAATAAAAACTAATTATTATGGTTGCTTGTGACTGTGCCTGCCACTATTATCTGTTTAAATGTAAAAGCATCCATTTTAAAAATAACTATAAGTAAATTTTTAAAGAGGGAATTTCAAACAAGTTACAAGAAGTCTGCTAGCACCCTTTCAGGTCATCACAACATACCACTGATTTGCTTACAAATTTTGTTTATTTTAAATTAAGAGACCTGAAACTTTAAAATAAATATTTCCCTAGAAGAAATTGGATTAATTTTTTAAAATATCTCTGTCTTACCTCTATGTAATAGTTTCCGAGGATTATACAGATTTCATATTGCTGTTTGGTTTATTGGAGTAGTTCTGAAATCACTTAGTTTCATTGAAGCCACATCCTAGAGGGAAGATTACGATAGCAAACCAAAATCTTTTGATATGATATAAAAAACAATCTTCAGTATACAACTATTAACAATACAAACTGGCAGAATTAACCAAGTGGCAGAACCAGAGTGAGTATGCAGTTATCCATCAATCATGAGCGAAGTCAGATATCACTTGTTTGTGGGGGGGGAGGCACTTGATTCCCTCTTAATTATTATCAATAATTAAAACAGTTTGACTAGTTAGAAAGAATGTTTTGATGGTAAAAAAGAAGAATTTGATCAAAAGTTGGGAGGAGGGTTCATTGTCCCCTTACACCGCAAGAACTCAGCCCAAGAAACCAACTACCATTACTTAGCATCTTTAACCTCAACCATAAATTTAATAGTATTCAAGATATCAGTAGATTGTCAGTGGTAAGTTACTTAAAAGGTAATAATATTATGATTTCTTACTCGTTGGCTAACAAATCTCTTCTGACTAGTGATATAACTTCCTATCTAAAAAAATATCTTATTTTAACTATGTTTTTTCAATTATTAAATCCTTAATATCAAGATGTTATCACCACTAAAATTAATTGTTAAGAGATCAAAATCCAAAAATACAAGAATTTAGTAATTTATAGGCTACGTTGCACACTGTCAACAACTTTTTCTCGAATAAAATTAATGTATACTAAAAGATTTAAACTGCCACTAAGTAAAATTTTCAAACCATAAACCATTAATTTAATATAAGTAGGCCTCTTTTTTACATGTTCAGAAACATACACAAACATACACATACACTAACATTCAAATAATGTATTACCATAAAGACACACAATGACATATAGTTATATATAGTTATACATATAGACATATAGTTCTGGACAGCCTTACTGGCGGGTGGCGAAATATGGAAACTCTACAAATCATCTGCTAAAACTCATGATTGTGTCGATCTGTCAAAACACTGTTTATGTTTTTAAGGCACATCAACACTATGAAATTTGTCTTTCAATACTTTACCGTAAGTTGTCTTGCGCAATACGAAACGTAATATTAAGTGCCACTACTAATGAGAATAAAACATCTTCTTAGACTTGCGGCAAGCTCTGCGAAAACTTTTCCTGTCATTTTACGTGTAAGTTTGAAATAGATTTCAACAAGGCCTTGTTTGGATTTAATATATTGCATATGAGCTTGCAGCAAAAAACTTTCATATTGTAAGTGCGTCTTTACTTAAACATGTGAACATATGATTGATTGCCAACACAATAACACAGATGTTTCACTCCAATTCTGAATACAGCGCACTCACTCACCCGCCAGGAAGGCTGTCCAGAACTATAGTATGTTATTGCATGGATATACAATGTGAGGTAGTGGTGAAGCCAAATTACAGCACTCAAATATTTTTCAGTAACTAATTATTTAGTGAAAAATTGTAAATGTTTGAACATAATGATCAAAGTAATTAATTCTTTCCCAATTGAAGAATTAATTACTAACCTTTCTTTTATTTCCTTTAATTGATTAAAAAATTTTATGGGTTTATAATTTGAGTGGATAAGTTATTTATCACTAAATGAAATGTCAAAAGTTGGTATTTGTTTTAGGTTTCTTAAAAAAATAGTCTACTCAGTCATATTTACATGAAATATTATGAAAACTATGAGCCACGTCCAATATAAAAGCTCACACATTGACATGTCCAAGTAAAGACGTGAGACATGAGTCTCTCGTTGCTTCCAGATAAAATTTTCTCCACTTTTCCTTGGTCTTAAAATTTATTACTAACTTTCTTCCTATAATATTTTTTGGCCTAGGGGTTAGTTTATCTAAAATGTTTTAAACTAACAGGTATTTTTAATAGTTTAGTCTTGTATTTTAAGCCAAATCATTTACTGATATTATTTTCAAAGTATTGGCAATGTTGTCGTTTTCATCTGTTCACCAAGCTACTTTATTGTAGGATTGGTATTATACCTTGATCACTTAATCATAGAAAATTGATTTTAATAAGTTCAAATAACCCAAGATATTATAATAAGATTGATTGTACATAATAGAAAAACTCAACATTTTGGAAGTAAGTAGGGATTTGAAAGTAAATGTCAATTAAATTAACTATGTCAGTCTAAAGTTTTGTGTAGCATATATAATAACCAAGCTATTATGTAAGTTAGCTTGCAGGCTATTTGAAAGTTTTAGTCATAATGAGAACTTTTTTGTTAATTCTTAGGGACTGGTTATTTCTTAAATTAATGTAGCACTACCAATGGTTATTTAATAATTAATTATCACCTCAAATCTTTATTATGCTTATATTTTTTAGACTTAGCAGTAATTTATAAGCTTATATTTATATATTGTACATAATGTAATATATTAGAACTAATACATATTTGTTATCTTTTATTTATCTTGAGTCGACGATAAGTAAAGAGTTGTCTGATACTTTTTCTGTTTTTTTTCCCTAATAATCCCACTCTTACAGCTATGAAGGGGCTAAACGGCTTAAGGGAATTAGGTGTCACCCTCACAAGAGATACAAACTTACTTCATGACATGATAATGGAAAAAAGTTGTGCAATGTAGTAAATAACCAGTTTTTCTAATGTGATGGACTTAACTAGCATATTTAACAGTGGAATGACAGGTTTTTTCGGCCCCCCGCAAACTTATTTTTCGGGCCCCATGCGATTTTTGGGACCACCAATACGACATAGTCAATAATCAATAGTCAAAATATTTTTATTCGTCGAAATTGTACAATCAAGGTACATGAATGGCGTCATCTTTGTTGCATACGTACTGAACAAAACTATAGCTAATATATTGCATTTGAGTGATTTTTAATATGAAAAATATATAATCAAAATAAATACCATTGAATGAATCCTTGTCATTTTTGTAAAAAATTCACTCAAAGAACAACATGGATTCTTTATTAACAACTCTGTAAAATTGAACTTAAATGAGCAGTTTCGACAGGAAATGTTGGGTAATAAAGCATAAAAGGGCGTTTTTACTATTTAATTTTTAGCGAATTTCTTTAAAGGAATATTTAGCGAATTTCTTTAAAGGAATAAGCTATTACGGTACTACTCATGGTAAGACCTAAGTCCGAGACCATGTTAACTTTTCATTTTGGGGTCTCCAGAAGCAAAAAACACCTTTCGTTCGAATTTATATATATAAATAAAGAAAAACCAAGAAACATTTTGAACAGCCATATCCCTACAAGCAACCCTATATTTGAAAAAATAAGACAAATAAAGAATTCATATAAAAAAGACTAAAAACCAACTAGACCAAAAAAGAACAAAAATGAAGCAGTCATATGATATGTAAATATTATTGTAATATGTCAATAAATTAGGTTAAACTTAGAGCTAGAAAATGCGCATAAAGGCGAAACATGTTGCTCAATAAAAAATATTTTAAAAAGGGTACTCAGTGAAAATTGTAATATATATATCTATGTGTCTGTTAGCACGATAATGGCCACAAAAATGGTCTGATCTTTATGAAATTCGGTACAGACATGTAAAGTGTTAATCAATTGGACGAGTTCGTGAACCAGCCCGATCGGACCACCAGAAGGGGGGGAAAGGGGAATAAACCCCCCCAAAATGGGTTTTTTGAGTTTTTTACATAGAAAAATAAAATTTATCGAATTTTTGTGGGCACCATTGAATTCAGCTCTAAAAAACAAACAATTTAGTATCTTGAATCACTGCTCTATGTCCATTGGTTACCTAGATATTAAAAGTGGTAAACACAGTATGTTGTCCCAATGTTAACCTTATGGGAAATAAGTAAAATTATATATCTCGGTTATTTCTCAACATATCTTGTTAAAACTTGGTAAATAGCTTATTCTAGTTCAGATCTACTAAATATTGAATTAAAACCACCCAGTTTTAATATACCTGTAGCAGCAAACCTGCATACTCATTCCCCATGTTATTCTTATGGAGCTTAGCGAAACATGTCAAATCTTGCTATGTTTGATTGAAATATGTTGTTTTGCATTTGAAATTCGCTGAGTATGCAGGTCTGCTGCAACGGGGGTATTTTTTCATTGGCTGATTACTTTCCTAGTTCCAACCTTACGATATACCTGGGTATTCTGGACCAGCGATTTTTTTTATGTTCCTATTCCTTTTTGTATATCTGCACAATTTGAAATCCTGTTTTTTTCCTTCTTAATATCTAGGATGTTGGTTTACATTCTTCTTTCTTTTCTATCAACTATTCCTGGTTCCAGCCTGTACATTTCTTCCATCGTTAGTTCTCAATTTGTTTTCTTTAACCAGGTCTTGGCCGGGGGCCCCATAGGGAAGAGCCACTGGTGGTTTTGACTTGTTGCAGCCAATTCGATAATTTTGTGACTGTGTGCCTTTTTCACAGCTTTAGGGGAAAAAATGCATTTGCGAACCTTCAGGAGGAACACAAGCCCCCCGGTGTGTGGGGCTCCGCAATCTTGCAGAATACCCACTAAAAAACCCCAGTCAATTCTACTTTTCTTGCATGTTTTGTCTTTTCTTTGACTGTTGTTCCTTCTTTATCTTCTATTGGTCAGTACCTTCTTTGCCAGTTCTTTAAGGTCTGCAAATAGTTGTGGTTCCCAAAGAAGACTGCCAAAACTCCAGGGTAGCACTCCATTCTTATCCAAGATTCTTCTATGTAGGTCTTCTCTATCCTCCTCGTGTGCTTGGCATTCCTTAATTCCATGCATTGGGTCGTCTGGCATCATACAGTCGAGGCAAAGGTCGTTTACTGTCTTATTGAATCTGTATAAGTATGTGCCAAATGCGCCATGCGCTGTTAGGACTTGGGTTAGGTAATGGTCTGGCTTCCGGTGGGTCAAATCTTGTAATCGTTCTCCGATGTTGTTTATGAAACTGTATGTGTGCCTCCCAACACTCTCTTCATCCCACTCTACTTGCCATGCTTCTTCAGTCTCCCTCTCAACATCTTGTTTGTTTCCACCTCGTTGTTCCTGCTTTACTTTTCTTTTTTCTACGATTTCTTTAATCTTGAAGTCTAAGGGTGGATTTCCTGTTATTACACACTGTGCTGCTGTTGACGTTGTCCCATACGCTTCCGACATTGCTATAAGAGGTGTCCTTCGAGCGGATCACAGTTTTCTCTTAATAAGTGTGCCTTCAATTTCGAGTGCCCATACTGAGTTGGCATACGTAACAACTGGCAGAAAAACTTAGAAAATTGTCCTTAAATTAATACGAATTTGTGGAGTTCCTTAGTATGTTTTCATGCCACTAGACCACTAAAGCATAGTAGTAACTCTGCCTAAAATGCGAGTTCATGTCTGATTTTACAAATTCCCTGGAAGAGACCCCTGGACCCCCCTTCCGCTGGGGTTACCTCCCCCAAGGCCCCCCGGTGTTGTGTATGAGGCCTAGGGGGTCCACAATGTGTATAGACTTGGGGCCCGGCTTGGCTCTCGGCGTCCCTGGACAGCATCTATCAGGAAGCATCACGGCCGTGTTCGGCTCTCTACTAACAACAAAAATGCCCTTTTGTATTTGTATTATTTTTGGAATGGGATTTTATGGCCCTATCCACAACTTACTCTTCACCCAAACACTGTCACTAGTTATTTTACTGCCTCTATTATAATTAATATCAATATCGTTGCCAACAGCACTGCTAACATGGCAATATTAAAAGCCCGAGTCAACAGTCAAGACTCCAGGTAATTTAATGTTTCAAAATGTTATTTGGTTTAAGATATAAGCATTACCCTGGCATAGTAACCCAAGTTAAAACATTAAATTTGTTTCCTTAATTAGTTATCATTGAGTAGGCCTTCCTCACTGGTCATTGTAGGCTTAAGAGGCATCTTAGGAATATGAGAATAATAGGGGAAAGTGATATACAAAATTAAATAATAAAAACATCATTAAGACATATACTCATACTCATTTATTTCATGAATAGAATACAATAGACATGTATATCTCAATCATCATACTTACAATGCAGAATGCAGGTAAATACAATGGATACAGGATTAAAGTACAACTTATAAATGACGTTGGACTTAAAAATATGTTGAGTGTCATTGACAATGAGAGAAGTATGCCTCCTAATTTAAAAACCTGTGAACTCATGAACACAATAAAATTCATTTTCAATTAAATACCGCCTAATCTTCCCTTTGAATTCCCTTTGCGGGCAGTTTTTTATTTAATTTGGCTGTTTATTAAAAAATCAAACTCCCGCACAAGACACTCCCCTCTTGGAAAGTGCCAAGCAGTGTCGTGGGGTACGGAGATCACACTTATGCCTTGTCGGGAATCGATGCTTGGCTCCTACAGTTTGGAATAAATTTTTCTTATTGTAAACATGCAGAATGGTTCTAAATATGTAAAGAGAATGAAAAGTTAGGATCTGGAGATGTCGAAAAAGACTTGTTCATGATTTTCCTCCTGAATTGATTCAATCAATCGAAAAAAGGATACATACCTTGAATAACTGTCTTCAATTCATGTAGTAATCTTTATGATTTACTTAAGTTTCGACATCTGCAATGTCATTTTCAAAATCTTCTTCATACAAGAATGGTAATTTCTCACTGGTCGTCATAAAATTTAAAATTTAAAACTTACAATAAAATTCATTTACACAGGACACACATACGAACATTACTGGCCGGTAATGTTCGTGTGTGTGTCCTGTGTAAATGAATTTTATTGTAAGTTTTAAATTTTAAATTTTATGACGACCAGTGAGAAATTACCATTCTTGTATGAAGAAGATTTTGAAAATTACATCGCAGATGTCGAAACTTAAGTAAATCATAAAGATTACTACATGAATTGAAGATAGTTATTCAAGGTATGTAACCTTTTTTCAATCCAAAAAGACCCCTACTTTATGTTAATGGGGGGAGACCCATGATTATATCCTCACAGCCTGTTTCTGACTCAAGAAAACTTTGTAAGAATGTGGGCTACCACCCCAAGCCTTGATGCCATAAGACATCACAGAAAAGAAATAATCATAATAAACATTTGTTAGAAGCTCCTTGGGCAGAAGAGAAAACAAAGACCTGAGAGCAAAATTTGCCTTATTTAACCTACTGCAAAGTTGTACTATGTAATCAGACCATGATAAGTCGGTATCCAGGACGAGTCCAAGCAGTTTTACAGAGAAAGATTTCTTAATTCCCAAATCTCAAGGGATTTTTATTTCGAGGTAAAAACTGGACAAAGAAAGATTTTTCTTCATTGAATTACAATTTATTTCCAGAAAGCCAACCACGGAGGGATTCAATAGTCTACGAAATCTTTTGTTGTATGCTACAACATGGACCTCCAAACAAGGTCGTATCATCTGCATAGAGGATTGGTTTAGCCAAAGGAACAGGATGAACGATGTAATTGATACATATTGAAAAGTAAAGGGCCCCTGTGGCACACCAAATACTTCCCTGTGGCACACCAAATCTATAATTTCAAGAGATCTGCTTGAGATCCCAACACTTCAAAGAACTGTTGACGATTTGACAAATAGGATTTGAACCATACGCCTGACCCCACATGCCCCTAGTTTATCGCAGAGAATTTCATGGTGTACTCGATCAAATGCTTTTGAGAGATTGCAGAAGATTCCAACAGCGGGTTCTCGTTCCTCAAAGTGATGAATAACTTTATTTATAAGTCCCAATATTGTATCAGTAGTGGATCGATGTTGTCTGAAACCATATTTTGCTGGATTTAATGTGGAATGTTTATTCAACAGATTTAAAAGTCTGCTGTAAACAACCTTCTCTAATTTTTAGAGGAAGTACTTAAAAGAGATACGCGTACGATAATTATTATTGACATCAGACCTATTTCCTTTCTCAAAGATGATAACAACCTTCGAAATTTTAAACTGTTCGGGGAAAAACCAATGGCCAGTGATCTATTAATAAGAAAAGTGATGGGATCCGAAATTGCCGGGAAAGTTTTTTTTAGAAGATGACTTGACACCTCATCTACCGTTGCCGATCTTTTGGTTGTTAACGAAACAATTAGCAGTTTTCACTTCGGCACGAGACACCGGAGTAAACAAAATTGAACTATGAGGCTTTGTGCTGGTTGTCATGTTTACCTTGGCTTGTAAAAGTGGAAGTGGGGGTAAATCACAAAAATGCTTATTGAAACGGTTCACAACTTGGAGTCTGTAAAACACCATGACTATTATCAAGATAGGGAAGTGAAGAGCTAACCAATGAAGATTCATGGGTCTCTCCCCGTACCACGTTCCAAACCGCCTTCTGCATTAAGTCAGAGTGCATAATTTCACGTGAAACATGTTCTCTTCTCTCTTTGCTTAAAAGTTATTTTAAAGATTTTTTTTGTCTCTTCTTAAAGAGTTGTCTTAAATTTGAATCGTCACTATCTCGAGATATAGTCAATGCCCAAGTCAGTGTTTTTATTTGCAAATTTCTGTAATCCTTTGCTAATAAAAAAATTGTTATTTATTCTATTTTAATTTTTTTTAAGGAAGTCTCCAATAAAAATATTTTAAAAAGCAAACAAAAATGAATTGAAACTATCATTAACATCCTCATAATCCAAAACAAAAGACCAATCTACCTCAGACATCAGGTTCAATAATTTATTAATGTTTCGAGCTGAGAAAACTCTTTTTATTATAGACCCCTTTTCCTCAAAAATTTCAGATTTTACGAGTATACAGATTTCTTGTGCACCATGATCGGAAAAACAACAGTAGAAAGATTTACATATGAACTTATTAATATCTATATTAATTGAAACTATATCTAACAAAGTTTTGGATGTTGGTTGGTGTTTTTATATGTTGAGTTAAAGGATTCAAAAATATTCCTAAACTGTTAACACTGATGTCAGAAAGGTCAAGAAAATTTATGTTCCAATCACCACAAAGCAAAAAATATTTGTTCTCTTTCATTACATGATGTATTACGTTTTCAATTTTACCAACAAAATCAGCAGTGCAATTATTAGGGGGCCTGTATACACATACAATAGTTAGTTTGATATCATTTACCTTGTTTTTGCTATTACAGATTTTCAGTGCGATTATTGAACATTCATAACAACCAAAATCACCGTATTTTTCAACCAAATCACTTCTTTCTTTAACTGAACAATTATTTACACTATCATTCCTAGAGTAAATAGCTACACCATCTCTTTCCGAAGCTCGACAGAGCCTATGAGCAGAGGTAAAGTTTGGAATTATAAGAGGCTTATCTGAATAAAGCCAATGTTCCGTTAGAATAAGCATGTGTAAATATTAAAGCGGGCACGAATTATGGCAATATATTTTAATTTAGAATTTTTTAAAATTGCCTTTTGAAGAAAAATTAACTCAACACTAAGAATTAATTTCTTTTTATTTTCAAGTGGCTTATAATATCATTAATTTAATTTATGATTCAACAAGCCGAGTATGTTGAAAAATAAAATCAGGATATAGTTTCGCGCGACGTTGTAACCCGTGAAAATCACGGCAACTCCCTTGTGTGTGGGAACGTAATACGACAAAACGTTTGATCGAAAGTCAAAACATTATTAATCAAATTAAAGAGGAAAAGAATCCCACAAAATATTACAATTTGAATTACGATTACATGAAAAATATAAGAGTATTTAGCCTTTCAATCTACATTATGAAATTTATCTAATTCAAAATAGCTTAAAAAATTATTGATTGAACTTTAGGTGTTATTACTCTTATAATTTTCTTAGAGTCGTGGAAGCAATTAGTAATATATTTTAGGTTTTTTCTCATCTTTCATTTGATGTATAACATTTTGCTTTTCGATCAAAGGTTATAGTTGGTATGCGTTCCCCCACACAGGGTGTTGTGGTTTTCACGGGTTACGACATCGCACAGAAACATATCCTGTCATTATCTTTCATCGTAAGACAATGTGTCACGTAGCAAATTGAAAATAAATAGATTCCTCACAATATGGACTTTTTATTTTCCCGATATATTAAAAAATAAAAGAGTAATTGACATCCGAATTTAAATAGTGGATTTTAGCCCATTATGATATTTTGAGCTAAAATAACTTTGAATGTAAAAGGAAATGAATAAACGGTATCAGCAAACTGACACCAGCGACCAAAGATAGATTGGCCATAGCGCGCCAGAGTCGAACAGGGCCGGGGAGAGCAGTCAGTAAGGGCCCCGCCACTCGATTGTTCTCGGGCTCGAAAACCTGCTGCCAGGAGGGCGACCGCGTGACGTCACCGGGCTGTTACCGGCGCGGCGCGGCGTAGCGCTCGCCGTATAAACACCACTGTGGCGCACAGTAATTTTTTATCTCGCTTACTGTGAAACATATATGGTTAAAACTTGGCATGTGGCTTCATACAGTTGAGATCTATTGGATAGTGACAAAATAACCTAGTATTCTATCGGGACATGCCGTATAAACACCATTGTAGCGCAGGAAGTAGAGAATAGGCTGAATAATTTCGGTTATTCACCCTAACCAGATACTAATCAACAATTTTTAATCTAGTACTATTGATTTTGGCTGTTTGGTTATGTCCGCGGCTGTGATGTGTCTGTGTTTTAGGTTAAAAAGTCTTCGATTTTTCATTGTGGCCGCTATTCTTGAAAAAAATATGTACTTATAGCAGGTAGTTTTCGAATTTTCGTGTATACGGTATTTTTTATTATTTGTTCATAGTCATTATTATTATTGATATTATTTATTCATAATTATTTTGGGTTTGCACGTAATATATGAAAAAGATCCGAATGTTCTTTAGATAATCATGTTTATATCTTGGGTCTTAGCAATAATACATAAACTGGGTTATTATACTCTTGCCCTGGTGGACTGAAGAGCAAGGTCTTGAGACATCGCCGGGTACGTTGCATTTGGAGTGCAGGATGTCGACCCCTCAGGAGAATACCCCTCAGGTTGAAGGTCGGCTTTCATTGATAATAATGCTTTCTCATGGCTACCTTACGAATCCAAATGAACGGCAGTTAAGCCAAATTCAGTTAATAAATCTGAAAAAGCTTTTTTAGAACTGAATGGTTCGCTTTATTGTTTTAATAAGCGTGTTTGACTATCAAAGTGTTAAATAAAAGAAGCAGTTGAACATCCTTAGTGTTTTGAAGGAAGCCATCCATAACGCTTATGCTAGAGCAAGAAAATTCACCAAAAAAATATAAGTTAACCGATATAAGTGTATACTATCAGGAAACAAACACAAAATACCCCCGTTGCAGCAAATCTGCATACTCAGCTAATTTCAAATGCAAAAAATCATATTTCCATCCAACACAGCGATATATGACATGTTTTTGTAATCTCCATAATAATAACAACATGGGGAATGAGTATGCAGGTTTGCTGCCACGAAAATGGAAATTCCGGGGATTTAAACTAATACATTAGATCTCATCTAGATGAAGCCACAAACTAAATTTTATTGAGGTATGTTGAGAAATAAGCGAGATATAGAATTTTGCTTATTTCCCATAAGGTTAAAATTGGGGCAACATACTGTGTTTCCCACTTTCGGTATCTCGGTGACCTATAGATAAAAAGCAATAATTCAAAATACTAAATTGTTTGTTTTTTTAGCCGAATTCAATGGTGTTAACAATGAATTGGATTATTTTTACTATTCTATATAAAAAACTCAAAAACCCATTTTTGGGGCGGTTTATCCCCCTTTACCCCCCGTTCCAGTGGTCTGATTGGGCTGGTTTGCGAACTCATCCAATTGATTACCACTTTACATGTCTGTCATGTCTGTACCAAATTTCATCAAGATCGGACCATATTTACGACCGCTATCGTGCTCACAGACATACTATTTATACAGGGTGTCTTGCAAGCCTATGGGTTGCAGACAAACGCCAATTCTTAAATTCCTTGGGTCAAGACAAACACATTTTACCATAGGAACATTGGTGTCTGCTGCCTAGTTTTCCATCTGTCTGTCTGTATGTGTTTTTTACTAACAAATTCATAGCTCCTAAACAGTTCGAGATACAGCGTTGAGATTTTGCAAAAATGTTTATCTTATTAGGATCTATCTTCGTTTAAAATGATACCAAAATATCATTAGCCGTTTCAAAATGGGGCCATTCTAATTATTTGATGTCAAATTCCACGAAAATCGTTAATTTAAACAATAAATTGAAAGCTACATAAAAAGAAGTCCATTTTATTTAGTTTTCAATGATACCTTATTTGTTGAGATTGGATAAATATTTACTGAGAAATTAAATTTTTTCGTCGTGCTTGACCCCTTTTCTCCATTTAAACAATGTTAAAATTAATGGGTGTCCAACTTAACTGTGCTACCATTGGTATCTCAGAAATTATTGGATTTAGAGATAAATTTAAATGGGGGACTTCACCTACTTTTTTAAGACATTTCAAAATAAGAATTCCATTTTCTTGTAAAAGGCCGCCATCTTCCAATATGCCGGACAACTTTGATTTTTCTTATGGAACACCCTGTATTTTATGGCGTATTTGCATTCTACGCTTAATTTTAAGAACTTATTATTCTTTGACATTTTTTCCTAAACTCAATAGTTAAGTGGATATAAGCTGTTAAAGTTTGATTTTTAACGACCTGTATTTTAACATTGTTTATATGGGGAAAAGTGGTCATGCATTACGAAAAAACTAATTTCTCAGTCAATCTCTATCCAATATTAACAAATAAGGCATCACTGAAAACTACATAAAATGGTCTTACTTTTATGTACCTTGCAATCTTTTGTTTACATTAACGGTTTTCGTGAAATTTGGCATCAACAAATTTAAATGGCCGCCATTTTGAAATGGGTAATGAGATTTTAGTATAATTTTGAACGATAATAGATCCTAAAAAGATAAACATTTTTGCAAAGTCTCAACGCTGTACCTCAAACCGTTTAGGAGTTATGAATTTGTTTGTAAAAACACATACAGACAGACAGACGGAAAACTAGGCACCAGAGACCCATGTTCCTAGGTGTTTGTCTTGACCCAAGGAATAATGCGATGTATGTTTTGTTCATAGGGTTGCAAGACACCGTGTATACATACATGTATACATAAATTCTGTTTAAGACGTTTTTGAAACAGCCCCTTGAAAGTGGCTGATAACAACAATAATGTTTTCATAATCACTAAAACTACTTCTGGAGACCATTTCAACTATTAATGGTAATGAATATAACGCGTATAATTTTTACGATAGTCTAAAGAATGATAATATTCTATCAAAATTTACAGGGACTGTAATACTACAGGCAGTATTAAATTCCCTGTATTTTGTTTTACAGTTGACAAACTTTATGAAACACATGATTGTAATATTTACCAATAATACAGGGAAATTCCTTGTATAACAAGCCCTGTAAGTTTCATGAAACAGCCCCTAATTTTTAACTAAAGGGTGAAACAGTGGTTGGATCCCACATTAAACTGTAGGTCCCTTAGTTGCCTAAGCCTAGGCTTAGTTGCCTTAGTAGGCTGATAGCCTAATAATTAACCATCCTATCTTAAAGAACATGTCGGTCTTAGTCAGTAACAAGATTACAAGATCGTTCCACAATCATCCAACACTCATTGGACAATATCTCATCTCTCTGAAATACCGTAGTGATCGAACAATAGACGGCAGATAACCGAGAGACATTGATTTTAAAATCGAATTTTCCCTCTGAAACGTTGCTTACTGGCTATTGGTCCGTTCATAATTGGTGTAGGGGTAAAAGACGCTCACCTGGTTAAAATATATTTTTTTCTTTAGTTCTGAGCTGACCTTCATGAAGAACAACGCGTCGCGTCGCGCGGTTAACTCTCGTGGAGTTTCCACAGTTAAATAAATAATAACTTTATCTCTATATCATAATTAACCCAGCATTTACATAAATAAAAGTTTTGATTCTAATAGTGAAAGTGCTAATTTTGAACAAAGTGCGCGTGTTGTGTTCTGTCACCACGTCTACATTCGGTACCGCCGCCGCCGACTCTGCTCTCCGCACCTCCGTCCTCAGCCCTGTCATGGTCTATAAGGTAGGTGCCTTCTGCCCCTTTGCTATGAGTCACTATTTCCCCCACGTAGTGTGGTCCTTACACCCCTATCTGCTGCCAGCCACTTCGTCCAAGTGCTCCAGGTGCTAAACCTACAATAAATTCAAGAATCAAGAATCAAGAATTTATTTGCCATTAAGTACAATGTACAGTCAAAATACATTAATATACAATAGGCTTCGTCAGGTTATCATACTAAGTTCATTCTATATTATACAATTTAAATATTCATCAATACTATAGAATGCTTGCTGCTTAAGCCAGTTGGATACAAGTTCTTTGAATTTCTTAATAGGTACATTTCTTATAGCTAGCGGCAACTTATTGAATAGAAGAAACTGTTGGTAACTATGGCTTTTAAAAGACTTATGAAGGCGAATGTAATTGGACCAAAGGTGCTATTCTTCAATCAATTATTTTTTTATTTTTCGTTTTTGCAAACAAAAGTGCATTTAGGCCTATAAACTTAAACGTCCAATTAGTCCAAAGTGTACCGCCCGGTTAATTTAAATGCTGAGTATGTTTATAGCGCTGCATAAAATGCGCTGAGTAAAAATTTTCCGCAGGTCGCGTACTCGAGCAAGTTATAAGGAGTGACGATCTCTTTTGTGAGAAACGCGTTCCGTATTATTCACTCATCTTCGTCTTAAAATGCCCCTTTGAGTGGTCATCGTTGCCTTATATGGTAGTCTTAATGGTAGTGGTAAAGGGAAGTAGATAATTAGCTAGAAGTGCGAACATTGGAATACTATCTTATAATATTATAGAGCAAAAGCAAGAACAGCTGTTTCCGGCTTACAGTTCAAAATACAAGTTCCATTGACGGTGGATAATGCCTTAACCCATGCAAAGAACGGGTTCAAGAACTAGTTGAGTAATTTATACTATATACAGGGTGTCCAACTTAACTGTGCCACCATTGGTATATCAGGAACTATTGGATTTAGAGAAAACTTTAAGTGGGGTACTTCACGTACCTTTTTAAAACATTTAAAAATATGAATTCTATTTTCTTCTGAATGGCCACCATTTTCCAATATGGCGGATGACTTTGATTTTTCTTATGGAACACCCTGTATTTTATGGCATATTTGGATTCTACGCTTAATTTCAAGAACTTTTTACATTTTGATATTTTTTGCTAAACCCAATAGTTAAGAAGATATAAGTCATTAAAGTTTGGTTTTCCCCCATAAGAAATGCATTGCGTAATTGTTGGTACTCGGTATATCGGTAACGGTTGGGTTAAATAAAAAATACCAATGAGCAGAAGTACCTAAAAATGTAATTTTAGTTTAGATTCAATCATGGAAATGAATAATTTTGAATAGTTTTTTACTCCATAAGGATTGCATAGGATGGCACAGTTAAAATGTACACAACGCATTTCTTATAGGGAAAATCAAACTTTAACGACTTATATCTTCTTAGCTATCGGGTTTAGGACAAAATTTCAAAGAGTAAAAAGTTCTTAAAATTAAACGTAGAATTAAAATATGCCATAAAATACAGGGTGTTCCATAAGAAAAATCAAAGTTGTCCGCCATATTGGAAAATGGCGGTCATTTAGAGGAAAATTGAATTCATATTTTTAAATGTCTTAAAAAAGAAGGTGAAGTCCCCCATTTAAAGTTTTCTCAAAATCCAATATTTTCTGAGATACCAATGGAGGCTCAGTTAAGTTGGACACCCTGTATAGGAGACCCTATCTTAACCAAACCCTCTTTAATTAACTGATGATCGGATTAACCAAATCTGCTCGCCAAAAGTTATGAATCGTTTTAACCAACCCAGTTTTGGAAACGCTAGATCAACCGCAGATTTAGCGGTTGATCTAGCTCCACTCCCATCCCTGGCGAAATGAACAGGTCTTTTATTGTGTTGTTTTTAATCCTTTTTGGTTCTGATCAAGCAGAATTTATTATACTAACACTAAAAATAACACATGATTCATGATAGAATGTGAAATATCTCTTACTATATAACCTGCTTTCACATTACATAGAACAGCTTTGTATTGTGCTTTCACTATATTTACTTAGTGTATATGTTAATATTTTTAGTTATTATTACTGTAATAGCTAATGCAAACAGCTAAAGAGCTTTGATTCATGTGCTTCTACATTATTAAATTAATAGCTGCGATATCACTAGTTCCTTTACTCTGAAGAATTATTTGTATCCGTACATGTAGGATGCATTAGTTTTAACTGATCTTAAGATTATCTGATCAAGTTCTGGTACCAATAGGGTTGGTTAAGATAAGGTCTACTGTAATCTTAAGTTTAAATTAGCTAGGTAATCATGATATGATGAAGGTATGATGATGTCGAAAATATTTTCTCAACATTTATAAATAAATGGTGTATATTGAACAATATTTAGCAATATTGTTATAATGTTCTTGTGCAACAAAATATTTTCTAGACAATATTGTCCAACATTACCACGATATTGTCAGACAATATCGAGAAAGTATTAGCAAAAGGAAAATAAAACATTAACGTAACGTTATAATACCTACTGAAGATCACAAAATTGCTTGTATTTGATCAATTGACTCGAGTTGTTTATTTTCGTGAATATGAATGTTTGCATATTGTTCATTGTGTAATTATTGCCTAAAATGATATGATACAAGACATTTTACTTGATTTATTAGATTAATGTTTCAATTTTATTTGGACTTACAAATAAATAAGTTACATTTACAACAAGAATAAAAAAATGCTGAATGTAGAACATTATAGCATTAAGTAAATGTCAAATAACATATACATTTTGGCATTCACGTTTTCCCAAAACTATCACATAACTGTAAGAAATAACACAAATGAATGCTAGTAGATTCTTTTATTTACCATAATGATTAAAAAAAAACTCTTAAATTCACAAATGTGGCATTCAAAAAATTTACAAAAGAACTTTTAGTTGTTTACACAAGAACTAAAAACAACAAAGTTGAAGGCAAAAGCTCAAAAATGTTTAATAGTAACAAATGTTTTACGTTTGAGGGGATTCTAAAAGTGGACATATGCAAACATTCAGTCAACCTCAAACAATGACAAAAATTTAAAAAAATCACAAAATAATCATGTGTTAACCCTTAACACACTTCACCAGTTGCAAAAGAAAATATACAATTTAATTCAATATTACAATTTTATTCTTAATATTGCAATATAGAACAACATTTTTTAAATATTATTCAATCCAAACAAAGAGTATTTTCCCAACAATATAAATCAATATTGAAAGAATATTGTTTAAATTTTGTGACAATACATTTTTTATAATGTCTTAAATTAATATTGAGGAAATATTGAAACAGGGGCCTACATCTCCGTATTCATTCTGGTCTGAAAACACTAAAGTGATTTTGGCTTTTATTTGAGCCGTTGATTATCTAAATTCAACTAAGCGGAAAAGAGTTATGATTCTTCTAAGATCATACAATTTATTTGTTTCTGAACATTAAATTTACTAAGAACTTATATTTAATCTTCTAAGCTAGATACAAAGTAGATTTACGTCTTCAATTGCACATTAGTTCAACATATTTCGTTTGAGCTCCTGATCATTCAAATCAAATAAGGTTGAGGCGATTTATAAGACTTAAACTAAATTGAAATAAAACTTTTTTATAATATTTGGGTGAAAATAACTCTTTTTCACTCAGTCTGATTTAAATTTAAAATGGCTCAAATGGAAGCCAGAGATCACTTGAGTGTTTTAAGACCAGAACGAATACGGGGACGTATTTAGAACCCAAAATATAAATTTTTAAGTAAAATTTAATTTAGAATGAAAACATTTTCTGATGGATGCGGCTTCTAACTCATCTCTAACTGGTCGTATTTAAATTATCAGTATTAATTAAAATCATTAAATCAATTCATCTTTTAAGACCAAAACAACGTCATACTGTGATTAGAACCGGAGATTTAAGGAAAACAAAACAAAAAAATAGTTTAATTCGGCAACGCCCATATAAGGAAGTGTACCACCTATTTTATTTGCGCCCCAACAAATAAAATAGTTAAACTCCTCATCCAGTACATGATCATTTCCACTCTATAATTTAGATATACTGGAGTGGTAACACATGGCGTTGTAATTAAAACCAACAAAATTCAAATAAAATTGTATGCATTTTAAAAGATCAAGGTAGGATAATTCCGACACTGGTTTTAATCCTAAAACCTAAATTACACAACTTAATATAATTTCTTGGTAGGACCCAACATGTACTGTTTTAAATGTGAGTAAATCAGAAAAGTTTATGATAAGGTGAGGAATGGATATAAGAAAGGAAAAACGCAGCCATGAGGTGACTCGGAATCCCGATCGTGAAACCCTGCACAAAACAGGACAAAAGTCTTACTTCCCCAATAAATAAAAATTATATCTCGCTGGAAAGTTTAATACACGATCAACCAAATTAAATAACCCTTGAAAAACATTATGATTTAAAATTAATCTCAAAATCGACGGTTAAATCTTACCTCAGACAAGAGAGTAAATTGCATACGTCCTGTCGGTCCACCACCGCGCTCAGGAATGGAAAATTTCCCTTACGCGTCTAGCTCCACAAAGGTCAGTACATGTTGAGACCGAAACTTTCACTTTTACCCTCCTACCTGAGACAATTTCCACTAAAAACTTCTTTTTTTGTCAAAAATTTAAAATTTAAAACAAACGGTACATTTATCCCCCCTAAATCTTTTGACAAAAAAAATAACATCACTTAACACTAAAAACCTTACATCTACTTAAATCTAAAAATGTCCATCTTGACATACTCCTTAAAATGTCCAAGTCCATTTCCTTGATAACAGCAACACTTCACAAATGAACACCCAACTGTGCCATCCCTTCGCGGATAGACTATATCTGCCGGGCTCCGCGGCTCATCCTCTCGCAGACAGTCTGTAGTCCTTCCGCTGTGCCGCTGAAGTATTTTTAGGATGGGATAGGGAAGGAATTTGGAAAAATCCAAACAATCGATAACATTGAAATCTGGCAACACTGTATATCTCTTTTATAATATTCTAAAATACTGATGTTCAGTGTTTTACCGAGCGCGTACTAGGATACATCAAATTCAACTCTTCATCGTACATTTTATTTCTACATTTATTATGCGTTTATCTGTAAAATTATATCACGCTTTTGAAGATTTATTTGACTTTAGAGATTGTGCGAAACGTTATTCCAGTTTTCTCATTTAGTAATAATTTAATTAGTTTTCGAGTGTTAAAAAAATTTTTCATTCATTCAACCTTTCGTTCCCATTCAGTCATCATACATACTCGTGTTTGGTCCGTGTGTCGCGTGTCGTGTTTGTCGTGTGTTGTGTTCCGTGTATGGTCGTGAGTTTAGTGTATCCTGCGCAGGAATTAAAGTGATGTGCAGTAAAGTTTCAGTGCAGTAAAGTTTCACATTTAAGTGCAGTGCATTTAGTGTGGAGTACACGCATCGCAAAATCCCTTTTTTTTATTTATATGAGAAGTCATTCATAGCATGAAATCCTTTATGTTTTTTTTATAGTCTACAATTTACAAAAACAATTTCCCATTATTCTTTTTTTGTATCTACTAACAAACCAATTCACAAACAGTTTACTGAACTCACAGTATTTTAGTCACATCCAGTATTTATTTTTACCGTCATTACGGTTTTACAAACTCACAGTACATCTTGTACTTATTAATAACTTTCATAACTTGTACATTGCCTTTTTTTCCTTAAAATTGGAACACAGACATATACGTTACATTTCATTTTACCGGTAGTGTTATATATTTTTTTTTCGAGGCCTCATTTTTTTTTAAATTGTACAAAGCTAACTATCTTAAAAATACTTAATCTATCTATTTACATTGGTGTTATTTTTGATTGTTCTTGGCTTTTACCTAACTTAAGTTGACTTATATGAGCCTTTTTTACAACTGTACTGTCATTTTCAGATTGAATTATAACAGACACTGGACTGAGAAAATACAAAATTTTGTACGGACCAGTAAACCTAAAGTCCATTTTCCTCTGGTAACCGCCTACTTTGTTACTGAGCCTCTGGTTCTCTAGATAAACTTTGGATCCTACAACAAACGGATGTTTCACTCTATCCTCTCTGTACCTTTCCCTGTTTTTATTCCTACTTATCGATCTTTTACAATTTTTAATAGCTCTATCGAAATTTCTTTTAACATCTGATTTATTCTGGTTAACGTCCAATAAATCTCCTATTTTCCAGATATTACTTAAACTATGATTCGGTTTGTGTTTAAACATTAAGTCAAAACTGGTAAACTTGGTTGTTTCATTTATTGCTATATTGAGACTGATTTGCATAAACTTAACACTTTCACACCACCTATTTTGGCAATAGTTGTAACAAGCCCTAATTTGATTTTTGACATCTCTCAAATATCTTTCCACCTTATTACTACTTGGTCTGTACGGTACAATTTTATAATGCTTTATTGCATACTTGAACATAAATTTCTTAAACTCTATACTTTTAAAACATGAACCGTTATCAGATATCAACCTCTTACAAGAGCCAAAATTAGTAAAAATTACCTCCTCTACCTTTCGAATTACAGTTTTTGCTTGTATATTTCTAACTGGAATAAACCAAACATATTTTGTGAAATCATCTAGAGCAATGATTATGTGTTGATTACCATATTTTGATCTAATCAGAGGACCTGCTGTGTCTATACACAACGTGTCCATTGGTTCCCTAGCTTGCCCTGAAATTAATTCGCCTTCAAATTTCCTTTGATTTGGTTTTGTTTTTAAACATATTTCACAGTTTCTGACTTTGTCCCTAATTACCTGTACAAGATTTGGTCTATAAAAACACTCTGTGATTTTATTTAAAGTTCTAGTTTGACCTGGATGTCCACCGTAGTGGCTCACATGATAATAATTAAATAGTAAATCTAACAAACTTTCTGGAACATATATTTTTCCTTTTGAACGGGGGTTCTTTCTATACATCAATACCTGATTTTTAATGTAAAAGTTCTCCTTGTTTGTTTTATTTTTAATACTCCGTAAAATTTGTGAACATTCATTATCTAATTTCTGATGATCAGAAATTTGAGTATACGCTAAAGGAATATCAGTTAACATATTTACAATAGGAGTAACAACCTTGTTATTTACACATCTAAACTTTTTGCTATTCTTATCTCTTAACTCGGTTACTTTACAATCATCTTCGCTTACTTCTACTATCTCTATGTTACAAGGTTTCTCTGTATGAATCCTAGACAAAAAGTCTACTATTGGATTGAATCGTCCTTTAACGTGTATAACTTTAAATGGTAGACTTATAATTTGCTCGACCCATCTACTCAACTTGCCTAACTTACGGAAATGGCTCAATACCCAGGACAATGCATGGTTGTCTGTTATTAAGTAAAAGGGCTGCAGCTCTAAAAATATGTAAAATCGTTTAATACTTAAAACTACTGAAAGAGCTTCCTTCTCATATATCGATAAGTTTCTCTCTCTTTCTGTGAACTTTTTACTATAATAGGCTATAGGGAGTTTATCTCCACTATCATTACATTGTAAAAGAGCTGAACCTGCTCCATACTCACTTGCGTCGGTCATTAAATAAAAGGGTTTGCTAAAATCAGGAATCATCAAAACGGGTGGGTTTACAATAGTTTCTTTTAATTTAAGAAAACTAACATTACATTCCTCTGTCTACTTAAATTTTATTCTTTTCTTTCTCAACTCATTGAGAGGAGCAGCTATTGTGGCATAATCTTTAATATACTTTGAGAAATAAGACACCATTCCGATAAACGTCCCTACTTCTTTAGCTGTTTTTGGTGTTTGGAAATTCCTTATGGCCTCTGTCCTGCTTGGGTCTATTTTAATACTATTCTTAGAAATAATATTTCCTAAATAACTTATTTCTTTATGGAACAATTTTATCTTCGAAGGATTGACAGTTAAGTTATTTTTACTTAAACGCTCTATTACTTCTGACAAATGTTTCAAATGATCCTCTTTTGACTTAGAGTAAATAAGTATGTCGTGTACAAAATTTAACATGTATTCAAATTTAATATCTCTAAAAATGTTATCTAAATAAGCACTTAAAAGACCTGATCCTACATGCATTCCAAATGGTACACGTGTATCTTCAAATAGAGAGACACCAGTACTAAAAGCTGTGATATGTCTACTTCTTTCTGTAAGAGGAATCTGTAAAAACGAGTTACTTAGATCTATCACACTAAAGTATTCTGCGTTCTGTAAATAATGAAAATTATCCTCCAAATTACCCAATGGGTGGTTTACTCGTACAATCTTTTGGTTCAATTTAGCATAATTGATTACAAGGCGACTACTGTTATCAGATTTACCTATTAGAAAGCTAGGAGAAGAATATTGGCTTATTGAAGGTCTGATAATGCCCTGACTTAACAAATCATTTGATATTCGTTTCATTTCTGGCATTTTTGCAGGTGAAATTGGATAAGGTTTCTCGTTAACTATTTCATCATCCTTTAGTTTAATATCAAACTCAAAATTTAATGCCTTACCTATTTTAGTTGTAAAGACATTTGGGTACTTATTAACTAAAGCATCAACTTGTTCTCTCATATCGTTACATCCTATATCTATGGTAGACCTTTGTTCTACAGTATTTAAACTTGATAAGTCCACACGTTGATTACTAGACAGAGATAATTCAATTTTTACTTGTGGACGAAAATTGAAATAACATATGTTTTTACTTAGATCAATTATTAACCCTGTTTCTCTTATAAAACCACTGCCCAAAACAATATCCCAGGCCAAATCTTTTAATATCGAAAACTTAACATACCATGAAAATCCTTTAATTTTAATTTTAACAACACACGTTCCCAATATTGAAATAACCTTGTTATTCGCAGAATAACATTGTGACATATTACTAAAGTGTTGTCGAACTAGCTTTGCTTCCTATAATTTGCCAAACATTTGATCACTGATCGCATTAATTGAAGCGCCTGAATCCAACAACGCCTTTTTTCGCATTACACAACTGTTTTGATCATTAAGTATTACTGAAACTGCAGGTAAATTAGAACATGTAACCTTATTATCTAACATATTTAACCTTTTTAACATCCTGGTTTGCTGTCTTTTAATTTTTATTCTATCCCTCCTACTTAATTTTCTATTTTGTTTGTTTTCACTGTTCAACATTTCTTGGCTTACATTAACACTGTTTACACGGGAAAATTTTTCTTTTAACTTTACATTATTTACATTAGACAAAGATAATGGTATTTTCATTGCACGAGAAAAATTTTCCCAACTTCTTAGTTTTTTTGATTAGGTTTTCTATAACACTGTTTTGCTACATGACCCGCACGATTACAATTGTAACATCTTTTTACATTATTGTCAACCCTAGCTGATTGATTACTATACTGATTACGGTTTGACATGTGACTATGTCTCAAAAAGTTACTGTACTCTACACTCTGGTTATGAATACAAGCAATTTCTAACTCAGATAGCTTACTTATGTTTCCTACTAACGCTAAATTCGCCCTACATCTCTGATTAATTCCTGCCTTTAACAAATCCAACAGGTCTTGCTCGGAATAATTACAATTTAAAATACTAGCATACTCCTTTATGCTATCTATATACAATGGTAAGGGTTCTTCACCATCCTGTGGTCTACTCACATACTGCTTAAAAAGATTTTCTTTTAAGTTTATTGGAACAAAACACCTTAAAATTTCTCTCTTTAAACATTCCAAACCACTATCTTTATTCGATAACATGACATTTTGCAATGGGTTCACTGTCTTAGGAATAAACATTTCTATGATTTGCCTATCTGATAAATTGGTCTCCCTACTTACTTTAAATAACATTTAAAGTAACTAGCTTGTAATTCTAACAAATCATTTACTGCGTACCCATTAGTTACTTTTACATCTTTCAAGTACTGTTCCATTGGATTAGGCAATTTTTGATAAATATTTATGTCGAAAGGAGGCTGATTCTGTGTAACAGGAACATTTGCAGAGGCCAATTCATTACTTTGAGCTACATTAACTAGGCCTACTTCTTTAGATTGCTTCGGAACAGGTTTTGTTTCTACAAACACATCTGGCAAATTTTCCTTCTCAATATTACTTTCGCTAAGCTTTCTTACCGTAGTATTTATTAATTCCCTATCGAACTCTATTCGCTTAATTTCATCAATTTGTAAATTTAACTGCTTAGCTAACTCTTCACATTTCTGTTTCTCAGCATCAGTCATCTTAAACTGTATTAAATTATTTAATCTCGTTTTACAATGTTCAATTTTAGCTTGTAATCTAGCTACATGTGTAGGCCTACTCTCGGCTGTTAATTCTGACACTTTCTCTTGATTTAACTCTAACTTTGTTTGGATCGCTTCTAGTTCCCCGTTAATAGTGATTTTATTTTGTAAGTTTTTGCATAATGCAGGTACATTATTTTCTAGACATTTCCTTAAAAGCTTTCTTAATTCATCTACTAACATTTTGTCAGACACATTTTGGTTTCTAAGCTGAAGTTCGTATAATAACTCATCTTTTATTAATAAATCAACCTTCAAACTACTCATTTTATCAATTAAATGATTACTAGTAAATTCAAACAATCAGTTTAATACATTCTAATTTCAAATCCTCTCTATTTAAAAAAAAGTAACAAAGGCTTTAGAATTTTTATAGCAGAGTTGCGCAATATGTGTACCACCTATTTTATTTGCGCCCCAACAAATAAAATAGTTAAACTCCTCATCCAGTACATGATAATTTTCACTCTATAATTTAGATATACTGGAGTGGTAACACATGGCGTTGTAATTAAAACCAACAAAATTCAAATAAAATTGTATGTATTTTAAAAGATCAAGGTAGGATAATTCCGACACTGGTTTTAATCCTAAAACCTAAATTACACAACTTAATATAATTTCTTGGTAGGACCCAACATGTACTGTTTTAAATGTGAGTAAATCAGAAAAGTTTATAATAAGGTGAGGAATGGATATAAGAAAGGAAAAACGCAGCCATGAGGTGACTCGGAACCCCGATCGTGAAACCCTGCACAAAATCTCTTACTTCCCCAATAAATAAAAATTATATCTCGCTGGAAAGTTTAATACACGATCAACCAAATTAAATAACCCTTGAAAAACATTATGATTTAAAATTAATCTCAAAATCGACGGTTAAATCTTACCTCAGACAAGAGAGTAAATTGCATACGTCCTGTCGGTCCACCACCTCGCTCAGGAATGGAAAATTTCCCTTACGCGTCTAGCTCCACAAAGGTCAGTACATGTTGAGACCGAAACTTTCACTTTTACCCTCCTACCTGAAACAATTTCCACTAAAAACTTCTTTTTTTGTCAAAAATTTAAAATTTAAAACAAACGGTACAGAAGCACAGGGAAGAATTTATAATGCAGTATATCTCGAGAACAAATCAATATTTTCAAAAATGGATTTCGGCATTGTAATCGGAGTGAAAATATTGGCCGTAATGATGCGTCACAGCACCTCATTTATATTTAAAAAATATCTTGTATCCAGTGTGGTGGCTAAAAAGTGGGGTATCGGATTTGTACCATCGTATTTGAACCCCTCACAAAAAAGACCCCTTGCACACGCTCCGATTGTTATCGGTCCGGAAAATATCGGAACTTCACATTCCAATAGTGGCGGCCGGTGGAGAATGGAAGCTTGCACACGGTCCGTCCACCATCCGATCCGGCACGATTGCCGGATAGCAGCCGGACGCTGCCACTGTAGACAGCCGGCGCCGGACCGGCACCGGAAAGACAGTGGCGCATGGGACTATACGGAGGCTTACACACCTGCCGGTGATCTCCGTTCCGGCGACAGTTCAAATTCAACATATAATTTCATTATAATTAATTGATTGAAGTGTGTTTAAGTTTTTTTGAAGTTTTATATTCCACGTTTGACTTGTAAAAAGTTTCTTTAACCGCCTTTGAATAGACATACATTGTTTAATAACTTCAATTGGTTATAAGTTAAAAGATAGTCAAGTTCGACATTAATTCCAAGGTAATGTTTTTTAGATTTACTGCTCCAAGATAATAGAGGGCACGAATTTTACATATTTCTCTCAAAATTCTTATTATATTATTTTTAATTATATACTAATTAGCAGTTGCCCAGTGAATAACTGTCTTAGTGGTTGAAAGACATATATACCGGTATTCACACAAACAACCATACTCTCACATTTATAATATTAGTAAGATAAACAGCTTAAGTGAGTAAAATATTTGTCTATTTCCTTAATTGAACTGGATTGGTGATGAGTATGTATGGATTTTGACTAATTATAAAATATACTAATCTAAAGAACTCTGAAATAACAAACTAAGTTAAGGGAAACATTGTTACCTACCATAAACTAATAAATATAAATTTAAAATAAATGTATTAATCTGTTTAACTGTGATGTGTATTTATTTTTTAATATAAACGACTTAAAAGCATATAATTTAAAAGGATTTGATTATTCCCAAAGTAAAAAAACGACTGAATTTTTTAAGAAGTAGTTTGATGAGTCCCGCCATATTCTGATAACAAAGGAATACTCACACAGCTTCATCACTTTTGTCCCAAACAATCTATCTACTATCTATCTATGTAGCGAAATTTTTGCATAGCAGTTGTGAGCGTTTGGAAAGTCGCAGGGATGGGGGAGGGCTGAAATTAAAGGTCTTGATCCCAGGGACTCGGGAAAAATACTGGAATGTTTTGAAATTCGTCAGGAAACGAAAAATAACCAAAAGTATCTACCATTTAAAAAGCATTCATAAGGCAGGCACACGGCAATCGAGCAGCCGGTCCGATTAAATCCGGATAGTGTGCAAACGACGCTTGCCCGGTACAAATCGGACCGATATTTACCGGTCCGACACAAATCGGAGCGTGTGCAACCGCCCAAACGCTTCATCATTTTGACGTCACAGGAGGCGGGGCCTAAATCGCACGAGAAACAGCCCGCGACTGGAAATGTACCCCCCAAGACACTATTAAATCATCAACACCTAATTGGTTTGAAATTAATTTATTTTCCTTGAGTCTGACCCCGGAATTTTACCCCCCGGATTTGTACCCCCAGTGGCCATATCCAACGGAATACCTGTCCATAAACGTGAAACATATGTAATCAAACTAACAAATTTTTATGAGATTAGATATTCAAAACAATCTTTTATCCAATACTGTATTACTGACAGATTGTCTAGCCTACTTAATGATGAATAAGACTACACAATCTTCTATATATTAATACACAAGCGGTTTTCTTTTCACAGTCCAACCGCAATAACGGCTGGGCGGATTTTAACGTTTGAGGTGTCAAATTAAAGGGGTTTTTATGTAGATTTGTCAACAAGTCTCAGAATTTAAATAGGCTTCACTTAAGTACAGTAAAGGGCTGAAGTTTCGGAATAGTGGCGCTATTCATCGACATTTGAGCCAGCTCAGTTCACTTTGTTTACAAACTGAACATATGGTTTCGAGAAGTAGTGAGTCGGTGGCGCAGTTGGTAGCGCACTCGGCCCCGGTTCTGTGGCGGCAGCGTCGCAGGATCGAGTCCCGAAGATGTCGCATACTTTTATCAGTACTGTTCATCCTTGTACTGTACCGGCTCACTCCTTGGGTTTGCTTGATAACTTCCACGCACAGGCCTAAGGCCCATGTGGGGGGGCAAATGCAAGGTAAAAAGAGGCCGCCACCCTCTTTAAAAAAAAAGAAAAAAAGAAAAAAGCTCTGAAATAGTTCTACAGGTAAACCACAGATTTCAGCACTTATTATTATGAATTATTTTTAATTATTTTTTCGAAAAGAGCAGTTTTTATTTTTTACAGCTGCTTTGGCTTTGTTTTCAACAGTTTTCTTTTTTAGCGAATTTCCCCTATAGGGAAGAAGCTGTTACGGTAGTACTCATGGTAAGACATAAGCCCGAGACCATGATAACTTTTCGTTTTGAGGCCCCCAGAAGCAAAAAACACCATCCGATCATTTTCATATATATATATATATATATATATATAGATCGCACTATCATTGTGGCGACTTTACACAACACCTACAGTATGACAACCGCCTCGAGGAGTTATGTATATTTAGATTGTTATGTAGAAATACTCTAACTTACACTCAAGAAACAACATTATCAACTCACAATTCAAGTTTTTTTGTTACCTGTAAGGAAACCACAGAGACATCATTGTGACGACTTTACATGCAACAAACAAAATGGCATCCAGTAATATACATTACATTAAACTATCGTTGTGAACCCCATTCAAAATATTTACCATCACTGTGGCGACATACAGCGTTGCCAGTTTTCACTCTAGCCTTTATACATGAATAAACTGTTCACTGAGGCAAAATGACGACCTGCCATTCCACTATCACTGAGGCATTCTGTTTTTTTCTAATTCAGTAAAAGGGAATAGGATTATTTGCTTATCCTCCACAAATTCCTATTAAACGTTAGCCTTGAAATCTTTAGTACTAAATTGTTTATTTCATCACGCGTCATGCAAGTGACCTATTCTGGGGCAAAATGACGGAGTTTAACATGGAAACAGTAGATCTCAAGGCCCGAAATGGGACTTTGGTGACGAATAGAGACCAAATGCCAAACTGGAATAGCTGAAGCTTTGCTACAATTAAAGGTTTTGAGGTTATGCGAAGCAATCTTATTAAGGAGTAAGAAGCAGCCAACTAAAATTCCGAACTGTTGACCGCAAACTTTACGAGATAAACTCATTGTTTTAGGAGAAAAACTTAAAAAAAATTGATAAAAATTAAATTTGAAAAATAAAAATATTTAGAATTGATCATCTTTGAAAGTTTTATTCTGCATTAAGTTCTAGAGATTAAATTTCCCTTACTTTCTTGTAAGTTCGTACCATTTCTGTGGTCGCTCTCCACAGTACGGGGCCCAAAGTGCGCAGCCTAGCTAAAGTCAAGCTTGCAGAGCTTCATGGTAGTTCAATGATTAGGCTATATGAGATATTCTACGATTACATTAAAATTACAAACTGATTAAAAGTATAAATAAATTGCAATTTAAAAATAAATTCCATTATTTAAGATTTCTCATTGCTTGGCTCCCTCACAATTTTTTTCACCCGCCTCAATAGTGTACCCAGCAAAGGCCTGTCCTAGAAGGTTAAATAAGAAAATATCATATGCTTCTAAGAATTAAAGGAATTTGAAATTAATAGAGAGGCCTCGTATGTCAGGCTTGAGTAATTTCATGAAAGCTGAGTTTCTCGGCACATGATCCCAACACGGTTAAGATGGATCAGAAACTAACGATGAAATTTGGTTTATAACTAACATATAGTGGCAGATTTAGGAGGGGGGGGGCTATAGGGGCTGCAGCCCAGATCAACAAATTTTCAGAGGCGGCAGATAAAAAAAAATTAACAGCAACAATGAATTCATAATACATTGTTACAAAAAACAATCACTTGGAAAACAAACTTGTGGTACAGGAGGATTAGCTTACAATGCCATCCTCCTGTTAAAATGGTGAACGGGCTGTTAAAATGGTGTTTATGCCTGAAGTAGAACGGCAGCAACGGTAATCACTGATCGCACCGCGCCCGCCGTCCTCCGTCCTGTCCCGAGGACGACGCGACTCGATCCGGCCAAGGCGGCAGGCACGAATTAACCAAGTCCAATAATACAAATAAAAATTCTTTATAAGACATTTTTTTATTAGAATTTCATCATAAACTATTTTTTGATTAAATGTAATCGTAATACAGTAATTCTTTATATTATGTAGCCTAGAAATTATATTTTTAAATTTATTCAATCGGTATTATTTTATATCGTATTCCATTTTTCTATGATTGACTAGAGTTTATGTTTAAAAGCTAGGCTTAAGTCAAGATACAACAAAGAAATAATGTATGGTATTTCGTTTTTCAATTTATGCGACGATGGCGATCTGTGATCGCGTTACAAAACTGAAATGTGTTGAGGAAGGGTTTACAATTTCTCTTTATTTCTTTTCTACATAGCCTATTACGCAGCTACTTTTAACATATTATTCAAATTTTTGTTTGTCTTTAGTATCACACGATCTCGATCTTGCCGGAAGTCCGTACGGAAGTCCGGACGGCAAATTTCCAAATCCACCCCTGGTTACACAAATACATATCATTGCAAGCTTCGATACTACTCAAACATCTGGCCACTTCCATTTAGGAAAGTGAAAAGTCGTTTAAGTAGCGTTAAGCTTGCAAGGGTATGGATTGACAGAGAATGGATGAAAAATGTACCAAAAGTACGTTCAAATATAAAGCTAAGGTTATATACCTAATCTCTTACAAAATTCTGGTCATCTTACTCTCGAGGGTAACTATGAGAATAATAATAGATGATACACGGCAGATTTTCAGTGTATCTGGCAAAATTTAAAAAGTATCTGGTTACTGAGGGAACACTCTTGATAGCTCCCAATGAAACTTATGTATATTCAGTTTTTCTACAGGAGCGTTTGTCGAATTATAATTTACTAAAGTTTAAACACGCATTATTAATGGGCTTAAAAGTGAACCAAGTGTCTGAAAATGAGTGATGTAATTCATTCCGAACATTATTCCGAAGATAAGAAAAAAAATGTAGCTATTTTCTTTATTATTTTACTTGCCATCATACCATTGCAAGCTTCAATTACTTAAACATCAGTTCACTTTCCTGTATTAAAAAAAAATACCAGCTCTTTAAGTTATATGTTGAAGCTTGCAACTATACGAATTTCTGTAAATCAGCCAAATTGAAGAAGATTCGAATATCAAAATCACTGATTCTTCTTACCTTTGTAGGGAACATTGTCCAAAGAAACTATCAGATTTTAACGAAGGTCTGGCGGTCATGGCTGTTTGATTAAAACATTCATCGCTATAATTATAATTTATATGGTACTTCACTCAATATTAAATCATTTATACGTGATCTGGGCATTGTCTTCAATTTGAAATGTAAGTTCAAGGTAATTATAGACTCCATCTGTAAGAGTAACGTTCTGGTTTTTTATTAGGCGATCAGGAAATTTTGTAAAAAATATAAATTCAATAAAACCTTTTAATGTTTCAGTAATACAATATAGGCTAGAGGCTGCTTCGGTGATGGTATTTCCATCGTAAGTAACAAATTAAAAATAGTGAAACTGTTCAAAAACTCAGGTCCCGGTCCCACAAGCTGTTCATCCCCCAATTTTCTCGCACTGACGTTGGTGTCAAAACTTCTCTCAATACGTAAAACTTGATCACAGATAGCTGTGTTGAAATTGTATAATAGACTTTCATTAATTGATAATTTAGATATTTTTTGTTCATCTGTCAAGACTTTCCGTTCAGTTGCAAAAGAATAAGTAAACTCTGTAATGTAATAATTCCTCGTTAATGTTCTGTTTGGAAAAAATATCAAATTAAAAAGTATTATTAATGTTTTTGTTGAATTTATATAATTATTGTAAATTATACTTGATTTACCTTGACATAAATTATTGTTAGCATTTCTTAGGTAGTGTTTTCTTGGATTAGTTAAGCATGTTTAAGATTGCAAGAAACGTTGTAAGACTAGAACCCCATCGGTTTAGTCTCGTTTAAGTCAGACCCATCCCCCCCTCACCTCATTTAGCCAACACTCAGAAAGAAAACCTATAATATTTAAAAGCGTATTAAATGAATGTAAATTAACCAGCATATTATTAAAGTTACTTATTTCTATATTACTATAACATATTAAGCTATCGGTAGAATTAGTATTTCCCAAACCAAAAAAGACGAATATTGTTCATCAGCATTTAGCTCAATATGTTGACTCTGAGAATGATATTGACGTCGCAGTTTCCAAAACAATCACCGTCCTCCATGTACGTACTGCCCGGTAGAAAAAATCTAAATTACAATAACTTCAACTGAAACCAATTTATTTTTCAACTTATTTTATAACTTTCTGTTATATATTTTATAACTTTCTGTTATTTATTTTATAACTTTCTTTTATATATTTTATAAATTTGTGTTATTAAAATGACGTTTTAACCAAATAATTTACTGCTTTCAAAAGTTATGCATTTTAATGCTTAACACTCCCCGCTATGTTCCCCTCCCTTCGTTTTCGACCACCCGGAAAGTAGGCGAAATAACTTCTTTAGTATCACCACAGTCCACTTTACAATAATCAGCAAAAATACCGCGTAATGCTCTCATGCATGCTCAAAACCCTCAGCTCCTAGAACCGAGGGATATACGCGTCCGGGAGAACCAGTGTTGCCAAGTTTTCCGGTCGCAGTATTACACCAAATGCCGTATATTGAAATATACACTCAGCGACACTAGCGCACCCACGGTCATTACATGAACTATTAATATACGTTTTCGGCGCAATATGACGACCAAAATAAAATTTCTAAGTCATCCCCATACGTATCTGCAGGTCAAAAGGAGATGAAATAACCCAAGTGTGCATATGACGACCATATACGGTCGTCATAAGCACCGGTCGCCACTTTGCATACACTTTTCCTCATGTACGGTTGCCACAATGATAGTTGGGTGAACATATATATATATATATATATATATATATATATATATATATATATATATATATATATATATATGTGTGTGTGTGTGTGTGTGTGTGTGTGTGTGTGTGTGTGTGTGTGTGTCTTTAAGCACGATAAATCGTGTAAAAATGGTCCGATCGTAATGAAATTTGGCATCATGGATGTGTAAAGTAGTAATTATTCGGACGAGTTCGTAAACCAGCCCGATCGGACTACCGGAAGGGGGGGGAAAGGGGGGTAAACCCCCCAAAAATGGGTTTTTTGAATTTTTTACATAGGAAAATAAAACAAATCCAATTTTGGTTGGCACCATTGAATTCAGCTCAAAAAACAAACAATTTAGTATTTTGAATTACTGCTCTATGTCCGTTAGTTACCGAGATATTGAAAGTGGTGAACACAGTACTTAAGGGGTTGGACTTAAGAATTTGATCTCCGGGGGTAAAAATCCGGGGTAGGACTTGAGGATTTGGCCACGGGGGGTACAAATCCGGGTAGGACTTAAGGATTTGACCACGGGAGGTACAAATCCGGGGGGTACATTCCGGGATCAGACTTAAGAATTCGACCACGGGGGGTACAAATCCGGGGGGTACAATTCCGGGGTCAGACTTAAGGAAAGTAATTTAATTTCAAACCAATTAGGTATTGATGATTTAATAATGTATTGGGTACATTTCCAGTCGCGGGCTGCTTCTCGAGCGATTTAGGCCCCGCCTCCTGTGACATCAAAATGACGTAGCGTTTTTTGTGGGGGGTACAAATCCGCTACCCCCGTTTGGATACCATGATAAATAACTACAATTTTTCCAATATCTGTTTCTGTATTTTTGGCCCTGTGAACTTTGACCTTAAATATTCAAAGTTGCCCAAGGATGCCACTCTGGCATCTGCTATATTCTTGTTCAGTACACCAAATAGTACTATAATCAATCATAAAATTTGAGTCGGGCCCTAGTTCAAGGATCATGCCTAATTTCTTATTTTTCGACTGGAGTATATTTATTGTGATTTTTTAGGAACTAACTAGCATATATTTTGTTTACATTTTGCAGTCATGCGATCTACCCTAATGAGCCCCAAGTATAATCTTCCACTTCTTGGATAATAGTGAAATAACTCATTAACAGAGATGTTGTTTTATGTCCCTGTGAGTCAATTAAAAGTTCCTCCTTGATATTTCGACTGAAATTCAACGTTCTGTTCTTAAAACCCCTTAATTACTTTAGGCTCTCAATTACGACCCACTAGTGACTAACAATCTTCAGTTCGCATTCAAGCTTGATGAGCTGCAGATGACTCTGATACCGTTCTCTCTCTTGAGAAGAGTTTCTAGAGAAAGTTCTTTTTTTATTGAATAGAACATACGATACTTTCTATTATTGGATTTCATGACATTATTGATGATAACAATCTGTGTTCATCTTTTTAATTATTTGGTTGCCAATAAATGTAATTTTTGAATGACATGTCCCATTGGTTGTTCTGGGCATGAATATATGAAGATAAGTCTAATTATTTTTTGTTACACTATCAATAAGCACCTGGTGGACGGAGCATTGCTCGCTGATATTTCGTTGATATTGCATGATGTTATTTAATCAATCCCCATATTCACTTTATATTTGGCTGAGTTTGTAATCAGCTGATACAATTATACCTTGTTTATATTTTCCTTGTTTACTTTGTTTCTAGCATGGCAACTCGAACGGCTCAATGCTAAATTTAAAATTAATACATCTACATAATTAGATTTTTTTTCTGGCCAAGTAACTGCATATAACAGATTTTTCCAGAAGTATGTTATTTCCAGACTTTGAGGGAAATCCTCAGAGCCGTTTTTGAGATAAAGAATATTTGTGCTTTACGTGGATCATAAATAATGAATTATGAGTGTGAAACTGTATTAAAAGTGATATTGGGGGTTTTTAGATACAGCTCCCATCAAGTGACTAATCATTTTGAAGGGCTTAATGAAAGAAAAAAATGCTGCAAACCAGTAACTCAAATAATTAAATGTTAAAAGTTAAAACTTAAATGTTAATCTTAAATAATTAAATTAATTAAATGTTCAAGTTTCTGTAACTCTCTGGTCAATGTCAGCTGATCGCACTAATGCCCCTGCCACGACCTATAGACTGCCACGGGCCAAACGAACTATATTTCTTAATTAGAAACGGAGATATAAGAAAAGTAATCCTACAAAATATTGAAAAGGCGAAACATCAATCAGAAATATATAGGGATAAACGTCTATTTAATCATATATAAGTATCTTTTTGCGAATCAAAATGTTCAAAAACTGATTTCAATATCAATTAGCCTAAAAATCTAGCTTGTAACAATGCTCCTGGTCACCATATTTACAATTTAAAAAATACAATGTGGCGAATTCAAGATAGCGGCCAAAAATGAGTTTCCTGAAAAAATCAAGAGTTACCACCCTCCAATGATAAACCATTGTTCCTAGTCAACATAAAAATACCCCCGTTGCAGCAGACCTGCATACTCAGCGAATTTCAAATGCAAAACAATATATTTTAATCCAACATAGCGAGATTTGACATGTTTTGGTAAGCTCCATAAGAATAACATGGTGAATGAGTATGCAGGTCTGATGCTACAGGTATATTAAAACTGGATGGTTATAATTCAATATTTAGTAGATCTGAACTAAAAGAAGCTATTTACCAAGTTTTATCAAGATATGTTGAGAAATAACCGAGATATAGAATTTTACTTATTTCCCATAAGGTTAACATTGGGACAACGTACTGTGTTTACCACTTTCAATATCTCGGTAACCAATGGACAAAGAGCAGTGATTCAAAGAAAAGAAGCCTTGGCAGCACGAGTTTCATGCAGCATCGTTTGATAGCGGCGAGAACATTTGTGTCATGTGGATGTCGAAGTATAGAATCTAAGTGTATGCCCTGTTGAGAGACAGTTAAGACATGCTTGTTTACTTTTTATAAAATCATTGCGTTGAGTTGGAGACATTTCCCAAAACTTAGGGCATCTATAAATTACATAATTTTTATTGCAAAACAAACCAATTTGAGCTTATACACTAGCGGCGTATACATCTCAGGGCCTAGGCGATAGTAGTTTAACTGAGCCTTGGCTCTTATGCTTATATTTGTAGTATGTGGTGACCTCGATAAAGACTGAGGTCTATCAGTGATAGAGGAAGCCTCAAGCGATTTGCAACGGTCTTTAAGAAAATATAATAGTTGATCAAGAGTACGAAATTCTGCAGCGGAGTATTTCCTCTCAAACAATTTGTTTAACCTCTTGCGATTTGCAAGATTTATCAAGCACTTCATATTATGGTCGAGAATATACAAAACAATTTAATTCGTGTTTGAACGATATTTTTTACTACATGTATTCGTTTATTTGGCAGTATCTGAAAAATAAAAAAAGTAAAGATTACTTTTCTATAGTAAACATTTTCTCTGCAGTAAATGTAGTAATGAATTTTCGTAGGTGACAAACACATAACTAAAACAGGTTACTTCGTAGTACAGTAGTGTAGTACAAATTAAATTTCAAAACTTAGAGAAAATTGTAATGGCTTCATGACTTGAAAGAGACCCAACATCACATAGGATGAACACTGTGAGACTTTTCTTTCGATCCCCTTATTATTATTAGTATTATCATTAAAAAATTTAATTGAAAACATCAAGCAAGCTAAGTAAATGAGAACATCAGGTTTAAGAAGTACAGAATTAAAAAACTTAATAACAGTAAGTTTTCCGTTTTAATTTATTTTTATTTTGAATTCCCTCACTTCTGATTTTCTTTATGATGGAAGAGCAGAGTTACATGTTTGAAGAACTGTTCTTAACATAAAATTAATTCCCTTGCTTTAAGTATGGGAACACAACAAAGGTAAACAATGCTGTGACGGTATTAGACATCACAAATACTGTTTATTGATCTTATTCAGTTGCTGTTTGCAAATGGATGAATTGAAGAATGTACATTATACATACAGTATACCTACACAATCAATACATTATACCTACAATATACCTGAAGGTACAATATAACTACACAATCGTAGAAAAAGAATGCAAATGAATTAATTTTCGATTTACACCGTATAGTTCCTGGACTCAAACGAGCATTTTGATCGTTGTTGCTATCTGTAAATATTACTTTAATAGTTCTCAGTGATTCTATTTCTAATAATAATGACAATAGTAGTAATTGTTGTAATTTAATCATAATCATTAAACTTATTATTTTCAAATAAAACCCATACATTTGTAAAACATACACAATTGTAGTAACACTGAACTAAAAAACTGTGTTGCACAAAAAGGTTAATTTGAAATTATAATTATACTATGAACTTTTACATGAGCTGTATTTTCCAACCAATATACAACCATGTAGCTTTTATCCAGAAAAAAACTGTGCAAACAGCATAAAAAAAGAGAATAAGCCTGTTGTATGTTCTAGGTACATACAATGCTAATTTCAGTGGCGATTACCACAACAACATTAACATCCTTTTGATGAATAGACTGACCTTGATGTATTACTAGCTATGATGGTCTCGCTCCGCTGGGAAAAAGTAAAGAAATATTTTTAAATAAAAACAAATGCATCAGCTGTTTAACCATTCTCTTTATATTTGTGACCTTAGGAAACATTTGATCAAAAAACTATTCCGGGAATTTTTTTAACGAAACCTTTCTTTCAAGGACAGGGTTGATGGGGGTCAGGCTTAGGGGTTTCTCAAAAGTCACGGGTATTGTTTGGGCTTTACCCCATATTTATATTTACTCTCATAATTATTCAACATGTTTTCAATTCTATAGTACGTAGCAGTAACAAATACCCCCGTTGCAGCAGACCTGCATACTCAGCGAATTTCAAATGCAAAACAACGTATTTCAATCCAACATAGCGAGATTTGACATGTTTTGGTAAGCTCCATAAGAATAACATGGTGAATGAGTATGCAGGTCTGATGCTACAGGTATATTAAAACTGGATGGTTATAATTCAATATTTAGTAGATCTGAACTAAAAGAAGCTATTTACCAAGTTTTATCAAGATATGTTGAGAAATAACCGAGATATAGAATTTTACTTATTTCCCATAAGGTTAACATTGGGACAACGTACTGTGTTTACCACTTTCAATGTCTCGGTAACCAATGGACATAGAGCAGTGATTCAAAATACCAAATTGTTTGTTTTTTTGAGCTGAATTCAATGGTGCCAACAAAAATTCGATAAATTTTTTTTCTATGTGAAAAACTCAAAAAACCCATTTTTGGGGGGTTTATCCCTCTTTACCCCCCCCTTCCGGTGGTCCGACCGGGCTGGTTCACGAACTCGTCCGAATAATTACTACTTTACACGTCTGTGCCAAATTTCATTCCGATCGGACCATTTTTGCGAGCGCTATCGTGCTTACAGACACACACACACACACACACACACACACACACACACACACACACACACATATATATATTATATATATATATATATATATATATATATATATATATATATATATATATATATTTGAACGAATGGTGTTTTTTGCTTCAGGGGGTCCCAAAAAGAAAAGTTATCATGGTCTCGGGCTTAGGTCTTACCATGAGACCTACGGTAATAGCTTCTTCCCTATAGGGGAAATTCGCTAAAATTATTAAAAACAGTAACAAAAATAATTCAATTCCGATTTAAGAAAACTATTAGTATATCTCGTTATACGTTACAATTATTATTGCTTTATTAATAGAATGTTTATTACAAATGTCTTCATATGATTGTTTAAATAAATATGCGATCTTAAATTATCCGTAAATATTTCCATAAGAGTAGTTTATGTCGTAATTAAAAAAGAAATATTTACTATAATTTTCTTTTTCAAACGGAAGACTATTTCTAATTAGCAGGTCAAATGAAAATCCTCTTGGCTGTTCAGTTTCACAATGAAATTTAAAGTTTTCTTTCCAAACATCTTGATGGCAGAATACGTAATGGGGAAGGATAATGAATTGTTCTTATATTCCTTCCCCTACCTTGCTACCACTGGAGCGCTGTTCGGGTTGCATTAGTAACTCCTTCACCAATGTTATAGTTTTTAAATCATAAGAAACTTCCAAAACCCCCCGCCCAAAAAAAAAAAAACTAAAAAGAAATTCTCTTAATCATTTTTGGCATATATATATATATATATATATATATATATATATATATATATATACAGGGTTGGGCAAAAGTCTGGAATATATAAAATACCTTTTATGTTATTTTTCAGAAAGTGATGAAACTTTACATTTGTGCTCAGTTCTTCGTACGATGAGGGGACGGCCCACGTTGGAAGTCTTGAAATTCTTAAATGTAAGCATACCTCGAGTTATACCTCATTTTAAAGGTCTTAATTAGTAGATCACAATAGCACAAACCGCGCCTCAAAAGGTTGATCCAATCAGAAAAGATTTTAATGTTGGCCATTAAACTCAAGGCTAAATAAAATCTAAAATTAAAATCTTTGAGGAGCTGTAACTTCTGATTGAATCATCCCTTTGATGCGCGGTTTGCGCTGTTATGATCTACTAATTAAGACCTTTAAAATGAGGTATAACTCAAGGTATGCTTACCCTTAAGAATTTTCGGACTTCCATCACGGGTCGTCCCCTGGTCATGGGTAAATTTTTTTTAATACGTCTAATTATCCTTATCAATGAGAAATACATGTACCTAAGACTAAACTACATTGTTCCGAGTGCTTTATTAGTAATTAGACATTTTCCCCTGACTTGAGCCTTGGGTTTAATGGCCAACATTAAAGTCTTTGAGGAGCTGTAATTTCTGATTGGATCAACCTTTTGAGGCGCGGTTTGCGCTGTTGTGATCTATTAGTTAAGACCTTTAAAATGAGGTATAACCCGAGGTATGCTTACATTTAAGAATTTCAAGACTTCCAGCGTGGGCCGTCCCCTCATCGTGCGAAAAACTGAGAAAATACGCCAAAATATTCCTATTTGTACTAGATACACAACTGTAAAGTTTCATCACTTTCTGCAAAATGATATATGAGTTATTTTATATATTCCAGACTTTCGCCCAACTCTGTATATACAGTATTTAAAAAATGTATTGTTGAATCCTAAAAAGAGCTATATCTAAAAAATCATTCACGATGGTGGTTGAAAATGAACACTGCATCTAAATATAGTGAGTTTTGCCCAATATAATTTTAGGGTATTATCAAATTGAAAATATACAAAATATTTTACACATTTTTATTTATTGGTGATTAAATAAATAAGAGTTTAAACTCATAATAGTTATGTTTTTATAAGTTTAATTAAAAATAATAATTTCACCAAAAGTAAAAAAGTAGTGCTTTTATCTTCGATCAATGACAGCTGTCAAGACGGTTTTGTGACTTTCAGGTTTGACAGTCACTATCTTGCAGACAGTAAAACACTTAAACAACAATAAATTAAATGAAATACCTCTATTGCATTAGACCTGCACACTCTGCAAATTTCAAATGCATACAAACATTTTTTCAGTCCAGCATAGCGCTATATTACATGTTTTTGTAGTCTCCATAGAGTAAAATGGTGAAATGAGTACAGTATATAGGTTTACTGCAAAAGGTATGTTAAAATTGGGTAGTATAAATTCAATATTTTGAAGATATAAACTAAAAGAAACCATATTCCAAATTTTATCAAAATATGTCAAGAAATAAGGAAGATATAGACTTCCCGTAAGGAAAACATAAGGGAATGAGTATGCAGTCTTGCTGCCACGAGCAAAATAATAATAATAAATATCGGGGATTAGTAATAAACGTCATACCATATCTAGATAAATCCAAAAACCAAGTTTTATTACAATATGATGAGAAATAAGCGAGATATAGGGTTTTACTTATTTCCCATAAGGATAACACAGGGACAATGTACTGTGTTTACCGCTCTTAATGTCTCGATAACCAATGGGCAAAGAGCAATGATTCAAACAAATATTGCTAAATTTATTGTTTTTTCGAGCTGAATTAAATGGTGCTAACAAAAATGGATACCTTTTTTCTATGTAAAAAACTCAAAAAACCCTTAATCCCTCCTTCCGGTGGTCAGACAGGGCTGGTTTACGAACTCGTCCGGGTGACTACCACTTTACATGTTTGTACCAAATTTCATTAGGATAGGACCATATTTTTAGCTCTTAACATGAGTACTAGGTAATAGCTTCTTCCCTATAGAGGAAGTGCGCAAAAAATCTGTTTAAATTGGTCTACAAGTATTCAATTTACTATGAAGCGTGATTATAACGCAGCCTTCTCCCGTATCCTCCATTAGAATAACAAATGAGTATGCGGGTATTCTTCTACAGGTATAAAGAATTGGATTGTTTTTAGTCAATATTCAGTGCATCTCAATTATAAGAAGCCATATGTAAATGTTTATCAATATATTAAAAAAATAGGAAAATATAGAATAGGTATTATTTTTTTTAATAAGGATAATTTGAGAGAATAGATTGAAGTTTTTCCATATAACGTATATGTTAAGTTTAGAGTTTAGGTTATACGACTTTGGATTTGAAGTACATGGAGCCAAAAATTAGGTTTTGATAAAATATTTTGAAAATAAGCGGAATATCGAATTTTACTTCTTTCCCATAAGGACAACAAAGAGAAATTGAACTGAAATTGAAGAGAAATTGAGAAACTGAGTTTACCTCTTTCAATATCTCGGTAACCAATAGGCCTAGAACAATGATTCGAAGTACAAAATTGTTTGCTTTGTCAAGCAGAATTCAATGGTGCCAACAAATATTGCACTAATTTTATTTTTAAATGTAAAAATCTCAAAAAAACCATTTTTTGAATTTTATACCCGTTTACCTCCCCCCCCCTTCCGATTAAGCCGGTTATCGAACTCGATACCACTTTTCACGTCTGTACCACCACTTTACGTCTATATTACCACTTTACCCGTCTGTACCTAAATTCATTAAGATCGGCCCATAATTACGGCTGCTATCGTTTTAACAGAGTTATAGCCATACAATGTTCAGCCATCTGCTAAAAACTTAAAATACAGTTACTTTGTGAAAATTTACTCTCCGCTTTTAAATAAAAAAAATATATAATCAAATATTATACAAATAAATAAATTATTTATATATATATATATATATATATATATATATATATATACAGTGCTTGATTTGTAAAAATTGAGGCACCGGAACTGTAATTTGACAATTTGTACATAACCCCCCCCTCTTATCATTTTTTCCCTTAATAAAGTATTATTTTGCTATGTGATTAATTAGGCCGATTTAAAAAGTCACATTTTATCCGATTCTAATTTTTTGATAAGTAAATTAAAAACTAACAAAGCATTATCTTACTAAAAGATTAATAGTCTAAAAAATTCTAGTTTTTTATGACGCCTTGTGAGAGTATTCAGGTCTTTTTGACGTTTTCAAGATTCGGCTTAGCTCAAGAAAAAAAAATCATTAATTTCAGAGAGAGCGCTAATTTCAGGCCGCAATCCCGCGCGTAATTTCCGTACATTTTAAGCAATCGTTGTATTCGGTACTCTGGCCGGTTACACATAATACTCTCTTATAGCGAATTCTCCGGCCGATCATACGCGATCGTCTTTTGCGGCAAAGTCTCTGGCCAATTACACGCGATTGTCTTGTGCGGCGAATTCTCCGGCCGATCATACACGATCGTCTTTTGCGGCAAATTCTCCGGCCGATTACACGAGATTGTCTTGTGCGGCAAAGTGTCCTTCCGATTACACGCGATCGTCTCTCGTGGTAAATTCTCCGGCCGATTGTACACGATCGTCTTTTGCGGCAAATTCTTCGGCCGATTGTACGTGATTGTATTTTGCGGCAAATTATCCGACCGATTACATGTGATCGTATCTTGCAAAAAATACTCCGGCCGATTACAGACGATCGACTCTTGCGGCAGAAAGAGGTCCCGGAACGCCTTTTTGGCGTTTTCAAGATTCGGCTTAGCTCAAGAAAAAAATCATTAATTTCAGAGAGAGCGCTAATTTCAGGCCGCAATCCCGCGCGTAATTTCCGTACATTTTAAGCAATCGTTATATTCGGTACTCCGGCCGGTTACACATAATCCTCTCTTATAGCGAATTCTCCGGCCGATCATACGCGATCGTCTTTTGCGGCAAAGTTTCTGGCCGATTACACGCGATTATCTTGTGCGGCGAATTCTCCGGCCGATCATACACGATCGTCTTTTGCGGCAAATTCTCCGGCCGATTACAAGCGGTTGTCTTGTGCAGAAAAGTGTCCGCCCGATTACACGCGATCGTCTCTCGTGGCAAATTCTTCGGCCGATTGTACGTGATTGTATTTTGCGGCAAATTATCCGACCGATTACATGTGATCGTATCTTGCAAAAAATACTCCGGCCGATTACAGACGATCGACTCTTGCGGCAGAAAGAGGTCCCGGAACGCCGTTCCGCCGCAAATCAAGCACTGTATATATATATTAGATAGAAAATTTAAAACTATGAATACCCTTTTATCATATTTATTTCTTATTTCACGACACGTGTTTAATTGATGATCGCTATCATTGATTTTACATCTCCTAGATCGGACGAGGCATTGTTGGCATTGAACGAGCCACAACTGGCGCGCTCCAGCGTGGAGGACATGGAACTAGCCGCTCTTGGCGACGTGACAGGTGGCGCGGCTGCGGCAGGGATGGTGGATTCCTATGTTAGACGGCTGCGTCGTTCTGGCGCCTGGGCTCTCGTCTCCTTCCCCTCACCACACCCGCCCCGCATCAACGTGCCGGGGCTCCGCTGCTCAGCCTCGCCGTGTCGCCGACGCCGAAAGCCGAGTTTTGGCGAATTAAAAGCGACAAGATAGCCCCTCTATAGTCCTACCACGACACTGGAGTTTATAGAATATATATCTATACTTATTTAATACGCTATGAGTTTTTTTGTGATCATTACTCCTCATGAACTACTGGGCCGATTTTAATAATTTAGGTGTCATTGGAAAGTGCTTGGCGTATAGTTTTGCAGGAAATTATCTATACTTATTTAATACGCTAGGAGTGTTTTGTGATTATTACTCCTCATGAACTACTGGGCCGATTTTAATAATTTAGGTGTCATTGGAAAGTGCTTGGGTATAGTTTTGCAGGAAATTAAATTTATGAATATTAGACTAAAGGGAACGGCCCTAGACGCCCTTAAAGTTTTGTATTTAAATATTTTTTTATTAAAAATGGAATCGACAAGTTAACAATAACAAAGTATCCAAATAGAAATGCAAATATATGAACATAAACTTTAAAAAGTAGCGAATGTTCTTCCTTTTAGCGCATTTCCCCTATAGGGAAGAAGCTATTACCGTAGGTCTCATGGTAAGACCTAAGCCCGAGACCATGATAACTTTTCGTTTTGGGGCCCCCAAAAGCAAAAAACACCATTCGTTCGAATTTATATATATATATATTACAGTAATTGTGGATGATTAGGGCTACTAATATAGTGATAAGATTAGTTTTCATAACAAGTACCCTTTTTTTATTTTAAAAAATATTTTATTTATAAGATGACATGTTTCGAAACTAAGTTCATTTTCAAATGTTATTCATAACCTCTCATAAAACTAAAAGTGGTTATGAGTAAGATTTGAAAATGAACTTAGTTTCGAAACATGTCATCTTATAAATAAAATAATTTTTTTTAAATAAAAAAAGGGTACTTGTTATGAAAACTAATCTTATCAATATAAACATATATATATATATATATATATATATATATGTGTGTGTGTCTGTGAGCACGATAGCGGTCGTAAAAATGGTCCGATCTTAATGAAATTTGGTACAGACATGTAAAGTGGTAATCCCTCGGACGAGTTCGTAAACCAGCCCAATCGGACCACCGGAAGGGGCGGTAAAGGGGGATAAACCCCCAAAAATGGTGTTTTTGAGTTTTTTCATAGAAAAATAAAATTTATCGAATTTTTGTTGGTACCGTTGAATTCAGCTCAAAAAAACAAACAATTTAGTATTTTGAATCACTGCTTTATGTCCATTGGTTACCGAGATATTGAAAGTGGTAAACACAGTACTCAATGTTAACCTTATGGGAAATAAGTAAAACTAGAGGCTTGAAGGGTGCTAATAGCCCCTGCTAATAGCCCCTGCTAATAGCCCCTAAGCATAATCCTTTACTATAGTACAAAATACCTTCTTAGTTAATAGGCTTTTGGATCCACAAAATTATTATTATATCTAGCATTTGGTTTTAAGTAAACAAAGCAGACCTTTTTACATCACAATGTTTTTTAAATTACAGCTATGTTACGTTATTTCTCATTTTATAGTAAACTTAAATCAATTTCAGTATTTTCCCCGAGTCCTTGTGATGGAGACCTTCGATTTCAGCCCCCTCCCATCATCCTGCGACCTTCCAAACGCCCACAATTTCGGCGCAAAAATTTCCCTTACGTAATTATATATATATAGATCATTTGGTATTAAATCTGCATCGTTATAACATAAACTAAACAAACATACTTAACTTTTTGTAATTTTAAACAATGAAAAAACTCAAACACTTAATTATTATAAAATCAGAAAATCTTTAATTTAAAATATTTTTTGTTAAAGTACATTGAACGTGCATAGTTAGCTGCATTTTGAAATAAATCCCACATGTCAACATATACCTTATGGCTTTGAATCAAGCATTAGCACCACATGTTTAATGTTAACAAAGCAGACGTTTTACAATCCCAGTGCATTTTAAATGGAAGATATTTTTCGTTATTTCTCATTTTCTGGTAGATTTAGACATAATCTGATATTTTTCCCGACCCCCTGGGACCAAGACCTTTAATTTGAGCCCACACCCATCATCCTGCGAGCTGTCAAACTCTCAAAATTTTGATTAAAAAATCGCTTACAGAATTCTAATCTCGGTTATTTCTCAATATATCTTGATTAAACTTGGTAAATAGCTTCTTCTAGTTCAGATCGACTACATAATGAATTAAAACCATCCGGTTTTAATACGCCTGTAGCAGCAAACCTGCATACTCATTCTCCATGTTATTCTTATGGAGCTTACCAAAACATGTCAATTCTCGCTATGTTGGATTGAAATATGTTGTTTTGCATTTGAAATTCGCTGAGTATGCAGGTCTGCTGCAACGGGGGTATTTAACTGTTAACATTTCCTGAACAAGGTATCAGGTTCTTTACTACCAATTTAAGGAAAGTAATAATCACAAAAGTAATTTTTACGTTATGTTTATTATTTTTTGTAAACCATCGTATTTAATTCTTATCGGGAAAATATATACATTACAGTCTTCTTCCGATTCACCTTAAAAATAAACTATCTCATTTAAAATACTGAAAAATAACCTAGGTGGAATTAGAGGGGAAAACAGCAAAGATCGAAATTAACAAAAAAGAAGAATGCAGTTCGAGCAATTAATTAATTGTTTCTATTTATTTTACTGTGAATCATAGAACTTACAACTGGCTATGATTGCAATAGCAATTTTTTTCGGAAATCAATAATAATAACATACAACTGACCGATTTCCTTCATGGTACAGCAATCATTAGTGTGTTTAATAGTATATTACTCAACTAATGCGGGAAGTAGTTTTCCTTCTAAAATAAAAAATAAACTAAATAAATAATAAATAAAATAATAATTTTAAAAAACTTTTTGAAGGGTGGATTTTCTTTTTACCCCACTTCGGATGTGTCGACTTGGCTGGTTTACGAACAAGTCCGATGAAACGTAATTTTACATGTCTGTACTAATTAATTTTAGGATCCGACCATTTTCAAGAAAAATAAACACGCTAACACGCACACGAAAAATAAAAAGTCTATTTCCCATATAAGCTTATGTTAAGTTTTGAAACAAAACGTGAATTTTGTGGGTAAAAATACGTTTTTGTAACATAATCTTCATATTCCGAAAGTACACATAAAAAGCTATTAATTATTAGAAATATTAACATTAATATGAATGCTGATATGAGTACAGTCTCGTCTAGAAATATTGCCAAACGTTCCAAAACAGCAAGGCGTAGCAATCCGTATGCCGTTGTATCCACCTGCCAAGAGGGAGCAGTCCAAATTCAGCCTTCAAATTGCATTTCAAAAGGTGTAGTGCACAATTATATTTTTGGGAAAAAGCTATAGAACCATTTATAGAACTACTAAATTTAACTGATTTTGGATAGTTTAAAGGTGAAAATAATAAATTACGTTCTCTGTTCATGACACTTCCACCAACACCATCCTCTTTGATCAAGCCCTGCAAGTGCAAGAACTGTTAAAAAAAGAGCTGTAGCTGTTTTTATTTCAACTCAGCTTGTTGTTCCTATTGCAAATGTGGAGACAAGTGCAAAAACCACCTTAACATTAATATCTGAACTGTCATTTGAAAACTTCAAATTCTAACCAGTTTTTAGAATAAAATTATATGGATGTTTCTGGCCGAGACAACAAAATCAAAAGCAATAGCTTTAATAACGTTGAAAAACTATTTTGACGTATTATAATATGGAAGTGTAAAATATAGATACAAGACTAGCATAGTGTAACACATAATGCAGTTTTAAAAACAGTTTTAAACAGGTTTAATACAGTAAGATAACAGTTTTTCAAATATTAATGCTTTCAAAAAACATACTGATGTTAGCTAATGTTAGCTGATGTATTCTATTTTAGGGGATAAGTCTTTTTAAGTAAAAACGTCTTCTTTCACACTAGCGTTTTTTCGTAGATATAGAAGTTCCGATCACCAATAATCTAAATAAAATACTAAATTATTTTCAAGCGAACAAATGAAATAATCAACATTACAAAATTCATCATACGCCCATCTTTTACTCATATTCCGGTTAAAATACGCTTTCAGTGCTGCATCCCGGTCTTGAGCAACAGGTATTAAAGGTATTATTTTAATTTAGCTTGAGAATTAGCTAATCATGTTCCAATTGACTTCGTATATTACATAGTAGTTTAACATACAGGGTGAGTTTTAACTGTCCCCCCCTTACTTTTTTCATATTTCTAAAAATAACTATCCCAGACCATACCCAAACATTATTGGGTAGTAAGTACCTCGTTTTGAGGGGGTACTCATTTTCGGCCGCCATCTTGGATCCGCCATATTGGATCCAAAATAATTTTTTCAAATGTAAAAGTGGTATTGTGACCCATCATTTCAAGCTAGATTTTTTCACTGATTACAATGCCGCAATCCGTTTTTTAATATCTCGATTTGTTCTCAAGACAAGAGTACTTTTAATTTATTTATTTTCCAACCAATTTTAACATTACAAATTGATAAAATAGGCCCATAACCACAAAAGAATGCTAGATAGTGATGAATGACCACCATCAGTCGTTGTTGAGTTATTTCCACTTAACTTTTACCAATGTAAATCTTGGATCCGCCATTTTAAAATGAGGAAAGTTATTTCAAATATGGAGATGGTATTGCGACACATCATTTCAAACTAACTTATTACGCCGAATTCAATGTAAAAACGTAATGTCGTTTACATCAATTGTAATTTATCGTTTACATTAATTCAATGTAATTCAATGTAACGCGTCGCGTCACTATCTAACCACGCACGGCACCGCGTTTCACTTGATGGTTGATTTGATGCTCCTTCAAAGCAGAATTTATTACGAAGCATAAAAATAATCGCTATTTTGATGACAATCATGGTATAATTAGCTTTAAGGCATATTATTGCAAAAAAAAAACACTAAATCTAAAAAAAATTCAATAATATTTTATTTTGAAATAAAATCGTACGCATATGCTTTTATATTAAGGTATGTATTTTAAAGTAAATATTTTTCCGAGTAAAATGACGTTTTAATCAGATTTCTAGCTGTATCCCGAAAATTTATATGTAGAAGCATGTGAAAAAGGGAAGTTGCAAATGGAAATAATTATAAATACCCCCGTTGCAGCAGACCTGCATACTCAGCAAATTATAAATGCAAAAAACATTTCAATCCAACATAGCGAGATATGATATGTTTGTATAAGCTCCTTAAGAATAACATAGAGAATGAATATTCAGGTTTGCTGCAATAGGTTTGTTAGAACTGGGTGGTTTTTTCAATATTTAATAGATCTGATAACATATGGAATGAGTATGCAAGATTGCTGCCACAAAAATGGAAAAATCGGGGATTTTATAAACTATTATACATTATATCTCATGTATACCAAGCCTCAAACCAAGTTTTATTAAGATATGTTGAGAAATAAGCGAGATACAGAATTTTACTAATTTCCCTTAAGGTTAACATTAGGACAACGTGCTGTGTTTACCGCACTCATCTCGGTAACCAATGGACATAGAGCAATGATTAAAATACAACACTTTTTTAAACTGAATTGTGCGGTGTAAACCAAAATTAGATAACATTAATTTTTCTATGCAAAAATAAGTAAAAAACATTTTTGGGTGATTTTCCCCTTAACCCCTCTGTGATGGCTATGATGGTCTGATCGCGCTGGTTTTCAAACTCTTCCGAATAATAACTACTTTACTCGCCGTGCCAAATTTCATTACGATCGGGTCATTTTTGCAAGCGCTATCTTGCGCAATAGCGCTTGCAAAAATGGTCTCTTGAAGTAGTTAGAAACAGCTCCACGGGCGCTGGTACACATCTCCTTAACTTACATTACGCACTTTGACTAATTTTAAAAGGGCTCCAGGCACCAGCAAACGCCTCCTAAACGGCCAAAACTTGTTAGCGCGTTGAACGATTTGTAAATAAACCCCGGTTTCCAAAAATATCGCCTAATTACACGATTAACAATTTTAATAATTTTAAAATGCTTCACGAGTGCCCGTAAACGCCAGCTAAATTAAATGTTGGTAAGTTGAACAATTTTAAAAGACCCTCAACATTTTTCGGACGTCGGCAAAAGCCTCAAAAATTATATTTGAGCTCTTTAACAGTTTGAGAAGTCTCCACGAGCGCCGGAAAACACCTTGACGAATATTTTGCACGTTGACAAATTTTAAAAGGGCTTCGGGCGCCGGCAAACGCTTCCAAAACACATGTATTTCTTTTTCACAAGGTTGCAAAATGCTCCCTGGGTGCCAAAAAAAGTTACCAAAACACATGTTTAGCACTTAGAACCCTAAATCGCTCCTCGGGCGCCGCTGCGGACTCAACAATACGCCGGCTTCGGCGGCGCCCTCTCCCTATTGGCGCCCGATGCGGACGCATGATCCGCATAGCCCTCATCGTGGCCCTGATTATGGTTCAACCCCCAACATAAAATTTGGCTTTCGTAACCATAAAATCCAAAAATATTTAAGGAAGTAAGCAATTAATGAGTTTAATTCAGTATGACGTTTTATTTGATTTATCTTACAAAATAAAAATATCGTTTTAATATGAATAGTCCTACATTAGATAGGGTTACTTACCTAAGTGAACAAACATTAGTTAGGTTATATTACATATGAGTATGAAGTTCAAACGACCTATTTTAAATAATTTCATCGTATAGAATTCTAAAAATTGATGTTCGGCCATTTTGAAACTTATGAAAGTTCGTATTTCTACATCAGTTAACATTACTTCAAATTTTATGGATAGAAAAAGAATAAAAATATTATGAAGTTTTGGTCTCATAACTCTATTTTTTTTAAAACAAATCAGCTCTTAGACTACTATCCACATAAATATAGGTGGTGAGCAGCGCGTTGACGCTTGAGTTTTAAGTTTCAGCAGAGGAGGGGAGGAAATCATCGATGAAGTGGATGTAAACCGAGCCATGTGATTACGTTACTGCTAAAATATTCTAAATGTAAACAAAGTAAGGGTTAATATTGGAAACAATGTTTTTCTCTTTGAATAACAATCAATAAACAGGTGTAATGTTTTTGGTTAAGCATGATGTAACTTATGATTGACGCAAGAAATTCATAGTTGAATGAACTGATTATCTGTTATTATTTATTTCCCCTCCTCTAAAAATCCAAATTCATCCAGTGTTTTTGTTAACACCCAAAACCCAAACTTCTTCATGTCCCTCACTACCAAATGCTAGATAGATATTACAGTATTTGGGAGTGTACTTTCATTACAGCTCCCTCTGCTGTGATCTAAAGGAAATATTGAGAGACTAAATTGTTTGGGTATAAAAGGGTTTTTTTAGTGGTGCGATTTTTAAAACGAAATTAAACAATGAAAAATAGCCTGTATTGACATAAAAAACATTTATTTAAACCACAGTTTTATGACATTAGTGTTTCAAAATTATTTGTGGCATATGGGTTCCATTGCGTTCCCATAGAAAGCCCAATCTAGCTGACCAATTTTCAAATACACTTTCCAGCAGCTAGGGCCGTATTCCGTCAATAACTCGACGAATGTTGGCTTCCAAGTCATTGAGAGTCTGTGGCTTGTCAGCATAGACTTGAGGCTTGACATATCCCCACAGAAAGTAGACATAGCCACATAACCAGAAATGAGCCTCATCATTGAACATAATCTTGCTCGTGAAAGCTGGGTAACGTGCTATCTTACTTTGAGCCCATTCAACGAAATCAAGACACTTGCGATAGTCAAATCGTTTCAATTCTTGCAGTAACTGAATCTTGTATGGATATAGGCCTAGATCCTTACGTAAAATAGTCCATAGAGTTGATGAGCAGATCGCTAATTGTTGTGCACGGTGACGAATCGACACATTTATTTGGATCCTTTCAACACTACGCGCAACAGCATCAACGGCATCTTCTGTCCTTACTGTGCGGCGTCTCTCTGGATGATTATTGTCAACTAGAGTGTGGGTAGTGCGGAACCGATTCATCAAAGCTCGAATACCTGACTCCGATGGTCGATAATGAGGTCCGTAAATCGGACGAAGTGCACGGTAAGTTGCCCGAACTGAACTACGATTTTCAAAATTAATTTGCACAATTCGCAAACGTTCCTCTTTTGTACGTCTATTCATGGTTACTATGAAAACAGTATAAGCACTAGACTATACAAATATTAAAATGACATAAGATAATAAACAAAAATCAGCTGTTTCATTTTAATTTGATTGTTTTGTTTAGCAATGCTGCCAACTTAAAAACCACACAACTAAAAAAAACACCCTTTACTTCTAATTGATACACTGTAAAACAAACAATTGTAAATAACTAAGTTTGTCTTTTTTATAAAATATTTAAATTTGTAAATTTACGGAAGAATTTAAAAAATGGGCTTATAAATAATTCTACTAACCAGGTTCAAGAACTTTGTAACAACGTATTCATAGTTAGTTTCAGAAATTTAAGGTCGAATACCAATCAACAGTTCGATAAAATATCGTAAGACATCTGAAGTTTATATAACTTATTTTAATGCTGAAGTATTTACAGATTTGTGAGGAATTGGCTTTGGAATTAATAAATAAAATTTTTTTGTGACCACAATTATGAGTTTGTTACAAAAATAACCATTTGAATATTCAAGCAGTTACTTTGTGCGATAATGCAGAACGACAGCCAACGAAACGACGGGCGCTCGAGTTTGAACGTCACCGCTGTTCAAAACCTAATTATCTGAGAAGACGATACCCGCTAGGAAAAAAGGTTAAATATTAAGTCCATAGCTCATTTCAATAAAAAACAACTTTCTCACAGACGAAAGTAACCTGACAAAAAAAAAAAAGAAACTGACTAACTTTTTCACTCCAGAAAAATGAGAATGCTTTTAAATTGCTATTATTACATTTTATTCACAATTTTTTCTTGGATAATATTAACATAGTTATGTTCACCAATTTATGCATATTAATAATTTTGTAGGTTTGACCAAGTTATGTTTTTAAATTCAACTTCAGGACGGTATAAACAAGGTAGATTTCGGCGCGCGGCGCGGCGCGGTCGCCACAGCCAGCGTCACCGGGCCACTAGACCTTGCTGACGCGATGCGTTTTTATTACTAAACTACCTTCAGAGCCCGTTGTAGATAAATACAACGGTCTCTAGAAAAATAGTATATGTATGATTTTTCCTGTGAAATACCTGAAAATAATTAGATTTTTTCAAAAATAATAAAATTGTTTTGAATAAAAACATGAAAATAATCAGCTGTTAATGTATTTCTTATGAAAAACAAGTTTTTTTAGTTTTTTTTCCATAAATCTTATAAAAATCGAACTATCACAATTATTATTATGGCAAATCTAAAGGGAGAAAACTTTCCGACGACCCGTTGATTATCAAAATATCTCCGGTAGAATTGTAGATATAGTTGTACGAAGTTTTGCAACAAATCTGTAACTCAGTATTTTTTCACTACTACAAATTCGGAGGCTGCTTAGCTTTTTTGCAAATAACTTTAAAATGCTGAAGAGATCGACCAAAGTGGAAGGTCATATTCTGAAAGAGGATAAAATTTCCTAAAAACACCGTAATCCATTTCTTGAAACTGGCAGCCATAATTTGGCTACAAAGAAACTTTTAAAACCTGTTTTTAGGACATAATCTAATCTAAATTTGTTACAGTATCTTTTGTTTGTAAGCAACTTTCGTATTGTATGAAGGTGTTATCTTTATAAATTATCTTTATATATATATATATATATATATATATAATAGAAAACATGTGGTTGTTTAAGTTTTCTCTCGATTTTTTAGTTATTTGAAAATCTAGAAGGAGAAAGCTTCCCAGGACTTATTAATTAATAAAATCGGCCTGGTAGAACTGGAGATTTGTTTGAAGACTGGACTAAACAGAATCGTTATAATAATAGATAATGCACCTGGGACAAATTATGTAACTTATACTTATTTATTTAATTTAACAAACCAGATACATTTTTGAATCTGGGACATTTTATTTTATATTAATTAATTTAATATATTAATAACCTGGGACACTTGAAACCTGGTCAAATGATTTTACAAACTTTTAATAATTATTTAAAACCAACCTGGGACATTTGATTTACTTAATTTTAAATTTTTTTCGACCTGGGACAGTTGAAACCTGGGAAAAATTATGTGCTCCCTTGCTGACTAGCGATCAATGGCTGCTCGTGGCCGTTCTGGGTTGGAAATTAAAACTTTATCATCTAAAACCCCCCAAAAAATAAATAAAAAAAGAAAATAATTTTGATTTAGCTAGTTGTAGGAGAGTAACTCGTTACAGTTATTTCTGTTTTTTTTTTAATATTAAGCTTTACAGAAGATGGGAATTGACTTTCTATGGTTAATTGGATACAAAGTATTTGTTATAATTGGATGATTTTTTAATAATTGATTTAACACGTGAGTAAAGTAAAATTAGCTGCATACATTGTACTAATCTATTTTATCCGATCAGTAATGAATCTCGTTTTTCGGAATGGCCGGGACACGCATCGAATTTATTCAGCAGGCAGCGGCGGGTATTTAGACCAGGTAAAGTGCTTCAAAAGAGAACAATCATGGCAAAAATTGTTGTGCTTAATTATTTTACAGCAATCCGAATGCCGCTGTCACTACTAGTACCTGATGGGGAAGGAGTCTCTACTCAGCTGCAAAAGTGACCGTGTGTCCAGTTGGATTCTATCCATGCGCATTCATAAAACCGACCCTCATCAAAAACCTGACAGCTGTGCCCAGTTGGTCTATCTTCTTAAAATACATGACTCGATTCTGTGGAGGCTTATTTTCGATTGACAAAGGTACATTTTAATCTTAATCTCGTTAGAAGGGAATCACAATAATGATAGAACATTGTATGGTCTTTTCAAAAATGTCCTTTATTAAAAATATATTACTTTCAAGTGTGGCGATTGCATCAAAGTTTCTATTAACATTCAAAACAATCGACAATTCGTGGCTCCTAAAAGTTAAATATAACTATATAGGTCTTATATATTATAAGTAATGATATATTTTATGACATTATAAGTTATGGATCAATTATAGGTCGCTAAAAAGGAATACTCATGCAAATATTTGCTACCGGTACTTACTCTTCAACAAGGTACTAACAAATTGTGTTGATAGGTTCTTACTTTTTACATTGTACAGAACAATCTGTTTAAACTTCAGTGCACACAGTAAACCCTCAACTAGTGTTGCAACTTTAACTTTTGTTTGTTTATTTAAAAATTTAGAATAAACATCCGTCGCAGCTCCACTGTGGAAACTTAACAAAGACAAACGAGACTGCGACGACACAAGGCAACATAAACACTGTTTATGTGTGGTTTATGTGTCTCTTTTGTGTGTTTTTGTCTGGAGGGCTGGCTTTAATATTTACCAGCCGTCTTTTAGTTGGCATAGGTTGGAAAAGTGCCCTACAAGTGGCCCTTTTAGATATTTATCTTCTTTCAGCTTTACAAAAATGAAGTCTTTAAGTTTTGAAAGATTTGCCGAAGTCCTTAGACCGTTAATTAATAAATATTGCATAATCTTTTTTTAGGCTTATTATGTTATTACAATAATATATTAAAATTTAAAATATATTAAAACTTTTGAACACTAAATAAATAACCTAACCACAATCAAAACCACCTTCACTACCACTTACCTGCCCTTAAATACCAAAATACATTGCGCCAAGAATGAGGCAATAGTTTAATAAACTGAGAGACCCAACTTTTGTCAAGGGACAAGTCAGTGTTACCGGCCACGTTTTTCAGTCATTTTCAATTTCTAACTCCTTTCAACCCCTAAATACAACAAATAAATGAAGTGAATTAAGCATTTTCAAAACTTAGGCATTGTTTTTAGGCCAAACAAATACTTTTGCCTCACTCCCTGGTCTCACTTACCCCCTCTTTACTATCAAATAATTAACCCCCCGACAACCAAAACCACCCCCACTACCGACTACCTCACCCCGTACACCACCGAAGATACCATGAGCTGGGAGTCTATAAACCTTAACAATTATGTCTTGTGTCTTTTCAATATCAAAAACCCCTTAAAAGAGACTCACTGCTTGAAAATAATTAGAAAATTATAAAAACTCACAATTTTAGGAGTTTGCCCCTTTAACATAATCAAAAGCCCGTTAGCATTCGTCAGTTTTACCCCCTTTCAACCCCAAAGAAGTCCTCATAAGTTAAACTTTCATTGCATTTTCAACTGACTCGTATTATATAATATAATGTATAGTCTAGTTTAGAGACCCAATTTTTGATGTTTTCCTCACCCCTGGCTGACCATCAACATCAACCCCCCCCCCCCCCCCCCCCACAATAAACAATCATTTTATCTCCACCACGAGCTATCCCCCTGAACACTATCAAATATATCTTGTACAGTGGCATTGTAAACAGCTTAATTATATCTTTGTCCTGTGACTTTTCAACATTCACCCCCTGGTCCCACCTCTTTTTTATAATTAATTCTCACCACTCAACCAAGAACACCCCGACCACCAACTATCTCCTTGAACACCACCAAAGATACCTTGTTCTCAGGGTTTGTAAACAGTTCAATTAAATCTGTCCCTTGACTTCAATATGCAAACCTCCCCTCTCCCGAGAGCCTCCCAAAGGGGTCCTGAGGGCAGAGCCCCCAGCGAGCTGAAGGCGAGTTACAATGTATACAGTACATTTCGGCAAGTCGCGGGATAATGGGCTCAAATTAAAGGTCTTGATGCCAAGGACTCGCGAAGGGGGAAATACTTGACTTTTATTAAACTTGTTATAAAATAAGAAATAACGTAAAATATCTACCATTTAAAAAAACATTGGGAACTAGAAACGCCTGTTTTGTTTACATTAAAACATATGGTGATGTTGCTTAGTTCAAAACGTGGCTAGATATCATTAATATATGTGGTGGATCTTCTTTCAGCACAATACATGACGATGCCCAGAAAGAAGGGAAAGAAGGAAGAAAGGTGGAAAGAAAGGAACTTATTGGAGGCAGCATGCATGGCGGTTAACAAAAACAGTATTTCCCAGCCAAGTGCATCATTTCACCCTATGTTTGTGCCACTAATAAAGAGGGAGGTTCGAATTAAAATAGATAAAGGCAAGTGTGTGTATCCTCCCCCGCCCCCTCCGTCTGATTACACCGATAACGTACCGGTCAACTCAGTCGTGTCAAGGCGTTCCGAGCGACTACGTGGCCGTAATCCATCTACCGGCCGGTCTTGATAAAGCGGATTTGTTTTTGTGTCCGCGAAACGTCGACCATAAAAAAACAGTGCGTTTCCAGTATTTGTTTAGTTTGTTTGTGTTTTTATGACCCCTGGACAACTGGAAGATTAACTGCAATGACTACTATGGTGAGTGAATGCCCAAAAATATATGAGAATAATATTTACCTCACAAAAAGTCATGGCATTCAGAAAGAATCATATCTGATCTTCGGCCGTTTGTTCCTAAAGCAGACGATTCCTGATTTCCAAGAAAACAATATACAAAAACAATATTTCGCTGTATTTATTATAGATTGTTTTGTTTATCTATGAAAGTATATTTATCAGTAGTATCTCAGTACTAGATGGAGGATGATGAGAAGAAATAAGGAAAGTTGTTTAGTTTATGATAGTAATGTGTTAATTTAGTTTTTTGCCAGCTTTATTATGTTTAATTTAGTTTGATACAGTTTTATTTAAGTTTATATACAGTTTTATGGCAGTTAGCAAATCTGCATGTATTCTGTTATAAAAATTGAAATAACTCCGTTAATTGTAGTTTGATCTTAATAACCTTTGTATGGTTTTTCTGGAAATAAAATTGCGCAAGTTTTTGTCTTTTGTAAAACTTTAGTAAAATTTACGGTTTTAAGATATTAACTTTTGAAATATAAAAATGGCTACCATTTTTGAATTGTACAAAGTAGAAACTTGATATTCCGCACCAAAATATGTCCCATTAGTAAAAATAAAATATACGCACTAACTTTGAAGATTATATCTTCAGTGGTTCTTAAGGTATGCAAAGTCATGTTAAAACACATACATATCGACAGACGATATCCGAGCATTTTAGGACCCATGTTTACAGGAACTTTTTTCTTAGTTTTGATTAAGTAGCTATATCCCGAAGTCCTGAAGGGTTTTTAATTAAAACTCTGTATAAATAATGACAAAATCACATCTTGAAACATTTACAATTGAATTTACTCTCCGTTTTATGCTGTATTGTTTTGAACTCACAGCAGGTAACTGAGGGAGGCTACAATGTTGCAGCTCCACTTGTTTGCCGCGCGTTTAGTTATTCTAACTAGCGCCTATTACACCGTGTACTGGTCGGCAGTCTCCTCGTGTTTATTGTGCCTTGTGCCCGGTTGAAAGTAAATCCACCTCTGAAATGGTTAAATAAACTTTAAGCATTTTTTTGTTATTTAGAAACAGTGATATTCTCCAATCACATAGTTTGCTGACTAAAAAATAAAATATAAGTTTTTTGCCACATAATCTATATTTTTAAATGCCTGTTAAACTTTTACATAAATATGCATGCGAGTGGGAATCTACTTGAATAGTTTTAGTTCAAATGTAAGAGCTATAAAGAAGAACAAACTTATTATTTATCTATGTATTCCTCACAAACGTCAATACATCAAATCTCCAGCAACATAGCAAATAAATGGAACAACTTACAGCTAGTTCTAGAAGCTAGGGGGTTGGCTGCCCCCAACCTCACCGGCCAACGCAGGGCGCGCACTTAGAGCGGACAGGAACGGTTCGGTACCGAACCGGCCAAGTGTCAAATGTCAAAATACTCGTATTCATATGCGGCACCCATCGATATACTATATCGATGGCGGCACCGCGCACTAGACCAGACCGTCCCATCCCGGGCCTTTCCGCCCCTTGGCCGTCCCCGGATCACGTCGCCCCAAGGACCGATAGAGCCCGGTCATGTCTGGTGGCCTGTAGGTTTTATATATGTAAACCACTTCACTCGTGTTTGAACGATATTTTCGCGACACAGCTGATAAAATAATAATAAATTTTCAATTGTTTATATAAAAAAATCCATTCAAGTTAGTAAAAATTACTTTTACATAGTGTGGTAAACAATGTAATGACGTTTGCATATGATATAAGCACAACGAAAAGAGATGATTTAACAGCAGTGTAGCAAAAAGTATATTAATACCTGATACCTGGTACCTGCTTTGCTTTGATACTTTTGAAATCGGATCGATGAAATTATTTGAACATATGTTACTCATTTGGGTAGTTTTAGAAATTAAAGCATGGTATTCATAAGAATACACATATAAGAAATAGCAGGATGTTTCACGCAATTTAAACTTATTTACAGAAAAAATTAGGCCGTAAATCTAAAGTTACCAGATATTGTAGTTGTACACTGAACAGATTTATCACGTACGTGCTTTGCACGCAGTGCATTGTTCATCATGCAATTATACAACATTGGTCATATGAGTAAAAGCACGCCAGGCCGGCGACGTGCGCGGCACATCGCCCGTGCTTTGTCTCATAGGGCCATAAGACCAATGTTGCGTAGACCAATGCGCATGACGTGCAGTGCACGACGTGGAAAGCACTTACGTGGATGGTCAACTTAAAACAAGGAAACTTGTTCAGTGTATAACTACAAGATTTGGTAACTTTAGATTGATGACCTTTTGCTTGAGGGCGATTAGTGTGTTATTATAGTATAATAACACATCAGATGCGGAATATATTACGCGCTATAAGAATATAGACGCGTTTAAGGAGGAAAAGCAGGATAGGTAATATTAACCGTTAAAACTAACCTCAGAACAGTAATTTAAGTTTATTCGTTAGATGTAAACGAAGTATGTATGTTTTCCTAAAATAATATAAAAGGATATGGTTTACTTATTGTTCTTTATTTGCCATCGAAATAAAATATTGTTATAAATTTGATGTTAAATACAGTGCTTATCTGATGCCAACAGTTTCTATATAAGATTCATTATTTTAGCATAATTCCTTTATCTGAAATACTGAAGTCTTTTAGGAAAGAAATACGAAAAATAAAAATAAATGACAACGACAAAATATAAAACCGTTATAGCCTCAGCTCCAAAACAACTAAACCTCCAGAGCGAAAGCTAATACTCCTCTGTCGCATTGAGATGTTCATACCACTTTTATTAGGCTCTTCAATATAACTGGCTTTCGGTTATACGCTTGGCTGAAATATGTTTTTACCGTTACAACAATTCTTATGGCGACAATATTCAGATACTTTTATATTTATAGGTAAGGTAATTATTGTTATTTATTTTATAATTTTTACTAGCTGACACCCGTGGCTTCGCCCGCTAAAAGGTCAAAGAAATTTTAGTTAAACTATGCTTTAATTGCAATATTAAAATTTTACTTACAAATTATTGAATTTCATGATAATTGAATTTTTATGATAAAGTTAATAGTTGATTGACGATATAAACGATTTATGAAAGATGAAAGAATTTTTATTGATGTAAACAGAAACCAAACTTTTTTAAAATCTATTACAAAACAGAATTATAAATAATAAATAGGAAGGAAATATTTGTAAGAAAAATACATATTCAAAAGTATAAAATAAAAAAAACAGGAAAGAAGCAGTAGTTTTTAGTTATACAGACGCTCTGGTAGGTGAAAAATAAATGTTCTAAAAGCTTTTCTTAACTTCGCTGAATAGAAACCACTGCATTTACACATTGAATTAACTCACAATGGGTACGTTTAAACATAGTATTCCTCGCTTTTGACTTTTTAATGTTTGAAATTTCCTTTTACGCATTCAAAAGTTTAAAACATGAATGATAAACAGAAAACAAAATATTTTAAAATATAATTAATGTGTACTTGAATAACTCTTTTGACAATATACAAACAGCATCTTGCTTTTTCCCTCTTTACTTACTTTGATTTTGTGATGTTTTGAATAGACCAAATGATTTAGTTTACTTTTCCACTTGGTGGTTATTAGTAGTATAATTTATCGCGCATTGTGCCACCTCCATTTTTTGTCAATACGTTTTTATGGCAAGCTGTCTTTTTCCCTTTCACTCGCGATTTTGCATAGCAAGTTATTTCAACTCGGTATACATGTATATTCAACTGTTTAATTAATCTTATTATTAATTTATCTATTATCATTTACAATACACTCCTTTTTTCACCTGGGAAAGATCATCACATTACTATACATTCAGCTACCAAATTTCAACTACTATTACGCTAGGCTACATATTTTTCTGTTTACTCTATTGGATATTTGTTATCCAGTTTCTGTTACATCCCAGGCAAATTTCAAATTTCGCCTTTAGCATCCGATCCGTCTTCAATTTTGGAATGTCATTGTCCTAAACAAGAGCATGTGTAAGTGACAGTTTTTGTATGTCCCGTACATTTTAAACTATAAAGTTACAAATTTTACGAAAAAAACTTTTGCCTTTGAAGTACAATTTGTTTAATATTTGTAGTTGTGATAATAACTCAATAACTCAATAACTCGTTTATTCAGCCAAATTGACAAATTACATTGCATTAGCCAAGTCATAATGCACATTAAAACTAAAGGAAAACACTTCTCAAAATAAACCCTTAAGTTAAACGATTGCAACGTTACAAGCTAAGAAGACCCGTCAGCGAGAAACTGACGGACACTGTAGTAACACCTTTGCACAAGAAAAGACTTAAGGTGCCTTTTAAAGCTTTTTGGGTCGCTTAAGGATTTGAGATCGTTTGGCAAGGCGTTAAAAAGTTTAACGGCATTGAAAGAGAGATGCTTTTGAAAGAAAGTTGTTGAATGTGTGGGTACTCTCAAGCAAGAACCATTACGCAGTGGATAGGTATGGGCGGTGCTGCTTTGAAACTGAGATGAATTTAATTTGAGAAAATTCAGTGCTTCCAAGATGTAAATTGAGGGAAAAGTCAGAATTCTTGACGAAACGAAGGACTCTTTGCAGGACTGTCTACTAGCAAGGCCAAAAATGACGCGGATAGCTTTTTTCTGTTGCCTAAAAAGAAAGAGGGTTCTAGAGTTCTCGCCGCCCCAAATCGCAACAGCATACATCAAGTATGGAAAGATTACACCATAGTAAGCAGTCAGAAGGACATCCTGATTACAAAATTTCGCCAGTTGACGCAAAAGAAATATCCCAGAACTGACTTTCCTGCAGACAGCACTAATTTGTGGATGGAAATTCAAATTTTCGTCCACCAGCAAACCCAAAAATTTGACCTGAGCAGTGGCTTCAAGCTCGCTTTCATCCAAAATGAAATTTTCTTTGTTGTTGTTTTTCCGAATTGAAAATTCAACAAGCTCAGTTTTTGATGAGTTCAGTTTCAAAAAATGATCTTCAAACCACTGCATCAAGCCACTCGCTTGTATAAAGGCACCTATTGTTACGTCAAGTCGGTTAGAACCAGAGACGGAGAGTGAGGTGTCGTCTGCAAAGAGACAAATTTCGCCCCTCTGAACAACCGAAGGGAGATCGTTTACAAACAGCAGAAACAGAACCGGACCGAGGACAGATCCCTGGGGCACACCGCTGACAGTGGTACCAATGGAGGATCTGTAGGGGAGAAGTTAATCCAAACAAGTGTATGTGGAAATGAAATAAATTACTTCTGGCTATCCTATAAATTTGTAACTAGGGGTATGCGAGTACTCGAGAATCGAATTTGTTTGAGCCGAGTACTTCTCGACTCGACTCGACTTGTTGCAAAATACTAGAAAGTTCGAGTCGAGTAGTTACCCCCACCGTTTACCCAAAATTATCTCCAATCAACACAACTAAAACCTCATTTGATATACTTGAATAGAGAATTCTTTTGAGTTATAAAAGATACATTATATCAAAATATTTGTTTTAGTATGAGGTTATCTATTATTTTCTTTAAAAAAGTGATTTTTGTTATATTTTAGAAACCATATCCCTCAACAATTACATGAATAGAAATTAATTGTGAGTAACCCACAGGAAATATTTTAATCACGTATTGAGCCAGGTATCGTACGTGGCCAGGGCTGCGTTTTTATTTCATTTCAAAAATTAGGTAGGCTAAGCCTAAAGACAAGATAGGCTTGAAAAATATATCAAATCATGAATTATTGTGAGTTTAAGAAAGAGGTTTTCTTTTCTTTTTTGGTATTATTTATTTGTAAATCTGCTTTTAGTTCAGTAACTCTTTTAAGCTTAATTACCTTAAAATTCTAACTTGCATTTGATTAATAATAATAATTGTTGATATGACGATTAAGTAGAAACATGATGACTATTATCTTATAATCTTAAAAAAACTCGACTCAAAAAAATCTCGAAACTCGCGAGTATTTTTCAAAACTCGACTCGACTCGACTTAAAAAATCACTACTTGCACACCCCTATTTGAAACTATAAAATTACAAATATAGGCGACAAAATTAACTTTAGTCTTTATTGTCCGATCGGTTATAGTATATTACGTTACAAGGCCGGAATGTACTGTTTTGCCGGACGAGCATGATAATTCCCGCACGAGCGAAATCGAGGGGGATTTTCATGCGAGTACGGTAAAACTTTCCGGCCGTGTAACGTACGATACTTTTCATCATACTACTCAGAAAAAAACATAATTTCAATCATTATGTAGTCCTTGCATAGAACAATACGTTTCTTAATCCTTCAAACTTAACCTATAACAAACAGAACAAACATTTGCTACTGCTGCCAGTGCTGCCACTACATTCCTCTAAAAAGTAACCAATAAACAAGCATTAAACGTCAGTTTGCTGCAAATCAGCTGATTGTTTACTTCTGTTTTTCCGGCCTAGGACGGCAATGGGTAACTTTCGAGCCAACAAAAGGGAACTGGAAACAGGTGTTTCTGTGTCAGTATGATGAAAAATATTTGGATATGTAGTTGTCCGAAGAAAGTGCATGTATAAATGACTCATATAATAATCCTATCCGTCCTGTATATTTTAAATTATAAAATTGCAAAAATAGGCAAAAATACTAACTTTTGTCTTCATTAAGGGATTGTTTATAATGTCGGTCAGGGCCGGATTTAGAACTTTTGGGCCCCTAGGCTCACTCAGTGGTGCGGGCCCCCAGGGCCAGAGTGACCAAATGTCCGTTTTTTTTACCACTGACATGTCCTCCTTTTTAACCACTGTCCCCCGTTCTTCCCGACTTTGTTGGTCGCATTGCGGCCGATAAAAACAAAGCCTCACGTTCTTTTCTTGGCCGTCACATCTGGCCGTTTGTTGTGGCCAGAAAATCTGTCATTTCTACAGCAGCTGAGAGGCATATTCTTCGGTAATTCGCGACCGAAAAGTCTCTCGCGCTTTTAGTTATCTACTGACCACATTGTGGCTGGGAAATCTGTTGCTTATACCGCAGCCGGCAAATCTGCCGGTCACATCGCGGCTGTCAAACCGCAGTTGTTTGTACCAAAAGCAAAACTCTCGGTCATAATACCGCGGCTGGCAAGTCTCTCGGTCATATTGCGGCCGGAAAATCGCCGAGTGTTTCTGTGGCCAGCAAATCTCTCGGTCTCATTGCGGTCGGTTAATCTTTCGACATATTGCGGCCGATAAATCTGTCGGTCGCAAGTCTTTTGCGTCTCACTGTCGCATTGCAGCCGACAAAAACAAAGCCTCTCGTTATTTTCGTGGCCGTCACATCTGGCCTTTTGTTGTGGCCATAAAATTAGAGATAGTGCTTAGCTATTCAATTTAAAAGCTGCATTGTTGAATTCACTGGTCGGGATTTTTTTAATAGTACGGAAGGAAAGGTAAGGCGAAAGTTGGAAATTTAATAGGTGAAATCTAGGGGATACCACATTTTAGGTTTACAGCGGCTGGCAAATTTCCCGGTCATATTATGACAATAGCAAAAAGCTCTTGGCTAGGCTAGGCTCGTGGCCTGTGAACATCAGTTGTATCGCTGCCACGACATCGCTGCAATCTCGGACATTTCGCGGCCGTCATTTGGCAAAGCTTCTTCAACAAATCTCAGCGTCTAATACATTTTCAAGGGAAAGGGGGTTGAAATTGAGATATTGAGCAGAGGTCTGAAAATCTAGACCCTCCCCCAATCAAAATGCTGAAATTATTCCCATTACTATTATTATCCTGTTATGTTGCCTAACTCCCGTATGATGACCTGTGGTGCAGCCAAAACTTGTGACGTCAATCGTAGACCCATATCCGGTTCTGCAAGCTCTATTAGCCTATCGGGTAAAAATATAGCCTAAATTAAATGAGGTGTGTCAGAAATAACCTTTTGATTGGTTAAAGTTAATTTTTGTCCTAGCTGCAGGTTATATGTTTGCGGTCCCCACGTCACAATTTGTTTTCATTTTCAACTGATACAACCTGAATACTATTATTATTTTCTTCTCTACTCTTTTTTTCTCTGCAGACCCCTTCCCCCCACCCCCACTTGGAGGACTTTGCAGCCGACAAAGCGTCGCTATGCGCAACTGTAGCTGGCCTGCAGTCGACGATGTTTAATCTTTTGAGTTGTCTGCTACTTAAGTGCTGAAATAACGTTGTTTATGTTTCATGTTCAATCGGGATAACAATTGATAAATTATTATTTTATTCTTGGTGGAAGTTTATTGAGTTGTTGGTTTCCTTGGACTACGTTAATTCCTGCATTCTAAAAAAATAATTTTTATATATTTTTGTGTGGTGCGGGCCCTCTTGTGGCGCGGGCCCCTAGGCGCGCGCCTATGGCGCCTATGCTTAAATCCGGCCCTGATGTCGGTACACTTTTAACCTAAGCTCCTGGCTGTGTAAACAGCATTAATTAATTCGATCCGCCTTTTAAATTATAATAAATAGAAAACAATACTGACTTTGTCTTCATAAACCGATGTACCTAACATTTTTTATGTGCCAGTCCTAAGCTAGAGAAAAAACAACGCAACTTAGCATGTAAATCTTATAAATTATTTCTTTTCTATGATTTCAACAAGAATACATCAAGATGTTTATTCAATAAGAATAATAGTATGTGCTGTAAAATACCGTATTCAATTTTCCACGAATAACTAATAATTTTCTATGAATAATTTTATTTATTTATTCATTCATTCATTTAATTATTGTTGATTGATCGATTAATTAATTAATTTATTCAATCATTATTAATTGATTCTTTCATTCATTCTACTCGCCGCTGCGCCAAGACATTACGGGTTGAATCTACACGTTAAATTTTAATTCCTCTATTTGTGATAGCATCTGGATATATTGTAATTTATGACTATAACAGTTTAGTTTTCTTACACTCACAACTAAACCCATGATTTACTTTAAATTTGTAACATGTTCAACTTATAACCAGTTTCTTTGCCGAATCATTGCAGGAATCCCAAAGACTCGCGACCAATCAGACGAAGCCAATCACAATCAGACGACCGTGCTGCAAATTTTGATCAACTGAGACGTTTTTTATTTCCAAGAAGTCTGAATCAGCTTTACGAGTCTTAAGGAACTGCCACGACAGTGAGAAAATGTTTCACTTTCCTTCGTCTCCAGCTTGACTAGTCTTAATTCACTGAATTATTCAACCAAGCTCTTAAAAATGAGTTACAAATAAAAATAACAAGTTCCAGTAATTTACACGGCACTAAAGAAGTTTTTATGTCATAACTAATGCATAACAGTTGGTTTTGAAAGCTCCTAAACGAAGTAACTTTACCCAGTATGATAACACTTTCAGGTAAGGTAAATAAGTAAAAAATAAAAATACCCCCCGTTGCAGCAGACCTGCATACTTAGCGAAATTCAAATGCAGAAGAGCATATTTCAATCCAACATAACGGAATTTGACATTTTTTGTAAGCTCCATAAGAATAACATGAGGAATGAGTGTGCAGGTTTGCTGCAACAGGTATGTTAAAACTGGGTGGTTTTAATTAAATATATAGTAGATCTGAATTAGAAGAAGCCATATACCAAGTTTTATTGAGATATGTTGAGGAATAAGCGAGATATATATAATTTGACTTATTTCCCATTAGGATATAACATTGGGACAACGTACTGTGTTTACCACTTTCAATATCTCAGTAACTAATGGACGTAGATTAGTGATTCAAATTACTAAATTATTTGTTTTTTTGAGCCAAATTCAATGGTGCGAACGAAAATTAGATATTTTTAAATTTTCAATGTAAAATACTCATGAAACCCATTTTGGTGGGGTTTATCCCCCTTTACCCCCCCTTCCGGTGGTCCGGATACGCTGGTTTGCGAACTCGTCCGAATAATTACTACTTTACACGTCCATGCGAAATAGAATTAAGATCGGACCCTTTTTGCGCGAGTTATCGTGCTTAAACACACACACACACACACACACACACACACACACACACACACACACACACACACACACACACACACACACACACACACACACACACACGCGAAAATGAACGAATGGTGTTTTTTTTCCTTCTGGGGACCCCAAAACGAAAAGTTATCATGGTCTTGGGCTTAGGTCTTACCATGAGTATTACGGTAACAGCTTCTTCCCTATAGGGGAAATTCGCTAAAAGCATCTAGATTCCAAAAAGATTTATAAAAGCATGATTTTAGAGTTCAGTCTGTGATATGGAATTACTCCAGTATTAGGTTTTGAAATATGTAGATTTTAATGTAGAACCAATACTGTGCCTTAGTATATCAGCACTTAAAGCTGTTTTAAGATTTATGTGTTTAAAATCTGCTAAGAATAAAAAATAACTTTAAAGTTATTTAAAGTTAAGTTTAATTATTTATTTTAAAATGCAGGGATGCCAGAAATTAACTTTGTTTTTGCTAATAACATATTGATTAAAGATACTTTATAATATTATCAATACATGACATTAAATTTATAACATTCGTCAGAAAAGCTATTGCACATACATTAAATTATCGTATTTAAAATTTGAAAGAAAGAGATCAACTTTGGGATTCTTTATTTCGTTTCGGCTCCCTAAATGATTTTGAGGATTAATTCTTCATTTCCGATTTATCCACGGATATCAGAATTCGATAACCCATTATGCTTGAAATCATGATAAATAGTTTATTTGCTTAGATTATCAACCTTGGACCACCACACAAGGTCAGAAATTTTTCATTAAAAGTTAAACTCATATTATTTATACTAGTATTAATTTTAATTAATTAGATTACTTCACGTCATTAACATTAGCATGAAGGTTATTGCGATTATTGTGTTTCAATTTGTATTATATCACCTTATGCAGATAATTTCATGCAAACCTTTGCAATAAATCCTTAAAAAATTCATAATATTTATCTGGTCATCTGCATCCAGTAACTCATCGTTATAACCAAAGAAAGATATAAAATTAGCTGGTATACTGCCAAATGATTCAAATGTTGGTTTCAACGATCATTGGTTTTAAACATCAAGTGTTCATTATCAAGTTGTAGTCAACGACACATGTGCGGTTTTATGAAATACTAGCCAGTTTTTATAATTTTATGTTTATTGTTTGCCAGTTCATATGAATGTCGTGTTTTTGTTGTATTAAGTGTGATGACGTCTCTTCAACACCATCAACCTTGAATAAGAATGTTTTAAATTAGCTAGACTATAACTTGAAAACCAGCCCTTGAGGTTTGAAACCAATGGTCGTTGAAACCAATATTTAAATTAGTTGGCAGTATACCAGGTAACATTAAAACCTTTCTTTGGTAAATATTACAACTATTCGGAGGCTATTCAATCATGACATCGTTATAAGGTAAGGAACAAAAATATTTCTATTAAAAACATTTTAGGTTTCCAATTCGAATAGCACCAAGAGCATTACGTTTTAAAATCAACAGCAAATAATAAAAAAATTGTAACCCAGGAATACATTTACAATAAACCTGTACTTATTCCATAGAGGTTAGAAAATGATTATTGTCCAAGCAATCTTTGTATAGTAAAATTATAAACATCAAATCTTAGGATACCAAATATCCAATAGAGTAAACAGAAAAATATGTAGCCTAGCGTAATAATAGTAGTTGAAATTTGGTAGCTGAATGTATAGTGATGTGATGATCTTTCCCAGGTGAAAAAGGAGTGTATTGTAAATGATATTGGATGAATTAATAATAAGATTAATTAAACAGTTGAATATACATGTATACCGAGTTGAAATAACTTGCTATGCAAAATCGCGAGTGAAAGGGAAAAAGACAGCTTGCCATAAAAACGTATTGACAAAAAATGGAGGTGGCACAATGCGCGATAAATTATACTACTAATAACCACCAAGTGGAAAAGTAAACTAAATCATTTGGTCTATTCAAAACATCACAAAATCAAAGTAAGTAAAGAGGGAAAAAGCAAGATGCTGTTTGTATATTGTCAAAAGAGTTATTCAAGTAAACATTAATTATATTTTAAAATATTTTGTTTTCTTTTTATCATTCATGTTTTAAACTTTTGAATGCGTAAAAGGAAATTTCAAACATTAAAAAGTCAAAAGCGAGGAATACTATGTTTAAACGTACCCATTGTGAGTTAATTCAATGTGTAAATGCAGTGGTTTCTATTCAGCGAAGTTAAGAAAAGCTTTTAGAACATTTATTTTTCACCTACCAGAACGTCTGTATAACTAAAAACTACTGCTTCTTTCCTGTTTTTTTTTTTTTATTTTATACTTTTGAATATGTATTTTTCTTACAAATATTTCCTTCCTATTTATTATTTATAATTCTGTTTTGTAATAGATTTTAAAAAAGTTTGGTTTCTGTTTACATCAATAAGAATTCTTTCATCTTTCATAAATCGTTTATATCGTCAATCAACTATTAACTTTATCATAAAAATTCAATTATCATGAAATTCAATAATTTGTAAGTAAAATTTTAATATTGCAATTAAAGCATAGTTTAACTAAAATTTCTTTGACCTTTTAGCGGGCGAAGCCACGGGTATCTGCTAGTAAAAATTATAAAATAAATAACAATAATTACCTTACCTATAAATATAAAAGTATCTGAATATTGTCGCCATAAGAATTGTTGTAACGGTAAAAACATATTTCAGCCAAGCGTATAACCGAAAGCCAGTTATATTGAAGAGCCTAATAAAAGTGGTATGAACATCTCAATGCGACAGAGGAGTATTAGCTTTCGCTCTGGAGGTTTAGTTGTTTTGGAGCTGAGGCTATAACGGTTTTATATTTTGTCGTTGTCATTTATTTTTATTTTTCGTATTTCTTTCCTAAAAGACTTCAGTATTTCAGATAAAGGAATTATGCTAAAATCATGAATCTTATATAGAAACTGTTGGCATCAGATAAGCACTGTATTTAACATCAAATTTATAACAATATTTCATTTCGATGGCAAATAAAGAACAATAATATGTAAACCATATCCTTTTACATTATTTTAGGAAAACATACATATTCGGTTTACATATAACGAATAAACTTAAATGACTGTTCTGAGGTTCGTTTTAACGGTTAATATTACCTATCCTGCTTTTCCTCCTTAAACGCGTTTTCGTTATACTGCTTCAAAAACAGATGTTTTTAATGCACGTTTTCCGGACCTAAATACACTCTTTTTATTCCTAGGAATTAAAAGATGATGTACTCGATACCAGCTGACTCTTTATAGTCCTAGGACTATAAAAGTCAAAAAGTGCCGGGTACGTCGTAATAATCGAACAATATTCATTCGATTATAAATAATCGAAACATTCATCGTTATTATCGAAACATTCATTGTTGTCAGTTTAATCAATTTGTGAAACTCGCTCATTTCACCAATCGATTATTACATGCGTTCGATACTCGATAGTTGTTCATTGTTGTCAGTCTAACCTAACACAAATGGAACAGACAATCAGCTGATTGCTTCAAATAGCAAGAACAAGACGGTGGCATCTTTTGAAGGCATCTTTAAAGGTAAACAAGCTGTAACATTTTGGTTTTCTTAAGTGGTATACGTATTGTATTGAGCAATATAACGAAAAATATAGTTCATTACACGGACCTAAAGCTGCTTTTCGTTACTCGGTCATTTTTCAACCTCGGCTTACAGCCTCGGTTGTAAAACTTGACCTTGTACGAAAAGCGTCACTTTAGGTCCTTGTAATGAAATATACTATTATATTCTTATAGCGCGTAATATATACCGCATCTGATGTGTTATTATACTATAATAACACACTAATCGCCCTCAAGCAAAAGGTCATCAATCTAAAGTTACCAAATCTTGTAGTTGTACACTGAACAAGTTTCCTCGTTTTAAGTTGACCATCCACGTAAGTGCTTTCCACGTCGTGCACTGCACGTCATGCGCATTGGTCTACGCAACATTGGTCTTATGGTCTTATGAGACAAAGCACGGGCGATGTGCCGCGCACGTCGCCGGCCTGGCGTGCTTTTACTCATATGACCAATGTTGTATAATTGCATGATGAACAATGCACTGCGTACAAAGCACGTACGTGATAAGTCTGTTCAGTGTACAACTAAAAGATCTGGTAACTTAAGATTTACGGCCTAATCATTTCAAAATTAAAATTAAATACAAAAATTAACTTTTGATTAGACTTTTTAGACTCTCAAAATCCTTGAACTATAAAAGTGAATAATCCAAGTGTAAAATAAATAAACACATATTTAAAATTCACATTTGTTTACATGTCAACAAATGGTTATGATTTGAAATAGTTCTCATGTTACTCCACAGAATGCATACACGATCAAATAACTTTAAAGGCCAGTGGGAGATAGAGTCCCAGGGTCGAATTTAAAATTTTATTTCACACGAACCTTGTCCTAAAAAATATGAAGAAAACAAAAAAAGAATTGTCCAATTTGATGCACAAATAAAAAAGTTATTGAATTACATAGGAATGATATTGTTTTTATTTAGACAGATAAGGTTAACATTGGGACAGCGTACTGTTTCCCACTCATTGAATTGATTTTTATTTATATAGATTGACTGCTTGTCATGCATCGATAGTTACAGCATGTGTCCAATGAGCTCTGGGCACTTCATGCAGTGTCCAGTTTCGTTGGGCACATGCTGTAATTTTGATCGAAATAATCGAGTTACACTATGTGCCCAGGCGCGCTGGGCACTTCATGAACAGCTCAGACTGCGTTGGGCACTTCATGAAGTGCCCATTTACAGCAAATAGCTACGACACATATAAAAAACATAATGAACGATTTTTCTGATCCAAAATAGCCTTATAAAACGTAATTTAAGTCGATAAAATTTGTACAGCTAAATACATTTTGTTCTCTACTGAACTCTGTTTATAAACTGTATTATCTCAATTTTCCAAGGCCTATCAAAGACAGAACTTCTAATCATCCGCATAACAACGTTAACACATATTAGTACTCATAATGAACTTAAAATTTGATTTTAGCGAATTTCCTTAGAAATAAGCTATTACCGTCGTTTCAACAGAACAGAATGGACAAAAAATATCCGTTCAGGGTAACCTCAGCAATCATATTAATATTTATATTAATTGACATCTTTTTATGTGTATTTTCTGGATATGAAGTGAGTTTATTGTAAAAACGCATTTTTACCTGCAAAAATCGCGATTTGTTTCAAAATTTAACATAGGCTTATATGGGAAATAGAATTTTCATTTTTTGAATTTTGTTAGCACGATAACTCTTGTAAATATCCTCCGATCGATACAAAATTTGGTACAGACATGTAAAACTAGATTCTCTTGGACGAGTTCGTAAACCAGCCAGATCGACATATCCAAAGTGGGGTAAAGGCCCCATTTTACCCTCCAAAAATGGGTTTTTTGAGTTTTTCAAATTGAAAAATTATATTTATCCAATTATTGCTTGCACCATTGAATTTAGCTCGAAAAAACAAACAATTTGGTATTTTAAATCATTCCTCTAAGTCCATTGATCTCCGAGATATTGCCTCTTCAAATTTTTCCCCTGTGTTTTTAGTATCAGGGCAACAGAATGTTAGCTTACCCAATTTCGTATTTACTCTCTACTGAGGTTTTAAATGAATCGCTTTGAGTGAGTTCTCAGTTTATCAATGTATTTAATAGAATTTTGGGTTTTTTAAACAATTATATGTTAATATAATTTTAAAAATAAACATTCTTTCCTACTTAATTATAATGACATATTTGTCTTCTTTCATCTAAGTCATTTACCAATATTTTTTACAAAGTTTATTTAAAACAAGCTATAATATATTATTTTAATACATAAATATACCACTTGTTTACTTTTCTTTTTTTGTAATAATGGATTAATTACTGGATATTTTGTAATTAGAAATTCGCTGAGTACGCAGGTTTGCTGCGACGGGGGTATTTTGTATGTAAAAATGTATCCCTGTAATAAGGGGATCTTTCTGTCCTTCAGTGGAAAAAAACATCAAGTCTAGTTTGCATTTGAAACGTAAACAAAAATCAATATACAGTACCTCACATTATCCGGATCCCGGATTATCCGGACCGGACTATCCGAGAAATTGAAACATTAAAATCACGGCAAAATCATAATTTTAGCGAGTTTGCCGGTGAAATGCGCCTTCTAAAAGTGAAATACAAATGTAAAACATTAATGTACGCATTTGGAATCACAATAATTGAAGAAATCAACAGTACATTACAGCATTTTCGTGAACGTAGTTTTCTGGATTGGTACTTCGGGCGCTAGCAGTAATCAACAAAAGCGTAGCCTACGGCAATTTTGCGAGTTTGTTTCTTGCTGTCATTTGACGCGTTACGTTATTTCTTAAGAAAAGTTACTATAGTAAGTTTTAAGTCACATAAAGTTTCGTCATAATTATTTCTAGCTTGAGTTATTTTGAGTTATGATTATTTAAACTTATTAAATTAAATATTTTATTCTGGAGTTTTATTCCAAACCTAAACCGTAGGTACGGTAAAAGTTAACATTATATTCGTATGATCAATAACGAAATTTAGTTCTTAAATTTGATTCAAAATTAAACCCTCTTAAAATTTGAAAGACTAACATGTTGTACAGGCCTGATAAGACGTTTGCACCATTAATTTAGCAGGGGCTATGTTTCGCGATCGCTATTAAGGCTATATTGTAATGACCTCGGATTATCCGGATTTTTTGCTATCCGGATCGGTGTTCCGCCACATTAATCCGGATAATCCGAGGTGTACTGTATTTCAACGGCTGATAATATATTCCTCACAGGATTAAACTGCAAAATAACGCTGGCTTCCGTGGAAACGACATAAATTGACCAATATCCCCAATTTGTTTACATAATATATAAATAAAATGCATACAGGGTGAAACTAGAGGGAATTTTAATTACGGGGATAGGCCGATGAGTTGGCTGGGATTGATGTTGTAGATGTTGTTGATCTACATTTCTATACAAATTTAGCCTGGTTGGTTCATTAGTTTTTTTTGCGTTAGACATTACATGTAATGTTATGGCATTGTTATTGATAGATAAGCACAGATTTCATGGAAAGCGCTTATAACTAAAATACAAAAAAATTATTCTTTATCACCAATAATACAAGAGTAATGAAACAACCAACTCGCCTGCGGCCGCCCCCAGGCCCCGTTTGTGAGTCCCCAGGCCCCTTTGGAATGACTTACGTGACGTGATCGTTAGGTTCCAGTGACCGGGTCGGCACACTGAGGCTGTTTTAGGGATTGTTCCCTCTTCAGCCTTTGACAGGTGGGTTAGGGTAGCGCACAGCTGCAGGACTTTGTAGTTACATACGAGAAGAGTTTAATACGAACGCCTGCAGCTGTGCTGGTGGTTGGTTGTTGATGGTTGGGTGTGGATATCGGTGGGGTTAGTGTGAGTTGGGCAGTGGTGAGTTGTGGTCGAGTGTCATTGTGAGGCGTTTGGTCTGGTGATGTCGGGTGGTTGGGTTTGAGTGAGGATGGAGCGTTGCAGCAGGACTTTGTAGTTTAATACGAGATTAAATTACATACGAATGCCTGCTGCTACGCTGGTGGTGTGGTTCGGAAGTTGTGTGTGGTTTTTGTGTGAGGTGCAGTGATGTGGTGTAAGTCGGGGAGTGGCGACTTACGAAGGTGGGTGATGGTGGGTGGGTTGGTTAGGGCAGGGTCGCTTCCAAAAAAAGTTGGTACGGTCGCAGGCCTACGGCCTGTACCGTACTCTGGTGGTGTTGGTCAGGAGGGTTATGGTGGGGGTTGAGGCTGTTGGGGTGGTTGGGGCGGGGGTGGGTTGTCGAGGGTTACGAGGTGGTGAAGTGTCAGGCTAGGTCGATCAGTGAAGTAGGGTTGGAAGAAAGGCTGCAGGATATCTGAGGAGCGGGCTCGGTCCAGGTATTTGGAGTTGAGTTGGGTGAGGAAGTCACGGAGGGGAGGAACAGTGTGGACGTCGTAGGTAGTTTGGTTTCGGGTCCAGGGAGGGAGATGAGCTGCCAGACGAAGGGCACGCCTTTCGGTGGCTTTGAAATTGGAAATGAAGTGATCTGGGGCGGAGAGCAGGAGAGGATGGGCGAAGGTGAGCACGGGGCGGATGACGGAGGTGTAAATCCGGGATAGGGTCGTTTGGGAGCAGGGACGGTGGCGGTTGTTGAGGATTCTCATGGCTGTGAGGCGGGCTGTGGCTCGTTTTTTGGTTTGGCGGAGGTGGGGAAGAAAGGAGAGTTTGGAGTCGAGTGTGACCCCGAGGTAGGTGCAGGATTTTTTCAGAGGAAGGCGGACTCGATTGGGGAGGATGGGATCGGAGTTGATGCGGGCGAAGCGACGCGCATGGAAATTGAAGAAACAGAGTTGGGTTTTGGAAGTGTTGAGGGAAATGCGCCAGTGGTTGCAGTAGGAAAGGTAGTCAGTCAGTGTTTGTGTGATTTTGCGGATGAGGTTGTCCTGTCGTCTGTATGATACCCAGAATACGGTATCGTCAGCGAACTGAGCGAGACCGCACGAGGTGTCTGTGGGGGTGCGTGGGGCGGGGCAGGTAGGTCACGGACGTAGATGAGGTAGAGAAGAGGAGAGATGGCGGAGCCTTGGGGGACGCCGGCTTCCAGGGTGAAGGAGGAGAATAGGGAGCCACGGAAACGCACCTGAGCGGTCCGTCCGTCGAGGAAGTGGGGAATCCATCGGATGACGGGGAGGGGCAGTTGGAGGTGGAGTTTGGATCGGAGGCCATTGTGCCAAACGGTGTCGAAGGCCTTCTGGACATCCATGAGGGCTAGGATTGTTGGGCGGTGGAGGGAGTTGTTTGTTTGGAGGCATGTGACGACCCGCAGGAGCTGGTCGTACATGTTGACTCCGGGACGAAAGCCGGCTTGGGTGAGTGGAAGGAGATTGAGTGAGTTGAGATGGGTATGGAGCCTGGAGGTCAGGACTTTTTCGAAAAGTTTTGAAAGGGTGGAGGTGAGACTGATTGGGCGGTAGTTGCTTGGGTTTCGGGGGTCCTTGTGGGGCTTGGCGAAGAGGATGACATGGGCGTGTTTCCAGGAAGGGGGGGAGTAGCCGAGAAGGAGGATTGAAGTGAAGATTGTTGTCAGAAGACGGATGAGAATTGGTGGAGATTGTTTGATGAGGAGGTTGGAGATTCCATCGGGGCCGGGGGCGGTGTTGCGGAGGTGGCGTCGTTTCCGATCCACCTCCTGGAAGGTGATGGGACTCAGGAGGTCGTGGTCGGGAAGATCGTCAGGGATGGTGTCTGGGGGGTGGAAAGTGTCGTGTTGTCGAGTGATCAGTGCGTTGGTGAGAGTGAAGTAGTTGTCGTCAAAGTCAGGGTGCATGGGAACAGAGTGAATGGTGGAGAGGGAGTCGCGGAAGGCCTCAGCGATGCCTTGGCTGTCCGAGACGACCGCGTCATTGACCAGGAGGGATCCGGAGGGGGTGGAGGGGCTGTTGTAGAGTTTGACGAGGCGCCAAAAACTACGGGGGTTGTTGTGGAAATCGGAATCTGCCTTCTTGCACACCTTCATCGCCCTGTCGTCTCGAAAGGAGCAGACTGCAACCTTAACGCGATCGACTAGGGCTCTGAAGGTAGCGTGGAGGTAGGGGGAGGTAGGATCACGGAGGAGGAGTCGCCTTGCGCGGCGTTTGGCTTTGCTCATCAAAGCCCTCAGGCAATGACGTCTGGAGGAAGGCGGAGGGGGGTTTGAAGAACACGTTTCGTGGGAACGGAGGTTTCCTTGGCGGAAAGGATTGCTGTGGTGATGGATGAGTGGAGGTCGTCGATTTGGCCGGGTGTGCGGGGGGGGGGTGGTTGCTGGGTCAGTGGAGGGAGAGAAGTGGTGAGGGAGCGGCTATAGGAATCCCATTCTGCATTCTTTTAGTCGGAGACGTAGAATGCATCATGGGTGTCGGATTTGAAGGGGTACGGGAGGATTTTCAGGTCGAATATGAGAGGGACGTGGTCGGAACCTATGTCGTGGCCGGAGAGGACTTTGATGATTTTTCGGGACAGATCGGGGGATGTGATGAGCTTGTCAGGGGATGTGGGGAGCTGGCCTTCGTGGTTAGGGTACCGTGTGGGAGGGGTCATGTGGTGGTGGAGTCGGGCGTCCAGGAGAAATTGGAAAAGGAGTCGGCCCGGGTGCGTAGTGGTACGATCCCCCAGGGCCTGGTGGTGACAGTTCAGGTCTGCCGCTATTACCAGTCGTGGTTGGGTAGCGGCAACCTGTTCCATCAGGTCTATGAGGTCGGCGTCGAGAGGGTTGGCGTGGAGGGTAAGCAGAGTGAAGGGAGGTTGCCTAGGCAGGCGAACAGAGGCCATGAGGGCGGAGGCAGGGTTACCTGGGAGGGGGAGGTGACGGACGTCGAGTTCAGATCGGAACACGATGGCGAGGCCACCGGACCGAGGGAGGTTGTCCGTTGAATGACTTAATATACATACATATACCGGGTGTCTCACCTAAAGTGAACCAATAGCTAACTTTTTTATTATAAATCTGACAAAGAACTTCTTATGGGGGACTTACCTTTATTTTGAAAGCTGCTTTTTGGAGTCACTTCGAAATTTAAAAATAAAGCCGCCATTTTCCAATATGGCGGACAACTTTGATTTTTCCTACTGAACACCCTGCATTTTATCATTTTAGTAACTTTTTATTCTTTCTCATTTTTTCCTAAACCTAATGGTTAAGGAGGTACGAGCAGTTAAAGTTAAATTTTTTCCATAAAAAATGCATTAGGAAATTGTTAGTATCTGTATATCGAAAACGGCTGGGTTTAATAATACATGCCAAAGATTAAAAGTATCTTAAAATGTGACTTTAGTTGAGATTTAATTCTAAAATAATTTTTAGTTGAGATTCACTCATAGAAATGTATTATTTTAAATATGCTTTTACTCCATAAGAAATACATGGGATGGCAGAGTTTAATGGACACAATGCTTTTTAAATGGGAAAAAAATCAAACTTTTAACTGCTCATCTCTCCTAAACCAATGGGTCAGGAAAAAATTAGAAGGAATAAAAAGTTCCTCAAAGTAAGCGTTAAATTAAAAAATGCCATAAAATACAGGGTGTTCTATAAAAAAAATCAAAGATGTCCGCCATATTGGAAAATGGAGGCCATATTTATAGATTTCGAAGTTACTCAAAAAAGCAGCCTTAAAAGTAGAGTGAAGTCTCCTATAAGAAGTTCTTTGTCAGATTTATAATAAAAAAGTTAGCTATTGGTTCACTTTAGGTGAGACACCCGGTATATATCGAGTAGAGTCTAAATCCAATGAAAGTTTTATACTTTTGAGGACTTTTAAGGGGTTGTAACGGGGTAAAACTGACGAATGACCTCTGGCAAAGGGTCAAAGTCTCTTGGGGGGGGGGGGTGTTTGTATACTAAAAAGTCACAAGAGAAGGTTAATTAAACTATTTACAAATCTCAGCACAACGTATTTTCATAGTGTTCGGGGGGGATTATTTTTTGGTGGGTGTTGTTGGTTGTGAGGTGCTAATTATTTAAAGGGAGAGAGGGTTGGTAGGGCCAAGAGGTGAGGTAATTGTTTTATTAGAACTAACGATGCCAAACATTGGAAAAATGCTTAATTTGCTTCTTTTGCTTCTTGGCTATATTTAGGGGTTTAAAGGGGTTAGAAATGGCAAATGACTTCAGGTGTAGATGGGTGGTGACACTGACTGATACCTTGTAAACAAATTGGGTCTCTCAGTTAAAGATTAAATTTGCAAAAAACATTACCACGAGAAAAATAATAGTCCAAGTTTAGGGTACTCTTTTAGGGGTTGAAACAGGGTAAAATTGGTGGATGACCTTTGATAAGCCTGGATGGTTACACCGTCTATCTCATTGTAAAAAAAAATAGATATCTCAGTAAAAAACTAAAAATTGAGAAATAAAGAAGAGTAAAAAAGTGTAATTATGAAATTGATTTTAGAAGCCATTTTCGGGGTGAAGGAGATGAGATTGGACAAAATACCTAACGCTCAATTTTATAGGAAACCTAATTTCAAAAACAGCAAGTGATGTTCATTTTTCTATAGGACCTCTATAGTTCAGCCGCCTACAGGCTGAAAACGAAAAGTTTTTTTTAAATTCACACCGTTCGGGGGTGTTGGGGGTGGAATCATTTCATATTTGGTGTCGTTTTTCCGAATCACTTATGATGAATATAAAAGTTTAAATACCTGCGTGTCAGCAGGTATCGAAAGCAGGTTTAAGAAATAAAGGGACACTCGCCCGACACTCGCTGTGCACGCTACATTTTGTCAAAATTATCTCTGTGTCAAAATTACCTTAAAATCCCTGTGTCAAAATTACCACCCCATCTCAATTGTTCCAATATTATCTAAGGTTTTTGAATCGATTATTTTTAATCAGCTCAATAGTCATTTCGGAAACAATAATTTATTAACTAATTCACAATTTGGCTTTAGATCGGGAAGGTCGACAACTTAAGCAGTTTAAGAAATCACTCAATCAATTATAAGAGCTTTTGAAGGTAGAGAGTCAGTTTCGATGCTTCTTTTTGACCTTACTAAGGCATTTGATTGTATACCGATTGACATTTTGCTAAAGAAACTAAAATTTTATGGAATACAGGGTGTGTTTGGACATTTTGAGCTCATATTTATCCAATAGATCACAGTTTGTTTGTGTTAAAGGTAAAAACTCCACAGTAGCAAAAATCAAGGCAGGTGTTCCCCAGGGCTCAGTCCTTGGCCCTTTTCTATTCATTATTGCAATTAATGATCTGCCACGAAATCTTCCTGTAGATTGTTCAATTTATGCTGATGACACATCTATCTTTGCAGCTAATAAAGACATGAATATCCTTGCACAAAACATCCAAAATGCCAATGATCTTGCCTTTAACTGGTTTTCATCCAACAAACTTATTTGTAATGAATCAAAGGCCCAAAGCAAAATTTTTTCTGTTTTACAAGATAAACCTGAAAATACTGTTAAATTATTGGGATTTCATCTTGACAGTAAACTCAATTGGAAAGTACATATCAATAATCTTAACAAAAGGCTCTCAAGAGTAATTTATCTTTTTTGGAAATTAAAACCTCTAGTCAGCACAGATTTCTTAAGATTAGCATATTTTGGCTTGTTTCAATCGCACATTCAATATGGCATTATCACAAGGGGTCACTCATCTCAAACCCACAGTATTTTACTGCTTCAAAAGAAAATAGTTCGTACACTGGCAGGAGCTGGCCCTGTGGAGCACTGCAAACCTCTTTTTGTTCATTTCCGCATTTTGACAGTAATCAATCTCTACATTTACAATGTTTTAATGTACACAAAAACTAATATACATGAATTTCACTCTCGTCAGGATATACATAACCATAACACACGAGGAAAAAGGACACTAGACATCCCTCAACACAGGCTTGCTTTGACAGGTAACTCATTTCGAATTAACTGTTTTTAATTTTATAATAAGCTGCCCGAACCACTTTTAGAGGCCACTTTTTCTAGTTTTAAGTCCAAAATCTACCCATGACTTTTGCAACATACTTTTTATTCCCTTAAAGAATTCATAGACGCAACTATTGAAATTTAGATATTACTTATTTTTTATATGTTGTGTTTTTCATTTTATGTTATATTTTGTAAACTTGACAATACCTATTTCAATGTTTGTATTGGTCAATGACAATAAAGATACTGATTACTGATTATTACTTATTTTTTATATGTAATGTATTGTGTTTTTCATTTTATGTTATATTTTGTAAACTTGACAATGCCTATTTCAATGTTTGTATTGGTCAATGGCAATAAAGATACTGATTACTGATTACTAATTGCTGATTTGTTCCAGTTAGCTTTTAATAAAGTTAAATAAGTGAGCCTACATGCGTTTTGTTTGTTTGTTTCGAATTTTAAATGTTATTAAATGTTTTGTGTTCGTTTTAAAGTATGACATATCCACTTAATGAATGAGGAACTCAAGTTTTTGTGATGGTTTGAAGATGGCATATCTTCTATCTATATAAATAAAATTAGAGTTTTGTCCGTACATTGCTTAGAATCATGAAAGTTTTGGTTATTTTTCGTTTTGAAGGTCAGAGAATCCAAATCAAGCCTTATTTCAATTTCTGTCACTCTGTTGGTAACGCTCAACATCACACATTAGACCGCTTTTTATGCAAAAACTAGAGTACTGGTATGGCTGAAACTTATTTTCTGTACTGTATGTATATATGAGATGGTTTTAGACGAATTAAAACTAGCGAATTCTTTTTGAAATGAATCAGCAAGCTTCTAAAAAGTGTATTTTATTTGATTTCGACCCTATAGGGAAGCTTATATGAAGTTGTCATGGCAACCTAAACATTAAATCATGAATCCAAGGCAGTTTTTCTGTTTTTCCACGGGTGAAACCGTGTTGATCAGCTAGTTTATGCCTAAACGCGTAATCTAATCACAGATTACACAGAATCACTGGGCTTACCCGCAGGTATTTAACCTTTTACATTGTAAATATTTGTTTTGAAAATTTTTAACTGTGGTTTGACCAACCAAGGAATATTAATGCCAACTTTCAAGTTTCTAGCTCATCGGGATGTATGATTTGAATTTGTATAGATTAGTCAGTGAGTTAATTACAAACACGGGGCTGTATATATATTATTCTAAAATACTGTCTTATGGAAGAATGAATCAGAGTGGGAGACAAGGAAAATTTTCTTCTCTTCTTTGACTGAGAAAAATCAAAAAGCTTGAAATAAACTTTCTGACAGCTTTGTGAACGAATGTTTAATGGAAACAACACACATCGACTGTGGTTGCATAGAGACGCTGCATTTAGGTACGATATGTTTTTACTCCTTTGTATGACGTATAATCATTCGCGTTTGTAGTTAAGTAACTACAAATATTTTGGAAATAAATAAAATAAAAGTTAATTTTTACCAATTAAAATTCTTATACAAACTGACACAAAGCTGTGTGTGTGTGTTTGTGTGTGTGTGTGTGTGTGTGTGTGTGTGTGTTAGCACGATAGCGGCCGTAAAAATCGTCCGATCTTTATAAAATGTAGTACAGACATGTATAAAGTGGTAATCAATTGGACAAGTTCGTAAACCAGCCCGGTCGAACCACCGGAAGGGGGGTAAAGGGGGATAACCTCCCCAAAAATGGGTTCTTGGTTTTTTCATATAGAAAAATAAAAATAATTAAATTTCGGTTAGCACTATTGAATTCAGCTAAAAAAAACAAATAATGTAGTATTTTGAATCATTGCTATATATGTCCATTGGTTACCGAGATACTGAAAGTGGTAAACACAGTACGTTGTCCCAATGTTAACCTTGTGGGAAATAAGTAAAATTCTATATCTCGCTTATTTCTCAACATATCTTAATAAAACTTGGTTTGTGACTTCATCTAGATGAGATTTAATGTATAATAGTTTAAAATCCCTTATATTTCAATTTTTATGGCAGCAAACCTACATAATCATTCCCCATGTTATCCTCATGGGAAATAAAAAATGCTATATCTTCCCTATTTCTTAACATATAAAACTTGGTATATGGCTTCTTCTAAATCAGATCTACTAAATATTGAATTAAAACCACCCAGTTTTAACATACCTGTTGCAGCAAACCTGCATACTCATTCCCCATGTTATTCTCATGGAGCTTAAATAAACATGTCAAACCTCGTAGTATTAGATCGAAATATGTTCCTTTGCATTTGAAATTTGCTGATTATGCAGGTCTGTTGCAACGGGTATTTATATTTATTTTAGTTAATTTTTCCCATCCTTATTCCTTAGTTTAAAATTTTTATTTTTCATGCGGATTTGTTGTACATAAACTCATTATTACGGTTTTACGAGAAGTAATAAGGGAATAAGAGTGTATTAGAGTATGATTTTGTATAGTACTTCTTACTTTTAGAGAATTTCCCCTATTGGGAAGAAGCCGTTACCGTTATGGGTTCTTGGTTTTTTCATATAGAAAAATAAAAATAATCAAATTTCGGTTAGCACTATTGAATTCAGCTAAAAAAAAACAAATAATGTAGTATTTTGAATCATTGCTATATATGGTATTTAATTAAGTAGGTCTCATGGTAGGACTTAAGCCCGAGACCATTATAACTTTTTGTTTTGAGGTCCCCAGATGCCAAAAACACCATTCGTTCATTTTCAGTATTCATTTTCGTTCATATTTCATATACAGGGTGGTCTGGACCTAGCGTTATAAAAATTTTTTCGGGTGGTAAAGCAACATAAATGTGACTCAAATCTACAATTAAAAAAAAATACTCCTCACACCCACTTGCAGAAATATTATTTTGATTTTTTTTATAAATGCCTGTACATTTACGGAACATTTAAAGATTTCTCTAGTATTTTCATACATTTTTTCAACTTTGACACTACCATCGTATTCTCCATTAAATTCTAAGTAAGAACAGATAGCTTTTGGTGAGCCCGAAGCTTCGAAATCATTAGTTAAATTGATTAGAACTAAGACGTTTGATTTTTCCCAAAAAAAGGAAAAAATAAGCCTACAGACACTTTTTTTTAAGAAAAAACTAGAGAGTGGCAAAGAATTGCTGTAAAAACTGCTCTAAAATCTTAGCTTTCAAAAAATATGATTAGGCATTTTATTCGCTTCCTTTTAAGTACAGCTATGCGAGTTATAACTGTGGAAAATGAGGTTTCACCCAGATGCCATTAAATACAAACAACGGTTTTTTCGTTAATGTACCTAGAATGCCACTTTTTTATCTAGCTATTTTGGATGGTGTGGATCCGTTTTTTTGGATATAAACTTTATTTTTTCAAATGTTAAGATGATGTTATGATACATCATTGTTAACTAGTTTTTTATGTTGAGCAAAAAAAAAACAAGCCAACAACAATGCTGAAATCCGTTTTTGAAAATATTTATCCGTTAAAAAGAAATGGTAAAATGAAAATCCCTATGTTACAAACGTTTCATATTTCCAATTTTTTTTCTTATATCTTTCATTACAATTAAGATATGTAGTTTGTTTTAGTCTTACAATACTCATTGATATACCGCTGGCTGTCATTTGAGATATTAAACATCAAAATCGGACAAGTGAAAGAAGAGTTATAAAGCTTAATGTAACTTAAAAATACACCCGTTGCAGCAGACCTGCATACTCAGCGAATTTCAAATGCAAAACAACATATTTCGATCCAACATAGCGAGATTTGACATGTTTTTGTAAGCTCCATAAGAATAACATGGGGAATGAGTATGCAGGTTTGCTTCTACGGGTATATTAAAACTGGGTGGTTTTAATTCAATATTTAGTAGATCTGACCTAGAAGAAGCTTGTTTCATTATACAAGTCAACTACACATATTCCTTAAAAAAACATTTTAATCTCAGGTATTATGTCCCTGATACTACAGAGCACTGGATTTAGATACTATAAATTTTATTAGATATTTATTTATGCGAAAGAATGACGATTTTATGAACATCAAGAAGGCTAGAGTTTAAATTTGCATGAGTTTTTCATTTAGACAATTTATGGAAGTTTAGAGTTCGTTATTAAAAGCTGGAAAATCGCTCTTGATTGAAGTTAGTTTTACATATCATATTTTTACAAAAAAAAACAAGTATGCCAAAAATGAAGTAACCAAAAAATAAAACTATTTTAATTTCCTTCACAAATTAATGTTATTTTTTTATTATGTACCGACCTCTATTAATATTCCTCTATTAAACTGATGTTTATATACCTGTTCGGTATCCAAATACTGAGTATAAAATTCAATATACATCTTTAAGTAGTAGAAAAATAAATATAAAAAATATATTTAAGTAAGTATTAGGGAACTTCAATATCTACTTAATTTTAAATGCAGGGGTCTGTGTTTGGGATAAGAACTTAGCCCACTATACTCCTTATGACTTTACTCTTGAAGTCGATGTAGGCTGTATGTGCTGAGCGTTATAGAACTAAAACCTTATTGCAGATACTGTTAATTAATTATTGTTTTGAATTCTTACGGTTGACACATATACTTTGTTGTTTTTTGTCTACAGTTCTGTATTATGTATGCAGCTGTGACTTGCAAATGATATTTTGTGTTGTAGAAATGGAAAAAAAGTTGTATTATATTTGAGTCCTTATAGTAAATATGCACATTCTCAATGCTTAAACTTATAGTATACAAAATAAATGAGTAAAAGTACTCGATTTAAAAAGTCATAAAGTTGAAAGAACTTGCTTAAAGAATTCTTCTCGCACCTTTGACAAACGGTACATTATATTATTTCTTAATGAGAGAATAAATCAGTCGGAACATTAAAATCAATCTTATTTACTTATTCAACCAGGTATGATTAGATTATGTTACCGAGTGGAGAAACATCATGCCGCCAACAGTATTAATTAGTAAATGCAATTAGCCAGATTAAAGACAGATACATTTTCACAGTCGACCTGTTTGGTATTTTCTCAATCGCAAAATGAAACATGGGAATCATTGTTACATTAAAAAATCCTTAATCATCGCATATATGAAACTGGAGATTGTTTATTCGAAACATTCACTCATTGTTTTAGATATTTTTTCGCTTTATTTTGATAGATAGTTTAAAATCAAGTATTTTGTAATTAAAATATTAGTTTTTTTGGGGGGGAAAGAGCATAAATTATAAATATACTATTGATAAAATTATTTCCATAACAAGTGACCATTTTATTTTTTCAAATAAAGTAAAATAATTTTTGAAAAATAAAAAGGGAACTTGTTATGAAAACTCATTTTATCACTATATTAGTAGCCCTAACCATCTACGATTACTCTAATATATATATATATATATATATATATATTAAAACTGCAAAAAATTATCTTGTGATAGGATAATAACATGCAATATAGATTTAATACAATTTATTCAGCCAACAAATGATAATTACATGATTATTATTTAGGGTAAAAGAAATAGGATTTTCGGTCACGACTGACTGAAAAATTATATCAATATTTACTGTAGCCAATTGAACTCACCCCAGTTCAATACTTTATCAAACGTTCCACACTGCGACCCGTTTCTATTGCAATTTCATTTGTGAAATGACAATATACAACACACAAGCTGGCTTTGAAGTGTTTCTCACGCGACCTACCAGTGAGGTGTCGGCCAGCGGACACGTGGTCGCCAACGCAGTTCAAACACTAGTTAAGTAAGTTAAATCTCGACCTAAAAATAATTCAGACATTTTAGCTTTTTTCATAAAGAATTTTTTTTATAAAAACTCATGAGTTAAACCATAAAGAGAATGCAGGGTATGAGTCTTCTGAGCCGTTCACATATCATTTTAGACAAACGGTTTGATAAGGGTAAAACAAACTGTTCCCCACTAACTCATATCCATGGAACAACAAAGAAATATTTTTGACCTTTTTAGGACAAAGGTAGAATTTTTACAAAAAATGGAGGCCATGGGTTTGAATCTCAGACATTTTAAATGTAAATATGTTTATGCATCATTTGAAAGATCTTAATAAGACGAACAATTTTGTGAAAACTAGGGGTGTGCGAGTAGTGATTTTTGAAGTCGAGTCGAGTCGAGTTTTGAAAAATACCCTCGAGTTTCGAGCTTTTTTCGAGTCGAGTTTTTTTAGGTTCATAATATAATAGTCATCAAGTTTCTACACAAACGTAAAAAATTATTATCATAACTCAAAATACAAATTACAATTTTGAGGTAATTAAACTTGAAAGAGTTTCTGAACCAAAAGCTAATATACAAATATATGATACCAAAAAAAGAAAGAAAAACATTTACTTAAACTCACAATAATTCTTGATTTGATACATTTTTCAAGCCTAAGTTATGTTTCAGGCTTACCTGGTTTTGAAATGAAATAAAAACACTGACTGTAAGCCATGACCACTTAATTACCTGATTCAATACCTGACTCAATTCATGATTAAAATATTTTCTTCGAGTTATTCATGTAACTGTCATCATAAAAACAAAGTTTTTATTTATTTGGAATGGTTTCTAAAATATAACAAAAATAATTTTTTAAGAGATGTAATAATAAATAACCTCAAACTAAAGAGAAGATGTAGAGTGATATAAAAATTGATGTGTCATCTTTAATAATTCAAAAGAACTTTTTACTTCAAGTATAATAGACAAGCTTTCAGTTATGTTTGTTAAATATTGATTTTGGATTAACGGCGGGAGTAACTACTCGACTCGAACTTTCGAATATTTGCGATAAGTCGAGTCGAGTCGAGCAGTGCATACTCGGCTCGAAAAAGCTCGATTCTCGAGTACTCGCACACCCCTAGTGAAAACAGAACGAACCAATATGTTTTATTAAATTTAAAATGGCAGCCATTTTTGTGAAACATTTGTGTTACAAAATACCCTATACTGTAAAAACCACTGAACATTTTTATGATCTGTTTCAAGCGAATTATTCCTTGTAAACCCAGCTTTACTTAGATACGCAACATGCCCCTATTTAGGAAATTAATTGTTTTTTTACAACTTTTTACTTTTTAATGTTGGTAGAGCAGAAAAAGCAGCGTATGTTAAATAGCATATCAAGTTAAAAGACTTGCAAAGACTAGCAAATTTCCAATTCATGCATACCTGCTACCTGTGGTAGTTGTTTCAATCAATAAAAAAATCAATCTACATTTTCAAAAGTCCTAGAGAAATTGGTGGATGTGAGGCTTTTAGTTATTTGGGCTTTTAGTCTTTTCTAGCTAAGTATGAATTATTAATCGTTCTTAGCGAATTTCCTTAGGAAAAGCAATTACCGTCGTTTAAGCAAAATGGGCAAAAAATATCCTTTCAGGGTAACCTAAGCAATCATATTAATATTTATATTTATTGATAAATTTTTATGTATTTTCTGGATATAAAGTGAGTTTATTGTGAAGACGCATTTTTACCTGCACAAATCACGATTTGTTTCAAAATTTTACATGGTCTTAAATGGGAAATAGTATTTTTTTATTTTTAATGTCTGTGAGCACGAATACTCTCGCAAATATCGTCCGATCGTGACAAAATTTGGCTCAGACATGTAAATCTATATTCTCTTGGACGAGTTCGTAAACAAGCTACATTGACATGTCCTAAGTGAGGTAAAGTCTCCTTTTACCCCCCAAAAATGGTTTTTTTGGTTTATCATATTCAAAAATTAAATTTATCCATTATTGTTTTCACCATTGGATTCTGCTTGGAAAAACAAACAATTTGGTATTTTAAATCATTCCTCCAATTCCAATGGTCTCCAAGATATATCCAATTTTTATTTTTTATAAGTATTTCAGTCTCAGGGCAGAAGAGTGTTGTCTTCGCCAATTCCTTATTCACTTCTTACTGAGGGTTTCAATGAGTTCCGAGGAGTATTCCTTGAGTTTATCTAAATATTTCGTAGGATTTTTGCTTTTTTATCGTTTTATCTTAATATAATTTTATAATAAACAATCTAGCCTTCTCATTTAAACCAAACTTTGTTTTTAGGGGTGTGCGAGTATTGATTTTTGAAGTCAAGTCAAGTCGAGTTGAGTTTTGAAAAATACCCGCGAGTTTCGAGTTTTTTCGAGTCGAGTATTTTGAATAGTATAAGTTAATGTTCGACAAATACTGTTTTGATAAGCATGCTTATTATTGATCACATAAAATGCAATATTTTTATTTACTAAACTGGGTTGTTTTCCTAAGCATGAAAAGCAAACCTGTTTTCAAATGAAAATAAACGAGAATTCCGGTCATATTTAACATAACTTTATATCATTATTTTCAATATTTTATTAAACTTTCAGCCTTAGGAGGTAAAAGCCAAGCTACATCTGCGCTTGTTGCTTTAAAAAAGGGGTTTTGTAACATATTGTTATAGGTTTAAAAATTAAAGTTAAACCAGTCTCATTGAGCATAAGTAAGAAAATATATCAAATCATAGAAAGGAAAAATACAAGACTAAATTTATTGATATGAATAATTAAAAAACCACTTTAATTCAAGAAAAATAACAAAAGTTTTATGGTGGCTGGTCATGAGTGGTATTGACTGTGAAAAATGACCGTAAAATGCAATCGCGCTTACCAATTCCGGGTAAACGGCGGAAGTAACTACTCGACTCAAACTTCAGAGTATTTATCAGAACTTCGAGTCGAGTCGAGTAGTGTAAACTCGTTCGAAAAAGCTTGATAATCGAGTACGTGCACACCCCAAGTTTTTTTTCTCTTTTCAGAGAGAAGTTTGGAGATTTAACTGTTTAATAGATTTAAAAATTTTAAACCCAATAAACGTCACATTCACAAAGCTCCATTTTTATTCATTTACATTAAATAATTTCTCTTCGTACTGTAACTTTTCAAAGGCAAATTTCATGAAAGGTTTGAGATCAGTGATATGCTTTTTGTTGATGGTTTTTAAATTAACTAATCTTTCTTCCTCAGAATTGGTATATAAACAATATACATGCTTTAATTGATCCAAACACCTCCAAATAGTTAACAGCAAGTGCTTTGCCGAGGGTGATGTTGCTTGTCGGGGTGTAGCTTATACACCATCGAATGAAACGACAGTCCCTTCCATCCATTTTATTACATGAAAAAAGTGAGCCGTATTTAAATCTGATAAAGGAAAAATCTTCAAATCACTATACTTTCAGCTAATCAATTTCAGCTACAATTACACTGGCATAGTGTACCACCTATTTTTTTTCTGTTTATTGTTTTGAATATGTTGTTACCCAATGTATGTTTCATCCCAATAAATGTGAGGACACCACTATTTGAATCGGACACTTTTGACTTTATTGTCCGATCTGTTTAATATCTTGATATGCGATTGTCCTATTCTAGCACATGTGTAAATGGTATATATATATATATATATATATATATATATATATATATATATATACTAGCTGATCAACACGGTTTCACCCGTGAAAAACATAAAAACTTCCCCTGTCTTTTTTTAAGATTTAATTGGTCATACTTCTTAAGGTTGCCATGACAACCTTATATCCTTCCCTATAATTTAACATTAAAACTTTGAAGTACCATAGGGCAAAACCCTTTGGGAATTTTGTAAAACCGTTTCTTAGTGTGCATCTAAGACCCAAGGGGAGCACATGTGCCAAATTTCAACTCTTCATGTCTTATAGTTTTGGAGATTTGCTGTCCGATAGAAAACCCCTTCTCCTTTATATATATAGATATATATTTCTCTGTACTAAAATATATTTTACCTAAGATTAAATTTGATTCCTTAAGTCGTTTAAAAGTGATGGCTAAATAAGAGCAAAGTACGTACATACATACTTTAGCATTATCATTTAGCATTTAGAAATATAGGCATCGGATGAACATGGTTGTGAATGACATAATATGTTTCCCTTGTTGCAAAGAGCCCATCTGTAAAGGTGTCAGACAGTCTGAAAACACCCTGTTTCATTCCAGACTATTAGAATGTGTTAGTACAATATTTTAAATACTTGTACACACAGCAACCCAGACAACACATTATCTTCCGTTTGATATTCCTCGATCGAAATATAAAGCGTGTAAAAGGTAAAAATTGTTACTACATACCTAACGTAATTACCTAAGTTGTTAACTAATATCAGAGTAGGTGAAAATGTACATAAACAGTAGAAATACAAACAGATCCAAATGATTTCGTATCGACCAAGTGACTACACTGAATAGTTACCCTATACAGTAATTTATAATTTAATTGCAGACACAATTGTAGTAGTAATTGTCATTTATTGTAATCCGAAACGATAAATTAACTGAATTACATGGCAGATCCATTGCTCAGTGTTTAGTAATCACTGCATAACTACTAGTTTAAACAGTTACATCGCTAAAGTGTGATTGATATTGTCCAGTTACTTATTTATGTTAAAAACTATAAAACGCAAAGTAACGTACCTTTGAAATACGTTTTTGATGAGGTGTAATCTATGACATTTTTTCTTGTTGGGTTCTCCCAGATGACCTATTGTTATCCCAGGAGTATATATTATATCATCAAGTTAAACACGTAGACACAAACACACAACACATTACACGAACAATGTCTCTGGATCACTCCTATGTTTCGCGGGACCGAGAAAAACTTTCCGCTTCGTCAGGAAGCCGACTTTTTAGTTTTTCACGTATTCTTGACGAACGCCGGAAAACACTGAATGCGATGGAGTGTTCTTCATTGAGGGATGGAGGGCGGGGGCGGGGGTCCTGTTCATCTGTCGAGGAAAGTCCACTGTCGTGGCTCGGTCTTAGATACATTAGATACATTAGTCGAAATGGCGACCTACCCAGGGAGGTATTTTAAGCCAAGTATGAATGACAGATGAGTGAAGGATTGTATTTTTAAAATTCATAATAGCGAAGGATTTGTAATTATTATTTAATTTGTTGGACTTTTCCAATCGCTTCTAGTGTTTAAACTACACTACGTTTTGAGAGGTATCGAAACTCCTCTCGTTTTCAAGTGACCCTACTTAAAGTTACATTAACCTACTTATGTTCATTTAACCTACTTTTTTGGGTTTTTTTTGTTTTTTTGACATACAATTTACATTCATCCAACATTCAACAGAAATCTCACTCCCACAAAATTTCATACAAAACACATTACACATAATTAATACAGAAAGAAAATCCCACCAATATCCTATCCAATATGGGATGCCCTATATTTGCCAATATTTCTATGGAAGAATTTGAGCAGAAAGCAATTGCTTCTGCTTGCCTTCGGCCTAAAGTGTGGCTTAGGTACGTGGACGATGTCTTTGCTGTCTGGAGTCATGGAGATGTAAACCTTGACATTTTCACTGAACACCTAAATAATATCTCACCAACGATTAAACTAACAACAGAAAAGGAACAAAACAACAAACTAGCATTTTTTGATGTAAATGTAATCAAAAACACAAATTCCCTTCAAACTGAAGTGTTAAGAAAGAAAACTCACACAGGCAGGTACCTAAATTACACATCAAATCACAGTGAATCAGTGAAAGAATCAGTGGCATATTCTCTTTTTGATAGAGCTAAATCTGTTTGTTTTGAAAAAGAAACTTTGGACACGGAGCTAAACAAAATTACCCAAGAACTGAAGCAAAATGGTTACCCACAGAAAATTATTAGTAAATGCAAAAAGAATAGGCAAACAAAATCGAATACATCCCCAATCACTGACAAACCAAAAGCTTTCATAAGTATTCCATACGTCCCAAAACTATCAGAAAAAAATAAGAAGAGTTGCCAGGAAATACCAAATCAAAACTGCCTTAAAATCATCAAACACACTAAGACAGCATCTTACTAAAGTAAAACCAAAATGTTCAGAGCAATCCTCAAAAAATTGTGTCTATAGTATTAAAAGTTAATGTGAAGGTGAATACATAGGAGAAACAAAGCGGCCATTAAAAGTTCGCATTGGCGAACACAAAAGAAACAGAAAAAATGGCGAAATAACCAGTTCGAAATTAGCCAAACACGCATGGGAGAAAGAACATAAATTCAACTTTGAAGGGGCAGAAATATTACACCATGAATCTCATTACTACAAAAGGAAGTTTGTTGAGGGGGCGTTAATAAAATTACATAAAAACCCAATTAGTCAGAGCAGTATTGATGTTAGGCCACTTTGGATACCTTTAATTAAATCACATTTTGAACAAAAAATAGCCTCAAAACCCACTCCAGACTTGTCTGTTGCAGAAGCTCCTGCGTCCAGAGTCCATCACATGGTCCATGCGCCCGTGAATCTGCTTGGAGGAAACTCTTGCTATGGGTTGTGCGTCCTGTTCCCCATCTGTAGCTAGGAGGCGTGCTGTATATTTTTTGGAATTGCTGTACTTGTGCCCATATAGGTGCCTGGAGGAAACGCACAGCCGGTGCCTGAGTCACGTTCCCGAGATTCACCATGGAGGCGGGTCTTAGACCGCTGACGTCAACTTGTGCCCTTGGTGGGGGTAGGGCCGCTCCCCCTCCACTTGCTCTCTCAGGCGCTTTTCATTCGAGTTGCGTATGTGAGTGTGGGTGGACGTGTGTGCGTGTCGTGCCACTGCCAGTTTGGAGGCATTGCCGGCAGTAAGGTATATGTTTTTGTTTTAATTTTCTATCTGTGTTCTGTATCATGTTTAATATGTTTTAGTTTTAATTTTCTTTCTGTATTAAGTATGTTTAATGTGTTTTGTATGAAATTTTGTGTGAGTGAGATTTCTGTTGAATGTTGGATGAATGTAAATTGTATGTCAAAAAACAAATAACCTAAAAAAGTAGGTTAAATAAACATAAGTAGGTTAATGTAACTTATGTAAACACTAGAAGCGATAGGAAAAGTCCAACAAATTAAATAATAAGAGTGGAGGATGATTGTGGCGCGATCTTGTAGTCTTGTTACTGACTAAGGCCGACATATTCCTTTGACAGGACTGTTAATTAATAGCCCAACAGCCAATGGCAACTAAGGGACCTACATTTTAACGTGGATTCGAATGACGATTTCTTAATTATTTATTATTATTCTTAATATTATTATTAATATTGTCACGGTCTTGTATTATTCTTAATTAATCGCTCAAATTTTCTAAATAAACAAGACTTATATCAATGGAGGAGCGTGACAGTGGATACTTACTTACTTGAATACTTGAATACTTGAGTGTTCCGTCCGTAGTCCTGAAGGAGGAGTTGGACAGGTCAAAGGGTTAGTCCAATATGGATTAAAAGAATAACTTTCCCTATGAATTCTAAAAAAAAAAAAACTAAAAAAAAGCTAGACCTAAGGAATTTTGTTGAAATTCAGAAAGGAGTCCATATCATAGAAACCATTCTGAATTAAAAAATATTTAACTTGGATTTTAAATTTTGATATTTTCTGAATTGATTGAAGATTCTGTGGTAATGCCTGAAATAATTTGAGACCCGAATAATGTGGCTTTTGTTCAAAAAGTTTGAGTCGATGCTGTTGTGCATGTGTACCTTTTTTTCTTGTGTTATAAATATGATTGTTAAAAACTGGTTTTATGTTCTGTGATTTGATATACACAACAGATTCAAAAATGAAGAGACAGGGAACTGTCAAGAGGCCAAGCTGAATAAATGCATCCCTGCAACTAGCATGAGGTGGCATTCCTAGGATAGCTCTGATGGCTTTTTTTTGCCATATGAAAATTCTTTCCAAATTGCCCCTGACTGAACCCCACAATATAATTGAGTATGAAATGAATTGTTCAAAAAGACTGTGATAAACAAGCTTGGATAGAGGGATGCTGCCGTAGGTCCTCATCCGACGAAGGATGAAGAGCCCACGAGCAAGCGACCCCTCCAATCTTTGCACCTGCTCACCCCAGCCGAGCCTATCATCCAGTCTAACCCCTAAGAAATCAGTTGTTTTCGATTTTTCAATTTGGTCCTCTTCAATGAATAGGTTCGGAGTCCTATTGCTTTTTGAATTTTGTTTTTGAGCTGTTTGAAAACAAAGATACTTGGTTTTTTGAGAATTTAAACTAAGTTTGCTTTCTTTAAAAAATTTTGCGAGATCTTTGATTTTTTCATTTGCTTCGCTTTCCAGAGTCCCCACATCCAACCCCCTCATGACCAATGTGGTATCATCGGCAAAGAGGTAGATATCAGGCTCTGGAAGCGAGTCGGTTATGTCATTAATGTAAACCAAAAAAAGAAGAGGTCCCAATACGGATCCTTGCGGGACTCCGCTTGTGATTTTTGCTGGGGTCGACATGACGTTTTTAATTTGGAATTTTGTGTTTCCTTTAATTTCTGTAATTTGAAAGCGGTTTGTCATGTACGACTCAATCCATCTTAGAACAAGACCAGAGATTCCGGTTGAAGCTAATTTTTCCAAGAGAATGTTGTGATCGACGCAGTCGAAGGCCTTAGACAAGTCAGCAAAGCAACCCACCACCGTCTCTCCAGCCTCCACTGCGTCAATACAATCATTAGTGAAATCAATTAAAGCCAATTTTGTTGATTTGTTCTTTCTGAATCCATATTGTCGATTACAGAAAAAATTGTTGGTTTCTAAAAATTGTGTAAGTTGCTCCGAAACAACTTTTTCTATTAATTTTGAAACTGATGGAAGAAGAGAGACTGGACGATAGTTACCCGGGTCATGTCGGTCTGATTTTTTAAAAAGAGGTTTTACTTTGGCTATTTTGCAATTTTGAGGGAAAAAACCGGTTCTTAAAGAAAAATTTATGATGTGAGTTATAGGCAATACCACTTCATCTTGGCAAAATTTCAGGATGTACTTACTAATGTCATCAATGCCACTTGATCTTTTGGGCTCCATCTTTGAAATTATATCAATAAGTTTTTTTGATGTTATTTCTGTAAACTCACTGAAAAAACATTCCTCTGAATTCTTTGTTGGAAAACCTGATATTTGGTTGTCATTCTTACTATCATTTACTATTTTAGAAACATTTACAAAATACTGGTTAAATACCTCAGATACTTGGCATGGATCACTAATTAGTTTGTCATTTACGCTTAGTGTAATAGGCTGGTCATCTTTTTTCTTTTGTGATCTTAAGCTGTTTATAACATTCCAAGAAGCTTTAGATTTATTTTTTGCCCCTGTAATGCTCTCGTGCGCCCAATTTAATTTAGCTCTTTGAATTTTATTTCTATATTCATTTCTTAGTTTTTCATACTTGAGCTTATCGTGAGCAAATTTAGTGAGTTTCCAGGTAGAATATTGTTCAAACATCGCATTTTTTGCTTCCTGAATCTCATCAGTCATCCACTTGTGTTTTTTTGTTTTGCCTATTTTTATTTTGTTTTGAACTACTGGGCAACTAATGTTGAAATAATAGGAAAAGGTGTCAATGAAATTGTCATACATTGTGTCAACATGATCTGCCGTGTATACAGAGGCCCAGTCTTCTGATTTTAATCTATGTTTCAATTCCTTCAGGTTTTCAGGGGTAATTTTCCTATTATCTATGTTTTTTGTGTTACTGAAAGTTGAATTTGATTTTTTTATGTCTAGGTCTATTGTTATGTATATTGCCTTATGGTCTGATATGTGTGGTTCTATTGTTGCTGCATTTTTTGGATGAAAATTTGTTAAAAAATTGTCTATGCAAGTTCGAGAAGTTTCTTTTATTCTGGTAGGCTCTGTTATGTTAGGTCTTAAGTTAAAAATTTCAATCTCATTAATGAATTTATTGTAAATGTTGTCCTTCTTGAGTAAATCTATGTTAAAATCAGCACCTATAATTAGATGTTTATTTTTCACCATCCAATTTTAGAAGATACTCATTTAGTTTGAAAAGGAAATCATCTAGATTATTTCGATATGGCGCTCTGTAAATCGAAGAGATGGTATATTTCTGTTTATTTATATTAAAATTGATTTCTGCACATTCAAAAACAGTTTCCTCAATGAGATCCCTACCCACAATAGTAGGCTTTATATTTTCTATGATGTCACAGTTTATCCTCTTAAAAATGGCAACACCACCCAAGCCTTTGTTGGATCTTCCATAGCCTACCAGAAATTCATAATTTAGGATGTTTAATGACTCTAAACTGGATTGATCGAGACCATGTTCATTAATCAAAAATATATCTGGTTTTTCAGTGAGCAAAAATTGTTCAATCATTTCTATTTTATTTATTATGCTTCTAACATTAAGATGTGTAATTTTAATGAAATTGCTTTGTTTTTCCTTAGGTCTATTTAAATCTATGTTTGCTTCTATGTTTTGTCTTTGTCTGAGGGGTTCTTTGCGTTTTTTACTGGCTTCTGAGAGCCTTTAGATGTTAAATATACTGTAATTAGGCTACACAGAATATCTTTTCCTTTTTCATTTAGGTGCAGCCCTTGCTTAGTGTAGCAGCTTCTATCCAGTAAACTGTTCAAACCTATGAATGAAAACTTATTTTTAACACAAAAATCATGCACAATCTTATTTTGTTTTCTTATACTTGGGTTCTGTGACTGCAAGTCCATCCGGTATGGTGTCTCAACAAATAAGAGGTTACTGTGGTCAAGCTTACAGTGTTCGAGATCTTTAAGACACTGCTCCACTGATGCCATGGATTCGTCCGAAATATTATTGGTTCCGCCCACTATTACGCAAACATCCTCTTTTCTCAATGGCTTGCCTGCCAGCTCATCTCTTACATCCTTCAAGACCGTGGCCATGGGAGCTCCTGGCAGCACTGTGGCTTGCACCACATAGCTGCCACCGCTATCCATGTCGCTCAGCCTATGCTCACACCTCCTGGCATGACTGTCACCAAAAAGTAACAGCTTTGGTTTGGCCGGTTTTTCCCTAAAAACTTTTCCCAAAGGTTTAGGCCTAGGCCCGAGACCTTTACCTTCAAGTCTATTTCCAACAGATTTATTTCCTATTGGCCTACTATGCACAGCTTCCGGGGCCTCATCTGCCTCCGCCAGTATATCAAAAGAGTTTGAGATAGGCAGAGGCAGGCAATGCTCCGGAGCTTTTACTTTGCATCCCCTAACCTCAAAATTCTTTGAGGTTATGGGAGCCCTATCTACTTTTTTTTCCCCCGAACAACCACCTCACTCCAGCTCAGATTTTTAGAACTCTCTCCTGGCCTCCCAACTTTCTCCCTGAGATGAATTAGCTCAGCTTCCTTTTCATTTAATTTCTCCTGTAATTCTTTTTTCTCGGCCAGCAAGGACTCTCCTAGCTTGAGGGCTCTATCAAGTTCATCCTTAATGACATTGTATGGATCTTTATTATCAGCGCGATAAATAAAGATTCCGCCAAATATCTCCACCTCCGGTCAGACTCTCTGCACACTATTCTGCTCTCCTCCCAATTTATTACATGTTAGTCTCGAAAACATGTTCTTAAAATTTTTACCCATAAATTTCCCAATTTCTACCTTTTTTTCGTGTTTTTCGATCCTAGCATTAAAAGATCTGGATGTATCCCCTATGTAGCTTTTTTCCATAGGAACAACACCTTTTCAAAAGAAACGTCTTGAAAACTTTTTATTTCTAAAAAAAGTAAGTTTCACCTCCCTGGGAGTCAAAGCGTACGTGTATTGGACTAAAAAAGTTGGATATTTTTGTTTATATCCCACGATGTTTCATTTAAATAAGAAGTTTTAAATATGTGTTGGTTTGTTTGAATTTGTGATTTTTACGGTTGTATTGTTATTTTTAAGAAATATAAAATACTTGGGTAGTACTCCGTCGTGCGCTGGCGAGGAAACTCAATTTTACAACTAAAAGTTTTGTTCCTTTCAAGCGGAAAGTTTGTCCTAAGACGTGTTAACGTCTCCACTTTTTCTTTACCTTCCTTCTTTGTCAATATGCAAAACTCATATTTTTTGGGCATCCACCAGTGACAAAGCTTCTTCTACCAACACATTTGTCGGCGAGATTAAATGTAATGATTTCCTTAATATATTGTTACACTTAACTCAATTTTTTATGTACATATATCTTGACTGAAAATTTACTGTTGACTAGATAATTCTCATAGTCGTTCCATAAAGTATCAAATATTTATCAGCCATACAAGACGTAATGTAAAACACTGTTTAATAAAAATAAGTCTATCGACATAAGCTTACCTTAAGGTCTCACTAGGAGATGGTTGGGGATTCACAATCAGGTTTGGAATTAATTAAAAAGCATTATCTTTGAAGAAATGGTCGCCATGTTTTTATTTACATCTAAATAACTATCGTTTTTGTACCACGATTCCTCGAGAACTATAATAGTAAAATGTCTATGTTAATTCATGTTAATAGGCATGGAATTATGTTTAGTGCCTAACTGTTTGAAAAATAAATCAAGCGGTAAACATTTTAAATAAATTTCTCTAAGCCTCTTTATTTTAAGATACGATTCAGGGAATATGCGAGTCAAGTTGGCTATATTACACAACCTCTGTAAACCTAAATTAACAAACCAGATAGAATTAATACACTGTTTACATACTTCACGAAACTCATAAGCTTATTTAGAATATCAGTACAATGACAGCATAACTTACTTGTATAGAAATTATAAAAAAATTAATGATATTTTTTGGTTTCCATTTGGTGGTCTCATCGCAGGCTGTGGAATGTAAATTAATAATTTGAATTCAATTAAAAATCCGCCAATTAGAATAGCCAATTAACGAGTACACTGAACCGTTAAATTGAGTCCCATAAACGACCGGTTTCGTCCATCGCTTCACATTAAAACTACCATTCATATTCACAGTTCTTGTTCGTGACTAATTAATATAATGCTTCATTGATGCCGATAAACCAAAGATAAGATATGACAAGCTGGTAGTTCGTGGGTGTTTTACAATTACAATTTGAATTTTGTTTTCGTAATTCTTAAATTCCAAATAAATTGTGTCTTATAATACACTAAGTACAAGAAAACATCACATAACCAGTTTTATCATTTTCAACCACTCACGTAATTGGTTGAAGAGTTTAATTAGCGATTTATTCCAAAAGTTTACAAAAACCGTTACACTTAAAACTCAAATCACAAATCACCCAGTAGTTCTATCCATGTTCAAACCAACATTTCGCAGCAGCTAAGGTTAACACCTTAGCATTAGGGCACTTTAACAGTGCGGTGTTAGGTGCTGGTCTATCACTTCCTATGTCCTTGTTTTAATATTTTTATTTTTTACCTTTATTTAAATTTTACTTTGATTATCATCTGTTAATTTATTCAAATGTTTTTTAATATCTTTTTTGGTTTCATTGATCACAAAAAACTGCTCTAAAGTTAAAGTTATTCTAAAATGTCTTAAATTATTTTGGAAATAACAACTATCATGTGAGTTTCAAAACCTAATGAACATATCACAATGTGCTTCAAGATTATTAGCAAGATGAACAAATATCAAGATAATTATATATAAAACAATTGGAAAGACAATCTGTCATCAAAACCAAAGTAAGGACAATGAAGACAAGTAAGTGGCATTCATTCATGATTATATTTGTGTTCCTATTAAACAATGATTCTGTTCAGACTCTTCAATAACAAATTAAATTAAATATACCTAAAACATGTACAGAGCAGTTTTTTTGTTATTAATTATCATTCATGCATTACCTGAACAAATTAACTATACCTACAAATAATCAACAATTTTCTGACTTGAATATAAGTCTGGTCCCCCTTTTAGCATAACATTTTTGGTTCCCTCGGGACGGATTATTTGAATGTCAGACTGTGTGATACAGTCTAGACTCATTTTAGCCGCATTTTCTATTTCAACCGCATTTTCATTTTCTTCCCATTATTAATAACGCATTTATCATTTGCCCTTTCGTGTCTGACCGCACCTAGCATACTGTGCTAATTCCATAATTATGCCACGCACTACGGACTTCAAGCCGGCTACATACAACCGTTTGGCGTCCTTAACTTGATCACGTTTTGAAGCATTAAAGTTAATTGTAACCGAAATACAGGATCAGACTGATGTTGTCACAAGCTTACAACAACGGGCTCTTAAAGGGTATGCTTCGGAAATACAGCGTAGGTTTGACGATTTCGATTCAAATGTTAATCGCGCACTTGCATATGACGAAGAGGATGCCGTAACTGACGATAAATTAGCTACAGATCAATCAGAAATCTCAAACTTGTATGCGTATTTGATGTCGGCTATTTCAGAGATCGTAGGTTCTAATGTCAATCCAACCGAACAGCCAGATCAACTTGTAACAACGACTAATCTCGGGGACAGTTGTGCAGCTCGTCTTCCAAAACTTGAGTTATCCAAATTCAATGGAGACTATGCGAGCTGGACCACATTTATAAATCTGTTCAATACGACAATCCATAATAATCCAGCTTTATCCAAAGTAATTAAATTTCAATATTTAATAACTGTTCTTTCGGGCGAGGCTCTTAATTTAGTCAAGAATCTTACTGTGACTGATGCAAACTATGACGTTGCGTATAAAATTCTCACGGATCGTTACCAGAACGATCGTAGACTGCAGTTACTCCACATAAATCAAGTCTTGGACCTTCCTGACATTTCCAGTAAAAATGTCACTGGCATTCGTCATTTCTTAAATTGCTATACCGAAAACGTGCAGGCATTAATAGCCATAAAATGTGACATTACCGGCTCCAATCCTTTGCTTGTTGGAGTTCTCTTACGCAAAATGGACTTAGAGTTAAAGAAAAAGCTTGAATCTACGGGTGATGTTGTTGCAACCAATAAACATTCGTGACCGACTGTGTCTGAAATCATAGAGTTTCTAAATAATGAGTGTAATAGACATGAAGACGCACTTTGTTCCCTAGGAACACGAACACGCATGGTAGAGTCACGCACGTCACCGACTAGGTTCAAAGTTAATCATCAACCACGGGGTTCTGGACCTAAGAATGTTGTAGCATCTACAGCTTTAAATCCTAACCATTCTTTGAAATGTATTTGTTGTGCTATGACCGATCATCGAATTTTTGCATGTCCTACATTTTTGTCGAAAAGTCCTCAAGAACGGTTTAATATTATAAACTCGAGGCAACATTGCATTTCATGTTTAGGCAACGATAATCTCAAAGCGTGCAAATCTCAATCAACATGTAAAATTTGCCACAAACGCCAAAACACGCTTTTGCTTTTTCCATCAGATAAGTCAGGCTCTAATTCCAATCAGGTCAGCACTAATGTTAAATCTGGTGGTCATGATTCTGAAAATGGTCATCAATCTAAATCAGAATCAGTTACTGTATGCTCACACAACAGTGAAACAGATAGTAACAAACCAGTAACAGTGTTGTTAGGGACTGTACTAATAAATGTACGTACAGAAACCGGGAATGTTCATACATTTCGGGCGCTTTTGGATACTGGTAGTATGTCCACACTGATAACTGCGTGTGCTGCTCAATTACTATCAAATTTAGTTTCACATGTCACTAGCTTATTTCCCAATGTAATCAAAACCGAAAACATTTGGTTATGGAGCGATTCCACTGTTGCTCTTGCATGGATTAGAACACCTCCCTACCGTTTAAAAACATATGTTGCTAATCGGGTTGCTCAAATCCAGGAAGTAACACCACCAGAACTTTGGCATCATGTCTCATCACAAGACAATCCAGCAAATTGCGCTTCTCGAGGATCGTCATTGAATTAACTAATGGATCACATTTTGTGGTGGAACAGATCTTCATGGTTATCACATCCGATCACAGATTGCCCACCAGTTCAAATGGATAATATTCATGATGATCAACTATTGGAATTGAAATCCGATCCCTTACCAATTTTTGTCGCCACACCTAAGGAAGAATGGTCATTACTGTCCAACTATTCTTCTTGGACAAAATTAGTACGCATTATGGCTTGGATTCTAAGGTTTGCACATAACTGTAAAGCCGCATTTCACCAAACTGGCCATCTCACTGTTGCTGAACTCAACTCGGCTAAATTCAAGATATATTTTTCTGTACAACAGACTGTGTTTCATAAAGAATATCATGAGCTTGTTCAAGGCAAACTTCCATCAAATCTTTGCCATCTCAATCCTTTCATCGACAGCCATCAACTCATACGTGTCGGAGGTCGACTACGCAATTCAGCACTAACATTTGTGCCGTGCAACGCCACGAATCCTTATATACAGGGTGTCTGTGAAGTCCGTCACCAAACTCCATAACTTGGTTTATTGGGTCAAAACAAGCAAAAAAGTTCCGTGAAGGTATGTCCTAAAATGCATATTTACCCAGATATCCGCCATTTTGTATTTTTCACAAAATATTTGTTATCTCCGAAGTTTGTGAATCGATTTTTTTGAAACTTGGTATGCACCTATAACTAGACAAGGTTAGTTAATGAAAAAATAATCAGCATGATCGAATGGTAAATTTCAAAATGGCGGCCGTTCAAAATCTTTAATTTGAAATACCGGAAAAAGGTTACGTAGTACAAAAAAATATAAAGAATAAACATTTTTAGAAAATTTAATTTCCAGTCTAATGACACCAGAATTATGAAAATTGGTTAATAAATAACTGAGTTATGGTTGAATTTATCCAACGAGGCAGCATAAATTGGAAGGAGAATGGCCCATTGTTGCATTGAGTCATGCGCTGACATAGGTCAATTACGCTGCCTCAGTAGATAAATTTGACCATAACTCAGTTATTTATTAACCGATTTTCATAACTCTGGTGTCATTAGACTGGAAATTAAATTTTCTAAAAATGTTTATTCTTTATATTTTTTTGTACTACGTAACCTTTTTCCGGTATTTCAAATAAAAGATTTTGAACGGCCGCCATTTTAAAATTTACCATTCGATCATGCTGATTATTTTTTCATTAACTAACCTTGACTAGTTATAGGTACATACCAAGTTTCAAAAAAATCGATTCACAAACTTCGGAGATAACAAATATTTTGTGAAAAATACAAAATGGCGGATATCTGGGTAAATATGCATTTTAGGACATACCTTCACAGGAACTTTTTTGCTTGTTTTGACCCAATAAACCAAGTTATGGAGTTTGGTGACGGACTTTACAGACACCCTGTATATGTATTCAGTAGCCTCCACTCGCCAATGTCAACCAAAAGCCCAACCGGAAGATCCTTGATTTACCGCTTGTAAGCCCCAATCTAGCCTCGAACCCCTCGCCCCTTCTCTCGTCCCATTACCTGGTTACCACGTTCAAGAAGGAGGTCAATTTTATGGGCGTGCCGGCGGACCGAGTTCCCAAATCGAATTCCATCCAGCACCAGCGACGACAATAATGGCTAGATAAGTACTTAGTAAGGGGGCGAGCTGGGGAGAGGCAGTTGGGAGTAATTGCTAGATTTAAATAAATGTAGTTTCTGAGTTAAAACTTGGGCGTTGGCCATATGCCCACGCCATTTGGGCCTTAAGCCTTTAACCCCTTTATTTTCAACGGTAATTGATTCTTGTTCATTAAAATAGATCAGTGAATGAAGGTTTGGTACGCCTAGAATAACTTATTCAGAAATCAGCCTGGTTATCATTTAGTATGTTAGTCATACGGTAGGGAAACCGAAACATGTCAATAGGTTAATTCAGTATATTTGTATTTAGTAATTAAGGTAGGTAGGGCTCATTAAGGCTGGCTAAGGCGAAGTATTCTGGCAGACGATCCTTCCTTTGGGTAATCCAGACCGAAATTATATCCTGTTGCCCCAGTCACCATAGCCTTCAATGTTTGAATCAGATCAGTTAATCCCACCATTGCCGAAGTAAGTTTCCCAGTTAGCAGGTCCCTAGAATTTACCCGTTGTCTTGAAATTAACAATACACTCTGTTGAACTACCCATTTCCAATCAGAATTATGTCCAAAACCAAGCATCAACCAAATGTAACCTCAGCATCCCAACTGCAACTCACTCCATCCAGAATTCAGTCCACCCAGTACCACCCCCCATCACATTACATTACATTACATTACACATTTGATATTAAACACCCAGTTTTGCTTCCAAAAAAGCATCATGTCGTTAACATACTCATTGACTCTTTTCATTTGCAAAGCCTTCACGGAGGCCCACAACTAGTGCAGGCTCTATTAACACAAGAAGTTTGGATATTGAATGCAAGAAATGTCATCTGACTCAGAGTACACAAATGTTTGACTTGTAACAGGTTTCGCAGTACTGATAGAACACCGTTAATGGCTGACTTACCGTCAGTTCGGACTTCACCAGCAAAACCATTTGCTTCTACTGGAGTTGACTATTGTGGCCCTTTCCCAGTTAAGGATATCAATTTGAGGTCTGTTAAGACTTTCAAAATTTATTTGTGTATATTCATTTGCATGGTGACCAAAGCCATCCATATCGAAGTGGTCACATACTTGAATACAGACGCATTTATAGCAGCACTCACTCGATTTATATCGAGACGTGGACGATGCACTGATATTTTTTTCAGACCGTGGTTCAAATTTTGTAGGAGCTGATGTAGTGTTACGCAAGATTGTCAAAACTACGATAACTGACCCAAAACCACAATCACAAATTCAAACTTTCGCTGCAAGCCTTTCAATTCGGTTCCATTTCAATCCGCCGTTAGCACCGCATCACGGAGGACTTTGGGAACGAGCCGTACATAATGTTAAACACCATCTTGTTAGAGTCATGGGAATGACCCTTTTCACATTGACTAAATTAATGACACTAACAACACGCATTGAAGCAATGATCAACTCTCGCCCACTAACAGCAATGTCAAATGACCCCAACGACTTAACTGTATTAACACCTGGACATTTCCTCACGGGAGCTCCATTAGTCGCCCTTCCTGAAATTAATCTGACAACTGTTCCATCAAACCGCTTGAAAAATTGGCAAGTTGTCCAACAGTACGCCCAACGTATCTGGAAGAGATGGAGCCTTGAGTACTTACATACGCTACAACAACGTGTCAAATGGACTTCAAGTCGACCGAACTTGAAGATTGGAGACATGGTGTTAATGAAGACCAATGCAACCGCACTATTATGGCCAAGAGCACGTGTCGTCGAAGTATTTCCTGGCTCAGACAACATTGTTCGAGTTGTCAAGATTAAAACTCAAGAAGGGGCTTACATTCAACCAGTGACTCAATTATGCCTCCTTCCTATGATTGAAGACAACTAATTGAAGTACTGGAGTACTTCAAGGAGGCTGGTATGTTAGGTGCTGGTCTATCACTTCCTATGTCCTTGTTTTAATATTTTTCATTTTTACCTTTATTTAATTTTACTTTGATTATCATCTGTTAATTTATTTTTTTTTATTTTTTTTTTGGTTCCATTGTTAAAAAAAACTGCTCTAAAGTTAAAGTTATTCCACAATGTCTTAAATTATTTGGGAAAAAACAACTATCATGTGAGTTTCAAAACCTAATGAACATATCACAATGTGCTTCAAGATTATTACCAAGATGAACAAATATCAAGATAATTATATATAAAACAATTGGAAAGACAATCTGTCATCAAAACCACAGTAAGGACAATGAAGACAAGTAAGTGGTATTCATTCATGATTATATTTGTGTTCCTATTAAACAGTGATTGTGTTCAGACTCTTCAATAACAAATTAAATTAAATATACCTAAAACATGTACAGAGCAGTTTTTTTTCTTATTAATTATCATTCATGCATTACCTTAACAAATTAACTATACCTACAAATAATCAACAATTTTCTGACTTGAATATAAGTCGGGTCCTCCTTTTAACATAGCATGCGGCGATATCAAGGTTAAACCTTAGTTCACGTAAGCGGTCCGATCTTCTACCACTGCTGACTCCGCAGGGGGACGCGGAACCTTGGGATCCCCAAGGGGACAACCCCCTCCCCCCAAAAAACTGACATATTAAAAAAGTGCATTCGTGTTTTTCACGCGAAAAAGACGAAAAATCATTCGTGTGAAAAAGTTTTGCATTCATGGGCGGGGGCGGGGGAGGGGGCAGGGGGAGGGAACCTTGGGATTTTCCTTATCATAAAAATATAATAACTAGGTTTAATTTTTCTTTCCCTTCTCAGTGAGCCTCTGCATCTCTTTTCTACCTTCATGTTGTAAATATTACAATGGCTGATAACTGCAATAATAGGAGATTAAATTAATTATATTCCTCTTTTCCGGTCAGCCTTCCTATTTAACTGACAATTTTTCTCCCGCTTAACATTACATAAAATGTTATGCACATGTTCGGATTTTTGAGCTTAAAACTCTTTAGTTTCTACCTTTTTCGTGTTCATGCTCACGGTTGAGAACTGGTCTAGATGTTTGGCCGTTATAATTACGATCACAGGAACACGGATTAAGACCATTTACAACAAGACGGGAGAAAATATCCCCCTCCTCCATGTTTTTACAAGACGGGAGTCCCTGAGATCCTGGGCTCACCGGTTAATAGATCGGACCCCTTGCGTGAACAACACGCTGCAAAACGCAGGCAAGTTAACACCTAGGTGTGGCGAAACGTCAGTTCAGACAGTGTATAGAACTTCAAGTCGATCTGTGTTTTGTACTTGACCTGTAAAATATGTTTGTAAACTTTTGGACATAACCGCCGACTATTATACTCCTCAACTCGGTGTGTGATGGGCACAAAAATATAATCGAAAAAATTAAAGATACCTCACCATGTTATACAGAATTACAGAATTCAATGTTGTAAACTTAGGAGCGAGAAAGAATTGTCGTTTTAGCGAATTTCCCCTATAGGGAAGAAGCTACTACCGTAGGTCTATATATATATATATATATATATATATATATATATATGTGTGTGTGTGTGTGTGTGTGTGTGTGTGTGTGTGTGTGTGTGTGTGTGTGTGTGTGTGTGTGTGTGTGTGTGTGTGTGCGCGCGCGCGCGCGCGTGTCCAATGGTGGCAACAAAAATTGGATTATTTTTATTTTTCTACGTAAACAACTCAAAATACCATTTTTGGGGGGTTTCCCCCCCTTACCATCCCTTCCGGTGGTCCGATCATGCTGGCTTATGACCTCGTCCGAGTGATTACCACTTGACACGTCTGTACCTGTACCATAAATATTTGACCATATTTACGGCCGCTATCGGGTTAACAGACATATATACTCATTTGGGAAAACAAAGCAAATTTTCCAGGTGTCCACAAGATACCTATATTAATAAAGTTTCTTCTAGTTTCATAAGTACGTATCCGCTGATGTAATGTTGTTGCTCGGAGTGTCAAAATTAAAGATTTTATACTTAAAATATATCTCAAAGATTCCAGGAAGGAATATTATGTTTTTTAGGCCTGTGGGACTAAACTTAAGAATGTGTGTTTAAAGAATGATTACAAAGTTAAAAAAGGTTTTTAGAAAGCCATACAGTGATAGGTCATAGGATCATTAACGTCAACTTGTCGGCTGTTGTGCGCAATTCTTTATTGTATATAGGGCAAATTTGTAGGTTTAAGGCTCTGAGTAATGACAGTGAATCAGAAGATATTTACAAACAACATTCAAATCATCTCTATAAGTTCAGTTATGACATGATCACCTGCGAAATAGCTACGTTTGCCTAAGCAGGTTTTATTAGGTTTTGAAATTGATCAGTTTTATGGGGACAAGGTGTTGTTTAAAATACTATAACAGTGATTCAAAAAATGAAACCAACTTTTAAGCTGGTAGAAAAAGGTGTAGAAAGATGTCAAGGCGTAAGAAGTTAGATTTCATTTGTAAGGGGGAGAAACATGTAAGTTTTATCTCATGTTTATATAAAATGGATTCCCATCCCACATCATTACAGCCATTCTTTCTTCTGTAATAATCTGTAAGTAAAGGCAAGTTGGAGACAATGGTGAAAGTCTAGCAGCGTGGGCATGTACATGTGTAACTAAACTTGGCTGCAACCCTAAAGGAACTAGTTACGAGTCTTGTAATCATACAGGGCTCATTTGTACAGTCTGAACGCTTGGGGCTTACACAATAGACTGGTTAAATAACGGCGTTTACCACTAAGTTAAATTGGCATCAACAGACTTAATTTGGTTCTCAAAGGAAAATAATTGGGGTGAGTAAAGAGAAAATGAAGCTATAGCAAATACACGGTGACTCGTGGGAAACGGACGTTTTTTAAATGAGCAGTACAACGTTGATTTACTTATTAATGTTTTTTCATTGATAAAGATATAGTGGTGAAAACAAACCACTTCGAATAACATAAGTTCCATCAAACATTAATTGTGCTGAATTGTTTTCAATTATTGAACATTATGTCTTGCATGTGAATGCAGATTTCCATCCTCTGTAGAAAATCATTACGGATTCGGGTCAACATTTCTTCTCCAATCAAATTCCCCTCTTCCGTAATTGCATCTTTCAGCTCTATCAAAGTACGAGGTTTATGAGTGAAGACATGTGTTTTCCAATATCCCCACAGGAAGTAGTCACAGGGAGACAAATCCGGCGACCTTGGTGGCCTCGGCACGTCACCAAAACGCGAAATCAGCTCACCATGAATCATCTTCCTCACAACTTGTATCGATGTGCGAGAGGTGTGGCTGTGGCGCTCTCCTGTTGGAATTCGCCTCCGAAGTTCTGGTCTGAGAAATGTTTCCAACATTCGAACATAGCGTTCAGAGCTCACTGTCACTGTGACGCCATTTCCCTCGAAAAAATACGGCCCAATTATTTCAAAGCAGACAACCGCACACCAAACTGTTACTTTTGGGGAGTAGAAGGGTTTTTCATGAATTGTACGTGGATTTTCATTTGCCCAGTAGCAGAGGTCGGTGTCGCGTGGACTATGTATTTGGGGGACGGGGCACAGCCCACCGTAGGGCCTGGGGGGAATGGAATACCCCCGAGACTAGCGGGGAGTCCGGGGGTCCTCCCCCGGAAAATTGTTGCTTTTTCTAACTTAAAAGTGGGATTTTAAGCCTGTGAAATATTAAAAGCTTAGTTTATTTACGATTTTCAAGGTAGTTTTTTGCAGGAAAAGTTAATTACCATTACACATTACTTAGAATTTTAACACGTAACTGTTGAAGAATTGTTAAAATAACTGTTATTCACAATTCCCCTTCTTTCCTACTTTCCAGGCTGTTTCATTGCCGTAAATGTCATTCTCGAGGCATTCTCGTCTGCAGCTTGCAGGTTATAGTCAAAGTCTATGGAGAAGAGATTAGAAGAAAACAATACTTTCTCCATATACTAAGTATAGAGGGGAGAAAATAAAAAGGAAAAAGTATTAAATTTAAAAAACAAAATGTATATTCTTTTGAAAGTTAAAAAAAAAATAACTGGAGCAACGTGTAAGAAATGAATTGTGGAATACTTATCTTTAACGAAACAAGTTCTCATACAAAAAAAATTGAAGATTATTTTACGAGCTTTGAGGGGGGAGCGTTGGGGGGGGGGGAGCTGCAATTAGAGGAATTGTGCAAGTTTTGATCATACATCTAAGCCCTTATAAATCTTCAGACTGCAGTTCATAAAAGTTTGAAACAAGCCGTGTTTTTTAGGAAGTAATAAAAGACGACACCAAAACATTTACTCTTTAGGCTTACCATTATTTCCTACAATGTTTAGTTGTAAAACGTTATTAATGCCTTCATACTTTCAAAATAGGTATTTATGAGTGCGATAAATATAAAATAAATCAGAATAAAAAATTGCTTTAAAGATGTAGTCTTAAAACAGAATTAACGTAAAATGAGTTTCTGTAAATTCAATAATTAAAATCATCATAATTTTTAAGACTGTAAAACTGGCTTTTTAAATTGATTATAGTCGTGTTTTCACTTTAGATCGTGGTCAGTGAATGGATGGATAAAATACTTATGATAACTAGGCCTACTGAATAGCAAGAAACCGTGTGTTTTCTGTCTATACGAGCAAACAGTATACAATAGTTAGGAGTGTTTAGGTTACAGTTTAACCGCTTATTAAAATGTCGGTTTTAGTTAGTTCGTGAACTATCCTATTACAATTAGAGAACTGACAAACCTTGAGTCAGTCACTCCGTCATGGATTGGAAAAATTGCTTTGTTAACTAATTCTATTTCATATGGTATTACGGTGATTCTAGGAATGAAACGTGATAGAAGTGATGGCTATATTTGGCAATGTAACCAACATAAATGGTTCGAAAATTCCAATATGTAGTCAAGTAACATTGGAGTTAACTTATATTAGGAGTCATAAGTTTACTCAGTTGCAGGTAAATCACGAGCCTAGCATTTCATCAGCAACCTGGTTCAACAATCCCATTTTTTATTTTGTCTACGATAATAGACGGAATGACGAATTAGATTCGTATCTAGCAATTTTTATGCGTCCGTAGTTTTAAGTACCAAAGTGTCGTGCAAAGTGTATATTTTCTCAATGTTTAAGGTGCAGCTGGAGTTTATGTAACTATAATTATAATTACAATTAAATTACAATTTTAATTATAACCATGGTTTTGCGATCTTAAATGAATTATTTCGATTAAATCTGTTAGAATTATTGTTTATTTACTAAACAATCATGTAGATAAACATCTTTGCTTTAAATTATCGTTTCGATGATAATATCAAAATGTTGTTTTGACGGTTGGTTCGTCAGACAAAAATACTTCTACTAATATCTTCTATACACTCACTAAGTGGCTAAGCTGTAACAAAAAGTGCGAGATTTTACGCTAACCACACGTACTATGTCCATTTTAGACAAAAAGCCACATGTTGGGCTTTAATCCGGTGGGGGGGGGGGGGGGGTTAAAGTTTTAACGGAGCCACCTTGCGTGTGATGCCAATAGCTCACTATTCCTTAGGAAATTTGCTATTTATAATAACCGTGTGTAGGACTCTTTAATTCCTCCTCAATTCTATAAATTTCTTTTATTCGAAGTTAAAGTAGTTACATGTTTTTTTCCTACTGACGGTTTTATTGAACTGTTTTTTTTAATCTTTCACGTCTAAATGACAAGATTGAGGAAAAAATATAAGAAAAAGAAATGCGATAAAGGATTTTAAGCATTCTGGTTACTAACACCCACCAGTAATCTCAGGAGACTGATCAGTGGAGTGGATGTTGTTTCTAAGTGGGACGATTGCTATTGATGGCGATAGCTTAGAGCTATTGTAACTGCTATCAGTCTCTCTCTGTCTTATGTTGTAGTTCAATGACACTTTGGGATTTTTATCTTTTATTTTCAGCCTCTATTTTGACATATGACTATTTAAGGTAATATCATAGGTGTATTGACATATTTACAAAGCATATCAGACAATTTAAATGGTTTTCCATCTCTTACCTCGTCTTTAACTTGACTCCCGGTTATCCGATCGAGCTCTGGCTATCCAAGGTCGTTCTAAGCTAAAAAAATATGTATATATTCTTATTTTCGGTCGGAACACAATAATAACGTGTATTAACATGTATTTTGTTTAGAGTTAAAATAAAACAATTTTTTGAGTTTATTCATAATTTAAGTTAATAATTTAAATTACCATTCAAAGTATTATTTTAGGTTTCATTTTTGTGTAGCTTTCGAATCACTAATATACAAATAAAAGGTTATATTACCTTATTGCTGTCAGTGATCCTTAAATTCCAATATTGGATTACAATCGTTTCAGCGGTGTAAACCGCCTTATTCGGTTCCAATACAATAATTGTTGGACCACTCATGATGAGGTCGTTAAAATTTAAAAACTTAAAAAAGCACACACGAACATTGACACAAAACAATTACTTAAATTTAAACAGACTGTGGCCACAGACCTACACTGCTCAGAAGACATGTCCGGACTGCAGTGGTGGCAGGTGTAGATTTGACCTTTGTCCCTCTGTTATGTCTGTTATATAGCTGGAGCAGTGAGTCAAACTATTCATTAGATTTAAAACTAGTTTGGTCGTTAAGGAGGTCTCCAGGATCTATCTTTGAGGCTTTATAAATTCTTCGACAGTATCCATAAATCGGCCTTTAATACGGTAGTGCAGAGGTTTCATGTTGGTAGATAAATCGGTGTAGTTATGTTTTGGTTTGATTAAATGGGCTGCAAAATTTGAATTTGTATTATTAAGACTCTTTTTAGGTAGATGTTCTTTAAATCGGGTCTGGAACGGGTGGCCTGTTTTACCTAAATAATATTTGGGGCGATCGTCACAAACAATATAATACACCCCGGTTTTGTCACAAGTTGGTCGTTGGACTTTTTCTCTTAATATTTTGCTAAGATTGTTGGACGTTTTAAGTGCCACGGAAACATCGTTTTAGCGAATTTCCTTAAAGGAATAAGCTATAACGGTAGTACTCATGGTAAGACCCAAGTCCGAGACCATGTTAACTTTTCATTTTGGGGTCCCCAGAAGCAAAAAACACCATTCGTTCGAATTTATATATATCTATATATATGTCTGTTAACACGATAGCGGCCGTAAATATGGTCCGATCTTAATGAAATTTGGTACAGACGTGTAAATTGGTAATCACTCGGACGAGTTCGTAAACCAGCCCAATCGGACCACCGATAGAGGGGGTAAAGGGGGATAAACCCCCCCAAAAATGGGTTTTTTGAGTTTTTCACATAGAAAAATAAAATTAATAAAATTTTTGTTGGCACCATTTTTTTGTCCGAGACCATGTTAACTTTTCATTTTGGGGTCCCCAGAAGCAAAAAACACCATTCGTTCGAATTTATATATATATATGTCTATATATATATGAATTTATATATATATGTCTGTTAACACGATAGCGGCCGTAAATATGGTCCGATCTTAATGAAATTTGGTACAGACGTGTAAAGTGGTAATCACTCGGACGAGTTCGTGAACCAGCCCAATCGGACCACCGGAAGGGGGGGTAAAGGGGGATAAACCCCCCCAAAAATGGGTTTTTTTGAGTTTTTCACATAGAACAATAAAATCTGCAACCTATATATCAAATTTTTGTTGGCACCATTGAATTCAGCTCAAAAAAATAAACAATTTAGTATTTTCAATTACTGCTCTATGTCCATTGGTTACCGAGATATTGAAAGTGGTAAACAGAGTACGTTGTCTCAATGTTAACCTTATGGGAAATAAGTAAAATTCTATATTTCGCTTATTTCTCAACATATCTTGATAAAACTTGGTAAATGGCTTCTTCTAGTTCAGATCTACTAAATATTAAATTAAAACCAACCAGTTTAAACATACCTGTAGCAGCAAACCTGCATACTCATTCCCCATGTTATTCTTATGGAGCTTATAAAAACATGTCAAATCTCGCTATGTTGGATTGAAATATGTTGTTTTGCACTTGAAATTCGCTGAGTATGCAGGTCTGCTGCAACGGGGGTATTTCTTAAATTAATTTTGCAGTATGTAGGATAGTGTATGGCCATATTCAGCTGCAATGTACATTTTCTTTTCAAAAGGATGTGTTTCTTGTTGTGAAATAATTTTGTTCTTTTGTTTATTAATTATATTATCAACAATAGAACTGCTGAGGAGGTTTTCTTATAAACATTATAAGGTACTTATGTGTAGGCTTATCACATCACACGGAGTACATCACATCATGCATCACCCAACAAATACAACACAGTACAACTCTACGACACACCACAACATTATTTAATATCTAATCTTACCTTACGATTAGGGAGACTTACGTCCATACGAAGAAATGGATTTTTCATAATACTAACACAGAAACATCTAGTCCAAGCAATGAATGCTCAAAAAAAGGTATAGAGGGAATTGCACGGATCACAATTTTTGACTTTGTAACTTTGTTTGGACTAGTTAGGAGTAAAACATATCGAAAGTCCCCGCCCTTAGCCCTTGAGCCGGCTGGGCTGGAAGGGCCTAAAGGTACAGTTTTTTGGTTTTTCCTAAATATCTTGAAAACTATCAACTTTTAGTATCCTCTACTAAATTTAAAAATTAAAGAAAATTAAATTTCCTGTAAGAAAAATATATAATATGTCTACTTTGGTCCAACCGTTTACAAGGTAAGCACTAATTTTATTAATATTTTGAAAAAAATAGCCCTTCCATAAGAAATACATGTAAATTTGAGGGTAACTTATATGCCCAATTGGGCAACGCTTTTGTCACCTAAAGGAAAATGAACAGCATTCAGGAAATATTGACAAAATGTCCAGTAATTTGACACCTCAACCATAAACATTGGTCTAAAATTAAGGTGTTGGAGAGCTCACAAAAAACGTTATTTTTCAAGGAATTATTTCAATTTGTTATAATTTCTTGAAAAATAACGTTTGTTGTGAGCTCGCCAACGCCTTAATTTTAGACTAATTTTTATGATTGAAGTGTCAAATTACTGGAAAATTTTGTCAATATTTCCTGAATGCTGTTCATTTTCCTTTAGGTGAAAAAAGCTTTGCCCAATTGGGCATATAAGTTACCCTCAAATTTACCATGTATTTCTTATGGAAGGGCTATTTTTTCAAAATATTAATAAAATTAGTGCTTACCTTGTAAACGGTTGGACCAAAGTAGACATATTATGCATTTTTCTTACAGGAAATTTAATTTTCTTTAATTTTCAAATTTAATACGGAATACTAAAAGTTGATAGTTTTCAAGATATTTAGGAAAAACAAAAAAATTGTACCTTAAGGCCCTTCCAGCCCAGCCGGCTCAAGGGCTAAGGGCGGGGACTTTTGATATGTTTTACTCCTAACTAGTCCAAACAAAGTTACAAAGTCAAACATTGTGATCCATGCAATTCCCTCTATACCCTTTCGTTGCCTGGACTAATCTGTTTTCAGTTCCTTTTTGTTGGCTCGAAAATTACCCATTGCCAGCCTAGGCCGGATAAAACGGAAGTAAACAATCAGCTTATTTGCAGCAAATCGACGTTTAAAGCTTGTTTATTGGATTCTTTTCAGAGGATTGTAGTGACAGCCAGGCACGGCCTTGGGCACTTTGCCGCCCTGGGCGAGATCGGCGACCGCTGCGGTGCCGCCTCCCCTCCCACCATACATCCCGTCTAATTGTTTTCTCCCGGCCTCCACCCCTTCCTTGAGCGATCGAACTACAGTGTCTCCACTGTGATGCGATACCACAATGTCTCCCTAATTTTGTAATAGGGGTACCAAGTTTAATTTGCGCATTTTAAAATTATTTTCATTTCATAAGCTGGTTCATGTTTATAGAGTTTAAGAGATCTATTTTTTGTTTGTTTATAACCTGACTTTGAAATTTACCCGAAGGTAATCAGCTGTTAAGTTTCAATTGACACTTAAAACTCTTATAATGAAACTTGGTCAACATTTTAAAGCGCCCCTCTAGAAATAAACCAAAGGCTATGGGGCCTTAACGAAATATCTTTTTAGAGTAGGAGTCACCTAATTTGGCCAAAACGAAAGTAAACAAACGCGGCATGATTAATAGTCTTAGATTTTCTTATAAAATAATATTTACAAAGAAAAATAGGCAAGTTTTTGAATAGCCATTACTACTTGCTGCAAGTCAGCATCTAAAAAGAGAGATTGTTTCATATTGAGGTAAAACTTATTATATTTAGCCCAGAAAAAATAAGCAAACAAACTAAAAAAAAACAAGTAAATCAAGAAATAGAATAAAATTAAACCTGGCCGCTATATAAAAAGGTTGAACGAAAATAGAAAATTCTAAAAATAGGCGATATTTTAAACATTATACAGGGTGAATCTTCTAAGCCGTTCACAACAGATCATAGGCGAACGGCTTAACGTACAAAGATGAAACAAAACATTTCCCCTCTAAATCATACCCAAGGAACAACGTAAAAAAATATTTTTAACCTTTTTAAAATAGAGGGTGTTCCAAAAACCGGGGATCACGGGTTCGAATCTCGGAATTTTTAAAAGTAAACATATATTATATATCATTTTAAAGCTCTAAGCAAGACAAACAATTTGGTGAAGACAGAACTCAATTATCTTTATTATTTTCAAAATGGCGGTAGTTTTTGTGAAAAATATTAGTATTTACGGAATACCCTTTATCTCGAGAACTACTAAAGGTTTTTTCGTTCTGTTTCAAAATTCTTAATCCTTGTAAACTCAGCTTTAATTTGATATGCAAGATGCTGACATTAAAAGAAAATAAATATTTTTAAAAAATTTTTATTTTTTGTAAATGTTGGTAGTACTGAAAATCGAAAATTTTAAATGGCAACATATGTTAAATAAGATATCATTTTAAAGGTCTTGCAAAAACCTACAATTTTCTAATTTACACTTACCTCCTATCTTAAGTAGTTTTGTTGTAATAAACAAAAAACTCCATTTTCCCATATAACGCCCATGTTAAATTTCCTGTACTCAATGTTAAAGGATGCAAATTTGTATGCTTTGAGTACTGCTCATTTAACATGGGCGCTATATGGGAAAATGGAGTTTTTTGTTTATTACTACAAAACTACTTAAGATAGGAGGTAAGTATAAATTGAAAAGTTGTTGGTTTTCGGAGGACCTTTAAAATGATTTCCTATTTAACATATGTTGCCATTAAAAATTTTTGATTTTCAGTACGACCAACATTTACAAAAAATAAAATTTTTTAAAAATATTTATTTTCTTCTAATGCAGCCATTTTGCATATCAAATTAAAGCTGAGTTTACAAGGATTAAGAATTTTCAAACAGAACGAAAAAAACCTTCAGTAGTTCTCGAGATACAGGGTATTCCGTAAATTCCGTAAATGTTTGTTCTATTTGTTATAGGTTAGGTTTGAAGGTTTGAGAAACGTATGTTTATGCAAGGACTACGTTATGATTGAAAGTATGTTCTTTTCTGCGTAGTATGATGAAAAATATCATGCGTTACACGGGTGGGAAGTTTTCCCGTACTCGCATGAAAATGAAAAAGCTATCATGCTCGTCCGGCAAAACAGTACTTACCGGCCTAGTATCGTAATATACTATTAAATAATGATAAGGAAATCTCACGCCGAGAAGATGAAACGTTGTAGCATGCCTATATGGGCCTAAAATCGTTGGCATACGTCCAATTAAAAGTTTATTATAGCATTTGCGAAAGCTAACTAAATTCATAATAATATATAATTTAAGGAATGAATACTCTTGTTTGAGTTTGTATTGCAACATCACATCATAATAATATACCTAATCACTGAGATCGTTTTTAAAAACAAATTTAGAATGATCCGATAAATAAGATACATGAGAAGAATAAATTAGCATTATTTGACGGGATGGGTATCCCGTCAAATATATAGCTTTATCAAATTATACTAAAACTGAGATAATCGCTTACTTATTCATGAAGCTAATTACTCCAAAATACAGGGGAATTATGGTATGTTGTGGAGGAGACCCGTAATTGCCTGGTTTAGTCCATCAAAACATATTAATATGTGAATAGGCTAGATAGTGAAACAGTGCCACATACTCATTTAAGCGTAACTGATGAAAATAAAGTTTTCTGTCAAAACTCAACTGTTATACACAAAAGCAAACGTTTGTTTTTTTTATTAAGAACAAGTTTTGAAACTAATTTGTTGGTATCATTGTTTGTGGAAAATAATGGTACTTTATCCGTTTTTACAGGGTGAGTCAGACCACCCGTCCACCTATTGTAACGGGAGAACGGCTTATCGTAGAAACGCCAAATAAATTTATTCTCCACTAATTTGCGTATAAAGAATTCATTAAAAATATTTTCATCGCGATTAATCTACAGGGTGTTCCAAAAATGAAGGTCATGCGTTTGAATCTCCAAATTTTCTTATGTGAACCTATAGCAAATTTCACCTCATTTTAACGGTCTTGTTAAAAAAAATATTTTGGTGGAAATAACTAAATTATCTCAATCCGTTACAAAATGGCGGCCATTTTTTTGAAAATTTTCGATACTTACGGAAACCCCTGTATTTTCTAAACCATTAAATATTTTTCAGTTCTGATTCAAAATCCTTAATCCTTGGTAACTCGACTTTACTACGATATGTCACATGACAATGTTTTGATAATATCCTATTTTAAGAAAAATTTTAATTTTTGAAAATGTTGGTATCCCTGAAAATAAAAAATTCAAATAGCAAATATGCCAAAAAGCATATCTTTTTAAAGGCCTTCAAAATTCCTGCACCTATGTAATTTACACAAATATTCTATCCTTTTTAGTTTTTTAGTTATGGACAAAAAAATCCATTTCCCCATATAAAGTGCATATTATTTGAATGTCCATAGCAAACGGTCTATGGGTACCCTTTGGTATTAAGTGCTGATGAATAATTTTATTTGGCGTTTCTACGATAAGCCGTTCTTCCGTTACAATAGGTGGACGGGTGGTCTGACTCACCCTGTATACTTTTCCCTGTAGGTGTAGCACCCAAGGAATATTCGTGCCAAATTTCAAGTTTCTAGCTCATCGGGAAGTATGGTTTGAATTTGTATCCCTATGTTAAGTGAGTGAGTTACACATGCAGCTGTAATTATTATATAGATATAGACATTACAGCTTTTCCACATCATTAACGTGAAAAATGAGCATGCATGTTTGATGTCACAGAAATGAACGGATTGGGAAATTTAGGCCATTATTCGACTAAACTATCAACTAAATTAAGCCATATAACAAACTTTATTAAAAAAAATAAAAAAGTAAAAGTTTTATCATCGCTGATTTGTAACATACCTTGCAAGCGATTTTTTGTATTTTTTTAGGAGGTTAAAATAAAAAATGGCGTTTTTTGATAATTTTTCCTATACATTGACCATACAAGAAATATTCATGCCAAATTAAAATTTTCTAGCTAATCGGGAAGTTTGGTTTGAATCGGGATGAAATACCTCGAGAAAATCGCTGACATTGGGCGAATTTTGAAGTTTTTTTCACTTTATATGAAATTTTATATTACAAACTAGTTATATTATTCTTATTTGTAACATATATGCTGTAGAGATTATGTATGCCAAAGTTTCAGCCCTCTACGTATAACATTAAATCATATGGAGCTGAAAACCTGGAGGAAATGTTAAAATTCATCAAAAGTTTAAATTTTGAGGGCTATTTTAGGGGTTGAAACGGGGTGAATTCTGCGAATTTCCCCTGATAACCCTAAAGGATCAAAATTACTATCTCATTGTGAAATTCGAGGTCTATAAGCTAAAAAGAAATATAGAAAAATAATAAAAACCCAAAATAAACTGAAAAATTTATAATAATTTTAAATTTAGAGGTCATTTTGGGAGTGAAGGAGGTGAGATAAGGCAATATACATATAGACCAAAATTGTAGGAAATTTTATTTCAACTAAGGAAATAACCTTAGTTTTTGAGCAGAACCTTTATTTCAGCCGCCAGAGGCAAAAATCAAACAGTACTTTTATCGAAATTCAAGTTTTCCACCATTTCACCCCCTTTTAGGAGGTGAGGGGGGTTGAAATTGTTTGTTTTTAGGATTGTATATTTAGTATGACCACCCAATAAATATTCCCGAAATATACGGGCCTACGTAGTATACCAAGTCAACTATTGCCGGAAAACCCAGGTAAGATCTATGGAAATTGAAAAATCTAGTTCAATCTAAGGGTGAAGGTGACGAGATAGGACAAAAAGTCACAGGTCCAAAGTTGTAGATTATGAAAAATTCGTGACACGTGGTGCAGTCCGTTTTTTGATAGGACCTCTGGTTTAGCCACTATAGCCAAAAAACTAAAAGTACTTTTTTCGAACTTCAATTTTTTTCCCCTTTTCCCCCCCTTTGGGGGGGTCGGGGGTGGAAATGTTTCGTTTTGATAATTTTCTCTGCGGTTTGACCATCAAAGGAATATCCGAGCCAAATTTCAAGTCTCTAGCTTATCTGGAAGTAGTTTAGAATTTGTATCTATATATTAGTTACACATCCGGTTGTATATATATTAGGCTCCGCCCCCAGGCCCCCTAGTGTTCATTTTTCTATGTAAAAGATCCCAAAACCCCATTTTAAGGGTTTTATCTATCCCCTCCTAACCCCGCCATCCGATACTCCGATCAGGCTAGTGTTGGGGATTTCCTGTCCCTCCCTTTATGAATTAGTAAGACTTATAAGAGTGCTATCTTAAGGTGATCCGCCACTATCTCCGACTGATTTATTAAATTTTTTGACATTTTTCAAAAGTGATGTTCTTAGATTCAGCATTTTATAGTGAACATGTGTGTGCAATTTTATGCCAATCGGTATATTTTTTCATGATAAAATTTATATAAATGTAAAACAATGCGATAATCGCCCAGGCGAATTCTAGTGTGAAAGAAAAGACTTATAAAACTTTGAGAGCCGTTTTCTCGGAATTGTGTTTTTACATGTTTTGTCCAACAAAAGCTTGAATAACTATGTAAGTATTAGGCATATTGTAATAAATTTTTACCACATCATCTTAATACTATTTGAAAGATTCTGGTGTATAGGAATCACAATACAAGCAGATGATATTAAAAAACTCGTTTATCCTCGTTGTAAAATGTGATATTGAAAATATGCTCACCACATTATTGTTTTTTGAGTTACCATGGTTTCTATACACCAGTTTTTTTCATTTTTATGTATGGAATAAAATGATAGCTTGGTTTTTGCAATTAGTTGAGTAATAAAAAAGTTATTCAAAGAAATAAAATATTCGAAAAATTGGTAAAAAACTTAAAAAGGACCGAAACCATGAAATTTTATTTAAATATATCCTATATTTCACATCAGATCTTCTAATTAGCAAGTACTCATAAAAGAAAAATACTAAAGTCATAAAAAAGTCTAAAATAAAAAAAGTTGGAGATAGTCGCGGATCCCCTTAATAATCAAATTAAATCCAATTAAACTTAAAAATCAAAATATTACAGTTTTTCCACAACATTGAATGTAGAAATGAGTATGCATGTTTGATGTCTCAGAAATGAACAAATTGTGAAAAAACAGTAATAACAAAAGCTGGATGTAGAGAGGGTGTCATTGAAACTTGTGACATTACCACCAGCGAGAACCTATATTAAAATGTCTTATCAACAACTTTTTCCGAAAATTGTAAAAGGAAACCATGTTTAATATATTGCTTTATTTCAATGGCTAAGGTTTTTAATAATACTTTCTTAAAATTGGTACAAGTAATCATTTTTTAACATAAAACGTGCGTGGCATAGTTACGATGATGATTATCGAGAAAATCCCTGAAATTTGGCGAATTTTGAAGACTATTTTAAATTATAGTTATTTCACTATTAAAAACTAGTTATATTATACGTGATTTGCAATATATATGTTGTAGAGATGGTGTATGCCAATTTTCAACCCTCTACGTATAATATTAAATCTCCTGCAGCTGAAAAACCTTGGTAAAATTCCGAAAATTAAAATTTCTAGCGCTATCTAAGGGTGAAGGAGACGAGATAGGGCAAAAAGTCACAGGACCAAAGTTGTAGATCGTGAAAAATCCGTGGCACGTGGTGCAGTCCGTTTTTCGATAGGACCTGTAGTTTAGCCGCTACAGCCAAAAAACGAAAAGTACTTTTTTCGTAATTAAAAATTTCCCGCTATAATTTAAAATAGTCTCCGTCCCCAGGCCCCCTTTGGGAGGCTCTCGTGAGAGGGGGGGTTTGCATATTGAAGTCAACTTACAGATTTTTACGTTTTACAAACCCTGAGCAACACCCCTTTGTGGTGTTCAAGGAAATAGTTGGTGGTCGAGATGTTGTAGGTTGAGTGGTGAGAATTAATCATATAAAAATAAGGTGAAACCATGGGGTTCACCCTTATGAATTCCCCTTATGAATTAGTAAGACTTATAAGAGTGCTATCTTAAGGGGATCCGCCACTATCTCCGACTGATTTATTAAATTTTTTGACATTTTTCAAAAGTGATGTTCTTAGATTCAGCATTTTATAGTGAACATGTGTGTGCAATTTTATGCCAATCGGTATATTTTTTCATGATAAAATTTATATAAATGTAAAACAATGCGATAATCGCCCAGGCGAATTCTAGTGTGAAAGAAAAGACTTATAAAACTTTGAGAGCCGTTTTCTCGGAATTGTGTTTTTACATGTTTTGTCCAACAAAAGCTTGAATAACTATGTAAGTATTAGGCATATTGTAATAAATTTTTACCACATCATCTTAATACTATTTGAAAGATTCTGGTGTATAGGAATCACAATACAAGCAGATGATATTAAAAAACTCGTTTATCCTCGTTGTAAAATGTGATATTGAAAATATGCTCACCACATTATTGTTTTTTGAGTTACCATGGTTTCTATACACCAGTTTTTTTCATTTTTATGTATGGAATAAAATGGTAGCTTGGTTTTTGCAATTAGTTGAGTAATAAAAAAGTTATTCAAAGAAATAAAATATTCGATAAATTGGTAAAAAAACTTAAAAAGGACCGAAACCATGAAATTTTATTTAAATATATCCTATATTTCACATCAGATCTTCTAATTAGCAAGTACTCATAAAAGAAAAATACTAAAGTCATAAAAAAGTCTAAAATAAAAAAAGTTGGAGATAGTCGCGGATCCCCTTAATAATCAAATTAAATCCAATTAAACTTAAAAATCAAAATATTACAGTTTTTCCACAACATTAAATGTAGAAATGAGTATGCATGTTTGATGTCTCAGAAATGAACAAATTGTGAAAAAACAGTAATAACAAAAGCTGGATGTAGAGAGGGTGTCATTGAAACTTGTGACATTACCACCAGCGAGAACCTATATTAAAATGTCTTATCAACAACTTTTTCCGAAAATTGTATAAGGAAACCATGTTTAATATATTGCTTTATATCAATGGCTAAGGTTTTTAATAATACTTAAAACGTGCGTGGCATAGTTTCGATGATGATTATCGAGAAAATCCCTGAAATTTGGCGAATTTTGAAGACTATTTTAAATTATAGTTATTTCACTATTAAAAACTAGTTATATTATACGTGATTTGCAATATATATGTTGTAGAGATGGTGTATGCCAATTTTCAGCCCTCTAATTATAATATTAAATAAACTGGAGCTGAAGAATTTGGGAAAATCGCTGACATTTGGTAAATTTTCAAGAATATTTTAAATTTATAGGCATTTTAATAGTACAAACTAGTTATATTATTCGTAGTTTGTTACATATATGCCGTAGAGATTATGTATGCCAATTTTCAGCCCTCTACGTATAATATTAATTATATTGGAGCCGAAAAACCTGAGAAAATCGCTAACATTTGGCGAATTTTGAAAATTCATTTAAATTTACAGGCATTTTAATATTACAAACTACATATATTATTTCTGAATTGTAACATATATGTTGTAGAGATGATTTATGCCAATTTTCAACCCTCTACGTATAATATTAAATCTCCTGCAGCTGAAAGACCTTGGTAAAATTCCGAAAATTAAATTTTCTAGCGCTATCTAAGGGTGAAGGAGACGAGATAGGGCAAAAAGTCACAGGACCAAAGTTGTAGATCGTGAAAAATCCGTGGCACGTGGTGCAGTCCGTTTTTCGATAGGACCTGTAGTTTAGCCGCTACAGTCAAAAAACGAAAAGTACTTTTTTCGTAATTAAAATTTTCCCCCCTTTTCCCCCTTTTCGGGGGGGTTGGGGGTGGAAAGTTTTAATTTTCAGAATTTTCCCTGTGGTTTTACCACCCAAGGTGTATTCCTGCCAAATTTCAAGTTTCTAGCTCATCGGGAAGTCTATTAGAATTTGTATCCCTGAGTGAGTGAATGAGTCAGTTACACATGCGGTTGTATATATATTATATATTAGAAGAAGACTCGCCTTACGGCTCGCTGGGGGCTCCGCCCCCAGGCCCCCGTTTGTGTTCTCCCGCAGTTGAACAATACTTCGCCCCCAGACCTCCCATTATGAGTCCCAAGGACGGGGGTTTTGATTTTGAAAAGACACAAGACCAAATTGATTTAATTGTTTTGGTTGACATTTTCCTACCTCAAGATATCTTAATATGGTAAAAACCACCAGTGCAATTGTAAACTCATTGCAAGTTCAGATTTAGAGAACTTTTTCATGGAGTTGAAAGGGGGTTAAGTTGGAGAGTAGGTTTTGCCTCTGATAACGCCGGGCCAGGTGTGAGACAAAATTGTTGTTTTAAAATAGTATTGCCAAACTTTTGGATAGTACTTGATTTTTCTTCTTTTATTGGCGGGATTAGGGGTCGAAAGCGTTTGAAAATGACAAATAACTTAGGGTTATTTATGGGAGGTTACAATAACAAATCCCTTCTGAAAAATTGGGCCTCTCAATCAAATAATATTTTTTTTAACAAGAGAAAATTTCAAGATATAAAGGTTCAACTTAAGACATGTATTTTAAAAGTTAAAACGGGGTAAAATTGGCGAATGACCTCTGATAAACCTGAGGGTAAGAAGCCCCTCGGGTGAGGAGGGTTTGGATATAAAAGTCGCAAGGGAAAGTTATTAAAACTATGTACAAATTCTCGGCACAATATATGTTGGGGTTCGGGAGGATGTTTGGTGGTGGGGTTGTTGGTTGTGGAAGGTTAATTATTTGAACGGGGAGAGGGTCCGGGGGCCAGGGGGTTAGGCAAAAGTATTTTTTAGAAATAACAATGTCAAACATTTGAAAATAGTATAATTTGCCACATTTTTTGGTTGTATGTAGGGGTTGAATGGAGTGGGAAATGGCCAAAGACTCCGCTTAAACGTGGGCGGTGACACCGAGTAATCCCAAGTCAAATTTTAGGTCTCTCATTCAAAGAATATTTTAGAAAAAACCACGAGGAAAATTCAAATTTAATGAAAGTTAAACTTTAGGACTCTTTTAGGGGTTGAAACGAAATAAACTGGCGAATGACCATTGATAGAGGCCTAAACCTGAGCGGTAAAACTGACTCTCTCCATGTCAAAACTTTGAATCAAAATAAAAAATAAACTCACAAATAAAGAAAAACCAAAAAACAAAGTTGAAATTTACAAACAAATTTATTTCAGGGCCCATTTTAGGGGTGAAGGAGGTGAGAAAGGGGAAAATATCCGAAAATAAGAACCAAAATTGTAGAAAAACTAATTTAAATACAGTATTGATCTTTGTTTTTCGAAAGGACCACTTGTTTGGTGGTTGTTAATTATTTTAAGGGGAAGAGGGTCGGGGACCAGGGGGTTAGACAAAAGTATTTGTATAGAAATAACAATGCCAAACATTTGAAAATAGTTTAATTTGCTTCATTTATTGGTTGTATGTAGGGGTTGAAAGGGGTGAGAAAATGCCAATAACTTCACTTAAACGTGGGCGGGGACACTTGAGTAATACCAAGTCATAACTTGGGTCTATCATTTAAGAATATATTAGAAAAACCCACGAGGAAAGATGAAATTTCATGAATGTTCAAATTCAGGACTCTTTTAGGAATTGAAACGGAAGAAACTGGCGAATGACATTTGATGGGGCGTAAACCTGAACGGTAAAACTGACGTCATGTCAAAACTTATAATCAAGATTAAAAGTTAACTCACAAATAAAGAAAAACAAAAAAAAATAAAGTTGAAAATAACAACCAACCTGTTTTAAGGGTCCATGTTAGGGGTGAAAGAGGTGAGGTAGAGCAAAATATCCGAAAATAAAGAGAAATTGTTGAAAAATTTATTTAAGTACATTATTGATCTTTGTTTTTCGATAGGGGGGTAACTAGTTAAGTCATATTTTGTTACAGTTTAGTTATTAGTTAATAACTATAACTACATTAGTTATAAACCATTTATTAGTTAGAAACGTGAATGTTGATTTGAACTATTCCTTATTTAATGCCATTTCCAGTAACGCTGGTGGTTTAAATTATTTCGGATTTCCAGGCGGAAACAGAATACAAAAAAATTATCATGTTAATTCTGAGCAGTGTTTGTTTGGCAGTGACTCCTAAGAAGAGCATGTCTAGTCTCCAAACATAACACCCTTTGAGTTTTGGACGTTGAGTTTCCTGAAGAGTAAGGTTTTTGCTTCGATAACCACCTTTGTCAGAAAACATGGCATTAAATTAAGAGTCGTTATCTACAAAATTCGCTTAAAAATAACTGGATAATACAAATATCAAAGATCGGTTTATTGTTTAAGTTTTGATATAGATTTTGTTCAGGCATTTGCCATCACTAATTAGTGAAAACTAACCAGTTTGGAAGATTTTTTTATTGACCACCCTTCATTATATTAATTGGGCATTCATAGAGAGAGAAAGATGTGTTGAAATGTTTAAGTTTAAAAAATACAAATATTTTGTTTCGTCGGGTGTTCTAATATTAAATTTGTAAATATGAAAAAATTGAGAAATTTCAAGTCGACAAAAACGTACTGCATTTTCACGTTAACGCAGAATAGAACTGTATCCAAGCGCGGTAAAACTGAACCAGAGAACCACACTACCAGATGAGTCTTATCTGATTGGGGCACGTTCTGCATTACCGCCGGGATGAAGTGAAAACAGCTAGAACCTAAAAGGAAAAGCATTGTTTTAAATACAATTAGCGCATGAAAGAATCATACGATTGAAGTATTTTTAGGCTTAAAACATCAACTTTGCCTGTAAAGAATATTTATTTATAAAAGTTATTTATTATCATTTTTACCGATAAGAAACAAATTAGCAGTTATGAAAGCTGCATTAATCAGCAACTTAAAAGAACATGTCAGGTGGGTTTAACGAGGCAAATTTCAAAGATTTTTTAGCTTTAGATGCATTTTTATGTTAAGAACAGTAGGCTGGGTAGGAGGATAGCAGGGGTTTTTCCCATGACGTCATCAGCTGTGCCGATGGTCACGTGACCTGGAGTTGACGTCATCAGCGGCGCCAGCGGTCATGGGACCGTGACGTCATCAGTCCCGTGATCTGTATCTGTCACGTGATCCGTCAGTTAAAAGATGACGTAATTTTTAACCTCAATTACAGTACACCTCGGATTATCCGGACCCCACATTATCCGGACCCCACATTATCCGGACCCCACATTATCCGGACCGGTGGTTCCCCACCCCTCCTATCATTAAGATGGCTCATGTTTTTTTTTTATTTTGACCACATGTGTTATAGCGAGCTTTTGACGTCATCAAGATGGCGGCGGCGGTTTGATTTTTCCTATCGGTGTTTTTTAAAAATGTTACCGTTGTCGGGAACCCTGGTCTCTGAGTTGGTGTACGCTGACCGAGGTAATCATGTTTATCTATGTCTGTAACTGTTGTGGATGGTTGTCCAAGATGGCGGTGCCCATGATTTAGAGAATTTGGCTAATTGTTAGTGTTCGCTCCGTTTCCACACCACGGTAAGCCGTTAGGCTAGGCCGTATGAGCGTCGGCGCGTTTTTTATTATAGTGAGTATCCCCAGTAGGCCTATTCTCACTTTTTAAACCACTGCCCCAACCAACGCAGTGGCTCGTGGCAACCATTCCATAACAATTTGCTGCCTCCGATATATTTTTGTTCTGTCTTCCCCGTTAGGCTATTTACTTGGATATTATCCGTTCATATAGCCTAGAAGGTTGACAGAATTTTTTGTTTTTATATTTTTTTTGGCCCTCTGTTGGTCTGTTCATTATGTATGAGGCATTTAGCCATTTACTTGGACTGTGTCCTTTTAGTTTGGCCTATAACCTCTCCATTTACTTAGACAAACAGAGGATTTCTTTAATTTTTATATTTTTTTGGTCTCTTACAAATACTAAGGTAATCCTAAAGATGGGTAGTAGGTACTAGGGGAAACATTTCACGTTTTCTAGGTGTTATCCAAACCCTTGTTCACCCTGGTCTTACAGGTTTTACGCTAGCCTGATGGTGAACACTGTACCATAAAACATTCATACTTGGAGATTTGCTCTGAAGGGAAACATTTTACGTTTTCTAGGTGTTATCCAAACCTCTTTTACTTGCCCCATGGTCTTACAGGTTTTACGCTGGCCTGTTGAGCAAGTCGCAATCTCCCACACACACACACACACACACACACACACACACACACACACACACACACACACTGGGCTGTTCAAAGGTGTAGCTTAAAACCTCCTCGGTTCTAAGCGCCACAGTCTACTAAGCCCCACACACAATCATTCCCATCTTGGATATACCAAAAATATATGTAAGAGACTTATAATACTTTTTCAGCATAAAATTGCGCCGATTTTAAAGCGCAATTCTCGCTATTTAATTTATGTCGCTTAACTATACAATCTACTGTAATATCATTATCTATATACAAACTTTCATCTATCTCTAGTACATTATCGTGAAACTGCCTTAAAAATTTTGCCTTTTCCAGGCCTTTAGTGTGAATAGCCTCAAATGGTCTACACAAGTTCTCAATCAATTCTTTACTGAAATAAACATCACCTTCCTCCCACTTAATGTGGTGAAAGTGACGAGTTAGCCAGCGAGCTGTTCGCTTCATTTTACTATTTAAAATATCATAGTCAAAAGGAGGTTTGAACACGAGTTGGGCTCTGTAAGATTTCCCAACAATAGCAAACTCTTTAACTATAAACATATTATTATTGTCTTTAAACCCGTGAAATTCGACTACCGCCTCCATAATGATAACTCGCTGTATAGACGGTCAGCAACGCTAGAAGGTAGCTGATCTGTGCGGTGTTCGGCGTCAGCTAGTACTTGATCAATGTAAACTTTGATTATATCTTCGATATAGAACAACTCTAAGAGACCGCGGCAAATTAAGGGAACATTTTTTACTAGTTGGTCCCACTCATACCCATTGAGGGTCACAGAGTGCTCACCATCAGAAACAGTTGCATAGAAATTGCCAAAGATGCTGTGAACTTTAATACACTCACCGGTGTTTGTCTTATAACAGTATGAATATTTTCCCAACAGTGCTAGAGTAATTAAATTGAAATTATCGCATGCCTGACAAAAACTGTCATATGACCAAAACACACAGCCCTTTTTACCTTTGATTAAAAATCCCAAACTATTATCACGGTTTTTAAAGACCCCAGTCACAGCGCACTTTGTTAGCTCGACATCCAAAAAGTAAACTGACTTTAACAGAACCCCGGTTAAAAGATTTATAGGCTCTTTGCCCTTTGGAATAGGTATGGGCTCGGTGCTTACCTCGGTACTTACCTCTGTCTCCGGTGATGACATGTCTGCTACTGACCCCTTAAGCTAAAATACCCTCAGCTAGAACTACCCCCTCCCCCTCTTCCTCCGATGAGAAATATTCGTCAGAGGAGGAGGAGGATGATGAATAAGACGATATGCGGCCTGTGGTTTGCCATTTTACTTTAATATTTTGAGCCCCGGGAGGAATAGAAAATTTTCCCTCAACAGGAGCTAGGTAATTACTGTCTAAGTAATGTTTCTTTACCAAACCCCCGTTTGAAGTGTAAAATTCAATTTCAATCCACCCGTGACGAGACATGATGTTACCTCTTCCAGCGCTGATCCCGGACTAATCTCTAATCCCGCATACATCAACTCCCTTATCCTCATGCTTAATGGTTGATGACTCTTTGTCAGAATAGTAATCAAAAATAGGCATAAATTCTTCCCCATCATCAGAGTCATTGTACCTCGAATTACGTAACTGTATGACCACACTTTCAATATCGTTTATGTTATAATTTCTTAGGTTGATAGCATATTCATTTAGCCCACGTGTCATATGTGTACTTTGACGCGAGTTAATATCCCAATCAAATTCATGCTTACAAGCCCAACAGTCGATTTTATTAAATTTGGAAAAATAGTTAACTTTATTAATATCTATGGGAAACCCGCTGAGTTTCATGGCTTCACAAGACATAGGTTCAAGACGGATCTGTGTAAAATTATAATTTTCTTTAATGTTCAAACGCAACGGATATCCATGATATTCAAATTTTTTAACCACCCTACCATCTCTGAATAAAGTTACAAAAACTGCAGCGATGCTGTCTTCTGATAGAGCCATGATGTTTACTCACTGAGAGCTAGCTAAAGATTGATCCCTGCTTTGTGATAATTCACCTTCCATTATATCTATCATATCTTTGTAGTGATCATGTTTACGTAATTTTACAATAGTTTTAAAAGTACCGGGTGGAGCTTCGAAAGTTTTATCGCCATAGTCTTTAAGAAAACAATCAATACATAACCTTACTGTTTCAAGTAAAGTGTTTTCTTTATCATAAAACTCTATAAGCACCCAATCCATGTTTACTTACTGACTGCCGACCTTGGACTAATCAATTTGCTCCTACCCCGTAACCTTCCTTACATCCCCAGTGATGGGTGTGTACGAATAATGAGCGTCGTGAATTATTAGGCAATAAGCAGAGGTATTGACTGGGAAGGCATTTTTAGCTTGAATCTCAAGTCTGACATCTACTGGGCCTGTTTTAATTGAATCATCTTGCTTTGAGCAGTCAACGAGGTACAAAGGGCACTTTGTTTTGAAATCATCAAAGTTTAACACAGGTGAACCAACTCTACCATAGTATGAACTCTGAAAATTTGCATACATATCATAAAACAAGCAGGTGTTCCCGCGTATGTTATCATAAGGATAAAAATTTGAGTTTAAGTATAGTTTAACATCAAGCAGATCGCACGCATCAAATTGAGACATATCTTTGGTTAAATCGTTTTTTCTATCGGTTTGGAAGGCTAACACAATATACCGAGGCTTTTCAGTCTGATTACTTGTTTTTAGTGCCCAAGAAATTGTATCAGTTGTTGGAAGAGTCGGGTACTCAATCAACTCCCATTGGCGAAACGGGATGTGTATTGCTGCATCGTTTTCAATAAGCTTAAACATTTTAAGTTTTTGGCCATCGTTAAGTGTGACATGAGGTAGCCGCCAGTACATTTTTTCAATGTCCATGGTTAAAGTACCAGCTGCTGTTGTTATAACTGCATTTTCATCTCTAGCCGAGCGCAAAAAAACCAACTCTTGTTTAACATTTACCATTACCTTCTTGTAATCCTCAGCAAAACCAAGTAAAAGTCTTAGTGGTATGGAATATGTAAATTCTGTTGTTTTATCGGTCTTTTTGCCAGGGCCTAGCCAGCAAGCATTAATTAAGGAGTTTCTCTCCTCTTCTCGGATTGAAATAAGATTTTTTAAAGTTGTAGTAATACCTACATTTTTTGTTCTGTCTATTTCTTTACCGCAAATTTCGTAGCGTATTTCTTCAAACAAAAATGCTATTGCGTTGTTAATCAATGAAACATCCTGTGGAGTTGTATCAGCTTTTTTGGCACTAACTTTACCGTGTATTAGAATATAGCTTTCAAATGGAGCAGTTATTATGTCTTGTTGGAGCACTGGAATGCGGATCTCATCATTTGATTTATAAGTAGTTGAAGCATAAGGCTGATGTGTATGAAATTCCAGCCCAGTGACAGAATCATCGTACAAGACCTTGTTGTCTATTGATAACATGGCCATTTTGAAATACTTTGAAACCAAGAGAGCGGAGAAACTTAATATTTTTACAACTTAACCCGGCGGCTTTCTGAGCACCACTGAAGCTATCCTCTAGGGGTGTATCCCTAAATACCAGACCCATTATTGCGTCTAAGATGTAGTCTCACTGAGATTCTCTCTCCGCGAAAATTAACTAAATCTCCGTCTTGATCTTTTAAAGACACTATCAAGTTGTTTATCCTCTGACTGATCACAGGCAAATAGATTACATTTCGAGGTATCTCAATAATTTTATAGCCAGGTGGATCTGATGGATAGAATTCATGTATTACATGTCCTTCAATACCGTTCAAGTAAGACCCACGTGTGACATTACACTCTACTTGTATCGAATTGACTCTGATTATATCCACGGGTAATTCAGAAACATGATGCTCATTGGCTTTATACACTTTTTTCTTAAAACCCAACATTTTCCCCAACTTTTCCCCTTTTTCAAAGTCTACAAGCTCAGAGCAAAACAGTTCAGACTGTAAAGTGTTATTATTAGGCTTTAATGTAAACTTAACATTTTTTGGAAGTTTGGAGACTAAAAATTTTTCAATATCTTCAATTTCATAGGATCCTTCAGGTATAGTTATTTTTTGATTATCGCCATAATAAAACTCATCATTAATACCTTTTCCAATGTTTGGTATAGAGTTATAAGTTGTCAACTCTAGTAAACCCATTTCCCAGTCCCCACTGCTTACATCAATTGGAAATGTCAATTCATGAGATAAAATACTAGTGGTGCCTGTGAGACAAAACATCATTGCAAAGGAACTTCAAGCATAGGTGACCACAAATCACTGAATCAAAACTTTGTTGTCTCTCATAATTATAGTGAATATCACACCCAGTCAGATACTTGGTTATTTCAAGTGGTGGTCTTAGGTTCCCAAAACTATCGTAGTAGTAAACTTTTTTATCGATTTTTTTGTAACATACCCAATGAGTTCCTTGGCCTAATGAACTGTCCAAATTAATAATTGCTGATTCAAATTTCCTCGAGTATTTAGGTAAGCCGTCTCGCATGTAAACCCCTCTAAAATGTGGAATTTTCAAAAGTTTTGCATACTTGATCAAGTCATAGTTGGTAAGAGGTTTTATCGGTATTGAGAAGCTTTTTTTTCTTCTGAGGTCTCTTCTTCTTCTTGCTTTTGCCTGCACCTTCCTTTCTATATGGTCTTAAATAAAGTCCTTTGCCTCTTGATCTTTTTACACCGCGTTTCTTCTTACGGCCACCACCTAGTTTCGTCTTTGCCTTCATAGCTGTTGTCACCGCCCAAGCTGTGGCTCGTTCTCCTATTGATGAGTCTGAGGCTTTAAACCTTTGCCAAGCACGTTCAGCTAGCTCTTTGTCTGCTTGTCTCCGTCTCTCTGAATCTTTATATCTTGAGTACGCAATATCATGTACTTTACAGGCTTGGTCCAATTTATTGATTCCTGGGTCTCCTCTAGCTAATCTCTGCTTTAGTCTAGTACCTGGTCCACAGTACTGATAGCCTGGCAGGTGTAACTCAACAGGTAGTAGGTAGTAGCTTTGTTTAAAACAGATGAAACTATACCTCCACCCCGTTTGATTCCTCCTTTGCATATGACTTGTTTTCTCTTGGTCTTAGGCATTTATGGAAGAGATTTTCAACCTGTGGACTTATCGAACTCCAAAACACCACTGCCAGTGATAAACCAAAAACATACCATTTATGTGTATATGATTAAATCCTTCTATCTCTGTAATAGTCTGTATCGTCACCTTCCTCTAATGGGAGATGTACATCAAGTGGTAGTCCACCAGCTGGTGGTGGTGGTGGTGGTGTTTCAGATGATATTTTAAACAATTCTTCCCAATTTAAGTAATCATTTACGCCAGCTTGCGGTAAAATAGCTGCTCTACCGGTCTGTTTTTGATTGATATAATTGTATACATATACTCCAAACTTTTTCAGTTGCTTATCGTGATAGTCCTTATTACTACTGATTAACCCTTCGCATTTAGCCAGTCTACTTTTGATTTGAGTAATACCAGACACTACCTCTGCAAGGTTAGTAGTTAATGGTAAAAGGTTGTTTCTACAGGTTTGGTCAACATATCCTTTGTTAGCTACATCAGTTGATTCAGTGGGTATGGCAGTGTTTTTTATTTGCTTGTTCTGAGCATCATAGTGCTCATTACTAAGTATCATACTTAGTTTATTCAGGCTTTGCCGGTTTACAGCATCCATAGGGTCTACTGGGTCACCGATATTGGAAACTCTCTTCTTTCTCATATTGTATTTATATTTTGTATAAGGTATACAGTTTCCATCCACATAGCTCTTTGTTGCTGCATCAGGTGGTTCCAAAGGTATAGCCAAGTTACAAAGTCTTTTAGTTTGCATATCATAGTTACCGTCGGATGTTAAATTGAAACCTTCGCCCTTGGGACCCTTAAGATCCTTGCCACGGGCTTTTAAGCTACGTCCAAACTTGTCAATAGTCATCGTAGTAATACTTTAAATCTACTGTTCCCCGCTCCTTTTATGTATCCAGCTCTTAATTCTTCTTCTTCTATCACGCTCAATATATCCGTGGCTGTGGCTGCGGCAGCGGCTGCGGCAACGGCTGCGGCTGCGGCTGCGACTTCAATATAGTAAAGCTTTAAATCTACTGTTTCCTGCTCCTCTAACGTATCCAGCTTCTCTCAATTCTTCTATAATACTCAATATTTCATTAGTATGCACTCCTCGGTTACCACTCTCGGTGGACATGGCAATGTGCCTTAGTCTTTTTACCAACTCGTTTGGATCATCCCAGTGTATAATATCATTGGTCTTTATTGTTTTCCATTGCAATCCTTTTCCACTACTGCTAGCGGAGGAGGAGGGAAACAACGGCTTGATAATTTTTGTGTATTTTGTACTTTTGCTAGCTTTAACCCTACCATCAAACTTGTATCCTTCCCTATGAGCATTTGTATTAATCATGATACTTTTATAAGTATTTAAATCTTCACCATTGAACACTGTACTATCAGCTACTCTTTTAAAAATAAGTTCATATAATCCAGGTGAACTTCCATACCTAGTACCGCCGATAATTATATTTCCATCGTCATCAAAGTCCAACTCTTTACTTCCAATCGTTAGTTTGTCATTTTCATAACGTGGACCAAAGGTATAGTCGATAATTTTCTTTGGACCAGCATCTTTTATAAACCAAGTCATATATTCCTTTGTTATAGGGTTTTGGAAATATTCATCAATAAATTGGGTAGTTGTGGCCAAGCCTTCTTCATTAGATACCAAGTCTGGCAAATCCCCCTGGAGGTTGGGTGTTGAAGCTCTTGACGGTGCAAATTCCTCTCTTGCTTTTGGTGTTGATTCAAATGATTCTTCTTCTTCTTCTTCAGAGTCATCGTACTCCATTGGCTCTTCCTTTTCCTGTTTAATACTCCTTTGTTCAGTCTTAATGTCCATAGCATCTTGTGGATTGCTTTTCCTAAGTTCTTTTAATAAGGGCTTATACTGTCTTTCTAACATTATTTCATTTTCTTCCGTTCCATCCTTGAACATTTGATGTTTGCGTTTAATAGCATTTCTTAGCTCAATGAGCCGAGCCTTCAAGTGTTTACCACTCTGCTCCATAATTGGAAATGATATATCCTCAGCTGTATGCACAGTTTTAAGGCATATCCACGTGTCTTAAGAATAAAGCCTATTTCTTGTGTCTTATTAAGAAATTTATTATATTCAACAGTGAAACACCAGCCCTAACATTCTGTCCTCTATAATAACTTCCCTCTCTACTATCAAACCTTGGGATCACATAGCGTTTTTTAACCCTCTCAGGTCATTATATGCATAGATCCTAACCATTATGTCTCTGTTACAAAACTGTGTATTCCAATTCGATACCTTCCCTTATACGGATCAGAGGTCTTGTCAATCACCAAGAACCCAAAGTTATCCTGCCAGGCCTTGGCACACAGTTGTTTAAACTTATCGAAAGACATGTCAGTAGTGATGTGGTCATTATAAATATGTTTTAAGTTCATTTCATCTTGTTTGAATAAAATAACAAAATTACAATTATCTCGAACCAATTGTTTTGGTATGGCACTGTATGTTTGTCCTAGGTAAAATGTATCAATATTTTTATGCCTGGCCATTGTGAAATAACTTTTTATGGAATTATGTTTTTCGCAGGAAATATCGTCAAAGATCATAATTGAATTAGGCCTAGCTTCATTAGGATGGATAACTAGGTTGTTGTCATCAAAGGCAAAATAACCAACCTCTTTTGGCAATACTTTTTTCAAGAACTGATACTTTGGCTGATATAGCGATTTTGAAAATACATAAATATTCTCAAACCTCAACCCGTTTGGGTCAAATAATAAATTAAACAAAACGTTAGTTTTACCAGATGAACTCGGCCCACAAATTATACAACGTATAGAATCGGGCAATAAAGGCCCATGTTTATTCTTTTTAACCATGCCTGATCCGATATATTGGTCAAAGTTTTGAATAGGAAATTCAACTTCCTTCTTCTCAATCTGCATCCTAACTGGTTACTCAACGTTGATTACAAAGAGATATATACTTCCCAAACGCTGACACCCACATGAGTCAAACCAAGTTCTTGCTATCAATCCAACTGTCGTGGCTGCTATCATATCCCTTCCACCTCACAAGTAACTTGGAACCCTTTCTCCGCAGCACTTTTTCTACCAAATAAACATCGCCAGTCTTAGACTTGCTAATTTCTTCAGCATAAAATCCCCCTTTATGAACCTCTCCTCTAGAGTCTTGAAGAATATATGTAACTGGTTTTGTTGGTTTAATAGCATAAATTTTAAATGTTTCGTTTGTCCAGTTGGGAAGATAACCCTTTTTAAAAGTCTTTTTATTTTTACTAATCCTTACACTATCCCCCAACTGAAATTTTGTTTTTTTGAATTTTTGACTCTTAACTTTATTGATTCTTTTTAAAATATCTTTAACATGTTTTTGTCTTACATCTTTTGGTTTCATACCTATAGTTCTATGTTTAGTGTTGTTGTACGACTTGACAATTTCTGGAAGTATACTAATCCACTCATAGCTACCTCTAGCAGTAAAAAGCTTGTACATTTTTGACTTTAATGTTCTGTTTAATCTCTCAACAATACTAGCTTTGAGTTCGGAAAAGGTGTGATAGTGATTGATTTTATATTTTTTCATTAAGGCATTGACGTGTTTACTCTGTACCCTGATCTGTGTGAAAGTTTTTCATTTTATATTTAGCTAAAATTGGCTCTAAGGCCTTGGCAACTTCGAGTCCCGACTTGTCCTTTAGGGGAATAGCAAATGCAAATTTAGATAGACAATTAATCATAGTAAGGATATACCTGTACCCCTTATTTATCTTGGCATAAGGCTGCATTTCAACGAGATCAGCTTGATAAAGATCTTTGAGTGATTTTAAAGTAACTTTACGCCTAGGATAATTTCTCCTAGCTGGTCTATGCAGCTCTTCAGCTATAGCTTTCTTTGCATCCATTTTACTAATGATGCAATTCATTCCTCTAACATTAGTTTTATAGAGTTATTCAATACACTCACATCTGTAACACGCATCAAATAAATAAACATCATACTTGCGACAAGTATAGCTAGAACAAAGAGCTTGTCTGCTAAAGTTTCAATCATACAAAATGCCATACTTACCAACCCTCTGGACTGTAGCAGCGCTCAATCTATACTGAGCAGAACTGTGATTACAGTTGACTAACCATCACCTTTTTGTCTCAGGTCCATTATGTAGTGCTTGAGTTGGGTTTGAGACCACTCGTGTTTACACACCCAGGTTAAACATTATTCCATACATGAGCCAGTCCAGAAAAGCTGGTTTTCACTCAGTATGAACTAATGTCCTCTCCCTTTGAGCAAACCAAGGAAAGAGTTTTTTATTATTGAATAGTCATAGCCCCACCACCGCTATGACCCGTGAAGACCTTCCAAAAATAAGCTAGTTGCCTCCTCCTCCATGTTTTTACACAATAATTAATTTACCCCACCGGGCAGTTTGATTGAATGACCCAAGAGCCAGACTATCAACTTTGCCCTATCATTCAGGTTTACGGGCTTTTACACCACGCCAGTGACCTTCATTCAGGTTTACGGGCTTTTACACCGCGCCAGGGACCTTCATTCACTCTGGGCTGTTCAAAGGTGTAACCTAGAATTTTCTAAGTTCTAGGCGCCACAGTCTACTAGACCCTTGATCCACATTCACACCGGACATCAAGTCCTTGTCTGTGGCAGACGCGGGAAATCATTTTCTACGGCAACTAAGCCAACCCGCCATCTGCAAGTGGACTTATGATTTTTTAAGTCAGCCTTTATGCAGGTGTCTGTCCACAGAATAGAAGCTTTCAAGACTCAGCCTTACTAACTTCTCACATACACACATTCACACAGTGGGGTACTTTAATTATGTTTCATGATAAGTTCAATTACATTTACAAAGTTGTTTGGCGTTAATACATTATTAAAGGCAGTCTCATAGTACATGCCATTGTTGTACATGAATTCTTTTGCTTTATTCAAAATGTTAATACCATTAGGGACAGGGGATCTGATAAAATAAGGCACAAAGCCTTCATTTTTTGCCCTTTTTAGAGCCGTTTGGAAACTTCTCTTTTCTGTGCGGATGCACTTGTACTCACACATACCATGAGTTTTTTGTAGGGTGTCTCTAATTAAAACACAAAGAACATGAGCTAGATTATCATCAGCAGGGAACACGGCCACCTTTGGTGTCTGTTCTTTTAGAGTTTCATTTAGAGTTTGGTTTTGTTTACAAATTTTATCATTAGCAGCTTTCATCTCAGAGTTCATTTGATTAAGTTGATAGTTAGTTTGAAGAGACTTTGAAAGAGATTGTAACAGTTCAGTATTTTCTTGTCTTAGTTTATATTCTCCACGTTTTCTAATAGAAGGTAGGACCTCTTCAAATACCCAGTCTTGAAAATTTTCAGCAATTTGAAGTTTGGATGAAAAGATCAACTGATATAAACCGGGTTCATTAATAAATACTGTATGAGGATGAATATTTAAAGAAAGCACCGAATCGGAGCTCTTTACTTCCGGTGTTGTCTTACAGTACTTTGATTTGACATGATCATTTATTGCCTTTCTAGGTCTAGCATAGCCAAGAATTTCAGCTACATCCTTCCCTTTGAACCAGGGGTTATTTTCCCTATCAAATATCACCATTACTGGTTGGTTGTTAAATACAAACGCAGTAAGGCTAGACATTTTCAACTATGAAATTGAGGTTATGTTAAAGGAGCAGAGATGTCTTACCTCAGCGAGAGCAGCAGCCAAAATGGCCAGAGTAATGCAATTATTGAGGGAGCTTAAATTTTTCAAGGTCACTAACTGGGTAAAATCAGTATGAGTCAATAATACAATCATACATGGCCTTTAGAAAATCCTCATAAGAGTTATTAGACTCGGGGTGAACACATAAACACCATAGTTCCTTGTACGGTATTTCAGTTTGACCTGTCGCCATTAGCCAATACATTTTTACAAAATATTCAAATAATTCTTTAGGTATAGGTAAATTCAAATGAGCCAATTCTTTTATACAATTAATACTATTCCAAATAATCAAAGTAAATTCATCAAATTGAAAGTCTTGGGATGCCATGTTTGCAACTCACTGTAGTCTTTGAACTTTATAGCCAAAGGGAAGAGTGTCACACTCACCCTCGAGCTTCCTCTTTGGACCTGTAATTTTGAAAACTTTGGTCTCATTTATGGTTACAATATTTTTATCTTTAGTTCTTCGAATCCTAGACTCATTAATTTCTAAGGTCTGTCTGGTTTCACTTAACACCATTTCTTTTAATTTTTCAAAGTTAAGAGTCTGAGAGGTTTTAAAGTTGAGGGTTAGTCCTTTTATCTTACAAACAGGAACCAGAGCTTGTTTGTTGGTTGACCAGACAAGGTATGCATAGGTCTTTGGTCCCCCGGATACAAATACAACAATGAAAGATCCAGGCCCGTATTCGACCAGCTCATCAGTCATCTCCCCGAGGTAATCTCCCGTGGGTACCCTGTAAAGTCCTCCCCGGAAGTAGTAGACCACACTGGCAGTATCATAATAAAGGACTTGATATCCTAAAGCTTCTAAATATTCATACAATTTTAATCTGGCCTGAGCTGTGGTGTATGCAGCAATCACAACGTTGACATTACTAAGGGGCTCCCCAACTTCTTCGATATACTCCCAGCTAACCAGTACCACTTCATCATTTATAATCTGTAATCTGTTAACTTGAATCTCCGGTGTAGTTAGCATTCTAAACAGTTCTTTGGATTCTCGGACGATTGATGCTTTGGTCTGGTTCTCCCTCTGTCCAAATTTACCCCAAAAACTGTTCAACATCAACTTGGCCAATGATCTCAAACCCCCATTCTTAGCAATTTTGTCCTTCTCCAATTTCACCCCTTCATATTGAAAATAATCTGCAATGTACTTGTCTTTGTCTTCCTCAGTCTTACACCATTCTGGGTACCCCGATGCTTCCTGTTTCATTTTCAAAAACTTGTTAATAAAATCAGTAAACAGGCCTCCCTTCTCATATGTAGCTACCTCATACTCCCACAGCTCGTACATGTCCAAGATAACATAGCCCTTCTCTACAGCCTTTCTTATTTCATCCATTGTCCAGGTCCCTACTAATGCTCTGTCTTGGCTCTCATGGTTACAGTCTTCTTGGTTCATCTCTTCCCCACATGTACGGCACAGTACAAACATCAACTTATTGTTCATCTTAGCCGGGAGTACTGGATGGTAGAGATCCCTAGGGGGCAGGACTTTACACTTTAGCAAACCATCTACTTCAAGCCCCCTCTGTCTGCACTCATTATCCCCAACATAGATGGTTGGATGACCTAGAGGGTATTTTCCATACTTACACACATACGGATAGAGAGAGCACACATCTACATACTGTATGGTTTCTCCCTCCTCACATTTGTGGTAAGTCTTTGCATTGCCAGTTCTGCCTCCAAAGAACGCCTGCCTAGGGTCAAGGGGAAGGTTATTAAGAATGGGGAGTGAATCCAAGTGTTTAAGTTTTTGCTGTTTCTTTATTTTACAAAACTCACACTCCCACATCTCGACTACCTCAAAGTAGTCTTCAAACTTTGCAATTTTAGACTTGGTTCTTTCGAACCTCAAGTGGAGTGAATCAGAGGGATCCTCCTTCAGAGGAGCCTCTCTGTTGTAAGGAACACATTTGGGGCATCCATGCCAATAGCACCCGTGGAACTCATAGATTCGCTCTCCGTCAAATCCATCGACTTTTGAGCCAGAAATCCTAACTTCTTTTCCCCGCCCGGCATGTTCAATTCTCACTCCACGCTTTTCTTCTTCCCAGCTTAGCCACTGTATGGCAGCAGCCGACTGGTTATCCACAAAACGGTAACCGTTCTTTGGGATGATACCAATAGTGTGACCAGACAAGGTATGCATAGGTCTTTGGTCCCCCGGATACAAATACAACAATGAAAGATCCAGGCCCGTATTCGACCAGCTCATCAGTCATCTCCCCGAGGTAATCTCCCGTGGGTACCCTGTAAAGTCCTCCCCGGAAGTAGTAGACCACACTGGCAGTATCATAATAAAGGACTTGATATCCTAAAGCTTCTAAATATTCATACAATTTTAATCTGGCCTGAGCTGTGGTGTATGCAGCAATCACAACGTTGACATTACTAAGGGGCTCCCCAACTTCTTCGATATAGTGTGAGGCTTTAAAAAGTTTCGGCGGAAGGCCAGGTTGCAAGCACTAGCAATGGTAACAGCCTCAAGGAAAGGATCAACATTACACTCTTGGAGGAATATTGATCTAAATTTAAGACAGGCTTGGGCTAGGATTTCCACATCAGAGATGCAGTACTCCAACAGTTCTTTTTGAAAATCAAAGACATAGTTTTCTGAGACTTTTTCATTGTACCAGTTTTCAAAGTCCTTATGGGACTTCTCAAACATGGTTTCAGGGCAATAGTACTGTTTATCAGGCATAGGGCCTACATAGTTCTGGTTCGCAAGAGTGTTGAACAAATGGGGGAAATAACCCTTCTTTCTTTCGGGAGGCAGATCAAAAGCTTTGGGGAGTGCAGAGAGGGCCATGGGGAAATAGCTTAGTGAGTCCACAAACCTCACATTGTCCAATTCCATCAAAATGATTTTAGAACCCCTCATGATCAATTCAGGAGTGAACTTTGTTTTCTCTAGCATATACTTGAGCAAAAACTGGAAATCAAAGCCTTGACCATTGTGGGCGATTACACAAACATGTTTGAATTGTCTGCGTACCTGCAAGACATAGTCCATGAACTGCTGAACCGGATTAGAGTTGAAGACTCTCATACGGTTCTTACAAGCCATGCAAAATTTTCCATCAATGCATTGGTAGCAAAACTGTAGGGAAACACATAGATTTACTTTATGAATTTTTTGTTCTGGGTCAGAGGGGAGGGACTCGTCCTGGCGAGTCTCCAAGTCAAAGAAAATAAAAAGAAAGTCTTTAGATTTCGGTTTGCCATCATTACGCCTCATGTAACATTTATGGTTGGGATCCGTGTATGTTCCACAAGGCTTGCAGAATACTTCTCCACACTTGTGGGATGTGGACCTTTCTCTGTAAAAAATCAGTTTCCCACAGTCAAGGCATTTTTTCACAGCTTTGCACCTATCAGCCTGATGGGCGATAAAGCAGTGCTGGTTTTTCAGTGTCAAGTTACATTTTGGGCAAGTTATCCCCCCATGCTCCTCCTTACAGGGAGGCGAGATGGTTTGACAATGGTTTGACAATTCCAGTATGTTAGAATACCCTACAATACCTTTGAAAAGCTTTATGAGCGCCGGAAAACACAGCTAAAACACGTTTGACCCTCATTTGAATACTTTCATACAGTAAAATGGTATTTTTACTATGTAATTTCTTAATATTAGTGAATAACATCTACACTACACTGACGACACTTGAAATCTTCCTGTCACTGACACCTTTGCATTATCCTCAGTGTAATTCCACTGTATAGGTTTCCGTTTTTACTTTTCATAATGAGCCGAACTTTTAAGCCTTTTTTTGTGATTAAAATGAAATAGCTCCTTTTTCTAAAATTAACTTTTATAATCAACTCGAATCTTCGTACACACCAGTTGAAGGTCATTTAGGCTCATTTCCATTCGTGAACTGATAAAATAAAACGTTCGGTGTCCATAGTAAACACACTTCATATTGGTTCAACCAGCTAGGCTCGACCTAACCCTCGACGTAGAGAAATCGGGGTAGAATTAACGAGCGGAGAGGCTAGCGGGTCGACGCGGGAACCAGCGTCCATCCCCGCTCCACTATGTTTTAGCGCGTTTAGCTTCATGTTTCTCCATAGATTATATTTGGGATTATATTTGGGACAGAGGTGGCATATTTTGTAGCAATCTTATTTCGAACAGCAAACATTTTTTCACCACACTACGACGAAATCACCTGTTTTACCAACGTCAAACGCGGACCGAAACACACCGTTTGCCGCCACAGGACCGGAAACGTTGGGGGCCCTAGGGCCGAAAGTCAGCTGATAGTTTATTTGCTTGAAACAACGTCAGAACATCACTAAATTATACGGCATTCAAGACAGGATAGATGCGGTCATATGATTGTCATAGCTGTGTTTTGGTTTCAAGTGAGTCAAATAATAATCCGTTTTTTTTAATTATATAGGGTATATTTCATTGTGTAGTGTGGTGAAAAATAGCGTTCGCACCTCGGCCGAAAGGGTTTTGCAGCTCTCAATCGTTTTCGGCCCTTGTTGCGAAATATAGAAAGAAAGAAAGAAAGAAAGAAAGAAAGAAAGAAAGAAAGAAAGAATTTATTTCTCCAATTACAGTTTATTACATTTTTGCTCATAGATACAAATTCAAAAGGTACAAATATCACAATTACAGTTCAATTCATTTTAAGATGCCAAGTCTGACCTTTCTAGATGTAACAGAGAAATAATTATTCCTCCAAGGCGTTTAGCCTGTTCGGAGGCTTTATTGGCACTTAACAACTAATAAAATCTAAATGGCAGCTGTTTAACAACAACAAAAATTGCTTATCATTAACATAAAAGTATACTAAGTCATAATCACACTTAACTAAATAAATCATAAAATTATACTATTGTAAAAAATATACTATTGTTTCTCTTTTGGATTTATTTGCCATGCAATAACTACGAACTTTGTCTATCTTACCGCTTCTACATTCGAGTGTTAATTATAAATATCTATATTTGTTTGACAATTGTATCCTTCATGTCCAAATCATTGTTCCATGTCCTCCTCCTGCAAACAGGTTGTACAATTGTTCAATTTAAATCAGCTTCTGTTTCATCCCTTTTTCAAAGGTTCTCCATTCTCTCTCTGTTGTGATGTAGTTTCTTCTATCACCTCGTACGTTTGTCTCCCTTTCTGTTCGAATCCTTTACAATTTTTCTTGACGTCACTGTGGATTTTCTCTAGCAAAACATCCCAATCAGACCAGTAGTCAATTTTATGAGTGCCCCATCCTACAAATAATGCAAATACCTAAACAAAAGAATTTCAGATAACATTGAACTAGAAAACAACTTAAGTATCAAAAATACATATGAATTAATCGAGAAAATCAAAGACATTGATATTACTGAAAATTGCATGTTTGTATCGTTTGACATTTCAAACATGTATACCAATATACCAACCAATGAAACTTTAAATATACTTAGAAATTTACTCAAGAAAAACCACAACCTCAACAAAAATTACATCGATGAAACGATACTATTAACTAAAACTGCAATGGCTCAAAACTATTTTGAATTTGATTCTAAATTTTATAAGCAAACCGAAGGATTAGCCACGGGCTCACCACTTTCTGGTTTAATATCAAATTATACAAGAAAAATAATAAACATTTATTTAAGCTATACCGTAAAAATACCCAAACCGATTTAATAATACCTGCATCATCAAACCATCCCTGGCAACAAAAGACAGCAAGCTTCAGATCGATGATACACAGACTTTTAAAAGTACCAATGGAGAAAGAAAATTTTGAAAGTGGAAAAAGTACCATTAAAACTTTAGCAATGAAAAACGGATATAAATCAAAAATGATTGGTAAAATGTTGAATAAAATGAAAAATAATTTTGATAGTAAAAAAGACAACAAAAATGGATACATATGTCTTCCTTACAATACGATATTGAATAAAGCTTTAAGAAAAACATTTGAAGGATCACCTATGAAAGTAAGCTACAGGACAAGAAATAACACATTCAAAATGATACAAAGACTAAGTAATCCAAAAAACAACCAACAAGCTAATATATATGACCAAAGAGGTATATATAAATTAAAATGTCACCAATGCCCTGAAATATACATTGGACAAACAGGACGTAGCTTCAATTGCAGATACAAAGAACATATACAAGCAATAAAATCATGTAATTTAACCACACAAAAATCAACATTTGCAGAACACATCCTTGACACAGATCATGAATACAAAACTATTAATGAAAATATGGACGTTTAAAATATAATGATAAAAGGAGAAAAAATGAATGTATACGAAGAGTTTCATATTTACAGACATAAAAAAACAGAACAAAACAACATTCTTAACATAATGCAAATTGACAGACAAAATCCAATCTTCGACAAAATCATGGACATAAATAAGAAATAAGGACAAATATATATATAACGACAAATTTCTACATATCCATAAAATTTAATTTTAATTTATACTTTTTTTAATTTTAAATATATGATCTTTGTATATTTATTTTATATATGTATTTAATTTTAAAGTTACATTTTACACACTTGAAAATGGAATAATTTCCGAAACGCGTTGTGTATGGTAAAATGTTAAAAAGGGTTTCTTTCTCTCTTTAATTACAATAGTAGCCCTAGAAGTGAACATGAAAAAAATATATTTATATATATAGTTTTAGTTGTCCTTTACTCTAAGACCTAATGTACAAAGAACAAAAAAATCGTAAACGATACTTGTGGTTTAATGAAGATATGACCAAAATTATTAAAAAAAATTACAGTTTATATTAGTATACTAATTTAATGCACCCATCAAAAATACCTCTGAGAATATGTACCTAAACAATTATTTAAATTAATTTTGTATTGTTTCTTTTTCAATATCCAACACCCTTTTCCTCCCAAGGGACTCGCAATAGGGAGAGCGGAGCCCCCAGTGAGCTGAAGGCAAGTGTATTAGTATGCTACTTTAATGAAAACCAAATAAAAGTTTTTCACAACCATACGTGTTAATACAGAGTTATAAGAGACTCGATCGTTGTTAAAACTTCTCAATTAAGAGTAAACCTTTCATTATTGTACAATGTGGTATGCATACACAATTATTTTCAAGTTTTAATGTGTTTAAAATGAAATGTATATGGATGCATTAAGTGAGCTTTGCTTACAACAAATTTACAGAGAAACTGCTTAAATAAGTACATGAACATTCTCCGCGGGAATGCGGATGAGGATCCGCTCATATTGGGCTGCGGTGTAAAAAGAAAGCAAAATATGAAAAAATTGTTTACCTCAGAGTAGATAAGGGGATCCGATTTACGAAACCGAATGTTTACTGTTTGAATCTGCTCGCGTAAGTGAATAAGCGTACAAGAAATCATCGCTAAGTTGCAGTTTAGCGTAAACATCGTTTTATCTCCACCGAACACTGCTGAATTGGTTGACTTTTATGGCATCAAATCACTTTCTTGTTTATATGCAGTGTGTTTGAAACTTAAATACACAATTTCAATTTGATATATCTCACCGACTGTTGGTATCAGCCAAACATAACCACTCATCAGCTATGGTTTTATTGGAACAGTCGACCAGAGTTGTAGCTAAAGGAGTTATTGCCAACCTTATTTTAGTCGAAGGTGGTGAAACCACCATATTTGTTTTAACCATAGGTCTGGTTAGTATTATAATAACGCTGAAACAGCCATAAAATACAAACATTTGATATTTGGTTATCATAATAAAAACCTTCGTAAAACATCTCAGCTCACATTTTCCTTGTAAGCAGTCACTAGCATACAGATGTCCAGTCGATTATTAAAGACGACAAATAAACATAGTTACAATACCGTTTCTGTCAGCAATTCAATTTTCACAATATCGCAGGATTACGTTGACATGTTTCGTTTTGGTTTGAAGAAATCATTTGAAAACGCAGCATCAAACCGAGACATTACAACGTTATCCTGCAACTTTGTGAAAACTGAACTCCTGAAGGAAATAGTTACTTGTGTGTTGAGGGAGTAAATAATATCATTGTTCTCATGGTTGAAAATGTGTGGGGATATATTTACGAGGGAGGCAATGCATTTTTTTCCCGAAATGCATACAACATTTTACCCCCAAATGCAATAATAAATACTCAAACTATAAACATCGACTTAGAATTAACAAACAATATCCATTTTGTTTCGTTTTGCAAATAGTGCCTGCATCCGAGTAGGTGCAACCAACGACATATAATTAATATAGACTGCATATGAGATAGGTAAAAGTAAAGCTTCTCTGGAAGATTATCACCGACCTTCAAACACAAATTTCAAAGACTTACAAACGCATTTACATGATTGTAACTAAGTTTGTCGATCTATGTTTTTGAATCATCGCATAACATATGAAAATGTTATAATCATAACACTAATTAGTTTTTAACGTTGTTACTATCGTTTTATATATTAATTATATACTTACTTATCTTGCTTCTTAGAAGACATTGCTGAGGTAGATTTCAACAAGTAATTTGGGAGAAACACAAATGACCATTCATGAAAGCTTATGAGCTTTCATGAATGGTCTTTTATGAGCTTTTATGAGCTTTTAGGGTTTTTTTAAGCTTTTATGAGCTTTAGTAATGTTTTCGGTCGCAGCATCAATGGTGTATGCACCAGCACGCTTTTTCAGAGCTGGGTCACGCTGCTTTTAGAACAAAGTAATATTTTAGGAAATATTCCTTGTGTGTAGCATTGGTTCGCACATTTTTAGGCCCGTAATATAATCCCTTCAATAATACCAGACTAAACGATAGCAAAATACAAAGATACTTTGCGCTTTGTTTTAAAATGTTTGGGAAATGCACGAACAAACATAATAAATTAGATTAACATTAAATTTACAATTTGTAAACAGGGAGGGGGAAAGGATTATCTGTGTTTTATTTCATTCAATCTTATTTTAGCTCAGGACTCTGGGTTCAGTTTTATACCTCAGGGTGAGTTCTTTTCCATAGCCTAATCCACTTATAGGCTATCTAATGATGCCCTAACTTGTGAGTTTAGAATGTCAGTGTGTAGTTGTGTGTTTAATTAATTCGGTCACAGCATCATTTATTAAGATGCAACAGCGATCCGAAAGCGTAGTGTTTCTGAAGGACGCAACATCAATTAAAATGCAACAGCGTAAGCCTTTATTTAATTTGTGTGTGTAAATGTAAGTGACACTAACTGTATGTTTTCGGTCGCAGCATCAATTAAGATGCAGGTAGTGTTAAAATTACCGCGCCCACGGACAGTCGGTGCTTAACAACCTTCATATGTAGTGACGATAGACGATAGCTACTCAACAACTCCATCAACCTTTAAAATCTAAAATATTAAATGAGAAGAAAATGGGTACAATATGCCTGGCTTTTATTCTCTCTTGGATTAAAATGGGTTTAGTAATTATTGCTTTACTTATAATTGACAAAATAATGTTCTATTACTAACAAATTATGACTGGGGACATGGGGGACTCTGCCTCTACCGTTCCTACAAACAAATAATAAAATTGGGAACCTACTATCTTTACCCGTAACTGCTGGAGATGCAACAATAGGCACAAAGTGCTCACAGCATCAGTCAGCCATTGAGACGAATCTGCTTGGGCCGGTGCTGGCAGCTATAGCCAGCCTTTTATAGCACCGATCAGCTGGGGATGATCACGTGACCACCCGTCAGCCGATGCAACAGTCCACTATTGTTTACAGTGCACATCATAAATAGAGGTAAACATACCTTACATTTACTTTTACAGATATTGCTATTAAATCGTCAAAGTTGGATTATTCCAACTTAAAACTAATAAATATTAATTGTTTCACAATACACACAAAGTATTTACAAAATAAATTATGAAAGTACACACTGTGAGGTTATTCACGACGAAGATATTGGATAACCTCTCCGGTAAGTCAACGACGTTACATTTCTTTAACTATTTCACACTGTACACAAATTAAAATGAATTTAAAACTGATTATTTCTATTAAATGATTTCAAATCTTAACTTCTACATAATAAACAAGGTAAATATATATTTTTTATATCGTAATGTACTGTTAAAATCTAGGATACCTAGGCTAGGCCTAGTTAGTTCTAAAACATGACATATTATAAATAACTCCAAGTCAAACAATAAGATCATTATTTAACTTTAGCCACTCTCTTCATACTTTTATTTTTTCTTTATAATCAATGCTGTAGCTTACTATTAGTAAAATACTCATGTTTATGTACATTATAGAAACTCATTCAGTAATCGACAATACAATAAGCTCAATTATAGATCTAAATCATCCGTTAAATGTTGACATAATTCATGTTTGAACCCAGGAGGTTGGGCACTGGAGGTAACGCGCAATATAGTATTTCTGCGCTCGTCCGATTTTGTTAGGTTAGCAATGTGAGGGGTTTCAATTTCGTACTTTATATTAATAATCCAAAATAGAACGACTCAGTAATGGGAGTCAAACTATTTGATGAATTTAACATAAAATATGTTTTCAAAGTCTCGAAGACATTAAAATGGTTTAATCGTTCGTCAATTAAAAAATACGCAAAATTATTCAGATTAATCAATGTTTAAAAAATTTATGACATTTATGACATATTTTTAATAACAGATTTAAATCTTTAACCGTTCTTATAAAATTCGATAGCTGTTTTTCATTACCAAATACATTGTCAGGGGCGGATCCACGGGGGGAAATGGGGAAAATTCCCCCCCCCCCCAAATAATAATAATTAGGGATGGTCGGGTCCTGAAATTTTCGAGAAAATTAAATTCCCGATTTTCAGGCAGGATTTTTATTCATTTCGGGAAATTTTCGGGACAGGATCTGTTTAGCGATCGCTACTAAACAGTAGACAAAAACTCACGATCGACCGCGGAAAACGGTCTCGCATATTTGCCGATCGCGAATAACCGGGAAATCCAGCTTTGCGAAACTCGCGATCTTCCGCTAAAAACTATCGTGCGTATTTGCGATAGCAAATAAACGGCAAATGCAACTTGCAAATTTCGTGATCGGACGCGAAATCTATTGCACGTATTTGCCAGTCGCGGATGAACGGCAAAAAAAGCTGTGCGTTATTCCCGAACGACCGCGAAATACGCTAGCGCGTCTCTGCCGATCGCGGATAAACGACCGATGTATAGCTTGACGAAACTCGCGATCGGCCGCAAAAACGATTGTGCGCATTTGCCAATCGCTAATAAACGGCAAATCTGGCTTGGCGAAATTCGCGAACGGCAGCGTATTTGCTGATCGCAGATTAACGGTCGATGTTGTTTTACGAAACTCGCTATCGGCCGTGAAAACGATCGCGCGTATTTGCCGATCGCTGATAAACGCCAAATGTAACATTGTGAACTCGCAATTGGGTGTGGAAACCAATCTTAGGTATTCACTGATAGCGGTTAAACGACGGAAATAACTAACTTGCTAGAAGGCGTGACTGTGATGATTGTTCATATTATCGGCCACATTAGTCGGCTACAAATTGTAGTTTTGCCCATTGATTCAATTTTCTAGACTAATTCATATGTTACTGAATCCCAGCCGAAATTATTATTATTTTCATAAATAAGCAGAAAAATTAGACTGTTGACAAAAGCAAATCTTAAATGAAATTTCAAATAAATAGGTAATTTATATTTGTATAACTTAATAAATATTAAGTTTGGGAGTTGTAAACTTCAAATTTTTTAGTTTTATGCCTGGAAAAACTAGTCTTTACAGTTGTTATCTTGAAGTAAACTGATTTTTATTTTGTTACCGTAGTTTAAAGTGCTGGAAAAATTATGAGTCATTTCCTAAAACAAGAACTTCAAAGTCCAAAGTTTATAAAAATACAATAGCATGATTACTGATTATTATACATATTGTCACCATGCAATAACCACTCAAGTATTTTACTCTGGGCTTATTTGAAAAAAAATTTCTTTTTTGAAGAATGAAAGATTTTTTTGGGGTTTTAGTGCGGCAGTTATGTATTGTATGCATTTTGTAGCGAAACGTGTTGTTCCTCATTTGGCAGTGGTGGCAGCACTGCTCTGCTTTGACCTCAAAGCAATAAACCTATTACTATTACTATATAGTTTTATGATATTATGTAACTTACACATGAATTTCACCCGTGAACATATGTTCTTCCTGTGAATGAACGTTTTTGTCTTTTTTTATGTAGTTCGGAAGTTCATTATATAGCTATATAAAAGGTCCCTACTCCTGATTTAATCAAAAGTTCTCTTTAATGTTCTCTAATATTGTTTCTTTATTAAATAAGAGAGATACTAGGTTTACAACTGAAATATATGGGCCAAAACTAAAAATATTTTTACATTTCACTTGACTTAAATAGACTTAAAAACTCACCATATGGCTTCCAAATTTTATAAAACTTTCCGGGGGAGGGCCCCCCGGACCCCCCTTTTGCTGGGGGTTACTCCGTAACCCCCAGACCCCCTGGAAGGGTTCTGTTGTCTAAGACTTCTTTCCCCCAAAACTCTGCTCTGGATCCGCCCCTGTACATTGTAGCAGTAAGGTCTGCAGAGAACAAGAAAAGAAAAAAATAACAGTACTCAGATTGTCTCAATCAAAAATGTTAACAAATCGTGATGTCTTCTATAGACCAGAAACAAATAACCTACAGCTGGGATCGTGACGTCTTTCTGGTCTATAAAAAACGTGAAACACACCACTTGGTTCCACGGGCCTATGGGATTTAGACAACCTGAGACTATAAGTTATTTATATTCTCCTCTTATCTGTCAACAGACTTCGTTGCAGCAGTATATTCAGTAATATATTCTAACCTCCTTGGTTTGAATAATTTAATGGTCATTGAAGAGTTTTGAAAATTGCGGGAATTGAGCTAGTCATCCGGTAACGTAGCTAGTTTTCCGAAAACTAACCAGGAAACGGCAAACATGGCTGCCAATACGGTAGCGCTCACGAAAGCTTTACTTTTTTACAGTAAGAAAAGCAGCCTATGTATTTTAAAGGTCGTAAAGGTGCAACCATTTGTGCACCTGCGATCAGCTGATTCTAGCAACATTCTTATATGCTTAAAAAAAGGTACTCAAATAATAAAAGAGTAGTAGGACTTTAACCTTAAGTAGTTATACCCTACATATTGAAATGTGAAAAAGGATTCAGCCAAGGGACTTACTCCACCTGCACGGGTACACGGGCGAGATCTAAAATAGATCATTTACCATTATTATGGGGATCATCAGGTGGAGACAAGGATTCTAAAACTGAAAAGGTATTATGTTCAGTGTAAATATCTAATTGATAATGAAGTGTCACAACACCATCTTTACATTTAAAAAAAATTTATATCTAATAAGGCGCACCCAAGATTGCGGCCTAAATGAGTACCATATCATAGTAAAGAACCAATCACCCAAAAATAATGTGTGGTGGTCCAAAGTCAACAAAACGAAAAACGATGATAATAATGCAGTTCATTGACTCTTTTCAAAAATTTTCGTATGGTGGAAAAACCGCTATTTTAAACGTGATTTTAGTGCGTTTCCTGTGGTCTGATTTTGATAAACTTTGGATATGTTCAAATACTCATTTTCTAAGTAAAAATTTCACGAAAAAGCGTCTTCTTGTAGTTTTTTAAGGTTCTCAAAGTTATTTTTTGTAGAACGACTGCCATATTATAGCCAAAATATTTATGGAATCAAATACATGCTAACAATTCATTCTTTGAACCTTACTATTCAGTTTTTAAAACGACATTAAATGATATTATTAAATAGTTTCATTCTTGTAATTAGGAAGATTAAATAAAAATATTAATACGTAATTGTTTTGTAACCTTCTAGACGTTTCTTTAAAAAACATTAGTCCAAATTAAATGTTGAGTAAGAAACTTTATATATAGATTTTTCTTTGATAAAAACATAAAAAGTGAAAGAGAATCTTGAAAAGCTACGTTATCTTGTTTAAAAGATGAAAGTAACGACAGGATTAACTATAAGGAAAATTGTAAAGGATAAAGTCGTTGTGTAAGAATGTGAATTGCTGTAATTTGTCAAGCGGAATGTACTTGTTCTGGTATTACATTCTTTATCTGCTACGATCAATGTTTTTAATAAGTTTGGTAGCCAGAGGCAATTTATTTCGTAGGCTAAAAAATTCTGATATTGCCTCAAACCACAATGATTGTACAAGAAACGTGTAATATAATAACCAAAAAATATTATATAAAACAATCACACTAGAAATAATTTATTTGTTATATACTACAACTATTTATATTTTAATTTACATCACAGTTTGGTAGAAATATATAATCCCCTTGTCAAGTTTTGACCAGACTTGATCCAAGTGTCATGCCATTAAGCCATTCTAAGTCTAAAACGGATATTAAAGCATAATGTCATAGTTATTTTAAGATAGTTGCCCATTTAGTTATTATTTTGAATTGAGGTTTAAACTGAGTTTAAGTTCATTCTTCCCTGGCCTGCTATTTTAGACGCTTTTTAATCCTTAAAATGAGTGAGTAAAATAATACTTGTTCTTTCAGCGGAAGTAAACCTATAAGAATAACATTGAAATTATAGTTAAAAAATTAGGGCGCCTTAAGCTTTCCACGCACACATTTAAATGTGTTGCAGCTCAACGAACGCAGGCTGATTTCAGCTGATTTAGTGACAGGAATGTATATATATAAAATCTCCCGGGCAAAGCTGGGGTTATCAGCTAGTCAAGATATATAAAAGACTTGTGTCCTGGTATACATTTCCGGCTACAGCCAAAACTACATGTTGTAGACAGTTGATCTTGGTGTCAAATTAAAGCTTGGAATCTCATGATTGGTACTATGGTAGTTTGGTATTAATATCTTTAAGGGTTTAGGCCCAGGATCGTCCTAAATTGACCTATGTCAAGGATTTTGGGAGTGATTTGAATAGTTGCTATGGTAACCATTAGAAATAGCTACTATGGTTACAACAGAATGCAGCTCTAAGAAAAAAACAAGAATACGAGAAGAAAAAGTAATTTCCCGGGCAACTATTCAAAGAGGGGTTATCAGCTAGTAATTAAATAAGAATAACATCAATGACAATCAGCGGTGAAAACGTCAAGAATTAAGCATGTAAGAACGTTGCAACAATTACCTAATCGCTGGTGCATGAATGGTTGCAGCGACTCAGATGCAGGCGCTAATTGCAGATTGAAACAAAATAGATGATGTTTTTTAATTACTAAAATAAGGAAATTGATGTTTAAAGATTGAGTATTTATCGTTGCAGATGGGGGAAAATGTGTCTAGAGCACAGCATATTGTCTCCCTCGTGAGCATATTGTCTCCCTCGTGTACTTTACTCGCTCAACACACAAATAACTATTGTTGATCTCCCAGCGGGAGGAAATTTTTTCAAGAAAAAGAGCGGGAAGAATAACAAAGAAATAGATAAGTCAAAAAAGGTAACCTTTAATTTTTTCACGTAGACATGTGAAAAAGATATGCTGAACCTTAACATTGCAAGCTCTAACAGCTAGTTGATTTTGTGGCAGGGATTATCACATAAGAAAAATATTGACGACTATCAGCTGTAAGAACGTTTAAAAATTAAGCATGTAAGAATGTTGCTAGAATCAGCTGATCGCAGGTGCACAAATGGTTGCACCTTTACGACCTTTAAAATACATAGGCTGCTTTTCTTACTGTAAAAAAGTAAAGCTTTCCGTGAGCGCTACCGTATTGGCAGCCATGTTTGCCGTTTCCTGGTTAGTTTTCGGAAAACTAGCTACGTTACCGGATGACTAGCTCAATTCCCGCAATTTTCAAAACTCTTCAATGACCATTAAATTATTCAAACCAAGGAGGTTAGAATATATTACTGAATATACTGCTGCAACGAAGTCTGTTGACAGATAAGAGGAGAATATAAATAACTTATAGTCTCAGGTTGTCTAAATCCCATAGGCCCGTGGAACCAAGTGGTGTGTTTCACGTTTTTTATAGACCAGAAAAGACGTCACGATCCCAGCTGTAGGTTATTTGTTTCTGGTCTATAGAAGACATCACGATTTGTTAACATTTTTGATTGAGACAATCTGAGTACTGTTATTTTTTTCTTTTCTTGTTCTCTGCAGACCTTACTGCTACAATGTACAGGGGCGGATCCAGAGCAGAGTTTTGGGGGAAAGAAGTCTTAGACAACAGAACCCTTCCAGGGGGTCTGGGGGTTACGGAGTAACCCCCAGCAAAAGGGGGGTCCGGGGGGCCCTCCCCCGGAAAGTTTTATAAAATTTGGAAGCCATATGGTGAGTTTTTAAGTCTATTTAAGTCAAGTGAAATGTAAAAATATTGTTAGTTTTGGCCCATATATTTCAGTTGTAAACCTAGTATCTCTCTTATTTAATAAAGAAACAATATTAGAGAACATTAAAGAGAACTTTTGATTAAATCAGGAGTAGGGACCTTTTATATAGCTATATAATAAACTTCCGAACTACATAAAAAAAGACAAGAACGTTCATTCACAGGAAGAACATATGTTCACGGGTGAAATTCATGTGTAAGTTACATAATATCATAAAACTATATAGTAATAGTAATAGGTTTATTGCTTTGAGGTCAAAGCAGAGCAGTGCTGCCACCACTGCCAAATGAGGAACAACACGTTTCGCTACAAAATGCATACAATACATAACTGCCGCACTAAAACCCCAAAAAAATCTTTCATTCTTCAAAAAAGAAATTTTTTTTTTCAAATAAGCCCAGAGTAAAATACTTGAGTGGTTATTGCATGGTGACAATATGTATAATAATCAGTAATCATGCTATTGTATTTTTATAAACTTTGGACTTTGAAGTTCTTGTTTTAGGAAATGACTCATAATTTTTCCAGCACTTTAAACTACGGTAAAAAAATAAAAATCAGTTTACTTCAAGATAACAACTGTAAAGACTAGTTTTTCCAGGCATAAAACTAAAAAATTTGAAGTTTACAACTCCCAAACTTAATATTTATTAAGTTATACAAATATAAATTACCTATTTATTTGAAATTTCATTTAAGATTTGCTTTTGTCAACAGTCTAATTTTTCTGCTTATTTATGAAAATAATAATAATTTCGGCTGGGATTCAGTAACATATGAATTAGTCTAGAAAATTGAATCAATGGGCAAAACTACAATTTGTAGCCGACTAATGTGGCCGATAATATGAACAATCATCACAGTCACGCCTTCTAGCAAGTTAGTTATTTCCGTCGTTTAACCGCTATCAGTGAATACCTAAGATTGGTTTCCACACCCAATTGCGAGTTCACAATGTTACATTTGGCGTTTATCAGCGATCGGCAAATACGCGCGATCGTTTTCACGGCCGATAGCGAGTTTCGTAAAACAACATCGACCGTTAATCTGCGATCAGCAAATACGCTGCCGTTCGCGAATTTCGCCAAGCCAGATTTGCCGTTTATTAGCGATTGGCAAATGCGCACAATCGTTTTTGCGGCCGATCGCGAGTTTCGTCAAGCTATACATCGGTCGTTTATCCGCGATCAGCAGAGACGCGCTAGCGTATTTCGCGGTCGTTCGGGAATAACGCACAGCTATTTTTGCCGTTCATCCGCGACTGGCAAATACGTGCAATAGATTTCGCGTCCGATCACGAAATTTGCAAGTTGCATTTGCCGTTTATTTGCTATCGCAAATACGCACGATAGTTTTTAGCGGAAGATCGCGAGTTTCGCAAAGCTGGATTTCCCGGTTATTCGCGATCGGCAAATATGCGAGACCGTTTTCCGCGGTCGATCGTGAGTTTTTGTCTACTGTTTAGTAGCGATCGCTAAAAAGATCCCGTCCCGAAAATTTCCCGAAATGAATAAAAATCCTGCCTGAAAATCGGGAATTTAATTTTCTCGAAAATTTCAGGACCCGACCATCCCTAATTATTATTATGAATACAAAACTATTAATGAAAATATGGACGTTTAAAATATAATGATAAAAGGGAAAAAATGAATGTATACGAAGAGTTTCATATTTACAGACATAAAAAACAAAACAAAACAACATTTTTAACATAATGCAAATTGACAGACAAAATCCAATCTTCGACAAAATCATGGACATAAATAAGAAATAAGGACAAATATATATATAACGACAAATTTCTACATATCTATACAATTTAATTTTAATTTATACTTTTTTTTAATTTTAAACATATGATCTTTGTATATTTATTTTATATATGTATTTAATTTTAAGTTTACATTTTACACACTTGAAAATGGAATAATTTCCGAAACGCGTTGTGTATGGTAAAATGTTAAAAAGGGTTTCTTTCTCTCTTTAATTACAATAGTAGCCCTAGAAGTGAACATGAAAAAAATATATTTATATATATAGTTTTAGTTGTCCTTTACTCTAAGACCTAATGTACAAAGAACAAAAAAATCGTAAACGATACTTGTGGTTTAATGAAGATATGACCAAAATTATTAAAAAAAAATTACAGTTTATATTAGTATACTAATTTAATGCACCCATCAAAAATACCTCTGAGAATATGTACCTTAACAATTATTTAAATTAATTTTGTATTGTTTCTTTTTCAATATCCAACACCCTTTTCCTCCCAAGGGACTCGCAATAGGGGGAGCGGAGCCCCCAGTGAGCTGAAGGCAAGTGTATTAGTATGCTACTTTAATGAAAACCAAATAAAAGTTTTTCACAACCATACGTGTTAATACAGAGTTATAAGAGACTCGATCGTTGTTAAAACTTCTCAATTAAGAGTAAACCTTTCATTATTGTACAATGTGGTATGCATACACAATTATTTTCAAGTTTTAATGTGTTTAAAATGAAATGTATATGGATGCATTAAGTGAGCCTTGCTTACAACAAATTTACAGAGAAACTGCTTAAATAAGTACATGAACATTCTCCGCGGGAATGCGGATGAGGATCCGCTCATATTGGGCTGCGGTGTGAAAAGAAAGCAAAATATGAAAAAATTGTTTACCTCAGAGTAGATAAGGGGATCCGATTTACGAAACCGAATGTTTACTGTTTGAATCTGCTCGCGTAAGTGAATAAGCGTACAAGAAATCATCGCTAAGTTGCAGTTTAGCGTAAACATCGTTTTATCTCCACCGAACACTGCTGAATTGGTTGACTTTTATGGCATCAAATCACTTTCTTGTTTATATGCAGTGTGTTTGAAACTTAAATACACAATTTCAATTTGATATATCTCACCGACTGTTGGTATCAGCCAAACATAACCACTCATCAGCTATGGTTTTATTGGAACAGTCGACCAGAGTTGTAGCTAAAGGAGTTATTGCCAACCTTATTTTAGTCGAAGGTGGTGAAACCACCATATTTGTTTTAACCATAGGTCTGGTTAGTATTATAATAACGCTGAAACAGCCATAAAATACAAACATTTGATATTTGGTTATCATAATAAAAACCTTCGTAAAACATCTCAGCTCACATTTTCCTTGTAAGCAGTCACTAGCATACAGATGTCCAGTCGATTATTAAAGACGACAAATAAACATAGTTACAATACCGTTTCTGTCAGCAATTCAATTTTCACAATATCGCAGGATTACGTTGACATGTTTCGTTTTGGTTTGAAGAAACCATTTGAAAACGCAGCATCAAACCGAGACATTACAACGTTATCCTGCAACTTTGTGAAAACTGAACTCCTGAAGGAAATAGTTACTTGTGTGTTGAGGGAGTAAATAACATCATTGTTCTCATGGTTGAAAATGTGTGGGGACATATTTACGAGGGAGGCAATGCATTTTTTTCCCGAAATGCATACAACATTTTACCCCCAAATGCAATAATAAATACTCAAACTATAAACATCGACTTAGAATTAACAAACAATATCCATTTTGTTTCGTTTTGCAAATAGTGCCTGCATCCGAGTAGGTGCAACCAACGACATATAATTAATATAGACTGCATATGAGATAGGTAAAAGTAAAGCTTCTCTGGAAGATTATCACCGACCTTCAAACACAAATTTCAAAGACTTAAAAACGCATTTACATGATTGTAACTAAGTTTGTCGATCTATGTTTTTGAATCATCGCATAACATATGAAAATGTTATAATCATAACACTAATTAGTTTTTAACGTTGTTACTATCGTTTTATATATTAATTATATACTTACTTATCTTGCTTCTTAGAAGACATTGCTGAGGTAGATTTCAACAAGTAATTTGGGAGAAACACAAATGACCATTCATGAAAGCTTATGAGCTTTCATGAATGGTCTTTTATGAGCTTTTATGAGCTTTTAGGGTTTTTTTAAGCTTTTATGAGCTTTAGTAATGTTTTCGGTCGCAGCATCAATGGTGTATGCACCAGCACGCTTTTTCAGAGCTGGGTCACGCTGCTTTTAGAACAAAGTAATATTTTAGGAAATATTCCTTGTGTGTAGCATTGGTTCGCACATTTTTAGGCCCGTAATATAATCCCTTCAACAATACCAGACTAAACGATAGCAAAATACAAAGATACTTTGCGCTTTGTTTTAAAATGTTTGGGAAATGCACGAACAAACATAATAAATTAGATTAACATTAAATTTACAATTTGTAAACAGGGAGGGGGAAAGGATTATCTGTGTTTTATTTCATTCAATCTTATTTTAGCTCAGGACTCTGGGTTCAGTTTTATACCTCAGGGTGAGTTCTTTTCCATAGCCTAATCCACTTATAGGCTATCTAATGATGCCCTAACTTGTGAGTTTAGAATGTCAGTGTGTAGTTGTGTGTTTAATTAATTCGGTCACAGCATCATTTATTAAGATGCAACAGCGATCCGAAAGCGTAGTGTTTCTGAAGGACGCAACATCAATTAAAATGCAACAGCGTAAGCCTTTATTTAATTTGTGTGTGTAAATGTAAGTGACACTAACTGTATGTTTTCGGTCGCAGCATCAATTAAGATGCAGGTAGTGTTAAAATTACCGCGCCCACGGACAGTCGGTGCTTAACAACCTTCATATGTAGTGACGATAGACGATAGCTACTCAACAACTCCATCAACCTTTAAAATCTAAAATATTAAATGAGAAGAAAATGGGTACAATATGCCTGGCTTTTATTCTCTCTTGGATTAAAATGGGTTTAGTAATTATTGCTTTACTTATAATTGACAAAATAATGTTCTATTACTAACAAATTATGACTGGGGACATGGGGGACTCTGCCTCTACCGTTCCTACAAACAAATAATAAAATTGGGAACCTACTATCTTTACCCGTAACTGCTGGAGATGCAACAATAGGCACAAAGTGCTCACAGCATCAGTCAGCCATTGAGACGAATCTGCTTGGGCCGGTGCTGGCAGCTATAGCCAGCCTTTTATAGCACCGATCAGCTGGGGATGATCACGTGACCACCCGTCAGCCGATGCAACAGTCCACTATTGTTTACAGTGCACATCATAAATAGAGGTAAACATACCTTACATTTACTTTTACAGATATTGCTATTAAATCGTCAAAGTTGGATTATTCCAACTTAAAACTAATAAATATTAATTGTTTCACAATACACACAAAGTATTTACAAAATAAATTATGAAAGTACACACTGTGAGGTTATTCACGACGAAGATATTGGATAACCTCTCCGGTAAGTCAACGACGTTACATTTCTTTAACTATTTCACACTGTACACAAATTAAAATGAATTTAAAACTGATTATTTCTATTAAATGATTTCAAATCTTAACTTCTACATAATAAACAAGGTAAATATATATTTTTTATATCGTAATGTACTGTTAAAATCTAGGATACCTAGGCTAGGCCTAGTTAGTTCTAAAACATGACATATTATAAATAACTCCAAGTCAAACAATAAGATCATTATTTAACTTTAGCCACTCTCTTCATACTTTTATTTTTTCTTTATAATCAATGCTGTAGCTTACTATTAGTAAAATACTCATGTTTATGTACATTATAGAAACTCATTCAGTAATCGACAATACAATAAGCTCAATTATAGATCTAAATCATCCGTTAAATGTTGACATAATTCATGTTTGAACCCAGGAGGTTGGGCACTGGAGGTAACGCGCAATATAGTATTTCTGCGCTCGTCCGATTTTGTTAGGTTAGCAATGTGAGGGGTTTCAATTTCGTACTTTATATTAATAATCCAAAATAGAACGACTCAGTAATGGGAGTCAAACTATTTGATGAATTTAACATAAAATATGTTTTCAAAGTCTCGAAGACATTAAAATGGTTTAATCGTTCGTCAATTAAAAAATACGCAAAAATTATTCAGATTAATCAATGTTTAAAAAATTTATGACATTTATGACATATTTTTAATAACAGATTTAAATCTTTAACCGTTCTTATAAAATTCGATAGCTGTTTTTCATTACCAAATACATTGTCAGGGGCGGATCCACGGGGGGAAATGGGGAAAATTCCCCCCCCCCCCAAATAATAATAATTAGGGATGGTCGGGTCCTGAAATTTTCGAGAAAATTAAATTCCCGATTTTCAGGCAGGATTTTTATTCATTTCGGGAAATTTTCGGGACGGGATCTTTTTAGCGATCGCTACTAAACAGTAGACAAAAACTCACGATCGACCGCGGAAAACGGTCTCGCATATTTGCCGATCGCGAATAACCGGGAAATCCAGCTTTGCGAAACTCGCGATCTTCCGCTAAAAACTATCGTGCGTATTTGCGATAGCAAATAAACGGCAAATGCAACTTGCAAATTTCGTGATCGGACGCGAAATCTATTTCACGTATTTGCCAGTCGCGGATGAACGGCAAAAATAGCTGTGCGTTATTCCCGAACGACCGCGAAATACGCTAGCGCGTCTCTGCCGATCGCGGATAAACGACCGATGTATAGCTTGACGAAACTCGCGATCGGCCGCAAAAACGATTGTGCGCATTTGCCAATCGCTAATAAACGGCAAATCTGGCTTGGCGAAATTCGCGAACGGCAGCGTATTTGCTGATCGCAGATTAACGGTCGATGTTGTTTTACGAAACTCGCTATCGGCCGTGAAAACGATCGCGCGTATTTGCCGATCGCTGATAAACGACAAATGTAACATTGTGAACTCGCAATTGGGTGTGGAAACCAATCTTAGGTATTCACTGATAGCGGTTAAACGACGGAAATAACTAACTTGCTAGAAGGCGTGACTGTGATGATTGTTCATATTATCGGCCACATTAGTCGGCTACAAATTGTAGTTTTGCCCATTGATTCAATTTTCTAGACTAATTCATATGTTACTGAATCCCAGCCGAAATTATTATTATTTTCATAAATAAGCAGAAAAATTAGACTGTTGACAAAAGCAAATCTTAAATGAAATTTCAAATAAATAGGTAATTTATATTTGTATAACTTAATAAATATTAAGTTTGGGAGTTGTAAACTTCAAATTTTTTAGTTTTATGCTTGGAAAAACTAGTCTTTGCAGTTGTTATCTTGAAGTAAACTGATTTTTATTTTTTTACCGTAGTTTAAAGTGCTGGAAAAATTATGAGTCATTTCCTAAAACAAGAACTTCAAAGTCCAAAGTTTATAAAAATACAATAGCATGATTACTGATTATTATACATATTGTCACCATGCAATAACCACTCAAGTATTTTACTCTGGGCTTATTTGAAAAAAAAATTTCTTTTTTGAAGAATGAAAGATTTTTTTGGGGTTTTAGTGCGGCAGTTATGTATTGTATGCATTTTGTAGCGAAACGTGTTGTTCCTCATTTGGCAGTGGTGACAGCACTGCTCTGCTTTGACCTCAAAGCAATAAACCTATTACTATTACTATATAGTTTTATGATATTATGTAACTTACACATGAATTTCACCCGTGAACATATGTTCTTCCTGTGAATGAACGTTCTTGTCTTTTTTTATGTAGTTCGGAAGTTCATTATATAGCTATATAAAAGGTCCCTACTCCTGATTTAATCAAAAGTTCTCTTTAATGTTCTCTGATATTGTTTCTTTATTAAATAAGAGAGATACTAGGTTTACAACTGAAATATATGGGCCAAAACTAACAATATTTTTACATTTCACTTGACTTAAATAGACTTAAAAACTCACCATATGGCTTCCAAATTTTATAAAACTTTCCGGGGGAGGGCCCCCCGGACCCCCCTTTTGCTGGGGGTTACTCCGTAACCCCCAGACCCCCTGGAAGGGTTCTGTTGTCTAAGACTTCTTTCCCCCAAAACTCTGCTCTGGATCCGCCCCTGTACATTGTAGCAGTAAGGTCTGCAGAGAACAAGAAAAGAAAAAAATAACAGTACTCAGATTGTCTCAATCAAAAATGTTAACAAATCGTGATGTCTTCTATAGACCAGAAACAAATAACCTACAGCTGGGATCGTGACGTCTTTTCTGGTCTATAAAAAACGTGAAACACACCACTTGGTTCCACGGGCCTATGGGATTTAGACAACCTGAGACTATAAGTTATTTATATTCTCCTCTTATCTGTCAACAGACTTCGTTGCAGCAGTATATTCAGTAATATATTCTAACCTCCTTGGTTTGAATAATTTAATGGTCATTGAAGAGTTTTGAAAATTGCGGGAATTGAGCTAGTCATCCGGTAACGTAGCTAGTTTTCCGAAAACTAACCAGGAAACGGCAAACATGGCTGCCAATACGGTAGCGCTCACGAAAGCTTTACTTTTTTACAGTAAGAAAAGCAGCCTATGTATTTTAAAGGTCGTAAAGGTGCAACCATTTGTGCACCTGCGATCAGCTGATTCTAGCAACATTCTTATATGCTTAAAAAAAGGTACTCAAATAATAAAAGAGTAGTAGGACTTTAACCTTAAGTAGTTATACCCTACATATTGAAATGTGAAAAAGGATTCAGCCATGGGACTTACTCCACCTGCACGGGTACACGGGCGAGATCTAAAATAGATCATTTACCATTATTATGGGGATCATCAGGTGGAGACAAGGATTCTAAAACTGAAAAGGTATTATGTTCAGTGTAAATATCTAATTGATAATGAAGTGTCACAACACCATCTTTACATTTAAAAAAAATTTATATCTAATAAGGCGCACCCAAGATTGCGGCCTAAATGAGTACCATATCATAGTAAAGAACCAATCACCCAAAAATAATGTGTGGTGGTCCAAAGTCAACAAAACGAAAAACGATGATAATAATGCAGTTCATTGACTCTTTTCAAAAATTTTCGTATGGTGGAAAAACCGCTATTTTAAACGTGATTTTAGTGCGTTTCCTGTGGTCTGATTTTGATAAACTTTGGATATGTTCAAATACTCATTTTCTAAGTAAAAATTTCACGAAAAAGCGTCTTCTTGTAGTTTTTTAAGGTTCTTAAAGTTATTTTTTGTAGAACGACTGCCATATTATAGCCAAAATATTTATGGAATCAAATACATGCTAACAATTCATTCTTTGAACCTTACTATTCAGTTTTTAAAACGACATTAAATGATATTATTAAATAGTTTCATTCTTGTAATTAGGAAGATTAAATAAAAATATTAATACTGTAATTGTTTTGTAACCTTCTAGACGTTTCTTTAAAAAACATTAGTCCAAATTAAATGTTGAGTAAGAAACTTTATATATAGATTTTTCTTTGATAAAAACATAAAAAGTGAAAGAGAATCTTGAAAAGCTACGTTATCTTGTTTAAAAGATGAAAGTAACGACAGGATTAACTATAAGGAAAATTGTAAAGGATAAAGTCGTTGTGTAAGAATGTGAATTGCTGTAATTTGTCAAGCGGAATGTACTTGTTCTGGTATTACATTCTTTATCTGCTACGATCAATGTTTTTAATAAGTTTGGTAGCCAGAGGCAATTTATTTCGTAGGCTAAAAAATTCTGATATTGCCTCAAACCACAATGATTGTACAAGAAACGTGTAATATAATAACCAAAAAATATTATATAAAACAATCACACTAGAAATAATTTATTTGTTATATACTACAACTATTTATATTTTAATTTACATCACAGTTTGGTAGAAATATATAATCCCCTTGTCAAGTTTTGACCAGACTTGATCCAAGTGTCATGCCATTAAGCCATTCTAAGTCTAAAACGGATATTAAAGCATAATGTCATAATTATTTTAAGATAGTTGCCCATTTAGTTATTATTTTGAATTGAGGTTTAAACTGAGTTTAAGTTCATTCTTCCCTGGCCTGCTATTTTAGACGCTTTTTAATCCTTAAAATGAGTGAGTAAAATAATACTTGTTCTTTCAGCGGAAGTAAACCTATAAGAATAACATTGAAATTATAGTTAAAAAATTAGGGCGCCTTAAACTTTCCACGCACACATTTAAATGTGTTGCAGCTCAACGAACGCAGGCTGATTTCAGCTGATTTAGTGACAGGAATATATATATATATATATATATATATATATATATATAAAATCTCCCGGGCAAAGCTGGGGTTATCAGCTAGTCAAGATATATAAAAGACTTGTGTCCTGGTATACATTTCCGGCTACAGCCAAAACTACATGTTGTAGACAGTTGATCTTGGTGTCAAATTAAAGCTTGGAATCTCATGATTGGTACTATGGTAGTTTGGTATTAATATCTTTAAGGGTTTAGGCCCAGGATCGTCCTAAATTGACCTATGTCAAGGATTTTGGGAGTGATTTGAATAGTTGCTATGGTAACCGTTAGAAATAGCTACTATGGTTACAACAGAATGCAGCTCTAAGAAAAAAACAAGAATACGAGAAGAAAAAGTAATTTCCCGGGCAACTATTCAAAGAGGGGTTATCAGCTAGTAATTAAATAAGAATAACATCAATGACAATCAGCGGTGAAAACGTCAAGAATTAAGCATGTAAGAACGTTGCAACAATTACCTAATCGCTGGTGCATGAATGGTTGCAGCGACTCAGATGCAGGCGCTAATTGCAGATTGAAACAAAATAAATGATGTTTTTTAATTACTAAAATAAGGAAATTGATGTTTAAAGATTGAGTATTTATCGTTGCAGATGGGGGAAAATGTGTCTAGAGCACAGCATATTGTCTCCCTCGTGAGCATATTGTCTCCCTCGTGTACTTTACTCGCTCAACACACAAATAACTATTGTTGATCTCCCAGCGGGAGGAAATTTTTTCAAGAAAAAGAGCGGGAAGAATAACAAAGAAATAGATAAGTCAAAAAAGGTCACCTTTAATTTTTTCACGTAGACATGTGAAAAAGGTATGCTGAACCTTAACATTGCAAGCTCTAACAGCTAGTTGATTTTGTGGCAGGGATTATCACATAAGAAAAATATTGACGACTATCAGCTGTAAGAACGTTTAAAAATTAAGCATGTAAGAATGTTGCTAGAATCAGCTGATCGCAGGTGCACAAATGGTTGCACCTTTACGACCTTTAAAATACATAGGCTGCTTTTCTTACTGTAAAAAAGTAAAGCTTTCCGTGAGCGCTACCGTATTGGCAGCCATGTTTGCCGTTTCCTGGTTAGTTTTCGGAAAACTAGCTACGTTACCGGATGACTAGCTCAATTCCCGCAATTTTCAAAACTCTTCAATGACCATTAAATTATTCAAACCAAGGAGGTTAGAATATATTACTGAATATACTGCTGCAACGAAGTCTGTTGACAGATAAGAGGAGAATATAAATAACTTATAGTCTCAGGTTGTCTAAATCCCATAGGCCCGTGGAACCCAGTGGTGTGTTTCACGTTTTTTATAGACCAGAAAAGACGTCACGATCCCAGCTGTAGGTTATTTGTTTCTGGTCTATAGAAGACATCACGATTTGTTAACATTTTTGATTGAGACAATCTGAGTACTGTTATTTTTTTCTTTTCTTGTTCTCTGCAGACCTTACTGCTACAATGTACAGGGGCGGATCCAGAGCAGAGTTTTGGGGGAAAGAAGTCTTAGACAACAGAACCCTTCCAGGGGTCTGGGGGTTACGGAGTTTCCGCGGTCGATCGTGAGTTTTTGTCTACTGTTTAGTAGCGATCGCTAAAAAGATCCCGTCCCGAAAATTTCCCGAAATGAATAAAAATCCTGCCTGAAAATCGGGAATTTAATTTTCTCGAAAATTTCAGGACCCGACCATCCCTAATTATTATTATGAATACAAAACTATTAATGAAAATATGGAAGTTTAAAATATAATGATAAAAGGGAAAAAATGAATGTATACGAAGAGTTTCATATTTACAGACATAAAAAAACAAAACAAAACAACATTTTTAACATAATGCAAATTGACAGACAAAATCCAATCTTCGACAAAATCATGGACATAAATAAGAAATAAGGACAAATATATATATAACGACAAATTTCTACATATCTATACAATTTAATTTTAATTTATACTTTTTTTTAATTTTAAACATATGATCTTTGTATATTTATTTTATATATGTATTTAATTTTAAGTTTACATTTTACACACTTGAAAATGGAATAATTTCCGAAACGCGTTGTGTATGGTAAAATGTTAAAAAGGGTTTCTTTCTCTCTTTAATTACAATAGTAGCCCTAGAAGTGAACATGAAAAAAATATATTTATATATATAGTTTTAGTTGTCCTTTACTCTAAGACCTAATGTACAAAGAACAAAAAAATCGTAAACGATACTTGTGGTTTAATGAAGATATGACCAAAATTATTAAAAAAAATTACAGTTTATATTAGTATACTAATTTAATGCACCCATCAAAAATACCTCTGAGAATATGTACCTAAACAATTATTTAAATTAATTTTGTATTGTTTCTTTTTCAATATCCAACACCCTTTTCCTCCCAAGGGACTCGCAATAGGGGGAGCGGAGCCCCCAGTGAGCTGAAGGCAAGTGTATTAGTATGCTACTTTAATGAAAACCAAATAAAAGTTTTTCACAACCATACGTGTTAATACAGAGTTATAAGAGACTCGATCGTTGTTAAAACTTCTCAATTAAGAGTAAACCTTTCATTATTGTACAATGTGGTATGCATACACAATTATTTTCAAGTTTTAATGTGTTTAAAATGAAATGTATATGGATGCATTAAGTGAGCCTTGCTTACAACAAATTTACAGAGAAACTGCTTAAATAAGTACATGAACATTCTCCGCGGGAATGCGGATGAGGATCCGCTCATATTGGGCTGCGGTGTGAAAAGAAAGCAAAATATGAAAAAATTGTTTACCTCAGAGTAGATAAGGGGATCCGATTTACGAAACCGAATGTTTACTGTTTGAATCTGCTCGCGTAAGTGAATAAGCGTACAAGAAATCATCGCTAAGTTGCAGTTTAGCGTAAACATCGTTTTATCTCCACCGAACACTGCTGAATTGGTTGACTTTTATGGCATCAAATCACTTTCTTGTTTATATGCAGTGTGTTTGAAACTTAAATACACAATTTCAATTTGATATATCTCACCGACTGTTGGTATCAGCCAAACATAACCACTCATCAGCTATGGTTTTATTGGAACAGTCGACCAGAGTTGTAGCTAAAGGAGTTATTGCCAACCTTATTTTAGTCGAAGGTGGTGAAACCACCATATTTGTTTTAACCATAGGTCTGGTTAGTATTATAATAACGCTGAAACAGCCATAAAATACAAACATTTGATATTTGGTTATCATAATAAAAACCTTCGTAAAACATCTCAGCTCACATTTTCCTTGTAAGCAGTCACTAGCATACAGATGTCCAGTCGATTATTAAAGACGACAAATAAACATAGTTACAATACCGTTTCTGTCAGCAATTCAATTTTCACAATATCGCAGGATTACGTTGACATGTTTCGTTTTGGTTTGAAGAAATCATTTGAAAACGCAGCATCAAACCGAGACATTACAACGTTATCCTGCAACTTTGTGAAAACTGAACTCCTGAAGGAAATAGTTACTTGTGTGTTGAGGGAGTAAATAACATCATTGTTCTATTGGTTGAAAATGTGTGGGGATATATTTACGAGGGAGGCAATGCATTTTTTTCCCGAAATGCATACAACATTTTACCCCCAAATGCAATAATAAATACTCAAACTATAAACATCGACTTAGAATTAACAAACAATATCCATTTTGTTTCGTTTTGCAAATAGTGCCTGCATCCGAGTAGGTGCAACCAACGACATATAATTAATATAGACTGCATATGAGATAGGTAAAAATAAAGCTTCTCTGGAAGATTATCACCGACCTTCAAACACAAATTTCAAAGACTTACAAACGCATTTACATGATTGTAACTAAGTTTGTCGATCTATGTTTTTGAATCATCGCATAACATATGAAAATGTTATAATCATAACACTAATTAGTTTTTAACGTTGTTACTATCGTTTTATATATTAATTATATACTTACTTATCTTGCTTCTTAGAAGACATTGCTGAGGTAGATTTCAACAAGTAATTTGGGAGAAACACAAATGACCATTCATGAAAGCTTATGAGCTTTCATGAATGGTCTTTTATGAGCTTTTATGAGCTTTTAGGGTTTTTTTAAGCTTTTATGAGCTTTAGTAATGTTTTCGGTCGCAGCATCAATGGTGTATGCACCAGCACGCTTTTTCAGAGCTGGGTCACGCTGCTTTTAGAACAAAGTAATATTTTAGGAAATATTCCTTGTGTGTAGCATTGGTTCGCACATTTTTAGGCCCGTAATATAATCCCTTCAACAATACCAGACTAAACGATAGCAAAATACAAAGATACTTTGCGCTTTGTTTTAAAATGTTTGGGAAATGCACGAACAAACATAATAAATTAGATTAACATTAAATTTACAATTTGTAAACAGGGAGGGGGAAAGGATTATCTGTGTTTTATTTCATTCAATCTTATTTTAGCTCAGGACTCTGGGTTCAGTTTTATACCTCAGGGTGAGTTCTTTTCCATAGCCTAATCCACTTATAGGCTATCTAATGATGCCCTAACTTGTGAGTTTAGAATGTCAGTGTGTAGTTGTGTGTTTAATTAATTCGGTCACAGCATCATTTATTAAGATGCAACAGCGATCCGAAAGCGTAGTGTTTCTGAAGGACGCAACATCAATTAAAATGCAACAGCGTAAGCCTTTATTTAATTTGTGTGTGTAAATGTAAGTGACACTAACTGTATGTTTTCGGTCGCAGCATCAATTAAGATGCAGGTAGTGTTAAAATTACCGCGCCCACGGACAGTCGGTGCTTAACAACCTTCATATGTAGTGACGATAGACGATAGCTACTCAACAACTCCATCAACCTTTAAAATCTAAAATATTAAATGAGAAGAAAATGGGTACAATATGCCTGGCTTTTATTCTCTCTTGGATTAAAATGGGTTTAGTAATTATTGCTTTACTTATAATTGACAAAATAATGTTCTATTACTAACAAATTATGACTGGGGACATGGGGGACTCTGCCTCTACCGTTCCTACAAACAAATAATAAAATTGGGAACCTACTATCTTTACCCGTAACTGCTGGAGATGCAACAATAGGCACAAAGTGCTCACAGCATCAGTCAGCCATTGAGACGAATCTGCTTGGGCCGGTGCTGGCAGCTATAGCCAGCCTTTTATAGCACCGATCAGCTGGGGATGATCACGTGACCACCCGTCAGCCGATGCAACAGTCCACTATTGTTTACAGTGCACATCATAAATAGAGGTAAACATACCTTACATTTACTTTTACAGATATTGCTATTAAATCGTCAAAGTTGGATTATTCCAACTTAAAACTAATAAATATTAATTGTTTCACAATACACACAAAGTATTTACAAAATAAATTATGAAAGTACACACTGTGAGGTTATTCACGACGAAGATATTGGATAACCTCTCCGGTAAGTCAACGACGTTACATTTCTTTAACTATTTCACACTGTACACAAATTAAAATGAATTTAAAACTGATTATTTCTATTAAATGATTTCAAATCTTAACTTCTACATAATAAACAAGGTAAATATATATTTTTTATATCGTAATGTACTGTTAAAATCTAGGATACCTAGGCTAGGCCTAGTTAGTTCTAAAACATGACATATTATAAATAACTCCAAGTCAAACAATAAGATCATTATTTAACTTTAGCCACTCTCTTCATACTTTTATTTTTTCTTTATAATCAATGCTGTAGCTTACTATTAGTAAAATACTCATGTTTATGTACATTATAGAAACTCATTCAGTAATCGACAATACAATAAGCTCAATTATAGATCTAAATCATCCGTTAAATGTTGACATAATTCATGTTTGAACCCAGGAGGTTGGGCACTGGAGGTAACGCGCAATATAGTATTTCTGCGCTCGTCCGATTTTGTTAGGTTAGCAATGTGAGGGGTTTCAATTTCGTACTTTATATGAATAATCCAAAATAGAACGACTCAGTAATGGGAGTCAAACTATTTGATGAATTTAACATAAAATATGTTTTCAAAGTCTCGAAGACATTAAAATGGTTTAATCGTTCGTCAATTAAAAAATACGCAAAAATTATTCAGATTAATCAATGTTTAAAAAATTTATGACATTTATGACATATTTTTAATAACAGATTTAAATCTTTAACCGTTCTTATAAAATTCGATAGCTGTTTTTCATTACCAAATACATTGTCAGGGGCGGATCCACGGGGGGAAATGGGGAAAATTCCCCCCCCCCCCCCCCAAATAATAATAATTAGGGATGGTCGGGTCCTGAAATTTTCGAGAAAATTAAATTCCCGATTTTCAGGCAGGATTTTTATTCATTTCGGGAAATTTTCGGGACGGGATCTTTTTAGCGATCGCTACTAAACAGTAGACAAAAACTCACGATCGACCGCGGAAAACGGTCTCGCATATTTGCCGATCGCGAATAACCGGGAAATCCAGCTTTGCGAAACTCGCGATCTTCCGCTAAAAACTATCGTGCGTATTTGCGATAGCAAATAAACGGCAAATGCAACTTGCAAATTTCGTGATCGGACGCGAAATCTATTGCACGTATTTGCCAGTCGCGGATGAACGGCAAAAATAGCTGTGCGTTATTCCCGAACGACCGCGAAATACGCTAGCGCGTCTCTGCCGATCGCGGATAAACGACCGATGTATAGCTTGACGAAACTCGCGATCGGCCGCAAAAACGATTGTGCGCATTTGCCAATCGCTAATAAACGGCAAATCTGGCTTGGCGAAATTCGCGAACGGCAGCGTATTTGCTGATCGCAGATTAACGGTCGATGTTGTTTTACGAAACTCGCTATCGGCCGTGAAAACGATCGCGCGTATTTGCCGATCGCTGATAAACGACAAATGTAACATTGTGAACTCGCAATTGGGTGTGGAAACCAATCTTAGGTATTCACTGATAGCGGTTAAACGACGGAAATAACTAACTTGCTAGAAGGCGTGACTGTGATGATTGTTCATATTATCGGCCACATTAGTCGGCTACAAATTGTAGTTTTGCCCATTGATTCAATTTTCTAGACTAATTCATATGTTACTGAATCCCAGCCGAAATTATTATTATTTTCATAAATAAGCAGAAAAATTAGACTGTTGACAAAAGCAAATCTTAAATGAAATTTCAAATAAATAGGTAATTTATATTTGTATAACTTAATAAATATTAAGTTTGGGAGTTGTAAACTTCAAATTTTTTAGTTTTATGCTTGGAAAAACTAGTCTTTACAGTTGTTATCTTGAAGTAAACTGATTTTTATTTTTTTACCGTAGTTTAAAGTGCTGGAAAAATTATGAGTCATTTCCTAAAACAAGAACTTCAAAGTCCAAAGTTTATAAAAATACAATAGCATGATTACTGATTATTATACATATTGTCACCATGCAATAACCACTCAAGTATTTTACTCTGGGCTTATTTGAAAAAAAAAATTCTTTTTTGAAGAATGAAAGATTTTTTTGGGGTTTTAGTGCGGCAGTTATGTATTGTATGCATTTTGTAGCGAAACGTGTTGTTCCTCATTTGGCAGTGGTGGCAGCACTGCTCTGCTTTGACCTCAAAGCAATAAACCTATTACTATTACTATATAGTTTTATGATATTATGTAACTTACACATGAATTTCACCCGTGAACATATGTTCTTCCTGTGAATGAACGTTCTTGTCTTTTTTTATGTAGTTCGGAAGTTCATTATATAGCTATATAAAAGGTCCCTACTCCTGATTTAATCAAAAGTTCTCTTTAATGTTCTCTAATATTGTTTCTTTATTAAATAAGAGAGATACTAGGTTTACAACTGAAATATATGGGCCAAAACTAACAATATTTTTACATTTCACTTGACTTAAATAGACTTAAAAACTCACCATATGGCTTCCAAATTTTATAAAACTTTCCGGGGGAGGGCCCCCCGGACCCCCCTTTTGCTGGGGGTTACTCCGTAACCCCCAGACCCCCTGGAAGGGTTCTGTTGTCTAAGACTTCTTTCCCCCAAAACTCTGCTCTGGATCCGCCCCTGTACATTGTAGCAGTAAGGTCTGCAGAGAACAAGAAAAGAAAAAAATAACAGTACTCAGATTGTCTCAATCAAAAATGTTAACAAATCGTGATGTCTTCTATAGACCAGAAACAAATAACCTACAGCTGGGATCGTGACGTCTTTTCTGGTCTATAAAAAACGTGAAACACACCACTTGGTTCCACGGGCCTATGGGATTTAGACAACCTGAGACTATAAGTTATTTATATTCTCCTCTTATCTGTCAACAGACTTCGTTGCAGCAGTATATTCAGTAATATATTCTAACCTCCTTGGTTTGAATAATTTAATGGTCATTGAAGAGTTTTGAAAATTGCGGGAATTGAGCTAGTCATCCGGTAACGTAGCTAGTTTTCCGAAAACTAACCAGGAAACGGCAAACATGGCTGCCAATACGGTAGCGCTCACGAAAGCTTTACTTTTTTACAGTAAGAAAAGCAGCCTATGTATTTTAAAGGTCGTAAAGGTGCAACCATTTGTGCACCTGCGATCAGCTGATTCTAGCAACATTCTTATATGCTTAAAAAAAAGGTACTCAAATAATAAAAGAGTAGTAGGACTTTAACCTTAAGTAGTTATACCCTACATATTGAAATGTGAAAAAGGATTCAGCCAAGGGACTTACTCCACCTGCACGGGTACACGGGCGAGATCTAAAATAGATCATTTACCATTATTATGGGGATCATCAGGTGGAGACAAGGATTCTAAAACTGAAAAGGTATTATGTTAAGTGTAAATATCTAATTGATAATGAAGTGTCACAACACCATCTTTACATTTAAAAAAAAAATATATCTAATAAGGCGCACCCAAGATTGCGGCCTAAATGAGTACCATATCATAGTAAAGAACCAATCACCCAAAAATAATGTGTGGTGGTCCAAAGTCAACAAAACGAAAAACGATGATAATAATGCAGTTCATTGACTCTTTTCAAAAATTTTCGTATGGTGGAAAAACCGCTATTTTAAACGTGATTTTAGTGCGTTTCCTGTGGTCTGATTTTGATAAACTTTGGATATGTTCAAATACTCATTTTCTAAGTAAAAATTTCACGAAAAAGCGTCTTCTTGTAGTTTTTTAAGGTTCTTAAAGTTATTTTTTGTAGAACGACTGCCATATTATAGCCAAAATATTTATGGAATCAAATACATGCTAACAATTCATTCTTTGAACCTTACTATTCAGTTTTTAAAACGACATTAAATGATATTATTAAATAGTTTCATTCTTGTAATTAGGAAGATTAAATAAAAATATTAATACTGTAATTGTTTTGTAACCTTCTAGACGTTTCTTTAAAAAACATTAGTCCAAATTAAATGTTGAGTAAGAAACTTTATATATAGATTTTTCTTTGAAAAAAACATAAAAAGTGAAAGAGAATCTTGAAAAGCTACGTTATCTTGTTTAAAAGATGAAAGTAACGACAGGATTAACTATAAGGAAAATTGTAAAGGATAAAGTCGCTGTGTAAGAATGTGAATTGCTGTAATTTGTCAAGCGGAATGTACTTGTTCTGGTATTACATTCTTTATCTGCTACGATCAATGTTTTTAATAAGTTTGGTAGCCAGAGGCAATTTATTTCGTAGGCTAAAAAATTCTGATATTGCCTCAAACCACAATGATTGTACAAGAAACGTGTAATATAATAACCAAAAAATATTATATAAAACAATCACACTAGAAATAATTTATTTGTTATATACTACAACTATTTATATTTTAATTTACATCACAGTTTGGTAGAAATATATAATCCCCTTGTCAAGTTTTGACCAGACTTGATCCAAGTGTCATGCCATTAAGCCATTCTAAGTCTAAAACGGATATTAAAGCATAATGTCATAGTTATTTTAAGATAGTTGCCCATTTAGTTATTATTTTGAATTGAGGTTTAAACTGAGTTTAAGTTCATTCTTCCCTGGCCTGCTATTTTAGACGCTTTTTAATCCTTAAAATGAGTGAGTAAAATAATACTTGTTCTTTCAGTGGAAGTAAACCTATAAGAATAACATTGAAATTATAGTTAAAAAATTAGGGCGCCTTAAACTTTCCACGCACACATTTAAATGTGTTGCAGCTCAACGAACGCAGGCTGATTTCAGCTGATTTAGTGACAGGAATATATATATATATATATATATATATATATATATATATATATAAAATCTCCCGGGCAAAGCTGGGGTTATCAGCTAGTCAAGATATATAAAAGACTTGTGTCCTGGTATACATTTCCGGCTACAGCCAAAACTACATGTTGTAGACAGTTGATCTTGGTGTCAAATTAAAGCTTGGAATCTCATGATTGGTACTATGGTAGTTTGGTATTAATATCTTTAAGGGTTTAGGCCCAGGATCGTCCTAAATTGACCTATGTCAAGGATTTTGGGAGTGATTTGAATAGTTGCTATGGTAACCATTAGAAATAGCTACTATGGTTACAACAGAATGCAGCTCTAAGAAAAAAACAAGAATACGAGAAGAAAAAGTAATTTCCCGGGCAACTATTCAAAGAGGGGTTATCAGCTAGTAATTAAATAAGAATAACATCAATGACAATCAGCGGTGAAAACGTCAAGAATTAAGCATGTAAGAACGTTGCAACAATTACCTAATCGCTGGTGCATGAATGGTTGCAGCGACTCAGATGCAGGCGCTAATTGCAGATTGAAACAAAATAAATGATGTTTTTTAATTACTAAAATAAGGAAATTGATGTTTAAAGATTGAGTATTTATCGTTGCAGATGGGGGAAAATGTGTCTAGAGCACAGCATATTGTCTCCCTCGTGAGCATATTGTCTCCCTCGTGTACTTTACTCGCTCAACACACAAATAACTATTGTTGATCTCCCAGCGGGAGGAAATTTTTTCAAGAAAAAGAGCGGGAAGAATAACAAAGAAATAGATAAGTCAAAAAAGGTCACCTTTAATTTTTTCACGTAGACATGTGAAAAAGGTATGCTGAACCTTAACATTGCAAGCTCTAACAGCTAGTTGATTTTGTGGCAGGGATTATCACATAAGAAAAATATTGACGACTATCAGCTGTAAGAACGTTTAAAAATTAAGCATGTAAGAATGTTGCTAGAATCAGCTGATCGCAGGTGCACAAATGGTTGCACCTTTACGACCTTTAAAATACATAGGCTGCTTTTCTTACTGTAAAAAAGTAAAGCTTTCCGTGAGCGCTACCGTATTGGCAGCCATGTTTGCCGTTTCCTGGTTAGTTTTCGGAAAACTAGCTACGTTACCGGATGACTAGCTCAATTCCCGCAATTTTCAAAACTCTTCAATGACCATTAAATTATTCAAACCAAGGAGGTTAGAATATATTACTGAATATACTGCTGCAACGAAGTCTGTTGACAGATAAGAGGAGAGTATAAATAACTTATAGTCTCAGGTTGTCTAAATCCCATAGGCCCGTGGAACCCAGTGGTGTGTTTCACGTTTTTTATAGACCAGAAAAGACGTCACGATCCCAGCTGTAGGTTATTTGTTTCTGGTCTATAGAAGACATCACGATTTGTTAACATTTTTGATTGAGACAATCTGAGTACTGTTATTTTTTTCTTTTCTTGTTCTCTGCAGACCTTACTGCTACAATGTACAGGGGCGGATCCAGAGCAGAGTTTTGGGGGAAAGAAGTCTTAGACAACAGAACCCTTCCAGGGGGTCTGGGGGTTACGGAGTAACCCCCAGCAAAAGGGGGGTCCGGGGGGCCCTCCCCCGGAAAGTTTTATAAAATTTGGAAGCCATATGGTGAGTTTTTAAGTCTATTTAAGTCAAGTGAAATGTAAAAATATTGTTAGTTTTGGCCCATATATTTCAGTTGTAAACCTAGTATCTCTCTTATTTAATAAAGAAACAATATTAGAGAACATTAAAGAGAACTTTTGATTAAATCAGGAGTAGGGACCTTTTATATAGCTATATAATGAACTTCCGAACTACATAAAAAAAGACAAGAACGTTCATTCACAGGAAGAACATATGTTCACGGGTGAAATTCATGTGTAAGTTACATAATATCATAAAACTATATAGTAATAGTAATAGGTTTATTGCTTTGAGGTCAAAGCAGAGCAGTGCTGCCACCACTGCCAAATGAGGAACAACACGTTTCGCTACAAAATGCATACAATACATAACTGCCGCACTAAAACCCCAAAAAAATCTTTCATTCTTCAAAAAAGAAATTTTTTTTCAAATAAGCCCAGAGTAAAATACTTGAGTGGTTATTGCATGGTGACAATATGTATAATAATCAGTAATCATGCTATTGTATTTTTATAAACTTTGGACTTTGAAGTTCTTGTTTTAGGAAATGACTCATAATTTTTCCAGCACTTTAAACTACGGTAAAAAAATAAAAATCAGTTTACTTCAAGATAACAACTGTAAAGACTAGTTTTTCCAAGCATAAAACTAAAAAATTTGAAGTTTACAACTCCCAAACTTAATATTTATTAAGTTATACAAATATAAATTACCTATTTATTTGAAATTTCATTTAAGATTTGCTTTTGTCAACAGTCTAATTTTTCTGCTTATTTATGAAAATAATAATAATTTCGGCTGGGATTCAGTAACATATGAATTAGTCTAGAAAATTGAATCAATGGGCAAAACTACAATTTGTAGCCGACTAATGTGGCCGATAATATGAACAATCATCACAGTCACGCCTTCTAGCAAGTTAGTTATTTCCGTCGTTTAACCGCTATCAGTGAATACCTAAGATTGGTTTCCACACCCAATTGCGAGTTCACAATGTTACATTTGTCGTTTATCAGCGATCGGCAAATACGCGCGATCGTTTTCACGGCCGATAGCGAGTTTCGTAAAACAACATCGACCGTTAATCTGCGATCAGCAAATACGCTGCCGTTCGCGAATTTCGCCAAGCCAGATTTGCCGTTTATTAGCGATTGGCAAATGCGCACAATCGTTTTTGCGGCCGATCGCGAGTTTCGTCAAGCTATACATCGGTCGTTTATCCGCGATCGGCAGAGACGCGCTAGCGTATTTCGCGGTCGTTCGGGAATAACGCACAGCTATTTTTGCCGTTCATCCGCGACTGGCAAATACGTGCAATAGATTTCGCGTCCGATCACGAAATTTGCAAGTTGCATTTGCCGTTTATTTGCTATCGCAAATACGCACGATAGTTTTTAGCGGAAGATCGCGAGTTTCGCAAAGCTGGATTTCCCGGTTATTCGCGATCGGCAAATATGCGAGACCGTTTTCCGCGGTCGATCGTGAGTTTTTGTCTACTGTTTAGTAGCGATCGCTAAAAAGATCCCGTCCCGAAAATTTCCCGAAATGAATAAAAATCCTGCCTGAAAATCGGGAATTTAATTTTCTCGAAAATTTCAGGACCCGACCATCCCTAATTATTATTATGAATACAAAACTATTAATGAAAATATGGACGTTTAAAATATAATGATAAAAGGGAAAAAATGAATGTATACGAAGAGTTTCATATTTACAGACATAAAAAAACAAAACAAAACAACATTTTTAACATAATGCAAATTGACAGACAAAATCCTATCTTCGACAAAATCATGGACATAAATAAGAAATAAGGACAAATATATATATAACGACAAATTTCTACATATCTATACAATTTAATTTTAATTTATACTTTTTTTTAATTTTAAACATATGATCTTTGTATATTTATTTTATATATGTATTTAATTTTAAGTTTACATTTTACACACTTGAAAATGGAATAATTTCCGAAACGCGTTGTGTATGGTAAAATGTTAAAAAGGGTTTCTTTCTCTCTTTAATTACAATAGTAGCCCTAGAAGTGAACATGAAAAAAATATATTTATATATATAGTTTTAGTTGTCCTTTACTCTAAGACCTAATGTACAAAGAACAAAAAAATCGTAAACGATACTTGTGGTTTAATGAAGATATGACCAAAATTATTAAAAAAAATTACAGTTTATATTAGTATACTAATTTAATGCACCCATCAAAAATACCTCTGAGAATATGTACCTTAACAATTATTTAAATTAATTTTGTATTGTTTCTTTTTCAATATCCAACACCCTTTTCCTCCCAAGGGACTCGCAATAGGGGGAGCGGAGCCCCCAGTGAGCTGAAGGCAAGTGTATTAGTATGCTACTTTAATGAAAACCAAATAAAAGTTTTTCACAACCATACGTGTTAATACAGAGTTATAAGAGACTCGATCGTTGTTAAAACTTCTCAATTAAGAGTAAACCTTTCATTATTGTACAATGTGGTATGCATACACAATTATTTTCAAGTTTTAATGTGTTTAAAATGAAATGTATATGGATGCATTAAGTGAGCCTTGCTTACAACAAATTTACAGAGAAACTGCTTAAATAAGTACATGAACATTCTCCGCGGGAATGCGGATGAGGATCCGCTCATATTGGGCTGCGGTGTAAAAAGAAAGCAAAATATGAAAAAATTGTTTACCTCAGAGTAGATAAGGGGATCCGATTTACGAAACCGAATGTTTACTGTTTGAATCTGCTCGCGTAAGTGAATAAGCGTACAAGAAATCATCGCTAAGTTGCAGTTTAGCGTAAACATCGTTTTATCTCCACCGAACACTGCTGAATTGGTTGACTTTTATGGCATCAAATCACTTTCTTGTTTATATGCAGTGTGTTTGAAACTTAAATACACAATTTCAATTTGATATATCTCACCGACTGTTGGTATCAGCCAAACATAACCACTCATCAGCTATGGTTTTATTGGAACAGTCGACCAGAGTTGTAGCTAAAGGAGTTATTGCCAACCTTATTTTAGTCGAAGGTGGTGAAACCACCATATTTGTTTTAACCATAGGTCTGGTTAGTATTATAATAACGCTGAAACAGCCATAAAATACAAACATTTGATATTTGGTTATCATAATAAAAACCTTCGTAAAACATCTCAGTTCACATTTTCCCTGTAAGCGGTCACTAGCATACAGATGTCCAGTCGATTATTAAAGACGACAGATAAACATAGTTACAATACCGTTTCTGTCAGCAATTCAATTTTCACAATATCGCAGGATTACGTTGACATGTTTCGTTTTGGTTTGAAGAAATCATTTGAAAACGCAGCATCAAACCGAGACATTACAACGTTATCCTGCAACTTTGTGAAAACTGAACTCCTGAAGGAAATAGTTACTTGTGTGTTGAGGGAGTAAATAATATCATTGTTCTCATGGTTGAAAATGTGTGGGGACAATACAATAAGCTCAATTATAGATCTAAATCATCCGTTAAATGTTGACATAATTCATGTTTGAACCCAGGAGGTTGGGCACTGGAGGTAACGCGCAATATAGTATTTCTGCGCTATTATGATAACCCATTTTTGGGGGTGTATCTCCCTTCACCCCCCCTTCCGGTGGTCCGATCGGGCTGGTTCACGAACTCGTCCGAGTGATTAGGACTTTACACGTCTGTACTAAATTTCATTAAGATCGGACCATTTTTATGGCCGCTATCGTGCTAACAGACACATACATACATACATACATACGTACATATATATATATATATATATATGTACCTATATGTGTGTATATATACAGTAAACCTGGGATTATCCGGACCTCATATTATCCGGATCCCGGACTATCCGGACCGGTCCATCCGAGAAATTAAAAAATTAAAATCACGGCAAAAACGTGATTTTAGCGAGGTCACGAGTGAAATGCGCCTTATAAAAGTAAAATTCAAATGCAATACATTACTGTAGGCATTTGAAATTTCAATAACTGAAAAAGGCACATTGCCCAAACAGTACATTACAGCATTTTTGCAATTTTGTGGACTGATATTGAGTTTCAAAGTGAGTGGTTGAAAAAGGGAAATAGTGATTTTAACTTTAGAACAGAAACTGAATGCTGTCAAAAGACTTGACACAGGAGACAGGTAAAGAATTAGCTAAGGAACTGGGTGTTGGGACAAGTACGGTAGTGACTGGAAGAAAAATAGAGCCAGTTAGAAAAATTGTATGCGCAACAAGCTTGAAAGACTAACATGTTGCACAGTCTTGATACGTTTGCAGCATCAATTTAGGAGGGGCTAAGGTACGCGAACGCTATTAGGTGATATTGTAATGACCCCGGATTATCCGGATTTTTTGTTATCCGGATCGGTATTCCGCCACATTAATCCGGATAATTCGAGGTGTACTGTATATGTAAAAATTCGAATGAATGGTGTTTTTTTCTTCTGAGGGTCTCAAAACGAAAAGTTATCACGGTCAGGGGCTTAGGTCTTACCATGTGTCCTACGGTAATAGCTTCTTTCCTATGGGGGAAATTCACTAAAACAAATAACTTATACATTTACAAAAGTAAAAAATGATAAGTTAGTTTTGCGCATTTACCCTCAAAAATTTACTGGTCTCTTTAATACCCTTGTCGAAATGCCGCTCATATGTAATCCTAAAATACAGAGCTGTTATAATTCGACGATAGATAATTTAGTATGTGAATATTTTCTTAGTAAGTTTTGTTGTCATTGCATTAAATAGGAATAATTTTTATAAATTACACATGTAAAATAAATGTTGACTTGTGTAACGAATCATTATTAAATGCAAAGTATTCAACACTTTACAGGTTACATAGACATTGTGTCACGAGTGGTCCCATTATTAGTGCGTCGATCCCTTGGGTGTGCTGATACTGCTAGTGTAGCGGCCAATCATATTATGACCCAATCTTGCCCGTTATTACAGTATAATACAGTTTTATTGGATTTACTACGCTCCATTAACACTTTTTAAACAGATTATTATTCCCTTTTATTATGCAAAGGAGATCTTAGATTAAAAGAGCTTTAAATTGAAGATTGATTAGATAATAAATAATATTATGAAGTATTGTACTAACGTTGCCATTCCTTTTATTATAACTTAACGTAATGAAATTAATTAAAAACAGGGAACAGTTTGTAAAACACTTGATTACTTAAACAAATAATTACTTTACTTTGGGTATGCTGTAATATATTATATATAGGTCTACATTGTTTTGGAAGTAAATTCACAGAAACAAATACATAGTTTTCAATAACGTACAAGAAAAATGTAAAAAGGTCCTGAATAGTAAATCAAATAAAAAATCAAATAGTGTACGAAATCAAAGAAATTGTGAATTTCTAACCATGAAGGAACCCATCACTAACCCTCCATAGGAAGTGAATTCATCTAGCAAAAAAAGTATTTGCTACATTAATTTCAAAGGTGCTATGGTAGCATCTAAACTTTATTACACTACTAAGAACTTTCAAAAGTATTAGTAAACAAAGCACTATAAATTGAGTTTGGAGAACATGAAAAAACTTGTTCAAGGAAAAAATGAATCAGAGTTTAAAAATGCCATATGGAAATTCAGGACAGTTAA